>OZ037994.1:34704351-34734351 GCA_964035705.1 Porites rus
CTTAAGTACTCCCCACCATTGTAAAATAACTATATATTAAATGATTCTGTTAACTGTGAGTCATTTTTCATAAGCAGTCATTCCTCGAACGTTTCCACGAATTTGTCCACTATGTGGCAAACCTGGTGTGTCCAACTTGAGTTCTCATCTTGAAATTGTCCATGACTTAACCGGGCTAAGACGAACACGACTCTTAAAAGAGGCCAAGGTTTCTTGGGAATCAAAAAGAGAATATATTTCTACAAGGGTCGACTTACCTCGTTGTTCATCTAGTTCCACGAGGTAAGTCGACCCTTGTAGAAATATATTCTCTTTTTGATTCCCAAGAAACCTTGGCCTCTTTTAAGAGTCGTGTTCGTCTTAGCCCGGTTAAGTCATGGACAATTTCAAGATGAGAACTCAAGTTGGACACACCAGGTTTGCCACATAGCGGACAAATTCGTGGAAACGTTCGAGGCATGACTGCTTATGAAAAATGACTCACAGTTAACAGAATCATTTAATATATAGTTATTTTACAATGGTGGGGAGTACTTAAGAGAATTCAGGGGTACAGGAAGGGTACAGGAAGGGTACAGTAGGGGTACAGGAAGGGTACAGTAGGGGTACAGGAAGGGTACAGTAGGGGTACAGGAGGGGTACAGGAAGGGTACAGGAAGGGTACAGTAGGGGTACAGGAGGGGTACAGGAGGGGTACAGTAGGGGTACAGGAAGGGTACAGTAGGGGTACAGGAGGGGTACAGGAGGGGTACAGGAGGGGTACAGTAGGGGTACAGTAGGGGTACAGGAGGGGTACAGTAGGGGTACAGGAGGGGTACAATGAAAGTTCATAGAGTTCCGTTGTGCTTTGCAGCCGTGCCTCCATCGATAGCTATAAAAGAAGTAAGCCGCTGTTTCTGATTCAGTCAGTTCTTAAACCTCGTGTAGTTCGGATCACAATGTTCAGCAATTATAATCATTTCGTTCATAAAGGATATGGAAATTTTGAAGATGATGAGGACGATATTGAAAGCTCACAAGAAAGCGAACAATCATCTCAAAGTTCTCAATCTAGCGAAGAAATGGACTCTTCCGGAGAGGAGGAGGAGGAGGAGCATGTAGATCCTTGGTTACGCATTCAAAATGAAGTTTGTAATCGCCACGAAGCCCAGCTCGAAGCTCTGATCAACGAGTATGAACAAAACGGAGACTCGCCTGAAGTGGCCCGCATTAAAGCTGAAAATGCTTTGCTTCCAGTATATAGAAAGGAATTGAGAAAAGTGTTCTTAGAGTTTTTACAGTGGATGCATGCAATGAAGAAAGATCCGACATTCCGAAAAGTGATGGAAACCCGCCAAGATCTCAAAGACACAGAAGGATATGACTGGCTGGAATCGACAGAACTTGCCATCGATAAGCGGAAATTCTTACTCAATCGATTGTTTGTCAAACAAACTGTTCCCGAAGACTAAGCCGGAACTCTGTCTATTCATCTATTGTTGTAACACTTTGATGGTTTTGTTATCAATAAATGTATTTTTTAACCGAAACAAAGGTGTAGTCTGGTTGTAGCACGCGCGTATTAAGCCCACCATTGTTTATATATAATTGAGTTGATTCCCGTGGATAATTTATGCGACAAGCGTTCATGTTGGCTCAGTGTATATTAAATTAGTTTGCGATGAATAATAAAATACAGTTCACTTGCGTTCGTTTTGTTTCGTATGATACAGGTCTAAAAGGAAAAAGGCCAACCTGTTAATGGTTAACGCTCGATACCACAGTCTAGAAACGTTTGAAGGTTGAATTATATTGACAAAACATAATCAATGGTTTTGTAGAATAAAAATATTTATCTTTGGTCACAGTGAATAGTTTTAAGTCGAGTACTGTTTTCGGACCGTTGACTTGCATGTTTGGAAGCTATCCGCTCAAAAATATTATTTACTGGAGTTTGTGACAATAATAAAATGCTGAACGGAGAGCGCGCTTTTATTTGGAAGATAGAATAGATTCTACATGAGCCAATCAGGGATAAAAGAGCCCGGGCAAGTCTAGGCAAGCCTATTGTTCCTATTGTAGTAGAGTGACGCTCATTAGTAAACCTATCCACTTTATTATATATGGAGGAAGACACTTAATTAGTATGGAGGAACCCATTTTTTCCCTAGGTTATAACAATGGGTGACGTCATTGACTAGACCCATATGCCTATTAATTAAGGGAATCCACTTTCTGCGAGGGAATCCAAAGGGAATCCACCAACGGGGTTAAGTTTGCTGAAGCCCTACTACTCTCTTTTAGAGCAAAGTATCCATTTGGAACGGGTATCAAAATAAGACACGGGTTTACTGAAGAAATCTTTTATGTTGATGTTTTAATCTAAGTTATGGTAATGAAATAATTTCTTAGAGGCCAAGTCTAAAAACCAGTATGGATTTTAGAGGCCATGTCTGAAATGGGTCTGAAATAGGGTCAGGATTTGGAGAACCGGGCAGCACACCCCTACCAAGAATTTCCAAGAGTACCCTTCCCCTTAACCCCCGCCTTTTACGTTACGTGATGAGGCTCTAAGAACGTCTAAATGTCCCCTTTAGTCCTATATAAATTATTATCATCATAAATTATTAGAATGACCTGAAACGATTTCCAAGATCAAAAGGTTTCCGCATTCGAATTCACATTAAAATTCCTCCACGTATTTATATTGGATCGTAGTCCGTAGCCCGCATTAATACCTACTCCGTGTTTTATATCCAGTCTGCGGTCCGAAATCCCCAGTCCGCAGTCGATGTTTTATAGTGACCGCTTTTCATTGAACCAAAACTTTCCAAAAAGTGGAAACAGCGGCAAATGGTACAGAAATTTCCCAAAAACGTTTCCAGAAATTCCGGAAACTGTTGGATTTCCGAAATGCGAGCCATTCAACTGCACTTTACATCCTACAATGTTATGAAACTAATTTCTATGACAGTACAGATCGTGTTTGCCGCCGCAGCTTAAAGCTTATTGTAATATATATTTTTTGTTTTATTTTCTTTTTGTCAAACTCGGTTTAGCGTAGCTTAAGAGTCTAATAAGAATGTGTTAATCATTGTTAGCCATAAAATTAAGGTCGTTGTGAGGTGGTCACGTATCGAAGAAAGCATCAAGAACCGAACGTTTTTTTGAAGAGCAGAGATCATGTGTTCGCATTGACGAGGCACGCCATCCCATACCCATAAACACCAGTTGGGTTTCCCCATTATACTACAGCTGAATCTCAGTTGCTTCAAATGTGCCCCCTAAGCCTGGTATTGTTTGCTTGCTTAAAAGGGGGACTTCAAAAAACCCGCAGCTCAGCTCAAAAATGTTGAAAGTGGCCCTGTGTTGTTCTAGGTAAACAAGTGCTGTTGGGTTTTCTCGAGTTGACAATCAGAAAACAGTTTTTGAAAGCTTGTTGTTTGTGGTCGACACAAACATTTGTCTCGGTTTCGGCGCAGAAATTTCAGTTGTGTATTTTGTGATGTGTTAAATTCGAAAATATCAGAAAGCCCAACCCTAAACCTTTGTCCTTAAAAAAAAAGGTTTTGCTTGTTCACGCTAACTTTTGGAACCAATTAAACTGCGGTCAAAACATCCAACACACTATTGTCGAATCGATACACAGCCGCCCGGTGACGTATTTTTTGAACATTTTGACACCGAGTTTGTCAGTAATAAATAAAAGTTGAGAATTTAATTAAAGTGTACGGTAATCGAGTTCAAAATGGGACAAAAAGACACTTGCAGAATTTTTTGCGTATTCATCTCTTTTCACACTGTAGAGACTAACTTACAATTTTTTTATTCCTGAATATAGAGGTCTATAGTGTGCACTGGTTACCATAATCATTAAAATAAACCTTGTTTGCTTGATTAAATGTCTTTACTTAACAGTCAAGCAGAATTCATTTAATATATCCAGCTTTACTTCAGTAAACGAAAATGCCGACCTAGGAGCCCTTTACTCCAACTTTTGCAGATTGAAGTTGAAATGCGTTCGAGAGTCGATTGCAGTAAACCACTAGTTTCAACAACTGTCTTTTAACGTAAGAGATGGAATGTGAACTCTTGGCATGCAAAATTGGCCATTATTTATCCTTCATCTGGTTGTAATAATCTATGCCAGAAACATATATATCTTCAAGTGAAAGAAAACCTCGATTCTCCAGTAAGATTTCTTACCTCAGAGCTCAGTTGTGCTGTAAAGACATCTTTGGTCAAGTGAGAGCAGTTTTCCCTGCAAATTCTTCTCGCTGTTTGCTCATCGACCACTTCGTCGGTGGCGCAACAGAGTTGGAATGTACACAACAAGCACGCTACAGAGAGAATTCGGTAGATTGCTGATAGCAACATCTCGTGATTTCGAACCTAAGCCGTACTCAGTGATTTAGTACGGTTTACCAGTTCAGTAAATTTAAGTGCTGGCTAAGGGAGTTAACCATCAATTAAAATTCCATTGGCGGAAAAGGTTCAAAACGAGACAGCACGCGACATTTGAGATGTGTCACGTGGACCTCCCATTATTCTCGCTCTTACCTGCTGTTTGCTCGTCGACTACTTCGTCGGTAGCGCAGCAGAGTTGGAAATTTTCGTACACCCAGCAAGCCACACACGCTGAGAATTCGGTAGAAACAAATTTATTCCAAGTATTTAGATGATTTAAATTTGATTCTGTTCAGATGAATAAAGTTTAGCTGCCAAATTTTACATGTAATGCAATGCGTATATTGATACTTTATATTTTTCATCAATTTATAGTAAAAATATGAATATTATTACTATTTTTAAAACGCACAAAGGCTAGTCACGGTTCACCACCTAGCCTTTGTGATTTTAACTCCAGATCCGACATCAGAGGTGACGTTTGTCTAACAGATTCCACACAAACCTGGCCTGCATTAAGAAACATCTTGGACGTATTTTTGTCCAAAAAACCTTATAAACGTCAAGCTACAGTCGGATCCTTGTACGCGTGAGGGAAGATTCAACCATGCGCTACGTGCATTAAAGCGACTTCCCGAGCGGAAATAGGAAGTACATCGCGGGTTGTTGACGTCACGCTTACACCATTTGCAATCAGGACACGAAAGAAGCTGACTAAACGAGTTACTCAGTAGTTGTAATTATTACTCTGTTCAAAGCAACGGTTAAATAGTCACACATATGCATGTTCAAGATATGAAAAACATAAGGGATTCCACTATTTTGACATAGTGATAGGGATGCGTAATCGGAGGAAATCTGAAAACAGGAAGTGGATAGTTGTAGAGAAATCTGCGGAATGTAAATATAACTGTAAATATTGCAGGCCAAAATATAAAACAAGTCGATCACACACAATTCTTAGGGGTATACATAGATGAAAAATTGTGTTGGAAATTTCATATCAATTATGTTTCAATGAAAGTATCAAAAATAGCAAGAATAAGCTAAAGCAAAACATTATTTAGAGCTAAAAGGAATTATGCAATACCATGGTTTATCCATACGTGACCTGTTGTAACATTAACTGGGCAAGCACATATCCAACTAGACTACGATCGTTTTATACAGCACAAAAGGAAATGGTAAGACTCATGACTTTTTCAAGTTTTCGAGAAACTTCTCAGCCTTTTTTTAATTTATTAACAATAATGAATATACTATGAAACAAATCTGTACCGGTCCCTAATAGCAAACTTCATGTACTTACATTATTATGGCAAACGTCCTGAAACTTTCGATAACTACTTCGTAAAAAATGATAGTACACACTCCTCATAATACTAGGTCAGCTTCAAAAATACACATTGATTTTAAAAGAACACATTATGGAAAATTTTTCTATTCCGTATAGAGGAGGAATAATATGGAAAAGTTTACCAAATGATTTGAAGGAATTAAAATCAAGGAAGGCAATTAAGAAAGCATTACATACACATACACAATCAGCGAAAAATACTCTTTGATACCTTGATTAATATGTAAAGTGATACTCACTATTCCACCTTTTTAATTTTCAACTATGTAAAGAAATCATTCGGGAACCTTTAAAAAGCTCATCGGAGGTTGCTGAGTTTCCTTTTGCCTTATGTATCGGTCAAATCGAAGCTTCAACGTGCCCCCCCCCCCCCCCGGGCATACCCCGGGCATTTGACACCTTTGCCGTCCCGGGGAGGAGGGAATTTGATTATCAGAGTCTTCCAGGGGGTGGGGAATTTGATCGCCATGCTTTAGGGGTGGGGAATTTGAACTGCACCCTCGATTTCATGTAAAATCTTTGGCGTGGCGACCTATCATGGGGGACGCGGTGTTAGAGGATTTTCGTGGAAAAGATTGTGCCTTTGTGGCCAATTGTTTACGAGGAAAGGGCTTAAACAAGCTTTGTGTCGTATTTGAAGTATTTAAATTTTAAAATTTTTAATATTGGATTCAGGCTTTGAATGTATGAATGTATTTTATTGTTGAGTTCACATTGAAATACAACACCTATACCGGCGATTCAATACAACAACATAAAATAAAATAAAATAAAAAGCTCAGGTCAACTACTTTGACCTACTGTAAGTATGTTAATTAATAAGATGAGCGATAATGCATGTCAGTGAAATGGTCATGATGTAGTAATCTCTATAGGTGGGATCTTATTTTATACAACGCTTTGTATGTTGCATGACGAAGAAAAGCTGAGCATTCAGTGACTTTGTAGCAGCGATTTCCGCCGCTTTGACACAGGAAAAAATAACAGATTCCCAATATAGGATATTTTAGGGTATTTAAAGAATACCCACAAAAATACCAAATTTAGCAAAGTGAGACAAGTCCCAACCAGAGAATTCCCAACCAAGTTCCCTGGTTGGCACTTGTCTCACTATTCCAAATTTGGGATTTTTGTGGGTATTCTTTAAATATCCTAAAATATCTAAAAATGGGAATCTGTTATTTTTTCCTGTGTGCACGAGACTTCTGTTCGTAGTTAATACGCTAACCGTGTTTCTCAGTCTTTGTTATATTTATAAAGATTTTGTTCGACAACTGAAGGTGTTTCCGCCGTCCTTCTGTCATTTTTGTGCCCGTGAAATGTCCCCGGGGTGGGGGCATTTGATCACCTGAATGGACCCTAGTGTGGGGCATTTGAACGGCATTTTGGCCCGGGTAGGGGGGAATTTGAACAAAAATTTTCAAAAAAGTCAAATGCCCGGGGGGTTGCCCGGGGTGGGGGGGCATGTTGAAGCTTCGATTTGACGGATACATTAACTCTCTATATTATATATTTTGTAATTACAAGGTTATGTAAGATGTATGAAGGTTTGCAATTTATAAATAAATGAATAAATATTGAACAGGAAGTCGGTGATATAGTTATAGAGAAATCTGCGGTATGTAGAGTATATTTCTAAATAATCTTTTAAGCGGGTCGGACGTAGTTCTTAAGTAAGTTCAAAAAGTAACAAGTTTTTAAAAACTACAATTTCTGTAATAAATAATGCAAAAAAAAAGTATTTAATTCTCGTAGGCTGCAAGCGAAGCGAGTTTAAAATTTTTTCGCGCGAGGATCGCAAGCAGAGTGCGCTTTTGCGTTGGTCATAAATCTTTCTATCCGTTTGGTATCCGGAGTTGCCTAGCAACGACGTCGCGACGAAGCTTCAATGACGACATTCAGTGTAAACGTCGCGTCTACTGGTGCATTTTTTAGGTTTCCGGGCAACACTTATTCTTGCTTTTCACATGACGTCAACAAAATTCAATTGATATTACTAATTCAATTTATACTTTTAAGGGACGTCCGTCGCACAAAGGCCAAACGCGCGCGCAGGGGTGGGGGGGGGGGGGGGGGTAGTCAATGACTGACATAAGAGTTTCCTCAAAGTCGAGGACGGGGGGTTCACAAAATCTGTTGGTGCAGCTGATTGTTATTTTATAGTAAATGTACTAGATTTACCGTCTGCCTCACCTATAGCGCTATATCGCTAACTATGTATATAAATCAATGATAAATAAACGTTGAATTACCTTACCTGTGGTATATAGGCGTCCTTTTGCCTCAAAAGCGGTTTTTTGAGCGATTTTGAAGGAGTTTGAGTTCGCGGTTGACTGTTCCTTATAATAGAAGGACAAGGGTGGAATCCATGTTTTGAAAGGGCTCTAGCGCCGGGGCGATTTTTCACCCGAAAATCGCATTGCTCCGCTTTCAAATTTCCCAGCAAAAAGGTCGAAAAATTCGCGTTTCTCCTCGTACCTTCCGACCGAAAATCCAACCAGACGGTCCGGAACTAGCTCTCTAAGAAAACTAAAGTCCTACAGTATTCGACCGGTAGGAATGCGTAGCAAGATTCATACGTGCCAGCCAGAAACCGTCCCGCTGATTGTCTTTTTTTTATTCAGGGGATGTCGTTAAACAATAAAGCTTACCAAGTCTTCTTTAAATCAATTATTATTTAACCATTTGGTTAACGACATCCAATAAAAAAAGGAAAACTCTGATGAAAAAAGGTTAAAACACAGGCAGCCCAAACTCTGTGGGAGTTTAAAAAGTTGCGAACACCAAGAAGAAGGCGAAGGAGACTTCTCGGTCGCTCAGTTGGGTGTAAATAGCCGGGCGCTCGCGTGGTGTTTTGGCGCGCTTTGCCACGGTCAAATGGACCCAGGGACCATCCCACCGAGCTACTTGCGATGACACTCTCAATGCACTGTGCCCGCCCCCGGACGGAGGCAAATTGTCACTGTGACGTAAGCTTTGAGCGACCGTTCATTACGTCACGTCCAAGAACCCGGTAATACGTATCCCGAGAAAGAAAACCCCGATGAAAAAGGTTAAAATCAAGCGCTTCGCCAGCGGTTGTGAGGAAATCTGAGACTCCAATTTTGGCGAGTTTGGACCATCTTAATGGAATTCATGGAGCTTCGAGCTGGAACGGTCGGCTTCAGTGTCCCCAGCCTTTCAATTTTTCTCACTGTTAGTACAACTCACAAAACTCTCAAACTCTTAAACGTCGATAAAACGGCTTCCAAATGGCTCTAGCGGCGAAGAGACAGTAAATAAGAAAACACAAACACAAGGTAAGTCATTTTATTTCTATTTTTGTCGAGAAATGGAATTTAGGACGTATTTTGTTTATTTTCATACATTCTCTTATAAATTCAAAGTCTAACGAACTCCCACAGAGTTTGGGCTGCCTGTGCCACTACTAGCCCGCGATCATGCCCTCTCCCTTTATCTGCGTAATCTTTTTTCGGGAGGTTGGCATGATACAATCTTTTCACAGATCACATGCAAAAAAGGCAGAATCTGGACTTGTTTCTGATTGGATAGGAAACAATACGGATGATCTGCGCTGTTCTGAATAGCCAAAAAGCCGCCGCCATCCATAAATATTAGTTGTTGATGATTTCAGTTATCCTGCGTAGCAAGCGTTTCCAATCGAGTTAGTGCGCGAAAGTTAAAACGGGAACAAAACAAAGATGGAAGTGGGAGGGTAGGGGAGAAGAGGAAAACGCCTGCCCGCAAACCCCATCATTCTGGAAAACGCCCCTTGATATTTCACGATTCGGTTCATTTGTAAATTGACAGCTCGTCAAAATAGAAGTATAACGAACCGATTACCCCTGGATTTATACCAGATTTGTAACTTGTTCTTTAATAGAACTCGTTCCAGGCGATTGCTAGAACTTTAATAAAAAAGCGTTTACGATAAAAGAAGGTTGAAACTCTGAGCGATTGCTACAGAATTTCTTATCAGTTTTTATTGAGTGGCTTTATCTCGTCTGAAACCTTGTCAAAACGTCAAAAGTGATTTGTCCGGAACAATTCACTCCACCGGCTATAAGTTTTGCAGGGCGGCTGCTCTTCAGCCCGTGTCGAAACGTTCTCTACAACACATCCCGCTAAATTTCCAATAATCAAAAAGAATATTTTCATTTCAAAAAGCTGACAAATCGCTTGCCATGGCGGCTTTAGCTAAGTGTCGAGTACCGATGTTCTGATTTACGTTGATGTTATCTCCAACAATTAGTCCATTTTTTTCCAGTCAGATCCGCACGCCGTCATTCTCCACTGCACGATCTCCAATTATACTTTGAAAGAACTCTGATCTCATAAACCTTCGCACAAACGCGACTCAAATAAATATCAGTCCAAGGCATTTGTAATCTGCGACCACAAATCAGATGAGACCAGATCTGAGACGCACTTAAACAAAGTATACCTGGATTGATTGATGTTTCGAGTGCTAAGTAATCAACACTACCAGCTAGCATCGCACCAATCAGAAGCTGCGCTCTTGGGTGAACGCAGTTTTTCAAAATCGTGGGGCTTGCGGGCAAGCGTTTCCTTCTTTTCCCTCCCCCTCCCCTGTCATTCCTTTTTTTTGGTCTCGTCTCTACTTTCTTGACGAGCTCTCGCAGAAACGCTTGCTATGCAGCCTAGATTTCAGTCAGCATTTTTGCTTGCGCGAGGAGCAGTGAATACACACGTGAGTTAGTTATGAAATTTCTGCCGGCTCAGTTTTCTTGACTGTGAAGAATGTTCTGAATAGAAATTTGATCCATTGAAATATTTCCCATCTCATCGTATGCTAAAAAGTTGAAGTTAAAAATTCACCGATCATTTGAATGCAATTTGATACCGGGTATGCTCGTGTTTTTTGTGTGTTTTTTTTGTTGTTTTTTTTTTTTTTGAGTGTGTGTGTGTGTTTTTTCTTTTTTTTTTTTTCCACTCTTTAGCCAAAGAAGCAAAAAAATAAAAAATAAAAAAAAAATATGATAATAATAATAACCTCTGATCTCAGGTTACTCCACTACCTATTATTTTCCCTCCACCACCACTTCCACCATCTTTCCATTTTTCCTTCCCACCACCACCATTATCACAATTGTATTGTTTTCACACCACTACCAACACATTACTATTGTTTTTCTGCCGACAGGTAAAAACCAGGTTTTAAAAAAATGCCAGAATCAGGCCAAAAATGATCGAAAGAAAAGGACTCACGGCCATCTAAATGAATGAATGGTGTACGCAGAAGAAATATTGGCTCGAACGCTAATAAAAGCTAGTTTTCCCTCAACTCATTAATATGCATGTTTTGTGGGCCAAAAGCCAGTGAACCGCACCAAGAATAACTTGTTGTTGCCAACGAGGCAACCGAGCTAAGAAGCGAGGTTGACTCGGCGGCAGATTATAACGAAGCGCAATGTGGGCAAAACCCCTCAAATTCTGCGTAACCCTATAAAATTTGCATTTTTGACCATATTTGGGTGTAAGTAAGACCCCATATTTGGTTGGTAACATCATGGGTTGTCTTTACAACACGTGGTTCAAGATTGGGTGATTCAGTGTGCAGCTGTTCGTTGTCTGTTCAAGAGGGCCTATCTGGTGAGCAAGCTTTAATACGATTTCAATTTTGAAAGGGCAATTAGTGCTCTGGTTTGCTTTATAAATTGCGTTTAAAGCAGCAGCTGATCAAGGAATAGGGTTTTACGCTCAAATTTTTGTCAGAACTAGCTTGTTCTTTGCAGCGCTATTTACACTGAGGTAGCGTGTTCGCTTCTCGACTCAGAACCAGGGTTTTCAGTGTTCTCTTTTCCTTTTTGAATTGAATTTTAAGCGGTGGTTGATCAAGGCATAGGGTTATATTCTCAAAACTTATATGAGAACCAGCATGTTCTTCGCAGGTCGATTTACATTGAGCCAGTCCTCACCTTCCGTGAGGAATACAACGTATTTGCGGACCTAATATTTTAGAATTTATTTATGTCTTTCTAGAGATTTTGTCAACCAGCATGTTTTTTGCTGCTCGATTTGCATTGAGACAGCCCAAAACTCCCGTGAGGAATGCAACGAATTTGCGGACCTTTTGTTTGAACACTATCATTATGCCTTTCAAGACACTCTTTGTCCTGTGACACTCGCTCATTAGATCTTTATATTTTATTCAAGTTTATATTTTTATACCTCTGATACATTCCGCCCCATTCTTGCGCGCTTTTTACACATTTTACTTTACACCATATTTTTTCTTATGTATATTACCATGTGAAATACTTTCCTTATCCCTGATGACGCTCTTACTCGGAATTTAATTATTATTTTTAATTTCAGCAGTCAAAGGCCTCATTTGAACTATATTTTTCTTTCTAACGTTTATAGCTTTGATACAATGGAATTTTCCATGAAACATAAGTGCTAACTTGCTCATATTTACCAACAAAACTTCAAGCCATGTTGTTATTGTTTAATAAAAGTGAAAGCCTAGAATGTGCCAAAGTTGTTGTTTTGAAGTTGGGTGCCATCCTTTTCTATAGCGGAATCCATTTTAAACCTCTAAAATTAAGAGAAAATATCGCGAAGATCTGAATAGGCACATTCCACAAAGGAAAAACAAATTCGCCTCGTTGGCACTTGCCGGAAGGTACCCCTAGTTGTCTGCATTGTAAAATGAAAGCGGTAGTAAATAGAACTTGTCTAATTATGTTGGTAGGTAGATGGTTTGTTAAGAATCACTTTACAATGCAATCAGCAGTCGAATCGAGCAATCTTTTACAATAAAATGCAATTACTATAATAATTTATAATTTACAAATTATATATATGATTTGTGTAAAAAAGAGCAAGTACCTTGCAGTAGTGAGAGGGAATGTGACGTGTAATACTCTTAAGCAGGTTGGGGAGATAAGCAAGAAGGCCGTCATGAAAGACGAGACACGTATACTCGCTGATAATGTGTATGCAATTGCAGAAAAACTAAACTAGCTCATGATTACTTTGGCTTCCTAGCTCTTTTAGGGTCCCTAATTCTTTACAAATGGAGAAACCAAGACAGTTCAGAGGGCCTAGTACGTTCAGCACTGGTAACTAAAGTACCGTGCAAACGGGCGCAACATTGTTAAAAGTACATGTTGCGTCCGTTTACACTCCCTGTCTCATGTTGTTGCGTGTCATCGCGTGTTGTTGGGAGTTGTTGCGCAAAGTTTGAAACAAAACGGACGCAACAGCTCCCACATTTTTTCGGCTAACAATGTGTTGGGAGTTGCTACGTCCAGTTGCTCGTAGCGTAACTCGATAGGCATTTCGTTAAGTACATAGCAAACTAAAAACAAAACGTGAAAGCGAGTGATCATTTTGGTAGCACTACCGTACTTGGCACTCTGCAAGGCATGAGTCATAATAACTAGGACTTTTGCCGGTGGTGCTTGAAGGAAACCTCTGGCTGTCTAATCTTAGCAGGTACCGGGCATGTCTAAGTTAACAATCCTCAAAAACGAATGCCGATGTGCATGCTACTGAAATTGGTTGTATGCGTGTTGGATCCCACCTTCATTAACAAATCCACTAAAAGAAATTGGACCATTTTTTTAAATAATTAGAAGAAAGCCAACTCGTGTTGTTTGCCCAGTATCCTATCGATTACACGAAACTAACCGGAGACGTTTTCTTGCCGGGAACGTGCTTTAAACAGTCGACAAGCCTTCTCTCCCACATTTCCTTTTCAATCAACTTTGGGTAATCAATATAGCTTCTCTGCCTCAGTGCTTTAGGAAGCTTCCTTGTGTCAACGCCGTCGTATTTAATCACAATAACACTGTCATCTCCTCTATCCAATGATCGGCCTAAAGCCATATCCATTTCCTGACTGCAATATTTACTTTTGAAAAAGTTGCGGGACACGACAGCAATGATTTTCCTGCTTTTATAAACACTGTCGGCCATGTTTTCGCGAAACGGTTTTCCAACAACAAAATCTCTATGGTGAACACAACACCTCAAACCATGTTTTTCTTCAAGAATTGGACAGAGAATCTTATAAACCCACTTTTCGTCTGCAGAGCTGAATATGATGAAGGCGTCGTAATCAACATCCTGTTCATGTTCTTCTGGAAGATAACATTAGAGAATAACTGTAAACAAAAAAAACCAAACTGCATTTTACCCGAAACGATTAAGATTAATGTGATAACACGCGCATGATCTCAGAGGGTGCTAAGTAAACCACTGAGGGAACAGCACTGAATGGCGCCAAAAAATGAAATAAATAGAAATCAAGATTTAGAAAAACCTTGTTAGATTCGTGTCTAACAGGTTGAGGTTCATCATTCAAAAGGAATACAGTACAGGCTCTTACACAAATTGTAATATACGTATTTCTTTCCTCCTACTAAACTTCCTGAAATGCTTGGAAGTTCATTTTTGTTTTCTCAAACGAGCACCTGAAATAACATAAAAAGCTACGATTTTTGTCTCTTAGAGGATGTGAAACTCCGCATAATTTTACAAAAATCAAGCAATACTGACCTCGTGCTGGTTGTCTTCGTGTGCTTAAGTACCGAAAGTACCAGTAAGCTGAAACAGTCACAACTAGTAACACGAAGATCGAAGGTGCAGTGATGATTAAAATTTTCTCGCGTGAATCCTTGTTGCCTGATATGGGACCAAAAAAGAAGAAACAAAGAAAAATAAATAAATAAATATGCATAATTAGAGCAGTAGCCCAGGTGCTAATAATGTGAGCAGTGCCAAAGTCTAAAAGGAACTGTCAAGATTGCTGAAAAATAATATTTTGTCAAACATCGGGTTGAACTGAGATTGCATGGTACAAAATACAGAAAGCTCTGAAAGGCCAACAACAAAAGAAAAGCAACAACAGAAACAGCAACAGTAGCAGCAGCAATCGTTATCACCTATGATTTGTCCTTCGTGTAATAGTCACTGACAGAGTCTAATCTGTTCCGCCAGGCCACAGCGAGAATGCTCATAAGCACTAGTGTAGCTTTTTGAAGGGTTATAAAGAACATGGGCTGTAACATATGAACACGTGTTTTATTGTTTGCTTGTTTGTTTTTTGTGTTGTCTTGTTTGTTTTGTTTTGTTTCGTTTTGTTTTTTGTCTAATGCAGCTTGTTAGGGTTTTTTTTTTGTACTGAAAACATCGTAAGAGAAAAAACATGGTCGAGTACCGAACAAGCCACAAATGAGACAGTCGCTAAAAAATCCTGGAGGTACCTTTTGCAAATCCAGACAGATATATATAAAAGACATGTAAACTGTACTAAAACAAACAAACCAACATACATTTTCCACACTCACCTTTAGACAGAGATGCAGAAATCCTCCCTTGGCTTACTTGAGCTTAAGAACAAAAAATTGCAGCTCGTGCTCTTATACAAGGCGTTCTCATTTTCTTCAAACTAAAACTGAAACACTCACTTATAGTTTACACAAATATAGTATATACTTACTTGTAGATGAAGACGATGAAGATTCATTTATTGTCTCTGTCCAGAAAGAAAAAGAAATGACCCAGTTGGTTGGCAGTGAAGATATCAATTCGTTCCGACAAATCGATCCGTCAAGTTGGTGTACAACTTGTGTTAAGAAAGCTATCAGGCATAGAACTGTAAAGGTTTGAACCGCAAGAGTCATTTCATTAAGCAGTGATGTTATAGGGCTGTGTAGATTCTAGAGTCTTCATAGCCAATGAAATCAAGGCTTAACTTATAGACGACCAACAACGTTCCGACTTAATTGACCAATCAGGTTAATAAAAAGAGTTAAATTTAATCAACAGACGTGATGCAACTGACGTTGGCTCTAAAGATGTCTACTGCACACGTTGTCGAAACGTCTGTCACTGTCAACAACAGTTCTATTCAGGACCACACTTGCCCGGAAAATCATAATCATAATCCACCTACGTATGAGAGAAATAACTGATAGGTACACAGATAGCGTAGCCTTATTACTGTCTCCTCAGTCTTATACTCCTGTCGGATACTGGTCCTTCTAGTTTTTCCTTACCCTCGCTTGTTTGTGATGGAGACGTAGTTCCTTGATTTTCTAGATGAAATTAAAGAGATTGCAAAAAAGATATTTTACCACACCTGTGGTAAAATGTTACAAGGAAATGAATACTAAGGAAAAAGCTAAATGTGGATAAATTAGGCCTACTAAAACCACTCTGGGATTCATTCATTTGCAAAATTGTTTTTTTTTTCTTATTTATTTATTAATATATTTATTTTAAGGCGAACTAACCAGTGCAGACGCAACTGCTGTACACATACGTGGCAAATTGATGAACCCTATATTTCTAATAGGCCCTTTGCAGGACTTGATCACGTGACCATTCTTTAGCAAAAATTATGGCATACTATTACAGCTCTAAAAATGCCTCAGATGGAAAGAGAAGGAGAAAATTAGCCAGAAGACCAATTTTGAGGAGACTGACACATAAGACTAAGATTTTATAGCTGCTGGAATGTCTGAAAAAAGTTGCTGGGACGCATGGCGTGCGGTCCAGCGATTTTTTTCATACAAATCCTTATAATTTTCCAGAAATTCAAGCAGCTATAAAATCTTAGTCTTATGTGTCAGTCCCCTCAAAATTGGCCTTCTGGCTAATTTTCTCGTGCTCTTTCCATCTGAGGCATTTTTAGACCTGTATCCCATAATTGTTGCTTAAGAATGGTCACGTGACCAAGTCCTGAAAAGGGCCTATTAATTCCTATTCTGGTTTTTACATTTTCCTTTTTTCCTTAACAGCGTTGTTGCAGTTGCGCATTTACAAAAAAAAATACGTAATATATTTTAAAAGCTCAAAGAAATGACAAAGCAAATGAGTATTTCTTTTATTTTGTCCATCAAATGTCCTTAATGTACAGTCTGATAACAGTCTTCGTGGAAACCACATCAAACTTAAATAGCCCAAAATAGTCTTAAACAGACTGTAATAAAATGAGAACTAAGCTAAACTGAATACTTTCTCCGTGTATAGCTTTTGGTTGTTGTTGTTAATTATTATTATTTTTGTTTTTATTGTTTTGATTTTTCTGTTCACCGTAAAGAAGAAGAATTTATTGGTTTTACTGATGATTCAGCTCTTGCAGGTACGTGGCCAAAGGTCTTTCTAGGGCAAAGGAAAAGGCCTAGTAATATCGTCAATTAAACTGGGTAAGCGTGAAAAATTAGCGGATGGATTCGTAGTCAGGTGAACTTCTTTTCCTGAAAAAATGTACAAATACAAAAGTATCTAAATGTCATGATCAAGTGTTTGTATTCGGTCATGAGTTGCATAAGTAACAGTTGCGTGACGTAAATCACCCAATAATTATATAAGTGATATGACGATCTACCTGACGACTATTTTTTTCAATTTTAGTCAGCGATAGCGCTTTATGAATTATTGACCCGGATATTTAGACCATTCAAAAACGGAGAAATATTTTGAATACCGGACTAAAAAAGCAAAAAAGCAATGTTATTTCTTCTGTGGATCGACTTTGAATGGCAGCTGTTAGATTAAAAGTCATATTATTCATTACCTACCAGTCACTGGTCCCGTTATTGGCTAGAGTAAAACTAGCTTAGGCTTTTAAAAATAGCATATTTACTTTGGAAGTACTCTTAAAAGAATTACCGGTTGACGGCCTAGTGAGCTCTACCCTTTTTCCTGTGATAAGAAAGAGAGTTAAAGGGACAAAAATGAGATAATCAATGTCATATTCTGATATCATGTAATGTGATTGCACATTTAACACTCTATGGCATTTTAATGCAACTTTGTTAAAGATGAAGACAGTAAATAACAGCTAGCGCGCGAGAAAATAATGACCATTAACTTACGTTTGAGCTCAACAGGAGTACCTCGTGTAAGTGGAAGAGTAAGTATCTGGTAAACAAAGTGAATGCAAGAATCAGTCCATTAAAAAACTCGCTGTAATTACCAACCTAGCAGGATATGTGTGAAATAAAAACAAAGGTAGTCAAGTAAGGTAGACAATACGACGGTAGAACGTCCCCCGTTTTTCTGAGCAGTGTTGATTCACCAACAAACTCGTCATCTGAAATGAGATGGGAAATACGTGTCTTGAAGAATCTCTTGAAGATCGAAAGAGTGGAAAAACAGTAGGCCCGGAAATAAAGAGGAAAAATAAACATAGGATCTAACTCAGCTGCCAGTGACAACCTGGAATCGATCGCATAGCAGCGAGACATCCACGATTTCACAACGCCGCGAAAACATACACCTGCTCAAAAAGCATTATCCTCGTGGAAAATTTCCCAAAAAAACAGACCAAAACATTTTTTACAATTCAAGTCTAGCACTAAGCTGGCTTCTGTTGCTGATGCCAAATTGAAGCTTCCTAACTTACAGACTAAGATGTCACTCTATTGTCGCTAAAAAAAATTTGAACATCAATCCGACTCATAGTTAGGTAACCCAATATTTCACTGGGTTAAGTGATCCACGTACGACGCACATTCCTTAAGTTTTATGAACCACGCTACACGGTGCCTTCAGCCTCGTTTCGCAAAGAATGGCATCGTAAATACTGGAAGCGTAATTCTATAACACCCTCTAAACAGTTAACCTACCAAAGTAAATCCGAGACGATCTTAACTTACGACCTCGATAGAACTACCTGCTGAAGCGTGAACTAATTATAATATAGCAATTAGAGGAACTGTGTCACGAAATTCATCAAGATTCAAACAGTGGAAACCACCAGCAAGTCAGTTTAGTGAAACATAAAAACAATAGCTAAGAACATTGAAAGTTATAAACAACACGGCAAATAAAGAAGGTGCCGGAGGTAAAACTCGAAGAACGTTGAAACGGATTGCACTTAAGGCTTTTGAAAACTTAGCTTAACAGTTTTTTATAGTTCTTTCTTAAAAGAACTATGAAAAACTGTTAAAGCTATTTAAACTTTCTTTTTGTCCGGAATATATTGATATAGTGCTTGGGCAAGTAGAAACGACACTAAAGTGTTCGGTGAGGGTAAAAGGCGGAATGAATTTGCGGAATGGCATGTGGCATGGCTTGCGGAATGACATAATTATGCAGAATTTAATTTATGGAAAATGGCGCAAAGAAAAAATTCAACGGGAAAGCATGCGCGCGTCTCTGCCGCGCTATTTTTGGCGCCAATTTGAGCGAGCAATCGATTTGCTGCTCCATTTATTATTGCTATTAAAGTTAGGCTAAAATTGAAACACAGCTGATACACGAATACTTGATAAATCATCCATAACTCGTTTACAGAATAAACTGAAACGGTTCTTTACTCACGTCTCTTTTCCAGTGAAGCGCATTAAAAGAACCAAAACGTGTCAAGTTTAAACAATTTTCTATTGAGGGAGTTTTACTCTCCTCATTACATAGAAAAACGTCGTAACGGCGGACGAGGTAAAATAGAAAGGAAGAGAGAGGACCCTGGGATCGAGGCTGTTAGGAAATGGCAGAGTCGGTAGTCCCAAACGAAATAAAGGAATAAGCCTCGTCAAATGCGTGCAGACGTACTGTGTCACAAATCTGTTTGGGTTTTTAGGGATATATAACCTGTGCTACTCAAATCGAGGGTCACTCTTTATGGCATCTCTAGAGGGTAAAAAACGCTCGCTGAAAGTGAAGTCGGGCTAGCAGCAATTCTAGGGATTTTAAATACACCGGTGAAGGAATCGAATCAAATTAAATTCGAGACTAAATGAACGCCTTGAGTCAAACATTAATCCGTAATCCACAAATAGAGTCAAGCGGCGAACTCTTTTCTGTCTCCTTTAGGCTTTTCCGCGTCTCTTCACACTTCCCTTGTTTGTTTGAACTACCCAATTCATTAGTATGTTTTTTTTTTGATAGTTATGTATTTTTTTAAAACAGTTAGTGTTATAAAACTGTGAAAGCCGTTAGTAAAGCCGAACCGGCTTTAATATATAGATTTAGCCAGGGCTAAAAGCGAAGCTCCAATTTTAATAAATTTATAATTTAAATCAAACAATAAACTTTTAATCCACAAATCATTTAGCTTAAGGGCACATTCATGTGACTTTTGAGCGAAAGGCTAAGTTATTTTAGAGTGAAACGTCTTACATGATAACCTTATATGTACACCCAAAAAATAGCAAACATCTTCGATCACATTCAAGATCACAGTAGATTAGGCCTCGAGAACAAATTATTGGAAAACAAATCACGCCAAATTTTTTTGCGTTCGACAGGTTTACTTTACAAATTCTTGCCAACAAATCTGGGGTGTTTAAACCAACCTTTTATAAATTTTATACACCACATTTTAGGTGAAACAGTACTATTTATCATGCAGAGCTCGGACAGAATGCGGTATTTCACAATTTTTCAAGACAAATTGCACTCAGTCAATATTCAGGACGAGCCAAACCGTTCAAAAATTTCAGAAAATTTCCAAAATCACCCATACGGCCAGCTGGTTCTCGTTTCTATAGTGTGAGCTGTCAGTGTGGTCGAGTGTTTGAATGAACTTTAACAGACTTACACTTCAACATAATAGCGAATTTATTATTATTTGTTTTGTTATTTAATGGTTTCAGTTATAACCAGTATAACGATTTGTAATCTTATAAAGCGTTTGATATCGCGACATTTTTGAGTACTCCTGCAAGCGATGGTCATGAACGATGAAGCGATTAAAATTGCAAGAGAGACTACTAACAATTAAAAAAAGAGATATAATTCCGTGAAACATTTACAAAGACAACAATTTTCATTCACGAAGACAAGTATTAAAATGTCTCTAAAAATCCTGAGTCTTTAAGCGCAAAGCTTAAGTTTATGTTTTAGCCCGCTTCGCGGCGCGGTGTTTACTGTTTTCGAAGGTGAACTCCTCGAAGCAAGAAAACCGCTCAAAGTTTTCTTTCTAAAGCCAAATTTATAACTAAATATTCTTCGGAACGTTTTCTTTCTATTTGTGGTGAGCAAATATATCTGAAGGCTTTTTAAAGTTCTGTAAGCTTAGATCGAACCTGATACTAGGTCAGATCATTGACTCAAATCCTACAAACGTGCATAAACTGTTAGCGTGAACTGTGCAAGACTTCATGAAATACAAACATCAAATACAATAATTACTTAGGCTTACCATTCGAGATTCAGTTCCTGAAAGCCATCAAGGAAGGCCACAGTTGTTTGAGAATTTTAAACCCTCTTACGCATTAAGCAAGGTGAAAAACGAAAACGATGCCATCCGAAATCGAATTACCGAATTTTGACAAGCGACGCATTTCTCAACCAAAAACCCAGTAAACAAACCAGCCATGAATAACAGAAGCCTCTTGATAGCAGCTGTATTTCATTTTGTACATCCAGAGGAAAAGGACAGTTAAAAACATCACAAGTGGACACAAAACTCTGTCAGCTTCAGCTGTCAAAGTAAACTACTTTCAAGATGCTGCATGATTTTTCCGCATGAACTCACATGTCAAATTTTGACCAATCAGAGTATAAAAATTGGACGTAGAGCGTGACCAACGCGTGACCATGGTAAGATAAGGTCTTCCCCGCTTGTACTTTTAAAAAACTGGATGAATTTTCGCTTCCGAGGTCAGTTTGAAATATAAATCTCAATAGTGCGGGGCCATAGTGACATAAACACAACATATTTGATATGAATCCTTGGAAAAAATAAACTGGTAATTTGTCAGCGGATAACTTTAAAAAATACTCGACCTCGATGGGTCGACACTTGAGCCCGCGGTACGGTCAGGTGATACTGGTCAGCGGATGCCCTGTTTTGATAGCTGTCAATTGATCACAACATTGATGTGCAATTAGTTTTCTCTTGGGCTCCCAAACTAGCTAAAAGTGTGAGAGTAAACATTGGTTGTCCTGTGGTGCGGACGGACGGTCGGCGGGCGGTCGGTGTACGGTCACGTGATTATCAAATTTTCTGCGATGGGTAGATTTACTTAACAGTGGGGCTCCGCCCACCCGCGCGCGTAAAAGGTTAAGGGAAAAGGGAAAAAGTGCTAAAAGTAGGAAGGAAAAGAAAAAGAAAAGAAAGAAAGAAAGACAAAAAGCACACAAACTCGATTGCCAGGATGCGAGCTCGCACCTCTCGGCCAGCTGTTTGATAGCTTCGAGTGCCTGAAACTTCACCACGCAGCCAAGAAAGCAAAATACAAGACACGTTCGATCCCTGAATAATATGTCAGGAACAATCACGCGACCCACCGTCTGAAAAAGAAATACTTCTCACACGATTTCAAATGAAAAAAAAAAAAAAAAAAAAAAAGGACAGTGACGTTAATCGTGCAAATATCTTTTGCAGAAAAAAAATAATGCAGAAGAGAGTGCGACCTTCCAAATCATCTTTTCTTCATAAATGGACGACTTTCTTGATGTAGTATCGATGCTGCCAGCAGCCCGACTAATAAGGGCAAGTAGAATCTTTGTGGCTGAACATAAAGGTAATCGACCGTGAGACATCAGGGAGTCTTTCCTGTTGTTTTGATTGTCATCGTAGTCGAGCACGCAGCATTAAAGAAGCGGCTGCCTGTGAATTTCTTGGCGCCAAAAAAGGGCGCAGTATTCAGTTTTATTTATTTCCTTAAGTCATTTTGCATATATTACGTTCCGCATGGCGCAAGCCATGCCACATGCCATTCCGCAAACTCATTCCGCCTTTTACCCTCACCATAAAGTGTTGCAATAATTCCATGTAGGCAAAGGTTTCCTTTACGTTGGTTGACTTTTCTAAGCTTACCTTGACGCGAAAAAACTCATTTCTTTTTAAGCCTTTGGTAAATCTATCAACAATGGCTGATGTAGTTGTCTGAAAGCAATAAAGACAAATATATGAACGCATATGCGTACTGATTGGAGATTTATAGCTGCAGTTTTTGTAGTTGGCTCATTTCACTAATGGCTGAATTCAGCATTGTTTTTTTTTCCTTAGCAGTTATTTATTAGTGTGAATACCCTTTTTTGGCGGACCCTTGAACAGTAGAAACGGTTGATAAGCAACTTCATCGGGTTACATTCGATGCGCCTTGTAATTTTCTAATCATTTGCCACTATGTTTATCAGTTAAGTATTGAATGATTAAAGTTATCACTAGGGATTGAAGTTATTTGTAGGGATTTGAGGTATGAGAAAAATGACACTAGCTTGCGAACAGGCTCCGAAGTGGTGCGGGGCTTAAAAGAAAATCTTCAAGCGAAGCGAACCAAGTGAACCCCCCCCCCCCCCCCCCCCAAAAAAAAAAAAAAAAAGAAAAGAAAAAGAAATCAGCAAGCGAAGCGAGTCGAGCATGGCCTTGGGAAGAAAGCAAGGCGGAGAAGACTGTAGAATACGTTTTGATGCCGGCCAACAATGATACCAGATCTGATTGGTCATTGGTACTCATTTCACGAAAAATATCCACGTGCGCACGAATGTTATTGAATTATGAAATTTTGGTATCATGATCGATCATGATCCTCGGGATTCTCTCCCCGGTCGCAGGAAGCAGTAGGGTTAACTAGACAATGGTAACTTATTTGACTGAAAGACTTACCTTATTTACGTCTCGGCAACAAAAGTCCCAGTAACGCCCCATAATATAAATCAGCCTGTAACCAGTGAAATTGGCTGGTCCTACTTTTAGAGGAAAACACAGCAAAGCTGAACACAAATAGGAGTAACAGAAAAGAAATTTTAAAACTTGGAAGTAAATTGACGAGATGTTCCCCTCTTGATCAAACACTGTGAAACTCACAAAACCGTGAACACCAGACATGTTTATGAAATGTTTTGGTGTTGCGGGGAAATAGCCAATAAGGCGTGGGGAAACTAAACCGCAAACAGCAACGGCAGTTCTGATTTTTGAGGTTTGCTCGCGTGTCCTGAACTTTCTTGTGATTGCTCACTGCACGATCAAATGGTTTCCTCAGTTTTTGAAAGTAAATGGTAAAATTACTTCATACAATTCCTTTAATTAATCTTAGGTACAGTGTAAACGATCCAATGCTTGGGAACTGGACATTGCATATTCTTGAGATTCTGATAAACTTACCAGGTGGAGGTGTCCACGATACATTTGCAAAAAATCTGCCAGTGTCGCGAAGCTTGTGAAATGTTATGGTTATGTTGTTCGCAGGAATGGCATTGACATCCCGCTGTTCATCTTCTTGACATAAGCTTGGTTTACCTTCACAGGTTTCTGCGCGTCCAAAAATAAACTCTTTTAAGTTAAAGCTGTTAACTTCCCAAAATGAATCAACAGTCATAAGTAAGGGAAATGCTTTTGAACTGGCTAAGGCAGAAACCATGGGCACAAACGTTTCCTTTTTTATTTTATTTTTTTCGTTTCCAATATTGCTGGCTTATTCGACAACTGGGGTGGGGCCGTGGGGGTGTGGGCGCCAGCATTTTCCATTTTGTCGTCACTGTTGACTGTGGCGTTTACAGGTTAAAATTTTGTATGGAAAATGGGTCCCACTAAGATGGTTAATTTCAAGCCGTAGTGGTTAATTTGTTATTTATGGCGGGTAACTGACATCTCTCGCGGACCACTGAACTTATGCAAATAATAAACTTAGTCTGCGACTACAGCCACCTCTCCTCACTCCTCAATGCTTGGGTTGACCTAGCGGCGACTAGGGAGGAGAGACAGCTGTAATTGACTTAGGCTGGCATGTGTGTACATGTACGCCCGCGTTTTCCATTTTTTTGCGTCACCGTTGGTTGTGATGGTTAGAGGCTAAAAAGTTGTAGTTTTAAACGGCTAGTAGTATGTTGACTTTCACATTGTTAAAAGGAAGCCCTTACAAACTTGTTGAAATATGGTTTGTCCTTTTTGATTAACTTTTTTTAAATCTAGTGTACGCACCCTATATGTGCACGTTTATTTATCTACTTATTTGTTTATTCATTTGCGTCGTTATTTCCTTCGAACAATTCTTACTTTTCTTCGAATCATCGGGACTGATAGAAATATCTTTTCATGAAAGAAACAAAGGAAAGGTATAACAGTAGGTTGCCAGTTTGCAATCAATACCGATTCCAGGCTAAAGGATAAACACAAAAAATTCCTTTATTATTATCATTATTATTAGTAGTAGTAGTAGTATGTGTAATCAAATGGTGACGAGTGAAAAAAGGCTCGGGAAATTATAAGGATTTGGACAAAACGCAAGTGAAATTATTCCCTAATTTCACGAGTATACCATTTGATTTCCTATTAATATCATGGGTGACGAATTACGTTAGCAATCTTGGATTTTTGACATGTTTATCCTGGATCGTATCGATCGAGAACTCCTCCACTCTGTCGAACGTTTAGAGCTTAAATTTGGCTTAAGTTTAGAGTTTTTAGACAAAATACCCGTTAGAATCCTTTTTGGTGTGCTCTTTCGTGTGTTCAGGTTTTCTAAAGCGTCTTTTTTGCCCTGACATCTTCATTCATGATATTTTAAAACTTCGTCGCCATCTTGACACTGAGACGTACGGAAGGTTGCCATGGCAATTTTGTAATTTCACACGTGAAATTATTAATGCTGAAATTTCGCGCCAAAATTAAGGAGTAATTCTTCACCTATGATATTGTTATTATTATTATTATTATTATTATTATTATTATTATTATTGTTGTTGTTAGTATTATTATTATTACTATTGTTATTTTATTTTATTCTTCTTCTTTTTTTTTTTTTTTTTTTTTTTCATTTCCCATTCAGGCATTTGTTGTGATGCGATTTAAATCAATTAAAAATATAGAATGATACTTTGGAGCCAAAAAGGGAAATGCTTTTGGTTAATTCGCTTAGGCCCAAACCATGGGCACAAATTTGCCTCTTTTTTTAAATTTTTTTTTCGTTTCCAATATTGCTAACTTATTCGACAACCGGGGTGGGGTCGTGGGGGTATGTGCGCCAGCATTTCCCACTTTGACGTCACTGTTGACAGTGGCATTTAAAAGGGGTCCCAATAAGATGGTTAATTTCAAGCCGTCTGTGGTTAATTTCAGATTTTGTTTTCGAACATAATGCTACAGTTTATATTCTTTCTGTCACGTACCTGACTATAAAAACTATCTAACTAATAAAGTTAAATACTTTTTATGAACAGTAATAAAAAATTCTGTACGAATGTCTGTGCCTTTATGGCCAAGCTGAATCAAGCACTCTATATACAACATTCATTGCAGTTCATCTGACAAAAGGTTTGGGGTTATTTGAAGACTACTGACGTAAGTGTCTTTACAATTTTTTTTGTTTTTTTTTTTGTTTTTGTTTTTTACGTTAAGAAGACCATCATCAATCAGGTTCTGATTGATTATAAGAGCTGAAGGTGTTTATTGTTTCATTTAATCATGTCTTTCAACTGCCTCAGTGATAATTTTTATACTTCCATGGCTACAATCTTGGACAAAATGTGTTAAGAATTTTGCTAGCCTGAGCACTAGTATGGCACGAGCTCTAAAATCCGCGCGAAGTCTACGCAAAAATAAAACAGACATGGCCTTTCAGTTTTGGAATATTCCTCCCACAATAATTTATTAACTTTCTGTTGAAGCTCATTGTGCAAAACGTTTGGTTAGTGTAGATCAAACATTTATGAGAGGAGATAATGTTACACCGGTTACAAGTCACTATAAGAGTAAATTGTATGTAAAAACAACAAAAATAGTTGTCCGTCGAGACCTACGGTCTTGTACGTGCAGCTGAGGCATGATGTACGATTTATTTATCGGCGCCCTTAACTCTGAATAACTTGAGCACACCGTGCAAACAAACCCTCTGTTCACGACCCAGTAGATAGAATGACATCAAACTCAAGTCGAATTGAGAGAGACCAATTTTAGGCTTTCAGCTTTGCCAACAGGCGATTGTGGTTAATAAAGTCAAAAGCCTTTGATAAATCAACGGCCATGGCCATGGCTGACTCTCTATTGACAAGGCTCCTTCTCCAGTCCTTGGTCATTTTCAGAATAGCGGTGCAACACGAATGGTTCTTTAGAAATCCAAAGAGATTCAGGGACCTCGTCGAGATTTTTGCCGCCGTTATCAAGGGAAGACTACGCCGTGATTTAGGGATCTCGGCGAGATCTAGGCCACATTTTGGCCGCCGAGATAAAGGGGTCTCGGCGAGATCTTGCCTTGGTCCAAAAATCTCAGCGGTCAAAATCATACCGAGAATCTCGCTGAGATCTCCCCTAGATCTCGGTGAAAATTTTGTACGGAAAAGCTTACTGAATTTCAAGCTAGTTTGGCGGTGTTTGCTATTTTTCAAGATGACCTCGAGGCAAGAATATCGCTCCAAGCTTTCTTGTTATTGTCTCAAATCTTACGTGCGTAAAGTGACGGCGTAATTATGAAACCAGAAACAAAACAACATCAAATGCAATAGAAAATGTACCACAAGAACAGTTTAGTTTAATTCATTCTAGAAAGAGGATTAGTGTGTTTGAACCGTTTCTAAAAACCCTTTGATTTATGACCTTTGATTTATTAACTGAGAATGTTTTTTTTGTGTGTTTTTTTTTGTTTTTGTTTTTATTGTTGTTGTTGTTGTTTTTTTTATCCCGACCGGCTCCGTTCTCGTTGTTTAAATAGGTTAGATGGCGAAAACTAGATGAACGCACCTCGAAGCAAGACTCAAATGAAAGTTTAAGTAATGTTCCACGTAAGAAGGAGGCAAAAAACGCCAGTTCGATGCAAAATCTTCCGTTGTAATCAAAGGTGCTAATTACTTAATTAAATAACATTCGACCTTGCTCATTGGCTGTTATGAGGTTGAGCGCGAAATTTGAATTTGTTTCGATCCCTGAACGACCGAACGCGCGTTTTAGCGAAATATGACAAAACGTGCTTTATTGTAGTTGGAAAAATAGCCAGAAAGGAAAGTCTCAGGCGCATGGGATATGGGGAAGTATTTTTTCTGATTTTTTTTTTGTGGTAGCCCCGGGTGTTAAAAGTAACACGACACTTTGCTGTATGCCATTTGTATTGTTCTCGTTTATTGAAGGCATCAAGTTCGCCGCGCCACACGAAATTGTCATACATCAAACAGAACATATATCAAAACAGAACTAGAAATTTGTAAAGGTCTTTCCATAGATCAAGATATGACCGTTCCGATAAAAAAGGGTTATTTTAGCTGAGAAGAGCTCAGCGACTTAAGAAAAAAATTCGTCAAACAGTTCCTCCTCAAAAGTTGACATCACGGATATTACGTTTTAGCCATCCTCTAGTTCCAGTTGCAACTCTCCGCTTGAAACTGACTCAAATGTTTTTGAAAGAAATAACAATTCCTCCACAGTAAAGGTAAATCCATGCGCTACGATCATTTGAAGACTTTCACAGGAGCACAGGCACGCCACTGCCAAAATTGTGAAGTTGCCTTGATTACCGGAAATGTCCACGTATTAAAGACGGCTGAATGCTTTCTTTGCTTGAAAAATGGAGCTTTGCTCGAGGGAGGAACAGTTGGAGATGTCCAAGAATTCTAGATTTTCTGCAGTACGTGACAGTTGTTCAAAATGCCGATTAGAGACTCCGGTCGAGGAAATGTTTAGGTGCGTCAATAAAGCAAACATCTTCAGCGGCACAAAGCGGTACGCATCTTCTGATCTAGAGAGATCCAATTCGTAAGGCTCTGCTTCCTTGAGATACGCTCCTCTTGTGATTACTTTCCACCATTCTTTACACACTCTAGCAGCTCTTACCAGGTCTTCAATCTCCAAGAAACTAAAGATCACAGTTAAAACTACCGAGGGAAATTCCATGTTACCCGGCTTGTAATGAAACTGCGCGAGATTCACAAAATGCCCGTCTCGCTCGCACGTGTTCGCCTGATTTTGTCACACCTTTTGATTGGAGCTTCTGTTGAAATCTGACAAAAATCGATTCTTTCATTTTCCACAACTGCCCTTTGTCACCTATAATAGCTGTTTTCCATTTTACACACTCGGCGTAAGCGTGTGGGAACTTTAGGCACTTTGAAGTTGCTTTGTACTCGCCAAGATGGAACAAACGTAAGTAGTTTTTATGATCTCGTAAATTCGGCTGGTTTCAATATCAGCGCCACCGATCGCCCCATGGCAAAAAAATAGAATTTAGCGAACTTCGTTCGGATATAATACAGACGTGATGGACCAGTTTCCGTATGATTCCTGTGATGAATCATCCATCAGTCGTGGTGATCTTTGGCAATGATGTGGAAACCAGCCTACAGTTATTCTTCTGACATGCACCCGATAGGTTGCGTTGGCTTGCCTTCGGAATGCACTTAGAATTTGTATGTCACTGTTTTTCGCGTCGTTCTAACAAATAATCGTACACACGTACCAAAGGTTCCTTAAGTCGAGCATTTTTTTTGTTTGTCTGTCGGTGTTTGTTTTTCTTGAGTATTAGTGGAACCGTAAGTGACAGGAAATAATAACGCCCGGAATCATAAACAAATCAAACCAGACAGAAAAAAAACAATGCTGAATAATTAACCTCACCCGAAGAAAATGCTCTGAAAGGCAGAAAATTAGGTTAGAAAAGCCTTTATGCATATGCTTTCAAAACCGCTGCCAAAATAAGCTTAAGTTATGAATCCGCCAGTATGCGACGCTTTCCTCAACCATAAATAAGAAAAACAAACTATCAAACCAACTATGAACAAAGAAAGAATCTTGATAGCGGCTGTATTTCATGTTCCGGCAGCATTGAAAGAACACAAAAAGCTTGTATTTCTTGTTGCGGCAGCATTGAAAGAACACAAAAAGCTTAAAATTTTTATACAAACTTCAAGATGCTGCATAAGTTTTTACGCATGAATTCACCTTTTAAAACATTGACAAATCTGTGACCAAGGTAAAAGCACACGCTAAAAATATATATTGTTCACAGTTTTTGTCGTTAATCAACAGACGAAATTCAAGATCTACACTAGAAAAACTCCACTGGCTGTCTGTAGGTGAACTTCAACCAGCTTAATAATCTTTTGCCAAGACAGACGCAAGTTGCGTGCTTTGGATTCCCCTTCGTCTCCCTTGCAGAGTATACTAAGTACCACCCCAGAGTCTACATGGTACCACCCCCAAAGAGTGTACGGACGTAATGGCGTACGGTCACGTGATTACCCAAATTTCTCGGATGGATAGATTACCAAATCAGTCTTAGCTAATGAAATTTAACTACTTAGCACATGATAACCAATCAAAATCAATGAAAAAGTAGTGGTACATTTTAATTGTTTTTTTTTTCTTTTTGGAAAGTTCATCATGCGTTCGGGCTTCCACT
>OZ037994.1:34741851-34806851 GCA_964035705.1 Porites rus
TTATTCATTCAAAATAATTCCTAGTTTAAAAACAAAGCTAAAACATGCTTACCTCCATCGATGTTAAGTTCACCTTCTATAGTGCACGTTTAGGGTTTTTCAGCCCCGCAAATGTTCTCCAAATAGCAGATGTCGCCCTTAGAGTTGTCTTTTTGCTCTTCGTGGCATGTTTTTAGCTATAATTTTGCCGAGTTCTTACTCTTGAAACGAGTGAAATGTCCCCCATTTTTTGTTTTCACAACCAAAACAACTCAACCTCGTCCCCAGGTCTTCTCGGTTAACGGTGCCTTAACCTGCAGGAACGCTGCATTTTTGACGTCAATTCCTTATTAAGCACAAAATTCTTCCAAATTTGGTCATCAGTAACTGGTTATGGTGAATTAGGTGTGTGCTTTTAGCCAATCAGAATCGGGGAAATATTTTGAATGAATATTATCTTTAATGTATTTCTGTATACAGTACTGTTGTTGTATTTCTGGTTAATGGCAAAATAAAATGAATGAATGAATGAATTTCCCTAATCGAAGCGCTAAGCATTCTCGCTTCACCACGGATTAAAACGGTTAAACCTCCCGATAAAAAGCCAGGCATTTCTGACAGCAATTCCTTTGGCAGAAAGTGTGTTACAATATTTCCCTGGCCGGGCTGCTTCTTGACTGTTCACAGTCCCCTATTTTCCCGTAAGATCGTCGAGATAGACCGCCTTTGCGTTCCGGGCTGCCGTCTTGCATGAGTATCAAAACTACTTAGGTGGCAGGGGGCTGTTTGGGAGGAAGCGAGAAAAATAGAGGAACTTGTACTGTAATAACATCACTGCAACTCGTGTTCAGGGGGCGTGACAGGAACTTCACGGCTTTTACCATTTATTGATTAAGAAAGAAACTCCGCTGCGGATGACAAACATGCCAGACACATTTAGCATCGCTTTCGCGTGTTTACAAATATCTTCTTTCAAAAAAGTGATTTTATACAGTTCCTGGAACATTCCGCCAGGTAAAATCGGCAAACATGCACAGGTGAAACATTTTCCTAATCGAAGCGCTAAGCATGCTCGCTTCACCACAGATTAAAATGCGAGGCATTTCTGACAGGTCGTCATCTTTTTGCGTAGTCGTAGCGTTAAATTCGCGGCACCAGCCAGGTGCTATTTTCGCCCACTCAGTCTACTTTCATTTCAGATCTATAGTTCAGTCTATTTCTTACCTTGTTGTCACACTGTTGATCGTTCATACTGAAAATCTTAAAAAATATGTATATCAATAAAATGAACAGGACCATAAACTTAAGCGAGAGGGTCAATTGTAAAACTATGTCTAGCCAGAATTTTATCATACAGAGTGTCACCGGCTATTGCTTGCTAAGATTTCATGTGACTAATGGGTCCCATCTAATCCTAAACCGATAACACGGTTAAAAAAATGAACCCATTTAATAGGAGTCAAACCGGACAAACATTAAATAGATTAAAAAACCGATAGGCGATCATCTCAAAAACCAATTACTGAAATTTCAAAAACATGTCAAAAACATGCTTTTTGTTTCCATTAAAAAGTGGAGGTTTTAGTGAAAATATTAAATTACAATATGGAATAATACGATGTCGAACCGCCGACCACAATAACAGAGTTACCGTTTAAGGTTATTCCACTGAAATGGAAGCAACACTGAGATTTTTGTCAAACTTACCCTATGTGAAATTCTATAAGGGGACTGAACAAATGAAATAAAAAATCGGAGTCCCCATTCTACCCGTACCAAACCAAACACTATTTCTAACATAATTTTAATATATTTTGAAAACTGCTCTTATTGTATTTGTGAACTAGATTTAAAACAGGTTCCAAATTATATTTTAAAGGTTTTTGCTGCTTTTATTAATAATCGGTGTTTTTTCCTGCTTTTAATGGTGTTTTATCCTGCCTTTTAGTTTACTGGTCTCTTGTCTTGCTTCTAATAGAGTTTTATCCTGCTTTTATTGGTGTTTTAACCTGCTTGGAACGGGCCTAAAAACAAAATTCAAGCGAGGACACCGCAGTCGCTTTGATACAAACGTAGACCTCACATTAAAATGTAAGTGAGGACGCCCCAGTCGCTTAGCTAAAACTCAAAATAAACAAAATTCAAGCGAGGACACCCCAGTTGCATTGTGAAAACACTGCAAAACAAAATATTCAAGGGAGGACACCCCAGATGCTTCGCACATACTCAAACAAGATTCAAGCGAGGACACCATAGTCGCTTAGTCCTAAAAATATCAAGTTAATGGAAAATTAATTCAAGCGAGGACACTCCCACAGACACTTTATTAACGTGACTAACACTTAGTTATAAAGCTAGTTTTGTTTACGTGTTTCATTAACGCAGTATTTTAATTTTATGCATCAGCATAGTAACTATTAATAACTATGCTAAACACAGATAAATAACACTAAGTTGCTTTAAGTTTCATTTTTAAAGAAATTTTAAATGCTTTGAATGATTTTCGCATTTTATGTTATGTATCTTATGCCTACCGCAAATAACTATGTAAAAGCTTTTCCCGTTCTAAACATTATACAGTATCAACAGAGGATTTGACAGTATATAGAAACACACTGCTATTTCGTTTGTCCGAAATTTTGAGTAGTTTTGTGAAAAACTTTAAAAATACTCGTAAAATCTATCCTTAATTGACCCGTACCCACGGGTAATATTCCTTTATCAATTTATAGCAATATATTACAATTATTTATTTACTTGGTGCTAAAAAAGGAAAAGAAAATTGTCTGAATTGTTAAGGGTGACATTAAAAAGCCAGAAAAGTTCAGTATTGCTTGTTAGTTCCTGTACTTTATGGCAAACAGAAAGGGGTTGCTAATGCTTTAAATTTATAAACATAATTTGAGCGCGTTTCTCGTTTTAAATGTGTGATCTGCGTCTCTGGTTTTCAATTATTTTTTTCCTAAGGAATAATTGATTTCTCACCTTGGTATTGGTAACGCCTGACGCGGCAAAATGAAAACAAGTCCCAAAGCACTTCTGCATCACGGTTTTCTGTTCATGTCCGTAATCGTTTAGATCTTTATCGGCATTGCATAGTGGGAATTCAATGCGGAAAATCAAGCATACAACGAACGTGATACGGCAGATTGCAGAAGCCGACATGGCTTGTCATGGCCAGAAATCTCTCACGTCGAGTTTCGTGCGACTTATATTCAAGCCGTCCTGCAATGATCTTAACCGCTGGTTTTCATGGTGATTCCGGGCTCACATTATTTGGAAAGATCGAGTGGTCAAATACGACGATGTTTATCGTCAAATAAATGCCGCTGTTCAAAAATATTGCGAAAACGAGAAATGGCGATGAAATATTTATCGAAAAAGCTTTCAAACGCGAGGTTTTGGAGAAACTTTGGATGATTTTTGGCCGAGATATTGTAGAGCGATGAAGCGGAACTGAAACTGTGTAACATGTCGCAACTTGTTTTTAACAGCCGAAAGGAAAGGTAATTTTACATGCTGAGGATCAGATGTTTTATTTTTATTTTTATTTGGCAAATTATGTAGAATCGAGCTTCCACTTGCTCGCTTAGGTCACTTAGGCAAGTCATGATGGAATATTTCTCCCGGTTCTAACTTCATATATCCGTGTTTTGTGCTACTCTGAACTGTTTTTGAAGGCAATTAGCAGGCGAAGAAATCAGCATCGAACGTGAAAATTGGTCAAATAGTACATCATACAGTGCTTTTCCTCAAGCGATCGCGGCACTTGGGATATTCCGATTATGTTGTCTGCTATGGCGGGTCAAAATCTGTTTGGGATGCAAATTTTGGATTTCAAGCCCCAGTAATATAGAGCATTGTATGAGCCAAGCTTCGAAAATATTTGTTGATGAAAAGCAACTTATCAGAATACGTGAGGAAACTTTTTGAGAGAGGTAAACGCGCGCAATTCATTTTCCATGTTTTTGCATAAAATGTTGAACCCGTCACGCAGCCGGGGGTGACACAAACTCCGAGAAATTGTCTTGAATTCGCTTTTTTTTCGTAGTGATCAGGAAAACCGTTTTACTTGCAAAATCGGGAGACTGATTCAGTGAGTCTTTTATTGCTCTAGTATGACTTGACAATTACCAACTCTGAAAGGTCAAAAGACCGTTTCTTTTCTCAAAATATATACATTTTTTTGAAACTCAATTTACTTGATATAAATTTTTTGAGTCGTGGGGTGTATTTTATATATAGAAATTGCTAGAAAGAAAGGGAAATAAGATTCAGACGACATTGAATTGGAAAAGGTACATAATATGAATTTCCTAAACGAGCTGAATGAAAGATCAGGTGCAGTACTGTCAAAAGCGAGTCAATCTTGGCATCTGTGAGGTATGTTTCTTTTGATTTCGTTGTTCCCTGATTGAAAAAAAAAATCAGAGCAATCAATACAAAAAATCCGATCTTTGGCTACCTTATTAGGAAAGGAGCATTTTATTTGGAGAGGTGGAGGGATTACTATTTTTTATGATTATAATTTTTTTTTTCGCGACATATGTGCATGTATATTCATAGCTTTTTATCACAGCACACGCTTCATAAGTTAGTAAAGTCAGAGTCATCGACCTTGGTACCTTTAGTCACAATTGTTGTATAATATTTAACTCAGTGGAGTTAAAACTCCATGGATTATTAAACTGGTTCCAGAATCATTTAAAATGTGCTCTTAACTCCCCACAAGTTATAATTAGGCAAGCCACTGTTACTTAACATTAACCATGGAACAACTGGCTTTCTTTGTTCTCGATTCAAATCTTTTTTGAAACAGGGGTTTGAAATAACTAGCCGGCTAGCGCCATAAAGATTTTCCGGTTAAACGCTTTTTTGCCTGGACAAGAGTTAATTAGTCGCTTAATAATGATAACAAGAAGCCTAAAGTCGTTTCCGTGGGATGCGTTGGTCCATGGAAGCATAATGGCGTTCTACCTGAATTTGGAAAAATTAGGGAAACCGGAAAGATGTGTCATGTTATGAGCACGCAGTCTACTATTTCTCCCTAATCCACATCCCCTTTTTGCTTCCTCCCTATCCCCTACCACTTTCGACACCTGCTACGCAAGCTAAATTTATAGTTGTCAGTGGTCGCAAGGATGGAGTTGATCTTGTTTTGATCTATCGCTATGTAGTGATTTTCGTAGCACGATATGGATAAGAAAAAGAAGTTATTTTGCATCAAAACAAGGTTTACCCGTGTAACTTAAATTGGAATGTTAACGGAAACAAGTAATGGAAAACATGCGCATAATGCTCTCTGATTAACCTGAACAGGAACTATATGTATAAAGATAGGTCATATCTTGGTAGTAAGTTGCCACAGGTAACTTTTTCAAAGAGAAATAAACATTGTAGTTTTAGGTTAATGGAACAAAACAAAACAAAACATCCGCTTGCTTTATCCAGGGTCGAACCCAGGGTTACAAAGTTCGATAAAGTTCCAATGTTTTAATCCAAGATGAAAGTTTAATATTCCAAGATACTCTTGATACGGTTAAAAATTAATTGCAATGTGTTTCCAAGGTCTCAAAGTTAACATAGTTCCAATGATTATCCCTGATCCCAAGGAAAAATAAGTTTACTAAGGTCCTGATCCGTGTCCCATCCAGAAGTCCAATCCATACCAAAAGCGAGTCGTCGATCGACGAGGACAATGTTTTCGCGATTTCACCGTCAATCGTCAAGGGTACGAGTTGAAATTTACGCGATTTAACCTCCCATCGTCAAGGTGTTTTCGATAAAAAAGGAAAAAAAACTGAACTCTAGCTGTGCTCGGCAAAAACTGGCGAGCCCCGATCGGAAATCATGGCCCGCGACCAGACGCTACCAAAACCTTATGAAAAAGCTAGACCTAAATAAAAAAGAATCATGAAGGGAAGAAAGAATTTGGCTTAGGTCGCCTTTCGTGACTTGCCAGTATCTCGAAGGATTTCGCTGGTTAACAAGCCATCCTAAACCACGTGTGGAAAAACTCAAGGGCGACAAATTTGGCAAGGAACGTTCTGATTTCGACTTTCTTCAGAGGAAGCAAATCGATTGAAAATCGATACAGATTTTGTACAATCTGATTGGTCGGCTTGGAAGAAGAAAAAATCGATAAAGATTTTAGGCAATCCTATTGGCTGGCTTTGCAATTTTGGGTACAACCGAACCGGATTTTTACCGTGGGAGTGCCACAGGCATCCCACGGAATTAAGAAAGTACAGAAACGTTAAGAGAACTTTCAAATGTAACTACACTAAGCAAGAACGTATTATAAAAGGCTTTACGGTACAAGCGGAGCGAAAATGAACGAAGAACTAAGTGTAGGTATGCAGGGGGCGGGAGCTTGGGAGAATAGGGGGTGGCAGTACTGGGAAGGGTTTGGGAGATGGGAGAGGAAAGGGTGGGTGATGGGAGTTCTAAAATGGTATGGAGTGGGAGAAACAGAGGGAAATTATCCAGCAATGCTTAAAATGAAGGTTTATCAGCAAGTGTTCTTTAAAATACTTAACGGTGAAATAAACGGTAAAAATTTTCCACCGCGTTTAGAAATGAAGGTTGCCAAGGAAAGAGGGAAGAAAAAAACGACAAACTAAAAACTAATGTACGAAACAAAAATGGCTGGTAAGACGGCGAAACAAACTGCCCATCATTAGAAAGCATCACTACGACAAAAACTACGAAAACAAAGCGGTGAGAAGACAGGAATATAAACTTTTGCCAAACGAACACTGGTCTACGGAAAAAGTGAATAAAAGACAGGCCTGATACCGTACAAAAAAGCTGGCAATTTTTTTGATTTATAGAAGTTAGTTTGCGCTACTGAACACCTTCAACAACAGGCATCGCTTAGACTCATTGCCCAAACAAATTGAGTTGAACAGTGATAGACATGCAAAGTGCATGTAAGCAAACCTGATGTTTTCAAATTTACTCGCTATGAAGCTTGAATATGCTATGAGGGTGTAACAAAAGTTCCGAGACTGTAAAACAGTCTGTCCTTTTCATGCCCTCGTATAATTTTCGCGCGCGCGTGGGCGAGTCACACGCTCACAGCAGCCACAGGGCATGGCAAATCTCCTTTTCACCCTCGCTCCAGATGTTTCGTTTGAGCGTGGGTTCTTGATGTACGCAAAAATATGGGCTGATTTATAGTCGAAAAAGTTACGTTTCTCTCAGAGGTCGACAACTTATCCAGCTTAGTTTGGTGCCTTAAAGGGACACCTATCTAGAGTTAGTACCCTCTGGCATAGTACCCCGTTGCAACAGTCCTTTGTATTTTTTTGACCTTCGATAAGATGATATGGTATTTTTTTTTTAATTTGGCTCTCTACTCGGCACTAGCTACAAAATACTTGTTCCACCGACACACAGACAAATGACTTGGGTATCGAAACGGTTTACCCAAATGACCAAAACCCTGAAAACCTTGTTCTTTTTCATCTGCTAACATCCGTCCCCGGGACAGCCTACGGGAACAGTCTATGAGCTTCGGGTCTGGGGGCTGGGGGTGAAGTGAGGGTGGGCAAATAAAACTAACTTTTCATTGTTTTTATGTTTCGTGTGTGAAGTATTTCTGGCCGCGTGAAGCAATGTCGCCAGTTCTTTTTATGGAAAAGTGCGGGTATTCCGGTTTATTTGTTGATGCAATGTAAGTTGTCTATATTTTCTTCATAAATTATTAAACGAAACAGCACATTTAATTTGTGCTTGATAAAGAGACCCAGGGTGGGAGTCGCGGCCTTTTTTGTGCGCTCTACGGTGGGGAATAAACTGACAAGTAAGAAAAAGATGGTAGAAAAGAAACCATTCAGAGGCCGATCCTGCACTCTTCGTAAAGAGTTTGTTAATAATATTATAATATAGATTTAGCCAGGGCTAAAAGCGAAACTCCAATAAATATATTTATAATTTAATTAAATCAGTCAATAAACTTGTAATCCACAAATCAGTTAACTTAAGGGCACATATGGGACTTTTTAGGGAAAGCTAAGGCTAAGTGATTTTAGAGTGAAAAATATCTTACATCGAGTTGATAGCCGTATATATACACCCCAAAAAATAGCAATCACCTTCGATCACATTTAAGAGCCAAAATGGCTCTTGATCACAGTAGATTAGGCCTGGAAAACCAATTCTTGGAAAACAAATCAGACCGAATCAGTTTTTTGTGTTCCACAAGTTTACTTAGCAAAATCTTGCCAACAAATCTGGCTGCGTGTAAACCGTCATTTCTTATATACTTTTTATACATCACATCTGAGGTGAAACAGTACTGTGAGGCGCTGTTCTTCTTATCATACAGACCTCCGAAAAATGCAGTATTTCACAATTTTTCAAGACAAACTGCACTCATTCAATATTCAGAGGAGGGTGCTAATGGGGGTACCCAATTCTCAGTTTACAACTATTTTTTCGGCCAAATATCAGTTAACTACTATTTTTTGGTCAATTCTCAGTTAACTACTAATTTTGGTTAGCTATTAACTTTCACTTCCCTACAGCGAATATTATTCTTTCATAACCCGAATTTTTCATCACTTTTTTGGGGTGGGCCCTACTAAAATCAAGGTATAAATTTACATGAACTCTGACACTACTACAATTTATTAGTAACTGAAAATATGAGTCGTATAACCAAGATAGATCTAGACGCACCAGTCATGATCTCGTACTACTCAAAGTTTCGCAAATTTTCATTCTTTATGAAAGCGTTGAAGATAGGAATCTTTCGGCGGTTTTTAGCCGAGTAAAAAATGCATTATCTTGCAATATTTTTACCAAATAGTGCTCTAACTGGGATGTCTTACTTATATCGGTTTTGGACCGGCGACTATATGGTGTGGGGCAGCATTTCTTTTGTTGCAGGTTTTCCCCAAAAAAGAAAATTCTTTGGAAACTTTAATTGTGATTTTCGAAAATTTCACCATAGGGTTTTTTCTGACTGCATGAATATAAAGAATTCCGAAATTCCAGTTTTGACGGAAAATTCAGTGGAGACAAGTAATAAACTTTTCGATGCCCTTGTAAAGCCTATACTACCTTAAGATTGTGAAACATGGGGACCAGAACTACTGTGAAAAAGACACATTTTTATAAAAGTACAATTGAACAAGTTCAGATTAATTTTGCAAACAAATATTGAATGTTCCATGGTACACAGAACTGAAAACACAGCCTGTAGAGCAGAACTTGGCCGATACCATCTATTTATAGACATAAAGGCTTCCCTTTTATGTTACTGGCAAAGATTAAAACAAAAATCGGACACAACAGCTATTTCTACTGTACTTACCTTTAAAAAATTATGAATATCTTTCACAGAAACCAGTAGTTAGAATCTTTGGGACGGTTATTTAAACGAAATATATGAACTTAGACCGCGGTTTAGGAAATCTTTTCATCTCCAAACCTCTTTTTAAGTGGGTTATTTTAAGAAGGCTAATGCTCATCTAGTCTACGCCTTATATGCTTTCATCAAACTGTTCACGATAAACGCTGTAGACAAAAAAGTGTTCGGCAAACTGAAAATAGCTTAGAACGCGGTATTGTTAAACACTGGCTAAACTCAGTTTACATAACTGGCCCTTTGTTTTTCTTTGTACCGCTTTGCCAGAAACACTAAAGCGTCTTCTGAGACTATCTGATCTGTCTCAATACTTACAATTTTTACAGTAAGAAAGAGGATATTGGATTCGATCGAGAAGTTCTAAATGCTTATTTGGTCAATTGGTTTCAGGTGTTTCATTGACGCAGAATTTTTTACTCGCTAGGATACTAACTACAACTAGGCCAAACAAAGATAAATTACACTAAGTTGCTTTTAGTTTCATTTTTAAAGAAAATGAAAGGAATGAATTTCGCATTTTATGTCCTGTATCTTATGGCTACCGTTAATATGTAAAAGCTTTTCCTGTTCTAAACTTTGTACAGTATGAGAATGTTATTTCTTTTGTGCGAAATTTCGGGCAGTTTTGTGAAAACTTTTAAGATATTCGTAAAATCTATCTTTAATTGGCCCCGTACTCACGCGAATACATGCATATTTCTTTCCTGCTTGCTTTCTTCCTTTGTCGATTTATAGAAATATAGTTTATTTATTTATTTATTTATTTATTATTTATTTACTTAGTGCTGAAGAAGAAAAAGAAAATTCTCTGAATTGTTAAGGGTGGCATTAAAAAGCCAGAGTAGTTCAGTATTGCTTGTTAGTCTCTATACTTTTATGACAAACATGATGGGCTTTTTCTAATGCTTTAAATTTATAAACATAATTTGAGCGCGTTTCTCTTTTTGAACGTTTGACTACGTCTCCAGTTTTCGATTATTTCCTTCCTAAGAGAAAATTGGTTTCTCACCTTGGTATTGGTAACATCTGACACGGAAAAATGAAAACAAGTCCCAAAGCACTGCTGTATAGTTTTCTTTTCACGCCCGTAATCGTTTAGATCTTTATCGCCATGGCATAGTGGGAATTCTCTGCGGAAAATCAAGCATACAACGAATGTGATACGGTAGATTGCAGAAGCCGACATGGCTTTTTTTTTCGACATCAGCCTAACTGGCTTCACATACTATTAAAATCATCAATGCGCAGCTCTCTGTTGCTAAGTTGCTACTGGGGCCACCTGGTTATTTTCAAACATTTATTAATATGCAAAAAAGAAACACAGCACGTGTACCCGCCTTTCCCACCAGGCAGAACATGCCATATCCGGACAATTGTTTACTAGCTTCATAGACAAATCGACTGTTTTTATTAAACTTAACGAAGCATCGTTGATGCAAAGTTGCAATATATATTTAGTAATAAATGACCAAAAACGTGTGTCACATTGCTTGACAATTTAATTTAAACCCGTTGTCGCGTCGGCTCCCAAGTTGAGCGAGTAAATATTAATCTGTTTAGGCTTTTCCATTGTTTAATCGGTGAAACCACGACATTTATCTGACAGCATTAATTTCACCAGTTTATATTTCAGTCCACTGTTGACGGTTGGATAATGAACTGTCAACAATTACCCGCCTTTACACGCCGCCATATAACTCTCCCTATGACTCTTTTCTCTATTCTAAATTTTATTTTTAAAAATTGTGCTTTAATTCTCATAAACATGCAAAATACCAGCCAAGTCCCTAGTCGTTCTCTCTTGACCCGTCACAGGTCACGGTAGAGTCCAGGATTGACCGCGCTGAAAACGCCTAGGGACTACGCTAGCAAAATACTTGGTTTTCTTGCGTGTTCATGCAAATCTTTTTCAAACTGAATTTAGTATTTGGAAAGAATAATTTGTTATGAATGCTATCTCATATTGCCAATATTTAAATTTCTTGTTCAATCTAATTTAAAATCTTCCACATACTACTAATTTCTTTTGAATATCAAACTACCGAAACCTTCATGACACTACAATGCAAGTGGCAAGTCCTTAAAAAAAATTCGATTCACGGAAATGGAATTGAAATATAGACGTTTTAATTTATTTCATATAGGGTCTTCTAAACTGCTTCACCCATTTTTTTCCCGGCTTGAGATTGAAAATTTTGGAAGATACATATAATTTGTAACACCCTATGTAATTTAGGGATATGAATGAAACACACTCAAAATCCTCTCCATGCATATTTTCGTTTACGTATCTCGTAACACAGCAGCTGTCAGGTTGTTAGTTCTCAACAGAATGATTCATAACACAGCTTTGCACCTGCGAGTATGTTCTTAGGAGCATTTTTAGTTTCCACTTAAAAGTTTAAACTTTTAAAGCTACCTGTACCCCCGCGTACGCAAGAGCGTAACTGAAAAACAAAAAGGCTTAATATGATGATGATGATGATAATAATAATAATAATAATAATAATAACAATAATAATAATAATAATAATAATAATAATAATAATAATAATAATAATAATAATAATAATAATAATGTATGTGTGTGTGGGGGGGTGGGGGTGGGGTTGTATTTTGTTCGGGGGGGGAGGAAGATGGAAATATATAAAGGGCTGCTTCAGACACAAACGATACATTACTTGACCTTAATTCAAAGTGTCTAAATTTTATCCGCAAAGTAATCGTATTTATCATTTACCAGCAGTTTATTTACTATTTCTATTGGTTTTTTGGCGACTCAATATAAGGTATTTGTTTGGGAGGAGGGAGAGACGGGTCTTGTTTTTCAACGCTACCTAACCTATTCTTTCGATCTGGCTCTCAGAACCAAAAAAAAAAAAAATCAAACCAACAAACAAACAGCAAGCAAAAAAACAAAAGCAAAAACAAACAGAAAGAAGAACATTTCCATTAAGGAGGCTACCACTGTAAAGGGCGACTTTTAACTAAATACAATTATTGTTCTCAGCATCAGTTTAGTAAAAGATTTAGGTTTTGTTACCAATATCACTAGTTCTAGCTATCACTAAGTGCTAACGACGGAAAAATCCGATCTGAGAAAATGTGTGGAGTCTTTGCACAATATAATCCAGGGGCGGATCCAGGATTTTTTTTAGGAGGGGGTGCACTCGTCTCTTGCTCTACTTCAACACCAATAAACCACATAGTTTTTTTTTTTGTATTAGAAAACCGCAGGTCATCTCAGGGGAGGGTGCGCACCCCCTGCACCCTCCCCCTAGATCCACCCCTGTAATCTCTACAGTGTAAGTCGCACGAGTGAAGAAATTTGTCTACTAAAACACGAGTTAAGTTACCAATGTGGCTTGCTGACCGATGAGAAAAGGGTACTAGGAGTGGGGGGAGGGATCGCCCGTGCCCCCTTCCCCTTCCCACTTTTTGGGCGAAACTTAAAAAAAGAAGACCACCACTTTACCGTCGAAATGAGTGAATAACACAACGCAATTCCCCCTTCGATTTTACAGAATATGTTGTTAGGGCTAAACTTTAACCTCTCAAGTCTGTTTAAATCCCTGTCTCGCCCTTAGCTAGCCCATACAGCCATCTCTCCTCGCTCCTCATCACTAGCCCGGATTTTTCGCAAGGAAGACGAGGAGAGACGGCTGTCGTGCAGGCTACAGATGATCCTTTGCTTGTAATTTCCATGATGGCGTCACTGTTTTACCTTTTTTTTTCGTTAACATTGTACCTCAGCGAAAACATTAGGAATGGGTAACATATATTCTAACCATTTGCATTTTCTTTCGTATTTATTAAAATGTCCTATGGATAACGCAGGAAATAGCATTTCCGAGTCCCTAAAATGAAAATTTTTCTGGTGAGTATGTCCCCAGATCCACTACTTTGAGCGCCTTCGGCGTTCTAACTTTTTTTCCCTTTACGTAGACCTTCAAAATCTCACGTTACGTCCCTAAAATCTATTATACGAATCTCGAAAACTTGCTTTTACACGAGCCCTTTTCAAGAGAACAATTAATGAAAAACAGGCGCTTATTTGCTTTCTTAATGCAATCCACAATGTGATTGTTCCATTTCAAGTCACTGGATATCGTAACACCTAGTATCTTCGCACAGTCAGTGACAGGAAGTTCGTTTCCGTCTACCTCGAGAGGGGAGAAGTTATGAGAGATCTTCTTAAAATCGATAACCATCTCCTTGCACTTGTCGGCATTTAGCTGCATCCGCTGGGACCGAGACCAGTCCTCCACGGAAGTAACAGCGTGTTGCACATTACCCAGGGAGCCGCGAGGTATGGTTTGGGAAATTGTCGTATCGTCCACATACTTCCACGTGAGAGCGTCAACCTTGAGATCATTGATCATGAGTAAGAAACGCGAGGGCTTGGTGGACTTGAGATTGTCAACTTTGAGGCGAAGTACTTGTTGCGGAGCGATTTACGCTCTCGATTAACGGCGTTACGGTAGAGAGAGTAGCTCTCCTTATCTACATTGTTAAATGCTTGCTGGCGTAGCCTGACAAGGTTTTTGAAATCTGCTGTGATCCATGGCGCATCGTTGACGTAAATCTTGTGGTGTTTGATCGGCATGATGTGATCCATACCAATGTGAATCGTGTCTACAAACAAGCTCAACTTGGCCGAGCAAGAATCTGCGCGGTTTAACAGGGACTAGTCGATAGACGAGAAGTAGCGTCCGAGCTTCAACTTTCTACTTGCCCGTGTTTCCCGCCTTGAAACAGTTTTCTTACTGGAAGCCTTTTCCACTGGCCGCGCTTTGGGGCCCACAAGAACGACCTTGTGGTCGGACAGGCCGAAAGGGGGGAGGGTTTGCACTGAGTTCGAGTCGTAGAACTGGGGAAGGTTTGTGATCGCTAAGTCCAAAATTTGGTCTCCCTGTGCGGGCTTGTCTACCAGTTGTTTCAGCTGGAATTGGGTAGTCTAGGGGGGAATATTTAGGCGATTGAAATCCCCGCATAACAAGAAACTGCAACCGGGGTACTCTCCTTCCATGGACGTGAGGGACGCAGACAGATAGTTGACAAATTCCACGTCTCCGTAGCTGTCGTTAAAGTATGGATAGTATATAACGCCCGCAATAAGACAAGGAACCCCGTGCGGGAGCCGACTAGGTCGTAGCCACGCCCACAGGGCCTCGTTGACGGATCGAGCAGGTTGTCCAGGCGCTTGAATACTAGGTTGTAGCCACTAAAAACTCTCGCAGATTATGAAAAAAAAAATGGTCACTTTTCAGAAGTCGACCTACGTAAAAACATTTAGCTAAAATATAGTACTGATGGAAACCACTATTTTTTTAACATATTGGTTTATAAAAATTCCGTAACCTCCAGTGCAGTAATCTAGCAATTTTGAGTGGACACTCGGAGCGCGGACACCGACTGGTTCCTTTTTTTCTATCGTCTGGTACAGCCTGTCTATAATATCTGTACTATACTCGACTAATTGTTGTCATTTCAGACTAGGTATTCAAATACATGTTACGTAGCAGTTCACAGTGTTGTTGTTGTTGTTTTTTTGTTTTGTTTTTTTTTTTTACTGCAATACAGGTTAAACATCGCTTGAAGATAGCCGGATAGTGGAAATAAACTATATTATGTAAAAGTGTTCAATAAATGGCCCAGTCTACATTAGAGCGAAACCCCGACATCCACTTTATTAATACGGGCACTTTCTATGGCCCCCTCAGTGTCCGTATTAACGGGGTTTGACTGTTTACATACATATATACATACATCTCGCCGAATTTTTTGAAAACATACCTCAAAACGGGCCAGAATATTCGCACAGGAACCTGGCGATAGCCAGGTTTCTGGTCACTGAGGTGAGAAAAAAAATAGGGGGCTTGCTGTCCTGGTTGGTCTCATTGTCAAGCTCAGTCCCTGAGCTAACTCGCCAGGGGTTGGGAAGGGGCCTCCATGTCAATCCCTAGTGGGGGAGGGTGCTGCAAAAGCATGGTACCTTCCGTTAGTCTTGTTCTGGGAGAGTCGGTGCATTGGTCATGTCTGCCTTTAGTTTGTCATGTCAGATTCTTGTAATGTTTGAGGCCCATTGGCCAATAAAAGCATTCCCCTCAAGCACGTGCTAGGCAGGGGGGGAGGGGCGTGGAGGAAGTCAGGGAGAGGTGATTTAACATTGAATTCTCTGCTTAGAACTTGGTTAAGTCTCAAGCATCCTCCGTCATTTAGGGCCTTTAAGCAGCTAAAGTGTATGGCTAAGTCCAGAGTGTCTTTTTGATGGACTTGAATGTTTCTTTTGCTAATCAGGAACCAAGAAGAGAGTCACCTTAAGAGAACCATGGGTAAGAGCTGAGTTTCTTGGCGATATTTGCTTTAGTTGGGTCAGTTTAAGGTGTGTGGGCTCCAGGAGTCCGATGGTACGGTTTTCATAGATCCGGCTAGACATACATACATACATACATACATCCATCCATCCATCCATCCATCCATCCATCCATCCATCCATCCATCCATCCATCCATCCATCCATCCATCCATCCATCCATCCATCCATCCATCCATCCATCCATCCATCCATCCATCCATCCATCCATCTAGCCGGATTTATGAAAACCGTACCATCGGACACCAGCAGCCCACACAGCTTAAACTGACTCAACTAAAGTAAATATGGCCAAGACACTCAGCTCTTACCCATGGTTCTCTTAAGTTGACTCTCCTCTTGGCTCCTGATTAGCAAAAGAAACATTCCAGTCCATCAAAAAGACACTCTGGACTTGTCCATACACTCTAGCTGCTTAAAGGCCCTGAATGACGGAGGACGCTTGAGACTTAAGCAAGTTCTAAGCAGAGAAATTCAAGGTTAAATCACCCCCCCTGACTTCCTCCACCCCCCCAGCCTAGCACGTGCTTAAGGGGAATGCTTTCATTGGCCAATGGGCCTCAAACGTTACAAGAATTTGACATGACAGACTAAAGGCAGACATGAGCAGTGCACTGACTCTCCCAGACCAGGACTAACGGAAGGTACAACGCTTCTTTAGCACCCTACCCCCCTAGGGATTGACATGGAGGCCCCTTTCCAACCCATGGCGAGTTAGCTCAGGGACTGAACTTGTCAATGAGACCAACCAGGACAGCAAGCCCCCTATGTTTTTTGGCACCACAGTGACCAGAAAGCTGGCTATTGCCAGCTTTCTGTGCGAATATTCTGGTCCATTTTGAGGTATGTTTTCAAACATTCGGCTAGATGTTGACGACAAATGCTGTCTTTTCCAAGAAGGAGGTCACCTCGGGCCAAATCTGCCTCCTCCCGACCCAGTTTGGCCCCCATTTCTCCCCTCCAGACAGCATTCAACGACATCATCTAGCCGGATTTATGAAAACCGTACCATCGGACACCAGCAGCCCACACAGCTTAAACTGACTCAACTAAAGTAAATATGGCCAAGACACTCAGCTCTTACCCATGGTTCTCTTAAGTTGACTCTCCTCTTGGCTCCTGATTAGCAAAAGAAACATTCCAGTCCATCAAAAAGACACTCTGGACTTGTCCATACACTCTAGCTGCTTAAAGGCCCTGAATGACGGAGGACGCTTGAGACTTAAGCAAGTTCTAAGCAGAGAAATTCAAGGTTAAATCACCCCCCCCTGACTTCCTCCACCCCCCCAGCCTAGCACGTGCTTAAGGGGAATGCTTTCATTGGCCAATGGGCCTCAAACGTTACAAGAATTTGACATGACAGACTAAAGGCAGACATGAGCAGTGCACTGACTCTCCCAGACCAGGACTAACGGAAGGTACAACGCTTCTTTAGCACCCTACCCCCCTAGGGATTGACATGGAGGCCCCTTTCCAACCCATGGCGAGTTAGCTCAGGGACTGAACTTGTCAATGAGACCAACCAGGACAGCAAGCCCCCTATTTTTTTTGGCACCACAGTGACCAGAAAGCTGGCTATTGCCAGCTTTCTGTGCGAATATTCTGGTCCATTTTGAGGTATGTTTTCAAAAATTCGGCTAGACATACATACATACATACACCCATACATGCATAAATACATTTTGTATTTATTTGGAATCTTATACAATAAATAGTATAACAACTATTTCCAAGTAACTAAAATGACAAACAACAGAAAATTCCTAACCATATACGGACTTTCAAGATTTGGCGACGGGGTTGGAGGGGGGAGGGGGGGTGAAGGGGTCTGGCCCACAACAATCGTGCCCTCTCACTTTCAACTTCGTTCCTACGGGCCAGAGCACGTGGTACACGTATGTGCTTCTTCGCTTGTTTTGTTGTTGTTGTTGTTGTTGTTTTTTGTTTTGGTTTTGATTTGTTTCTTTTTTTAACGCCCTGGTTCAGATATGAGCAGTTAAAGCCCGAGCACGAGTCTAAACTGTGGCACACAAGCCGGTTTAATGTACGAGTTTAATCTCAGATTTGCTTCTTTATTTTGAATAGATTTATCTGACTCTCGATAACTGGCACGCTCCCCGATAACAACACACTGGTTCACTTCTGAGTTCGCTCGCTTAGAACGCGCTGGCTCAAATATAAACTCCAATCTACTAAACTGGGCACAACTGAAAAATAGCACAAAAACATATGAAACTCGTAAAATGCCCAGCGGGAATGTCAAAAGAACTAACGAACGCCTGGATGAACAGATAAGCAACTATACCACTACAACATCAATGATATGGTGACGTCATACACAAAGACGCTGGCTCTAATTAGTTCTTGTGTTATCGTTTTGATATCTTACCTTACTCGTCAGTCGTGATTTTTTTTTAGCCTGTACAGTACCTCGTATATCGGCACTACAATGCTGCTGCCTCGTCAGCCTCGCGTTTTCGTTGGACTGACTAGTTAGCATTTGTTAATATTAATGATAATTATATTGTAATTCGTATCATTTTAATGTGGTAGATCGCGCTTTACAGCGATGGTTCAAGCCAAAGTTGTTCCTCGAATTTCACATGTGCTGAATTTAATTTGCATTGAGAGTTAACTGCAACGACGAATCAATGTCAAATTTTGACTTTGGCTGTTTTTATTAGTGAAAGGTCTAAAGCCACCATAAAGGTACTGACCATAATATACTCGTCATTCAGCCTTTTTTATTGCATGATCATGATATTAGCACGATTGCTATTTGTTCTGTTAAGCTTACACTGCACTCGCCAAATTAAATGCGACGTTCCCTAATCTGACACAGAAACAGTCAAAGCACAGTGGGCACATCTGACATCAAAAATGCTCACTCTTATTCATCTTTGCTAGTTTTGCCGCAATTTACTTGAAAGTTTGCAACAACATGGAACTCGCCATTCCGAAAAAAACGTATCTTTTCTGTCTTTTAGATTTTTGCATTTTTGGCGGGAAAATGATGTCACAAAGTTCCTGCCAAATTTTATTTTTATTACTATAGGATAATGATTCTGAAAGAATTCACCACAAGGATTTCAAAAGTGAAAACATTTTTGAAATATGCCCGTCCACTCAAAAGATATAGCGTTTTGAAATTTGAATTTCCCGTAATTTTGTGAGATTTATATTGTTACAAAATTTCAAGTGAATACAGTATTTACTCGAATAAGCACCGCTCACGATTAAGCGCCGAACATGAAGTGGAAAAGTTAATAAGGCCGCAGTATTCCAGTATTTCCATAAGGTGATGAAAATATACCGTAATCAATGCAATGCAGTTCTAAGCCAGCAGTGGGAAATTATTTTCATCAATAGTGATGTTTTTCAGTTCAACTTGAGTATATCTCGACGCTATTTCATTCAGTTACCTCTTCAAAATCTTCGCGTTCTTCATTTCTTGCGTGAAGGCTGTAAACTTCACCGGTACGACAAGCCCAACCTAAATTAAATTGTACGATCAAAATGTTTTGTCTTTGTGGTATTACCTTTTATCCCTCGGACGTCATGGGCGGGAAGAGGGAGGTGTATGCCACCCCCCGTAAGGTTTTTTTCCAGTTTTTTCCTAGGGGATAAAACATCAGCACCTGACGTTTTCCGTAGCTATTCTTTTATCCCTGGCGCACATTTTGACGAGCGTTCAGTGATAAACAGCTGCTATGGTTACGAGATATGACGTCATAAGTAGCAGGTGGTCAAGCCATTTTTGGGTGAAAATACATGTTTTTTAAACTTCTTTCAACAATAAAAGTAAGTCTTGTGGGCAAAATCATGCAAAGTGCTTATTTATGTGTCATTTTTCATGTCAAGCACAAAAACGTACTATTTCTCCCCCTCTTTTCCCCCCCCCACTTGTACCACGGTGATGCGTGTACGTCAGAGGGTTAAATAAGCGCCGCACCGGAGACACAAAAAAAATAAATAAGCACCGCGGCGCTTATTCGAGTAAATACGGTAAGCGAGTTTCGTAATCCCGAGCAGCTTAGGACGAGTCCTTGTTTTGCGCGAAAGCGAGGCTAATGCGGGTCACTTGTCACCAAAGAAGACAAACAAACATGAGAGAACTGCGGCCGAGTTGCCAAAAAAAGGAAAATTTGAAACGTTAAACGTTTTGGAGGTCTCAAAACGTACTTGCAGGCTTGAGAAATTATTGTTTCAAACAGCAAAAGGAAAATCCGCTCGTCATCACCAAGAAAAACAACGAGCCTAACCAGATATTGACCGAAGTAGTGGTCGTTGAGTGAGTTCAATAAAAAGGCGAAGAGGGTCTCAAAATCCTTAAACAAGGTAATAGCGGAGCTCTCGCGTGCGCGAAGCGTGCGCAGCGGAGCACCATGGGTAACAAAATTTGGTAAAACTATCTATCCGAGAAATTTGGTAATGAAGAGCGTACGCCCGCCCGCCCGTCCGTGCACACACTTCATGCAAGTCGATGTCAAATGTCACAATAGATCTTTCAGTTTTGTAAGCCATCCGTATGAGAACGATTAGCTGGATAGCTGTCAAAATCAGACATCCGCTGACAATTATCACATGACCATCCCGCGGGCTCAGATGAAAGTCCAGTCGTTTTGTCCCTACATATCTGGTCCAGCTGTTATCGACCAAAATTGTTCACTTTTATGATAAAAGCATGAAACTTCGCCAGATTACATCCAACCCTAAGACTAACACTTTGGATATGGAGCCAAGCCAAATTCAACACTGGACACGAGTACTGCGCAGGCCCTATAATGGCCTACATGAAAACGAGGCTGTTAGTGAAAATCCTTCTAAAATACCATTTTTGAGTGTTTCTGTAAATAAAAGTCGTAGATATTGTGGAAGAAGACATTTGCGTTACTGTCATGCTTTCTTTGGTGTCACGTGGCCCCTCCTTCCAAATATGGCGGACTATTGTTGGGTGTCCTGTGCTGAAGCTGCCTTCTGTGCATTTGTGTGTTTAAAGGGGTGAGAAGGGGCACCTTTTCAGGCAAGTTCAAATGATAACACTCTTGCAACTATTGTCCAATTATCAACGGCTATTTTTTACCATACAAATGCAAATCATTACATGAAAACGAGGCAAAAATCGTTTCAGCGGTTTGAAAAGCCTCCAGTTAGCCGTGCGTGCAGTCATCTTGAGTTGGATTCATAGACCATTGCCTAAAACCCTGAATTTATCAAAAATTGTGATTGTACGGCGTTTTTGCAGAGTTTTTTCTCCACAGACGACAATCGAAAGTCACATGACATAGACCTTTTCCTTAAATATGCCATATTGAAGGATTGAAGAACGCCCCTTCCTGATAGTTGTATCCTCAAGATAGTTGTAGATGTTACTGTATCTTAAGAGTAGGTTGTACACCAGTTTTGCCAATGGTGAATCGACACCGTCCCAAAGAAGCAGTTTTTCTTTCATTTAATGAGTTCACAGCCACAGACTGCCACGATATACCCCTTAGTCAAAGTTAAAACCTTTAAACTTGTATGCCTCAGAAGTGTTGTTCCCTACACATATCCCATTCATACACTGCTCGACAGGTACGTTGCATGAGCACTACTCGAGTTGAGGAAACACTATGAAGGTCACTTTATCTTCTTTTTCACTTCTTTCCTCGTTTTATTGAAGATAATGAGGGCTGGATAAACAAACGCAAGTGGAAGCCGAAAAACCAATTGAACTAACTCTTTCCCCAAACGCTTTTGTTTGCACGCTTGTCAACCAGGAAAAAACAAGTGCAGCCTACGATCTAGCTGTCTATTTGAGGCTATCGTGAAACGTCACGTGCAAACTGCACTCAAAAGGAGACGCAAGAGGGAGGGGTGTTAATCGAGAGAGCTTGCTCGCAGGCTAATGCAAACGCAAGGTAAAAAATGTCTGTCCGACGTGATGGGATCTACTATAATCAAATGGGCCTGTGTATCTCACTGTGCTTGAATTTACATTGATTACGTGAAAATCGATTGTCCTTAATTTCTCTTTCAAGAAACATATCCCACAAATTTTTCGATTACATTCATTCAGTTGGCAAATGATGTCAGGGATCTCAACACCAATGCAAGCTTAGATCAGGACTCAACGCCCACGTGACACACTGACATCATTTTCTTTGGCGTCCATACTAGACATGGATAACTAAAATAAATAGCATCGCCTCATTGGTGGAATGGGTTCTGAGTTAACTGTTGATGATCACTCAAACTAATATGAAATGTCTGGACTACGAAGTAATTGTCAGCCTGTTTCAGTTTATGCAAACAAGATGCAAGAGCGTTAACTTATGTTTGGTGGGATGTGTGCAGCACCGCTTTAAAGTATGCGGAATAAATTTCCTTCGTAAAATCTCATTTCACCATTTGGATTCTCATCTTCTTATTCATGGAAAGATTTCACTGTTTCGATTATTATTCTCACCGATTTTAGAAGGGTGTTTCTGTTTTGCTTTGCACATAAATGGATACACAGATTCGTTACTTGGTGCACCTACCGTCATTTTGAATAAGATGACTTGCGGTTATATAAGCAATGAATGAGCCACACCCTTCTTTTCAACTCAGTTCTGTTACTGAGGTGCTGTTCATCTGGTACCGGTAAACTGCCTGCGGAGCATTTTGAACAATATGAAGCTCGCGGAGTATGAGCTGAAACTAATCTTTGTCATTACACATGGCGCCAAATACCCCAAGCAGCCTGTCTACAGAAATAAGTGGTTCGTGGAAGAGATTAAAATGCTGTATATACGGCTGCTATGAGAACGATGATCTTAGGGTTGAGTGGGATAATAAAGCCGCCCAAGTCACAAAACCCCATACGAATCTCTTCCTACCCACTGCAAATCCTTAGCACTTTAAATTTTTCAGCAGTTTCCATTTTCATTGGTTTCTGATTAACGGGCTGTTGAGGTACACTCCTAACTCCCGTTTGATGTCTGTAGTAGAAAATTCACTTGTGGGTGTAAAGTTAACGGTAGAAACCAGCTCTAATGGTTGGATGTTTGGCTATTTTCCTTTGATTTGGAACTTTTTGTCGCATAAAAGGTCAACTTCTCTGTGGCTGGATAGATGCACAAAACGTTGACATTATCAACTTTTGTGGTAGAAAAAGATAACATTTTCTCGGCTTAGATGAGTACACGACCATGGATTTCATTTCTGTACCATTTTAAAATATTATAGTTCTTCCAATATAATTGGTTATGAGCCTTTCATAATTACTATGAGGTACACTTTCCTAAATTGAAAAACATTAACCGAGAAGTCGATAATTGAATTTTAAACTTTCCCTAATTATAAGATAACGAGCGCTCTTTGGACCCTAAGTGTACCGCCTTAGTGTTGCATCACGTCTAGTACAATGACTTGAAATGCTCAAATCATACATGTTAATTTTGTGAAAATTATTCGAAAATTCTCTTTCAATCGAGTGGTATTGTAGTTGCCTACAGCTCGTGTGTCTAAATTGTAATTTATCTGAGAAATTTTTCAAGCACCACATCTTTTGCTGCTGCTGCTCCTCAACCATGAAATTCATTGCCCTACCCAATAGTAGCCCCTCAGTAGCATCTTTTAAAAAGACACTAAAGACATTTTTATTTCAGAAAGCTGTTATTTTATGTGCTTTTTAATCTCGTTTTTAGTAGGTTTTATGCAGTTTTTACGATTTAAGTGCACTATGAAACTAAGATTTGTGAAAATCCCATGAAAATCACTTGAAAATACCATGAACATCATTTCATGGCCAATGAATCTTGCAAAATAATTTTTCATGACCTTATCTGTGGCCATGAAATTTTCGTGGAAAAAAAGTTAAAGGTGTTTCATGGCCCATGAATTAAACTGGACTTCTTTCATGGGTCATGAATTTCCAATGAAACACCACATTTTGGAAACATACCAAGAAAGTTCAATGATGGAGCCATGAAAAAATGTTTAATGGGCCATGAAATAAATACTGAATTTGATTTGTGTGTCATGAAAAATGTATGAATGATTTCATGGCTCATTAATTCCCCATGAAAATGCTGATGAGGAAAGCAGTGCCATGGTGAATTAATGTCTTGAATAAATATTTAACAACTTTGCAGCAGGAACACTGCATTCCATAATATTTACAAAATGTACATGTATTCAATAAATGAAATAGTACGTTTTGGGTTTTACTAGAATTAGCTATACCCTAACGAAACTAGTACTTTGGGCTGCACTATTAACAGTCAACTTTCAAAAAGACAGATCCACCCTGAGACCAGCTAGCACAACATCTAAGTTTTTGTCTATTGTATCAATAGTTAGAGAAAAAGACAGACATGTATGAACAGGCTCCAAGTACCTGTCAAAAGAAAGTTGACTGTACTGTACATGTATGTGCTACTCAATATGCATTAAACATGCAATGTACAATACCATTCAGATGTGTATACATATTATAAACACATCTGAATACACTGTATATAAAAAAAAATACCAGCAAAATTCTTTCCATGCATGTAGAGGTATACACTATCTACTGCATGGTTCGATTATAAAATGTTTTCATCTGCTAAAGAGAAAACAAAGGAGTTAAATATTACAACTTGGAATAAACCAACCTTTACTTCCTGTGGAGAATGCTTTTTCAAATGTTCTACTGAAGTACCCTCAATGAGACAGAGTGTGGTCATGTATCAAAAAAGGAATATCCCATAAAATAGTCTTGAATCGAGATACGATCACGGGGTCAGATCATCTACTTTCTATTTGTTAAACTGAATCACCAGTATAAAAACTAAATTATTCTGATAAATCTTTAACACTCTGCAAATTATGTAACGTAATCAATTCTTGTTGAAAATGATTTGGATGATTTAAGTGTAACTTACTTGATTAAAAATACAGAGTTCACAGGCCGCTTTATGTATTACACACAGCACAAAATGTAAACAAGATTTTTCCTGGCTTTCATGATAATGTTAAAGCTATCAAGTCAAGAGGCAAGAGCTGGCCTGGGTTGAAAAGTGCATGCTACATTTCTAAAGTACAAGAAGTACGGTTACAAATAATGTTTCAATAAAGAGGCATCTTCAAAGGCCAACAATGCTATTTTATTGAAAAAAGGTAACCAAAATTTAGCAACAACAGTGAGTATTGTACATTTTGAACATTATTAATAGTTTATGGTAGTACCCTGAATTTTCAATCCATTTTAACATGTAGAAATACAGTCATGTACTTGTTGTAAACATACACTTAGGAGGCTAGCAAGACATTTATGAAAAAAAAAAAGTATATATTATGTACAATGCAGTGTTGAAGATTGAAGTAACTCCAGTTTACAGGCTAAAATGTGTAAATTCTTAGCTGCATTTGTTGCCTCTCATAGCACTGCTTGAACCTTGGTAGTAAATCTCCCTTCTGTTTGAAAACTGAACCTGTCAGAGAATGATTAATATCACAATTAGTAACTGAAAATTTGCTCTAAATTAGAGGTTCTGCAAATAAGACGTAGGTTCACTATTTCAGTAAGACTGAGTGGAGTCCAATTTAGTCTGCAGTCATACATGTACAAGTGTTTAACAAAATCAGACAACTGTGTGGCAGGAGTCCAATTTGTTTAATCACGAGTACAGCTGTACAACACTGTATGAATACTGACTGAATTAGAGGACATGAAGGTCTGTTAGACTAATGATTAGTAATAAAAAATTATTAATCCTAACTTTTGCAAAAGAAAAGGGAAAAGGTCAACACATGGACAGTTGTATATATGAGCCAATGCTTTTGTATAAATTGTGACTACATAAACTTGTTGCATGTTGATATATAATAATAAAAATAATAATCAAGAAAATGCATATTGTGGTTATCGCTGTACAAAACAGTCAAGTAAATAAAAAAATTGGAGAGTTAAATTTTGATATCAATAATACATTGCAACGGACTAATTTCATGTTGAAATGTTGTGATCAATGTCTCTTTTACATGTAGTACTGGCACGTATTAAACCAGTCCACTCATCTTCATTACCACGAGCCAAACCATTTTATAAGCCACTCTCGAATGAAGCTGTATATTCATCAACCAGAACAGAACTAAATCATAGGAATTACATTGTATACAGTGTGTAAAATGGACATGCAAGTGCAGTTTTGGCGATGCAAGCATCAGCATAAGAGATTATATGAACGTTGGTGGGGATGGCCTTAACAGAAGCACAAGAATAAACACAAGAATAAAACGTAAGCTTACGTTTCTTCAGGTTTCTTGGATCACAAGAAAATTAAAACCGTACCTTGTGGATAATTGTTTTTAGCTTTGCCGCTGAAGGGTCCAGTTTGATAAATTATCAAATCCTAAATCCAAATTATTAGGATTTCCGTACGGCCCCGCTCATACATTATGCTTGCAGGAGCCATTTTCATACTATTTCACACAAGCAGTTGATGTGAAGGGAATCGAAACATAAGACTTAAGCTTACATGTAAGCTTAAATGCGCAAAATATGATCTGAATATTGCTGTACGGAAATATTACACTTACAGTGTATAAGTATCTTGTTAGCTTTAATCTGTTGAAATGCTTCGCTACATATCGTACCTCACTGTTCACTGTAAAGACTGGTCCATCTTCCGCTTTGATGTAGCTGACGATCTTTTTCCTTGTAAAGCTATTACAGCACTGTAAATTCCCCAAAAACTCGCCTTGAAGTTGAAAATCATGGCTGTTGCAATTGATTACTCGATCAAAGTTCGATTGGTTTTTTAGCGCTCACGCTGTAAAAATGGTCAGCAGTCATGCTCGAATTACAGGCGCGGTCGCAAGGCAAACCGTTTTGAGGGCGGTTCAAATTGAAACCATGGATAATAGAAAGACTGGATAGGAAACTTATGTCACGTGGGCTAATTTCTTATCGCCGATTGGTTGGTTCGTGCTCCAAGATGGCGTTGGATGGTTCCATCATAGTGGAGATTTGTGACGAAACGATGGCGAAAATGTGGCGCAAACCAGTCGAAATGTAGGGTTTCTTTGCCTGTATGTTGTTCTTTTTCGGATTTTTTAGTGGTACTTTAATTTTTGGTGGGTGTTTTTTCCTTCGTTTGTTGTCTTACGGCGATGGCGATCCTTCAAAGCCACACTTGAACCTTCAAGGTAAGCGGTCGTCACTTGTTTCCATCCGCCAAACTGACGTGACGTCATCTGATCTCCGGTGAACACCTTCGGTTTACGCGTCGGCTTCCTATCGTAAAAACAAATATGGCCGCCACTGTCTGGTCTAGACTGATATATGCTTGTCAGTATACCACTCAAATTAGCGAATGAAGTGAGATTATGTTTGCCAGGATTTACCTAACCGATCTACCTTGTGTTGTTTGGTTAAAAGGCAACTCTTAAGAGAAGGTAGGCCCGAGAAGGTATGATGCGAAAGCTACTATTGACATTTATAGATTACGTTCAGAAAGTGGCAAGGAAAGACTTAAGCTTAAATTACTTTCTATCGAGCTCACTTCTAAAAGCGTTTCATATGGAGAGTATTCTATATAGAAAAAGATTTTTCTGGTTTATCAGCTTAATTCTCAAGCGACGTCATTTTGGTGGATGGACAAGGTTCCATCTATCAAACTGACGTGACAAATGTTGAAATTAACAAACCTCACTATCATTGTGTCGTTACAGAGTTTTCATTGAAATAGTATATGGCATTACACGCCCAATTACTGCAGATTCTGTTAATTTTTCATTTATTTGGAGCTACATGTAATAAGAAACTTACATTTTAAGTACTGACTGCATTTATTTCGCTATTAAGTTTAGTCAGGGGCACCCAACGACAATTTTTGGAAAATGTCTGTTCAGAAGACAATTTGAGATCTAGAAATTTCGGAACATTTGTTGTAAAACTCCTTGCTTCCCTGCCTCTCCTAGGATTTTCTAACATCTAAAAAATGGTATAATTGCCAATTTTTAACTGATTTTTACCCTAAAAAGGTCATCTAGAATTTTCGGGAGCCTGTTTTCTGGCTGAAATTTTCGAAAAGGTAAGTTTTGATCCCTATAATTTTTGGATCACTAGACTTTGAGCTAGGAAATCTGAACAGATGAAAAATTTTTTGGGGGATAAAAATATGCCTATATCTACCGTTTAAATACTAAAATACGTTTAACAATGCTAAGTTTAAGTGGTTTTGAACTATATTCTCGTTGGGTGCCCCTGTTTAGTCATGATATACATGTAATTTGCATGATTTTAAGAATATCGCAACAACGTGTAACCTAACAACTTAGTTGTAATCTTTTCTTAACATGACAGTAAATAGTAAACAAGGAAAAATATCAAGCCAACTGTCATCAACCAGCTAGTATGCTGCAACTGTTAAACTGTAATGAGACATCTCAACTGGAAATGGTCAAAGAAAGTTTCATTTGACATATCATTATAACCTTCACAATTCTACTTAGTTAATTTTATGATTGCAGTATTGTGATGCCTCAGTTTATTAAAACCTACCATCCATAACATTTATGGTCAGTTTTATGCTCATAATTCTAAGCAAAATTAATATACACGTTACGTTCATTTGCTGACAGGTATTTCACAAAACAGGAATTATATACAATGTTTGTAACACACACATGCTAACTATATATCACAGCTTATTCTCTAAAACTACCACTGGTAACAAAATGAGTACTGATATATGAAGATCATTATGAAATGTGGAGTCCAAATTCTGAGCTACATGTAACACATCTTTGTATTTGCCCAACAATTGGAGAGCCCAAAAGTACTACTATAATATCATCAGTAGTTGCCATAGAGATGGTGTGTGTTAATCAGTAATACCCATTTTTCAGCTTCTCGCTCTTATAACTTGAAACTTTGTCCAATGCCCCAAATTTTGTATGGTGTTATTTCACTAAGCAGGAAAACAAGTATGTTAACAAAATTTGACAAAATATTGAAAAACAGGTTGTGCGAGAAGATTTTCTAGAATTACCAAATGGCATAGATTTCAATAAGGAAAATGTACAGTTTTCTCAAAACAGCACTTTTGTTTCGATGGTGAAAAGCAATGGTATCAAACAATCAGTGGCTTACTCGCTATTCCTCTAGACATAAAACTATACCACAGCAACAGTATAACTTGTCAAAAACACCTTTAAATACTTATAACTTGAAAACAAGTTAGGTGACCTCCATTGTTTATTACACTGAATAGAAATTCATTAGTGAAGATACAGCCTTTTGTTTAAGCTAGCAGGGGATTCAGAGGCACCTTAAGATTTTGGAAAAATTAACGTGTAACCTGATGCTAAAAACTTTTAAACTTTTCAATTAGTTTTAAGTTGACATTCTGATTATTTCAACAATAAAAAATGGGGCTCATTTTGAGTTAAAAGCACATGTTGGAGGCCAGGCATTCCATGATAGTACTTAGCAAAACTTTTGTTAGCCACTTTAAGCAGGTTAATTTCTTGAGGAAGATGTAACTTTTGCATCGTCTTTGCATTTGTTGCATCTCCACTTACGATTGCTGTTTATTGCCCAGGCTGGTATTTTAACACAAGTGGGATGATACCATTTTTTGCATTTTCCATTGCTGCACTGAACATATTCTTCTCTGTCATATGGTAGTCTACACACACAGTAAATAGCAACAGATGACTTGATACTGCCCAAGTGACGTGGCACTCTCTTTTCAGTTTTGGGGAATGGTGACATGGCTCCATTTTCTAGGCAGTTGACATAATGCTGTCGCATAGATCCTTGGTTATACTTCTGATTTGTGGGATCTATACCATGACACAAATCAGTTGCAAATGCCAGCGAAAACAGACCACAGTCACTACCTCCAACTTGTCGCTGGACTTTCTCATTGATAAAAGTGACTTTGTCTCCAGGATACATCAACATGCGACAGGCATGCTCTACTGCTGTTGAATTAGTATTCTGATAAAGGCTATCGAAAATCTTGACAGTGTCGGGACTGGATGTTGTTGAAATTGTACTTAGACACACCCAGTGGTTCCCAGTATTGATGATCTGAATGAACTCTGATGTTGCAGGGACAACAAGGGACCCTTTTATTGCTGGATCACATAGCCCGTCCACGAAGGGATAATCCCTCTTGAGTAGCATTTGCCCTGCATGGATCTCAGAATCAGAGAGCCAGGTGGTCTTCTGTAAAATTCTTGTCTTGTTTTCTATATACAGATTAAGTTTGTAATTTGGATCCTCAGGGTCACAATTTTCTATTGTCAACCATGATGGAGGATCAGGAGAATTTTCGTCAATTATAATAGGTCCTGGAGTAGATTTGCTTGAAGGAGTACTTGAGTCACCAAATTGACCATTGCTGACAGCTGATGATGGACTGTTGCTGACTGCTGATGATGGACTGTTGCTGACTGCCGATGATGGACTGTTGCTGACTGTTGATGATGGACTGTTGCTGACTTTTGATGATGGACTGTTGCTGACTTTTGGTGATGGAATGTTCCCAACTGCTGATGATGGACTGTTGCTGACTTTTGATGATGGACTGTTGCCAACTGCTGATGATGGACTGTTGCTGACAGCTGATGATGGACTGTTGCTGACTTTTGATGATGGACTGTTGCCAACTGCTGATGATGGACTGTTGCTGACTGCTGATGATGAACTGTTGCTGACTGCCGATGATGGACTGTTGCTGACTGTTGATGATGGACTGTTACTGACTGCTGATGATGGACTGTTGCTGGCTGTTGTTGATGGACTGTTGCTGACTGCTGATGATGGACTGTTGCTGACTGTTAATGATTGACTGTTGCTGACTGCCGATGAGAATATTTCTTTTTGCAAAGGTTGGTCTTCTGAATTTGGGTGTTGAGTGTTAGTTGGAGGGGTATCAGTTCTCTCCTGAGCAGCAGATGGATCATTGCTTGTTTTAGTTTCATTTTGGACAAGGTGGTTCTGTTCTTCTGTGCGTTGTTTCTTTGGTGGAGAAGGATGTTTGGATTCTTTGTGCAATTCTTTCTTTCTTTTGAGAGAACTTTTTGTTTTGGATGTCTTGACTGACACTCCATCAACAGGGATTTGCACTTTATAGTGTTTTTGCATCATGGATGCAAATTCTCCAACTCTGTTGTGAAACCTTTTTTTCTTGGGGCGCACAGGTAGTGGCAGGTAATTTCCAAAAGATGATTTGAGTTGTTTCTTGCCAGATTGTTTTTTAATCAACGTTTGCATTTGTAACGAGTTTTCCTTTTCGTCAGTTGTTTGAAAGGTTGTGAACTTAATTAGTAACATTTCAAGGGAACTGTTGAGTTCTTTGAGGGCACTTACATCTTCAATGTTGTATGTCAATGATGTTAGCCCTTTAAGCTTCTCCCTACATGTTACTGCCTCTTGCCTGATTTGACTTTCAATGCCTTTGACTTTCTGGTTTGGGACACCTGCTTTGCCATCTTGCTGATTTCCTGGTACGTCTTGACCAATCTGAATGTTGTGATTTTCTTCACCACTTTTATACTTAGTGAAATCAGCAAACACATGCTCCCTGTCTAGTGAGAGATGGGGGTTTTCACGATATTTTTCTGGCAATGAACCCCACTGCCATTTTGGGTAATGGTCGAAAATTGCAAAAAAATGCTTGCATAGGAGCCCCGTGTGGCAAAAATCAGGACAGCTACATCGTGGCATGACATCCCCAGCACCAAAAGACAGGCTGTACCATGTGTTGCTTGACTGTGATTGCACTTGGAACTGACCATCTTCTATGCCATTACAAACCTCCTTGATATGCTGGGGTTCTACTTCAACAGCAGATATTATGCGCTGCCTGCAGTGGTTCACAAATGGTCTTGGTTTATTGTGCAAGTATTTTGGCACATCTGAGCTGTAGCGCCTGTATCCTTCACTGCACCTTGTGTTAAGCTCCACATACCTGGGAAAAAAGCAGCGTCTTAATGAATTGTTAATAATTATGCAGTGATATTTGAGTTGCATATGTTGTAGAATCTTTGCATTAATCCCTACTTTAACTTTAAGCATTTGAATTTTTGAATGGGGGATGTACTGTACCTTCTGTATTTGTCGGGTAGAAATTCCTCGATTAGTGTCGTAACCATTCCACTGAGGCTGTTGTTATTTCGATCCTTCAGGTACTGGTATTTCAAGGACTCATTCTGCCTTTCAATGCCGTTGTTAGTGTTGATACTCAACATGAATCGGTCCTGTCTGAATGCCCATACCCATCGCTGTAATAAAAAGCAAATTACAGAGAATTTAAACTTTTAAGTGAACTGGTCCTTGCTGCATGCTAACAGCTCACTTCATCAATATTTATTATTTACACGAATATGTTAGACAGGCGTGTTATTTACCTGTATGTCAGGCAAAGGAGGACATGGGCTTGCAGAGGCAAGCTTTCGTTCTTATACAGATCGAACCCTAATAAGCAGCCACCCTTGGGGAAATGGATAGTGGCCGCTTAAATAGAGGTAAAAAACAATTTAAAAAACCCCTCATGGGAGCTTTGATTACTGGGCGAGTAATACGGGTTGGCCGTTTAATAGGTGACCAGTTAATAATTAGTAATTATAATAATAATTTTTTTGAAATAATACAACTCTAATAATAATAATAATAAATTTATTTCAGTGTCAATGCATTTGGCTGGATAGGGGTTCAACTGTGTATATTGCATGTAATGTACTTCTAGACCCCTTTCAGTTTATTCCCAATTTGGAGGGCAAAAGAATAAGATTGCCTTGCATTTGAAAAGGTTTTTTCTCTCAGAAGAGAGAACAACCATTGTTTTGTCCTCCAGATTGGGAGTTACAGGAAGGAGTCTATTGCAGACAAGTATAAAACTGTGTGCTGTGTGCTTTATTTCAATTCTTACCTTAGACTCTACAAGCCATGTTTTTTCAAACCAATTCCTGAGCTTGGGATTAGCCAGCCAAACTGCACTCTCCTTAAGGGAAGACAAATTTTTTTCAAATGACTCTTTTGTTGGTGATTTTGCCACGTTGCGAAGCAATGTTAGGACCTCTTCCCTGCTGTCAGTCAACCCATTTTCAGACTTTCGTAGCCATCTTTCCCAGCACTGTTCTCGATGAAAGTCACAAATATATGTAGTGGTATCTGTTAAACCAAATTAGAATGTGAAACTTTTTGTACATTCTATTTTTAATATTATAATAGTCAGTTGGCATTTGAGAGAAGATAAAGCATTATGATGGATATACTGATACCTCGTATGGCATCAACCTAAGCTTGACTTTAAGGTTTCGCCCTCTAGGAAGTTTCCAGATTTGTAACTGAATACCTAAAGTCATATTTAATTTGGGCTGGTTTTCCAGTCACTAGGGAGGATCAGGGTTAACTTACAATTTTATAGAAATTGTTACTTATTCCTTCAAAATCTTGTTTGCCTACATGTACTTGAATACTTGAATGGCAAGCTGTAAAAATGATTTTCTTTGCACCCTGCTTGAATGTACAAGTCTTTATTTACATTTAGTTTTACACTTTGAGAATATTGGCCCGATGTTGAATCATCCGTACCTGTGAATGTGTTCTCAATTGCATGGATCTCTTCATGACAAAAGTCAGTCATGAAAAATTGGGGCTTCCAGCTGGCATTCCAATCATGGAAGATTCCTAGTGCTTCCTGTATGGAGGCTGTAGTTTCCCGTTGAATTATGAAAGACCCCACAACTATGTAATTTACATTTGTCTTTACCACTAGGAAAAATAGAGGGAGCTCATATCTCATTGTCTTGTAGGTTGCATCAAGCAGGGTGATCTCATTTCCGTAACGGATCATGAGTTGCTTTTGCCAGGCTGTTTGATGAGCAAACAAAAGATCATCTCGCACACAATTTTGATCTGTTTCCTCATTGTTCATGCTTTCAGAAGCTGTTGATGAGGCTGATAGGGCACAGGGTCTAAAATAGAAAGAGTCTTGTGGGTTCTCCTGACACCAATTTTCAATTTTCTTTTCAAGGTTTTCCTGATCAGATTTGGACAGGATTTTTTTTACTGATGCCTGATACATGTGGTTCCTGATGTCCACATCTGTTGGATAATAGCGCCTGTTTGTTGATGCTGGTGGAGATTGCCCTGGAAATAGTTCAGTTTTTACGAATTGCCTAAGATGTCTTTTCATTTCGTCCACAGTTTTCACACCTTCGCCAACAAGCTCTCCAATCTTGTCTACAAGCCGTTTGTCGATGGGCTGCAGAATGCCACCAATCTGGTTTTTTGATACATGAGGAGAAAAATGAAAATGGAATTACATTTTTGACAGAAATATTGTGACAGCCACGCTGATAGTTGTAGGCACTGCTGGTACAATGTACACTCACATGTAATGAATGAAATGTCACTTCTGTCAACAACAACATTCAAAAAACAAATTATTTGGATAGAATAGCAACAAATCAGTTGAAATAATAATTCCTAGACAATTTTGTTTTTTTTTTATCAGCTTCTATTTTAGTCCTAGACACTACTTGGACCTTTTTTCATGATCATTACTTCATTTACAGACCTAGGCTATGATTGTTAACACTACATAGCATGTAGCCACCCGTACACCTGTTGTATTTTGTGACCTAGCCTTTGAGTGGAAGGTCTGACTTTCTTTCACATGCCTTCTTGCCTTTTCATAGGAAAGTAATACCTGTCCGAAACTATAATTACCATAATGATTTATACATGAAAAACTAGAAGGTTTATATGAAAATGACTCAACTCTTGTCCCACCCATTCAAAGTGTTTTTCCCTAAGCCTTCAACTATTACTCAAACAAAAAGAGCCAAAAACAAAAGTTAATATTATTGTTCTCAAGTTAAGGTAGTGTCCCAGTTCTTTCCATTGACATCAACAGACCTCTCCAGTGATGTGATCTTTGTGCTCATCCTCCTTTGGTAATTGGATATAAATTCTGCGTTCCACTTGGGGTTTCTGTCCGCTGGTTATATCAGTCTTCAGCTTTTTGGACATGTCCCTTCTTAGTCTTTCTGTGTCATCCCTGATCTAATAGAGTTAAAAGACAGTAATAAGTTATGAAATGAAGGGATGTATTTTACTGAGCGGAAGTATAATGTCGATTGCTATTATCACTATTGTGATGGTGGTTTTGTACCTTGTAACTGCAATACTTTATGACTTCTGATAAACGAATACTTGCAGGGCAGCCAAACTTCATTGTGTCTTGAGGTAGAAACCTCCTCCTTTTGAATGAGTGATCATCAACCTGTAGTTAGAAGATTAATATTATAGATTCCTTACAGTGTAGTGCTAAAAGCACCAGAAAGGCTGTGGCTGTGAAATAAAAATGCAGATATTTTTTAGTCATAACCAACATACCTTCTCTTCAGAATGTCTCGCTTTAAATGACTTTTTCCTGTCTGGTCCATGTTGGCAGTCAAATACCTTGGTGCCAATTATACTGAATGGTACTCCATCAAATGGAATTTTGTCATCTTTGAAATAGACTTTTCTTTGCTTGGCAAAGGGATCTGTGTCATGGAAACAAGGAAAGTCTGTATTATGTTTATTAGGGCTGTACTCTAGCAGTCCTCAGAGGCCCCTGTTGACTTACTGTTGCTTTTCGGCAAGAAGGAAATCTTACTTTTTGCCCAAAATTACTATGCTGGGCAGCCAGAATGTCAAAGGTTTAGTGTTTTGGGCTCCCCGAATTTTTTTTCTTAAAGCATAGCCTTGTTTATTATAATTTTGATTGTAATCTGGTATGCAACCTACACCACAGTCAAGCCAATGTATAACATGCACCCTTTGCAGATAGTACTCAGTCAACCATAGATTTAAAGATACCGTAAAATTCCGAAAATAAGCCCCTCCAAATATAAGCCCCCCAAACTGGTAACGCAAAAAACCCTCCGGTAAATCGCCCCTTCAAATGTAAGCCCCCCGGGGGCTTTTACTTGGAAAATTGCCATCAAATACAAAATAAAACAAAGCAAAAACGGTAAATTTACTTTCAACTATAAGGCTAGCCCAATCGATTTTGAAACGCAAATTTTCCTCCGTATATAAGCCCCTGCGAATATAAGCCCCTCCAAAAATAAGCCCCTCAAAAAGGGCCTTTGAAAAATATAAGCCCGGGGCTTATTTTCGGAATTTTACGGTATTTCATGTCTTTGATTCATAAATTGTTCATGCCATGAATACCACTGTGTTTAGAATATGCACATTCTACTCCAGCATATTTCTCTCCCCCCCCCCCCCCCCCCAACAAAAGAAAAATTTCTAAGATCACAGCATTGTTTATTATAATCTTCTGTTTGTAATCTGGTGTGCAAGCTACACCACATTCTACTCCAGCATTCTTATCCCTATTATGTTACACTAAACTGCTAAGATCATAGCTGCTGATAACCAATCAGATTCAAGAATTTTATGACCAACTTCTTGTTTATGCACTTATCAACTGAAATCCCCCCTCCCCCACCCCCAGGAAAGGGTGGGGATTTGACTTAATGTCAACTACAATGGTGATTAACCCCCATGAGGGGGCACTTAAACTTTTAAAGCCCCCACCTACAGTCCTGTAGGAGAAAAATAAAACATGGCAAATCTTGAGAAATCCCCACCCCCAACGGCAAAACATGCTGTCAAATTTTATCAAACACCCTTTGTTCCTGCACCTTGGCCCGGGGGTGGGGGGTCGGCTTTCAGTTGAATAGTGCATAATTATTTTGTTGCTTCATAATTATCTTACCTCCAGCACCAAACATTTTGTCTGATTTAAAACAAGAGAATTTTGTTGTTGTTTCCAGTTCATATTGTCTTATTACAGTCATGGCTTCCTCAACTGATCCAACATAGCCAACAAACTTGTTCGTTGATCCTCTTAACTTCGCTTGCCAAGTACATACAGTAGCACTGTCTTTCTCACTTTCTAAATATATGCCTTCAGCTGTGCCGCTACCTTCTTGGGCATTTGCCGGCAAAGCCATAACAAACGACTTGTGCTGAGTACTATAAACCAAGCAGTCAACTTCCAGATCTCATATACGCGGAAACTTTATTATTTTCCTTTCGAAAATGCCCGCCAAACAACAATGCTTAGCGGGAAAATCTTCGGAATTCCGAGAGAGGTTTTCGGTACATTATCGTCAATTTTCGTGCGCGTTCGCCTGTTATTGAACGTCAGTTTCATGGATGGAAAGATACGCTATCTGTCACGCCATCCATCAAACTGACGTTCTCCACTGTGGCAAGCTTTAAGGGTATAAAATAGCTTTACCCTTGTCCAATTTACCCTAAGTTTTCAAAGGTTTATTGAAAAAAATCAGGACCCTGCTTTATGTGCACAGAAAAACACAAATAATCTGCTGGACACACGTGGACCCACAAAAGATCATCCGCCATATTAGTTTTTACGATAGGAAGCCGGCGCGTAAACCGAAGATGTTCACCGGAGATCAGATGACGTCACGTCAGTTTGGCGGATGGAAACAAGTGACGACGGTAAGCACTTCTTGTTGTTGTTTTGTGTTATTTGTCCTTGTCTTTGAGAAAATTGCGTCCCAAAAATTGACTTCACCAGAGCCATTTTAGTACACTTGGCGACTGTTTTGGGACGCCTTTGTTATGAAGGTTTCTTCTTGTTTCTATCCTTAACTACGATTGACAGATGTTTTAAGGATGGAATTGTGGCATAGGCATAGTTACAGTCTGTATGCTGTTATTTTTCAGCCATAAATTTCATTTGAAAATGGCTGAAACTAACTACGTTCGGAGCTGGCGCCGAGCAAGTGTACACACACGGTGTGTAAAGTTCCAATGGACCGACAAGTTTGTGTTGAGAACTGTTTCGCTCAAGTAATATCCTAGATTAATCCTGCTATATTGTTCGTAAAGCAGTATGTTAATTTCGCTCATCTTTTAATGTTGAAATAAAACCACTATATTACATATCCAGTGAATACAATCGCCTCACGTCGCTCCTCGCAACTTGTTTTCGAAGACACTGAAGAGACTCGATAAAAATTTGTACTTTTCCCTTACATAAACTATAAATAATTGTTGCATCAATGGGAAAACACCTACTGACATTTTTGTCCTCCGTTTAGGCTCCTAAGTGTTGTTGTTATTTTTTAAACAGTGTTTTAGATTTCCTTTTGTTTTTCTTTCTTGTAGGATTTGCCAAACACACATAGTCAATGAAGACAGTAAAATTGTGGTCAAGTACTCTTCTGAAAGGGCACAAATCAATCAATCTTTCTGTATTAAACAGCAACAAAGTTGCTTTTGTCATGCATGAGAGCCAGAAGGTGGCGTCTAAATCATTTATGATAAGAAACTTTATTTATCACTTCTGAAGTGTATTTATTACTTCTTTGTGAGTTGGACAAATTAACTGTGTTTGAGGGTCAATGCTTGTATTAGCTACAGAGTCATGTGTTTAAGTTGGTTAGTGTTCTTCCCTGAAACGGTCTATATTTGAATTGTTTTTCAAACCAAAGGTGGACTTGATTAGCACTATTATTGTATTCGGTTTTTTAGAGATCCAAAGCAACAATGTACCTGTAGATGATAAACCTTACCAAGGTATATTCTAAATCAAATTAATAAAACATATACCTGTACTTGTTTGGGGTATGCATTTTGTTTTCAACAACATGATAATGTGACCAAACAGTCATATTTTTTCAATCCCTCATCCACTTACCTCAGACTAAACAAAAACCCCATAACCCCTGATGTTACTGGGTTTTTTTTTTCATATATATAAGCAGCTTCTATTTTTCTTTGGGAACAGTGTTTATTTTATTTCAGAGGTGATTTACAGTATTCCCTATCCATCATTAACACTACACAAAAACTTAAACTTTTTTTCGTCATAAAAAAGGTCAGTATTTCAAAGATAATACATTTCTAGGTTTTAATAAGCCTTATGGAAGACAAGTGTTTCCTAATGAAAAAGGAGTGAAGGTTCTACTATTTACCAGGAGAGTTTGCTTCCGAGTTGTATTCTAGTAATTAACAATTAACCGATTTACAGAACATTTTTAAAGGCGTTACAGTTCGCTTTTTCAAAGACCTGACTGAAAAGTACCTTGAGTCACCGTACATTTATACCTGATTCTAACAAAACAACTTGCTTCACAATGAAAATTGATTTGAAAAAGTTTAGAAACGGCGTTTCCACGGTGGTCCGCAAGCAAATTTCCTTTCTCTGCTGTGAGCTTTTTATCCCCGCTTCTTTATATTTCTCAAATACGACTTCTTGTCACTGGTTGTCCGTAAATAAAATTGAAGGGAAAATTAAACGCTTCTTTGAGCTGGGTACTTTTACCGCTAATAAAATCATTTTGTGAAGGGTTGTTAACTTATAAAATTTGACACTCGCTGAGCTTGTCGATAAAAGCAGAAAAGAAATCGTGAAAACCCTGATGAAAAGGGTCAAAATTATTTCCGGTTTTCTTGTGGTTTGAAGAAAATTAGGCTGTGCCTTTTTTATAGGTGTTTTGTAGCTGTATACATGTAAGTTTTTGCATACTATTTATGCAGTTAGGCTTCCTGTTTGGTGCATAAAATTATCGGGCGCTGGAGTCATTCGTCGCTCTTACAAGTTTCATAATCATTTACTCTGTCTTTTGCCTCTACCGGTTCTGTACTTTCTAACTGTCTTCTCCAAGAGCAAGGCCTCTTCATCCTTTACTTCAAAACATGGCCAATAGGTATAGTCGAAGACAGAGATAGTGAAATAGACGAGGAAACATAAGACGCGCCAAACGTCGAATGAGGTTGAATGGCTCTCGATGTGACGTCACATTTTTCCTCTATGTTGGAAACGATCGCGTCAGCCAGTTTCCTATCCAGTCTTTCTATTATCCATGTTGAAACTAACGGCTTGGCTAGTGTTGGGTTTTGTTCGCTCTGATTGTAATTTTAGGAAGAATCTTCGGATTCAAAACATGTTTTAACCTTTAGCGCAAAAGTTTAAGAAACGTCACTTGTAGCGCGACTGTGAGGAACCATAATCGATCGCTTTTTTGTGTAACATGTAACGAAAACTTCGCACCGCTGATATCAGATCATCGGCTGGATTCGGGAAACGATTTTAGGTGAGTTTTGTTTTTAATCATTCTTAAGTAGTGCTTGTTTATTGTAGATTACTTGCTACTAAAGCGAAATAATAATAGTTTCGTCGTTGTGTGCTGGAGCACAGTCAGACAGAGCCGCGATTACAGTTCAAGTTGATCATGATGTAACAAATCTAAGCTTTGCGGAACACAATGTGACAGAAGCTGTGCATGGTCTTTGTTAAGTTTATTTTTACCGAAATGATGTTTGATGGGCATGACGATCCTTTTTTTCAAGCGACAAATCAGTTTCTTCGACGAACGGATTCACTCGGGGAAAGCCATACAAGGGTCATAACCTTGATCAGAACAGAAATGAAAGAAGTAAATTGTTTAGACACCGGATGTGCATGTGACCAAAATGAAAGTCTTACTTGACACAAAAAGTCTCACTATTCTATTTAAACCTTGAAATTGTTATGCATCAGTCAATTCCAACTGCGCCCAGAGTTATAATTTATCTTATGAATAGTTTTATAAATATGAAAGGATGCTTTTCAAATAATATCAACAGAAATTTGATTCAATGACCAAAAACGTTGATTCACTTTGATAGCTCCAGATTTCGCTATGTAATTCTGGCTTGATAAGCAATGAAGAAATGCATGCATAAAATCAAGAACATGCCTTTACATGGCCTTTGAGCCAATCTGTTTTCTTTCCCAGTAAAATCCTTTGTGTAGTTATATTCTGATAGGAAACAACATGTGTGTCAAAACCTCGGGAATGGCCGCGGGGTTGGCAAATGCCCGGCCCCCAAGCAGCACAAAATTTGCAAATGCCCCAGCCCCGGGACTGACAAGGCGGGCAAATGCCCTGCAGTAGCCCGTAGGGCCGCTGGGCGCAGCTGGAATTGACTGATCCATTACTCCATTATTCTGATCATTAAGCACTAGAGCATATTATTTTCCTTCAAAGTAGGGGATTCTTTTTTTAATAGGGAAAGAAGTTGATCTTTGTCTACACTACTGTAGCTGGCTTAGCTAGGATAGAAAAGTTGAACTACAGTGTGCTATATATGGTTGGCTCTGATGGCACTGTTCAAAATTCATTCCAACAAACCTGACAACAGTAAATTACATGTATGTATTAAAGCAGATTGTTTACAATCATGCTAGGGTAAGGAGGGATGTAGCCTGTGTACAAGCACCCCCTCTCCTCAGTAATCGTGTTTGGAGGCCACGTGATTTTTCCTGGAATATGTGGAAAATGATTTGACTGGCTGTTATTTGTAGATCATTATAATGTGAACATCATGAAATTGAGGGATTTTGATTGGCTTTAGGGCCTGTCATCAAAACTCAGACAAAACAATAATGCTAAGGTCACGTTTCACACTATCATGAGCTCATGAGTAATGTCTGACTTGTCAACACTTTATTTCAAACTAATGACTTCCTGTATCCAATGGGAAGGCTTGCATAAGAACATGGATCTTTTCCTTCAATATGTGCTTGTAAGAACATTTTTCTTGCTCGGTATAGAGTAATCCTATTTTAAAAATGTCTCACTCTCTCAGTTACTCGATGGAAATAACACGCATGCACCGACATTTTGAGAACTGGAATGGCATGAAACATGAGCCATGGAAATTTTGGTCAGCAGAAACAATTTTTTAATTTATGCAAAGCTATTCCCATACACGATTAGCAACAGTGAATCACAGACGCCCCTTCTCTGATTTTTACTAAGGGGAGGGGTTCTTTTGTACACAGGCTAACAGGCATGTTGTTAAGAGCTGGCTGCCAGCTAGTTCAACCAGCTGAAAAAGAACTTACCACCAGCTGAATTTGCAAACCAAACCAAAGACATAGGGGAATTTTAGATGCAGTAGAGCAAAAAAGCCGGCTTGACTTCTAACAAAGCCTGCTTATCCATATATTTCATTAATGAATCAATTATTTTAAAAATAATGATATCCTTTTGTGTGGTTTGCATCGTCAAAACCATTGTTTTATTATTTAAGGATGGATCAAATATTCTACATGAAATCTTGACATGATTCTGCTGTTAATTTTGTTTAGATGTTGCTACACTGTACTTACAAGATGAATCTGACGGCTGAGGCAACAACAGTGACCAAAGATAAGATTTACATTTATTTGTTATTGTAACACAACAACTTTAGTTTTCACTTAAATGATTTGTCTTGTACAGCTGTTCATTTGCTATTAGCTAAAATAAACATCTGTATTGGCCTTAAAAATGAGCTTTTTATATTTCATTGAAACTTGTCCAAACTAAATAGGATGGAACCCTTGAAATTTGTTGTTCATTTTCAATGGTGAAATTTGGTATGTCATGATTGTAGCCTGGAGAGGAGATACGGTACATGTATTCCAGATGTTTTTTTGTATTGCAATGACACCTTTTTTGTCATTAATGGCCAAATTTACACTGTAGTACACCATACTAAAGTGCAGTCATGTTAAAATGCAGACTGTAGACTGTGCAGACTGAAATTTTTTTTTTTAAATAAACCCTGAGAATAGTAAGCTAGTTAAGCACTGACTTGAAAAACGGTTAGCTTTTATTTAGGGTTAGGGTTGTTGCTACATGTATATAGCTTCAAATTGACCAGCCAACAAATCCTCAGTGATGTATTTGATTTAACAGTCGAGAGTAGTTTAAGACTAAATTTTCATGGTGGCCATGTCTCTGTCTTTCCCATGAAAAGTAAGCCAGGGGTATAATTCATGGGTAATGAAAATGTCATCAAAAGCCATTTCATTTTTTCATGACCCATTAATATTCGACCGTTCACGGAAAAATCATGGTTTTTTTGGGGGCATGAATTTAACAACCCCATGAGAAACCCATAAATTCCGACACCATGAAAAAAGAGCTTTTAATTCATGGCTTTTTCATTATCATTAAAAAACCATGAAAAAAAAATAAGCGTGCCTCATTCTATTTCATGGCATTTTCATGGGATTTTTGTTTGTTAAGGTTTTTTCATGGGCCATGAAGCGTTAATTTTAAGGGGTTTTTCCATGCTTTTTTCATGAGATTTTCATGGCATGTTCCCCATGAAAAACCAATGAAAATATCCCATCAAAATCTCCTGAAAAACCTGTGAAAAACATGTGAAATTATCATGAAAAAATTCACTGGATTTTCATGGGTTTTAATTTCATAGTGGTGGTCTTGGTAATTTTTATAGTTTTAGTGTTGACAAAATTGTTTTAACTCTTTTTGGTAGGTTCATGCACTTTATGCATGTATACTTTATGCAGTCGTGGTAATTTTTTTAAGCGCTGGTGAAAATAGCAATATTGATATCGGCGCTATACAAGTATTTATTATTATTATTACTATTATTATTATAATTGTTAAAGATTACCGTTAGAAATATGAGTAAAGTTAAGCTAATTCCTTCATCTATTTCAAGTATCTCAGTTGTTGTTCAGTTATAAGGGATAAGCATGCACTTTGAATGTACTCTGCCTTGAGGACATACATGGCAACAACTTTGTTTTTTTTTTTGTGAAAGCGCTTGACGTATTGTTAGGGAGCTGAGTTTGAAAGGCTTGATTTCCTGTCCTTAACGGGGAGAAACGTGCCTATTTTTATTACATTCAGATTGATCATATTTTTTATATTTTAATGTGTTAATATAAAATTTAAAGGAAAATCAATTTGGTAGCTTTGAATTGCGTATCTCAAAAATGGCCTCCACAAGACTATCCTGTCATCTATTTTTTTAGACATAACAAACAGAAATATGAGGAGGCACGATCGCTTGCTACTGCATGACTTGTTCATTTTTACCTCAAAACTGTCTTTTCTTCAAAATTAAGGGGCTAGCGCTATTTGGGCCGGGCCACCTGCTGGATTCAGCTCTGAGCCTTGTAATTGACTTTGTTAATAATTGAAAGGAGAATAAAATAGCTTAATGCAGTATCCGAACGTGGAGGCAAGAAACTGGAGGCTAGCTTTTAAGATCATCAAAAGGATTTTTGCCTTGTTTTTGAGCGGCGCTCTACATTTAGATGGAAAACAATAGCCAGAGTGCCATACAATCACAACTTTTGATCAGTTCAAGCTTTTATGCGATGTTATCTGAATCCACCCCCAAATGACCGCACGCAGTGCTAACTGGACGCTTTTCAAACAGTTTAAAAAATTCTTGCCTTGTTTTCATGTGGTAATTGACATTTGTATGAAAACAAATCCAACCCTTGATAATTGGAAAATAGTTGCAAGAGTGTTATCATTTAAAATTGTGTGAATCGTTGCCCATTCTCACCCCTTAAAACGCACAAATGCACAGTAGACAGCTCCAGCACAGGACACGCAACAACGGCTTCGCCATATTTGGAAGAAAGGGTCACGTGACACCAAAGATAACATGACAGCAAAGCAAATGTCTTCCACGATATCTACAAGTTTTATTTACCAAAACACTTAAAAATTGTTAATTAAACGAGACTTACCTGTAAGTCGTGGTTTGATTGAGATTCTACCGTAGCATTTGCAGGAATGAGGAGGTCACGTGAGATAGCAAGTATGCGATATCCGAGCTCAGTCTTAAAAGCGGTTTTGTGGGGCTTTGACAAAGCAGGAATGAGAGGTCACCAACAATAGGGATGGGGTAGGGCGGGATGTGACCTCCTCATTCCTGCAAATGCTACGGTAGAATCTCAATCAAACCACGACTTACAGGTAAGTCTCGTTTAATTAACAATTCTACCTCGCATTTGCATACAATCGGAGGTCACGTGAGACTTTAAAGCTCAAAGCCACAGAAAACTCAGACAACAAAAAGTGGTGAATGAACACAACATAATATGTATTTGTAATAGGCCTCTTACATGATAGTAGTAAGTACTGCAACAACAACTGATATCGATATAAGGTATTGTTTGAATATGCACTGGCTCAAAGAAGGGAGTTATTTGAGATTACAATATATTATTTCTTATCTCCCAGAATTGCTGCAGCAAAGTTGTTTGCAGTAAGGACAGGGCGATCATAGAATTTGGCAAAAGTAGAATCAGAACGCCATCCAGCAGTGTTCATTATAACCTGAACAGGAACATTCAATGCTTTAGCTGCTGAAGTAGAGGCACCCCTAGTGCTGTGGGGTTTGAAAACCGTAGTATCAATTCCCGCATCCTTCATGGTTTGTTTTATCCAACGTGATATTGTGTCCCTTGAAGCTGGTCCATGAGGCTCAGCATGGCAAATAAGCAACTGCTTTGTCTCTTTCCTGAGAGGAGCGGTTCTTTTAACATAAGCTGAAAGTAGCTCCACGATACACAGTCGTTTGTCCAGGGGGTAACTATGAAAAGTAACGGGTAGTAAATGTCTGTTCTGGCCCCCTTTGGCAGTTGTTTGTTTTAAAACAGAAGAGATGCGAAAGACATACTTTCCAGGTAGGGTAGTCATTTCTTCCAAGGACAAGGACTGTAAAGTCTGAACTCTCTGTGCAGACAATAGGGCCATAAGCATGACCAGTTTCAGGGTAAGCTGTTTCAGTGACATATCATCAATGGCTGGAAATGTCCTAAGGTGGTTAAGCACTATTTGGGGGTCCCAAGTCTCAGAGTAGCGTGGAAGGGCTGGCTTTTGATTAAACAGGCCAGTCATAAACCTTGACACCAAGGGGTGGTCACCCACTTTAACACCATCAACTTTAATGAAACTTGACAGTGCACTTCGGGCAGTTGCAACCGCACTATATCCCACACGTTTAGATTGCAGAGTAAGGAAATCAAGGACTTGCTGCAGCTTGGGATTGACTTGGCTGACGTTACAATCAGAGCAGTACTTTAACCAGGCTGTAATATATGTGCAGTATTGTTTGCGGGTTCCATCTCGCCATGACGCCACGATGATGTCCTGAGGTTCCCCCGTTATGCCTTGAGCAGCTAAGGATGCCCTGATAAGAGACATCCATGAAGTTGAAGTTTGGGATACAATGGGTGGACTTGTTCTGGTTGATGTGGGAGAATAATGGTTTTGCGGTGCATTTTGATTGATATTGGAGGAGATTTCATCAACTGTAGGAGCTGTGGGTACCACACCTGGGTTGGCCAGTATGGGTACACAAGTATGGCTGTTGTTCTGCTTTCTTGGATAAACTGAAGGACTTTGCCTATGAGGCTGAAAGGAGGAAAACAATAGATAAGTTTATATCTGGACCAATCCAGAGTGAATGCATCAATAGCTGCTGCACCTGGATCTGGTTTCCAGGCTACATATGGAGACACTTTGTGGTTCAGCCTTGATGCAAACATGTCTATTTCAGGATCGCCCCATTTAAGTTTAAGTTCATAAAAAATGGTAGGGTCTAGGGACCATTCTGTATTACTGTTGTGTGATTCTCTGCTAGCTCTATCGGCTTCTGTATTTAATTTCCCTGGTATGTGAGAGATTGATAGTGCCAGCTGCCTCTGCATGCACCAGATGAGAATTTCCCTAGTTATATCATTGCAGTTCCTAGATTTAGAGCCACCCATACTGCGGATGTATGAGACTGCAGTTGTATTGTCACAAAGCACTTTGATGGTACAATTTGTAAGGTGACTGCAGAGTGACTGCAGTCCCAGAAGGATGGCTTTTAACTCTAGGAAATTAATATGAAGTTAGGATTCCTGGAATGACCATCTACCACTTGCAACACTTGAGGTACCCTCTATCACTGCCCCCCAGCCCGTAAGTGAGCTGTCGGATGTCAGGGTTAGATGTGGGATTTGTGGTGTGATGGTTTGTGGATATTGGTCAACATTATTTATCCACCAAAGGAGGTCTTGTTTGCACAGGGGTGAGAGTGTTACTTTCCCCTCAAGATCCCAGCCATTTGCTTGCAGTGCATCAGTTTTGATATTCTCTAGAGATCTATAAAATAACGGCCCATAGTACACTCCTGCAAATGAGGATACCATCAAACCCACAACTGAGGCCACCTCTCGGATTTGAGCAGGACCTTGTATCTGCACAAGGCTGTGACACTTAGATCGTACAATATCAGCCTTCTCCAGGATCATTGAGATGGTCATATTCTTAGAATTCAATATGAATCCCAAAAATTTGGCTATCTGAGAGGGTGTCGTGACAGATTTAGTATCATGGATTGTGAAGCCAAGAGCCCTGAGTAGGGCAACCGTGTCAGCAACTACTTGTGATAGCTGCTCTGGTGTTTCTGCCATTAGTAATATGTCGTCTATGTAACCCACTATTAGGTATCCTTTGGATCTCAGTGTTGCATAGACTGGTTTCATAAGCTTGGTGAAGACCCTAGGGGCCGAGGCCAGGCCATTTGGCAAGCAAGTAAACTCGTAAAGGGTTCCGTTAAATTCAAACCTTAGGTATTTTCTGTGCTGGAGATTTATCGGTACAGAGTAATAAGCATCCTTGAGGTCTAGAACTGCCATCCAATAGTCCTTTTAAAGTAGTTGGGCAGCTGATTGGAGGGATTCCATTTTAAAATGCTGGTAAGTAACAAACTCATTAAGGTTTTTGAGGTTCAGGATGAGTCTATGAGACCCATCTTTCTTTGGTCTTGTAAAGACCGAAGAGATGAATTCTCCATTGCAGTGTGTTGTCTTGGTCAAAACACCTTTATCAAGAAGTTTTTGAACCTCTACTGCAATAATGTGTTCATCACCTTTAGAAAATTTTATATAGGGCACATATGTTTGGTATGGTAACCGTTCAAAATCGATAAGATAGCCCGATACAATCTCAAGGATGCTTGGGTCTGAGGTAATAGACCTCCACTCAGAAAAGTGATGAGCTATGTTACCAGCAACAAAATTTTGTACAGCAGAATTTACCGTGTTAAGGCCATGAGCTACTGTGATGACCTCTTGTTTGGGTTCATCTTTGGAGTCTCTTTGTGACGCCAAGGTCTGAATGTTTGGCCTTTGGAGTTTTTTGGATTCCGTTGGGAAAAAGTGTGTCTGTTTGTATTGCTGCTGCTGTAACCAGAAGGATTCCTCTGAGATCCTCTATGGTTTTGAACCTTTGCACCAATCTTGTTTACATCACCTATGTCCTTCAACTGTTTTTGGAGGTCGTCACCAAAAAGCAGGTCTGTGAATGGTACATGAGGTGAGCAAAGGGCAGCGTAGTCTTTGCCAATGTCAGGTTTCATGAGTTGTTTTCGCTGCATGTTTAGTTCATAGTTTACACGCGTTAGTAGTGACAGGGCATCAAGCCCAAATTGCTTGATCAGCTGCATGCCCTCTTTGTCTAACCCATGCTTTTCTGACATGGTCAGGTCTGTCAACCGGGCGACCGGGATTATACCCTTAACGAGGGCTTGCTGCATCTTGTACAGTTGTAAGTCCCTCTTTTGCGTGTGCTCACGAAGTTTTCGCCAAATACCCGGGTTGACACGTGTGGGTTTTACATTTTCACAGTTTTCCGGTCGAGCTTGTCGCTCGAGCTTCTCTTTAAGGACTTTGTCTGGCAAACGATTGCGAAACATCTTGCCAAGGAGCTTGGCAAATTGTGGGTTTTGAATGTTCTTCCCGATAGAGTCTTCAGACTCGTACTCTTTCTGTAGTTCTGTAAGCGTTTCATCTTCGTCCCCATTACCGAGATCGTCAACATCGCCGGCAACTTTAGCCATGAGTGTTTGAACATCCTCGTTATCCGAGGTATTTTGCTCGCTCGAGGAGCTCGAGCATTCTTTGGCGGGCTTTTTGGCGGGAACGGCATTTTGATGTTCCTGGCTCGATCGTTTGCCAGGGCCTTTACCCGTCGTAGAAGGCTTTTCCTCCAATTTATCGAGTCTTTTTGACACATTTAATATTGCCAGGGAAAGACTCTTAAAGTCGGCAGCGGACAGCGAAACGTTCGCGCCGCTTGTGCCCGGCTCGGCCGCCATATTTTTATCTTCTCCAGAGTCTTTGAGTAATTCTCCTTCGTCCAGAACTTCATCCGATAGCGGGTCGTCGTTGAGCGCCTCGTGTTCGCCTATCTGCGACATCAGGAACGGTCGGTCAGAAGAACGTCGGAAACACAGTAAAAATCCTTAAAGAACCTCTCTCTATAAGTTACACAACTGACTAGCTCGGACACCAAACTTGCACTGAGCTCGGATATCGCATACTTGCTATCTCACGTGACCTCCGATTGTATGCAAATGCGAGGTAGAACCGGTATTTTAGAAGCATTTCCACTGTCAGCCTCGTTTTCATGTAGGCCATTTTAGGGCCTGCGCAGTACTCGTGTTCAGTGTTGAATTTGGCTTGGCTCCATATCCAGAAATGTTAGTCTTAGGGTTGGTTGTAATCTGGCAAAGTTTCATGCTTTTGTCATAAAAGTGAACAATTCGCTATATTTTGGGTCGATAACAGCTGGAGTAATAAGCTGATATAATAAGTCACACTTACCAATTCAACATAAAAACGAAACTACGCCGAGCAGGGCTGTCAGTCGGCTGACAGTTGTTTTAAGTTATATTGGCAAGCCAAATTAAGGTCAATTGACAGCTGTCAAAATGGGACATGTGCAGACCACTATCAGAAAACTAATTACGTGGGCTCAGGTTCGCTCACGTACACGATCTGCCATTTTCCACTACAAGCCGGACGGATATGTCTTACTCACACTCGTAGTCTGTTAATTCGAATTTTCGTCATTCTAATGAAGGTTAATTGACAGCTGTCAAACTAGAGTATACGCTGATCATCGTCACCTGACTGTATCGCGGGCTCATTTTTCTATCCATTGAGGTCACGTAGTTTTTAAAGTTTTCTGCTGATATTTTATTTGATCACAGGCTCAATTCAAAGCCCCATAGTTTAGAAAATCTATCCATCCTAGAAAATTCGGTAATCACGCGACCGTATCCCGACCCCCCCGTCCGCCCGCACCACAGGCATACCAATGTTTAATCTCACACTTTCTGGCTTGTATGGGAGCCTGCAGCCTGATATTGTACACCCATGTTTTGATTAATTGACTGCTGTCAAAATAGTGTCTCTTCTTACCAGTATCGACTGACCGTATCGCCGGCTCAGGTATCGACCCACTGGGTTCGAGTGTTTTTTGAATTTATCCGTACAAGTTGCTACTTTTCAAATGATCGCAAACTCAAGTTCAATTTTTTAAAATGTATATAAAATAAGTCGTGTTCATGAGCTGCACTTTTAAAATTTTGATTTCGAAGTGACCTTGGACTCAAAAATTCAACTGGCTTTTACATGCAGGGAAGGCAATCGCTTTTGACTTTTCTCACTGTCACGCGTTGATCACTCTCTATGTCCAATTTTTATGTTCTGATTGGTCAAAATTTGACAGGTGAGTTCATGCGGAAAATTTATGCAGCGTCTGGAAACTTGCTTACTGATAGCTGAAGCTGACAGAGTTTTGTGTCATCTTGTGATGTTTTAAACTGTCTTTTTCTACTTGATATACAAAATAAAATACAGCTGCTATCAAGATTGTTCTGTGGTTCATGGCTGGTTTGTTTATTGCGCTTCTTGTCGACAAATGCACCGCTTGTCAAAGTCATTGGAAATCCGATTTCGGATGACATCGTTTTCAAAAATGAGCTTACTCATTTTATTGATGGTTAGTAGTCCCTCTCGCAATTTTTATCACTCCACGGGGGGGGGGGGGGGGGGCGGCAAAGGCCTTTGATCTTGCCGCTTTTTAGCTTTCCATGATCACCCCAGTTAAGAAATCTGTCAATCATTCGGGAACTGTAGCAAGCATGCGCGAAACGGGCTGAGAACAACAAAAAAGTTCGTCTTCGCCGCGATTCGACAAAGTGAAGTGAATTCGCTTTCTTTGCTGTAACCGATTTTTATCATTGTTATCATTTAAAATTGTGTGAATCGTTGCCCATTCTCACCCCTTAAAACGCACAAATGCACAGTAGACAGCTCCAGCACAGGACACCCAACAACGGCTTTGCCATATTTGGAAGAAAGGGTCACGTGACACCAAAGATAACATGACAGCAAAGCAAATGTCTTCTTCCACGATATCTACAAGTTTTATTTACCAAAACACTTAAAAACCGGTATTTTAGAAGCATTTCCAGTAGTCCCTCTCGCAATTTTTATCGCTCCACGGGGGGGAGCGGCAAAGGCTTGCCTTTGCGTTTGTCATTACATGCGGTTTACTACGCTAAGAACGAGACCAATGAACAGTCTTTGTACATGTACGTGGTCCTCGATGCCCGACCTTTTATCTCACTACAGGCTTTCAAGCTGTGTTTCTGTTTAGAAGACCCACACGACTAGAAAAAGGGCCAACCCTCCAATGTGTATGTAGGAGAGTTTATATTTTCAAGTGACAGGCCGAAAATTAATCCTTCGTGACATTAAAAAAAGCGCGGTGGCCGTGGTCAAATAGAAGAGTTGTCAGAGTTGTTTACGGTTTTAGTACACCTTTAAGACGAAAAGACATGATGATTGAGATTCTTAATTCTTCATCCTTGATTGTGAACTTATCCTGGCAGAGTTGCGTTGGATGATTGAGTGGCATAATGGTCAAATCTCGTAGCTCATGTATTTTGTTATGAAATGGAAGCTAAATAAATTTTGCCAAGAGATCATTCACTCTTGATATGCTTAAGTTCTTATCTTCGTGTGATTTAATTTAAACTTTACCGTAGTTTCTAAGAAATGAATATAGGCAAATGAAAGGGTAATTATTTTGTGTGTTTGGAATTCTCTTTTCATGACAGCAGTTACTACTATACACTGCCTTCAGTTTGAGTCCTTGAAAGACCATAAGCCTTTACTGACTTTGCTGTTACAATAAGAGGTGAAAGGGAATTAAAATGTGCGATCACCTCCCTGGGCTTACACTGAAAGAGAGTATGGGTAGTAGGACACATTGTGCATTTCCGTACCCTAAGAGACATTATTTTCTAATCCTGATTCATTTCCTTTAGCATACAGAATTAAGGTAGCTTTTAAACTTCGAAACATGGCAAAACTTGGGGGGGGGGGGGGATGGTGGTACCAATAGACTGTACTCTATAGACCACTTCTTCTTCAACCTTCACAACTCAAACAGACACCTTGTTCAAAACTCTAAAGGGTGAAATGGTCACCACCCTAAATCAGCAGCACATACCCATCTAGGCCAAATAAGCCAAGGGTAGTATCATAGAAAGAACTGCTGAGAGGATAGCGCTCAAGCCCGACAATAACTTCTTTTGATGGTTGATAAAAAATCAATTTTACCTTGTATAATTTACAGGGCTTCTGATATTTCGCGCGGTCGCGGACCCGCGAAATTCAGGTATTTCCTCGAAATCCCGCGAAATTCCCAAAAAAACGCGAAATACCGCGAAATCCGCCAGAAATATTTCCAAATACATGTCGGAAAACATATTTAATACTTATCTTGGCTATTAGACCGGTTTTATTCACCCCAAAACGTCCAAATTTAGCTTGAAACTTCGCCACCGCAACGAGTAAACAACGTCCCAAAACTACCAGGCGTTTTTAGATGAACGTTGCGAAAAACTGGGCACTAACAATAATGTTAATAGCTTTAACATTCGCTCATTTCTCGAGCGAACTGTTGTTGAAAGAGCAAATGATTATCCCTGCTAAAAAAAACGTTCACCAACGCTGGTCATATCGACGCAAAATTGATCGATTTTAGCGAAATTTGCCAAAAAAAATCAAAAACCCAGCGAAATCGGCTGTCTTTTACTGATTGTTTGTTGGCGAAGTTCCCCCCGAAATTTCCCGTGAAATCGGCCGATTTTCCTAAGAATTTGCCCATCGAAAATCCTTCAAAAATTGACTTTTTTCCGCTAAAATCCCGCGAAATGGGCCGATTTTTCTGCGAATTTTGACTTTTCTCCCGCGAAAATCGCTTGAAATCGGCCGATTGTTCCGCGAATTTTGACTTTTTTCCCGCGAAAATCCCGCGAAATCGGCCGATTTTTCCGCGAATTTGCCCCTGAAAATCCCGCGAAATTTTGCTTTTTTTTCCGCGAAATATCAGAAGCCCTGAATTTAGTTGTAAATCAGAGTCGTAACTTACACAAACAATAAACTTAAGTTGCATATTTTTCAAGCCTCTTCTGATTCTCTTTATAAACTTTGCAAAACATTCACTTTTCTTTTTTCTGTTTCTTGTACTTCAGTCTTTTGAGGGATTTTCTCAATGCATACCCTTTCCTGATGTACTCACTCTTATTAGCAACTGAATTAGCTTCTTGTTCTTACACTAAACCACTGTAATCATTCAAGTATTATAATTCATAACTAATAATTTTTGTAATTTTGGTAATTTTTGTACCAACAATTTCAAGGAAATACTTGAAACCGAAGTAACTATCTAATACAAAACTACTAAACACGGTATTGCTGTTGGAAATTTATTGATTATCACTCCAATGACATTCCAGTGAAGGTTTTGAAGGTTCAGTAAACCCCTCCCTGCAGCCTCTTGATATTAAAAATAGCTTATACTGACAGACCCAGTATATGTGAAGCAAGTGATTGGAACATGTACCCTGGTTTTTACTAAATTGGCCCTGTATTCTGTATTTACGCCCATAAATATTTGTTGCGCCTCCCGGTGTACACAAACAAACTTACGAACAGCGACATAGAAAATCAGTGGTTTAATGAACATTCACATATGACTGTTGCAAGACTCATACCAATATATTGTGCTCGTACCTTATGTTTAAGATAAGGAAGAGAGTCTTAATACCACTGTAAGTGGAAAAATATAAGAAATGGAGCAAGATGGACGCTCGAAAATTCACGAAGCTTAAAAATAACTGAACTTGCCGAGATCCGAATCACGATAAGTGAAGACACCCATGAACTTTTCATACATCACGCCTCCTGATGTCCAAAAGGTCCATTAAAAAAGTCCATAGAAACCATCTCTTGATATTTGTACGCGGGAAAACTTAAAACCAAGCAAAAACTCATCGTCCTTCCATGTCTGCATTCTCCGCCATATTTGTTTTGGCCTGCGTAGCATGGCGGTTTTGGCTAGGCGCGCTAAGTAATAAGGGCGGGCGAGGGCAGAGAAACCGCGAGGAGATTGGGGCGGGAGCAACTTGAAAAACCGCCTGCACGGACGGGGGGCTTTTTTGAGTCGGTCTGTACGCCAGCGTACGGATCGTCCCGATTGGTTCGGAATGTTCGCCTGTCAATCAAATATTTTGGTAATCTCTCATGGGAGAGTTTCGAGGGACTGAACAAATCATCTCCGCAAAACAAAATCAAAATATGAAAGAAGCGTTGACCGGAGCGTCGTCGATCTTGAATATTTGACCGGAAAACAGGGCAATTGATTGAAGCCTAAACAGGAAATGGCCATTTACAGTCTTTTTCAAAGGAGAGATGTCATGGAAATTTTGTCAACAACATTTGGCAAGAGCATGATTTTACTGTCTTTGCTATGGCCAAAGAAGAAATATCCTCATCGAAAACCTGTATGATCACAATTTCCCCTCTAAAAAGAACTATCGACGACCAGATATCTGAAATGTTGTCGCTGAGCTGTACAGCAATGGACCTTATGACAGAAACAGTAAATTTCAGTGCTTCGAGAAAGTTCACCTCAATTTTCTCTATTACTCGGTGTTAGAGAATAACGCACTCCAGCGCAATACATCGAACGGTGTCCGCGATTGTGGTCGATGAATCGCATACAGTAGAAGAAAGACGCACCGCGTAATTCTCCATGGTTTTTTGTTTGGTGTAGCTTAAGTTTAAGCTACAACTCAAATCTGAAGATCGCGCTATACGTAAAAATACAACATCCTGTAAACAACACTTAAAAAGCCGGGCCCAGCGTCAAAACATTCACGGACAAAGCAGTGACAAAGAAACTACAAACCAATGCTCCTTGGTTTGTAGTTGTCCAGATCCAGGCATTTTAGTCGGAAAAGACCAAAGAAACTAAAATATTTATTTAGCCGTAATAAAAAGCTTTAGGCTTTAAGAGTGGTCAAAGAAATTAGCACGTTACAACTGCATCTGAGATAAACAAGTTCTAATTAGCAACACTAACATTAACCACAGGAAATAATTACTCAATACGGATTAAACAAACCAACTTCATGACCTCTAAATAAATGTAAGACTTAGTGCAGCAAAAATAAGATCTACTCAGTCAAGTTTAGAACGCAGTGTAGTCACCTATGCGCGAGATAGCCACAAAGAAAAAAACTGTGTTTGTTCAAGCAAACTCCAATTCCGGCCAAGATCACGTTTTACACTATATCACGAGCTTTTGTGTCGTGTTTAGGCTGTCAACACTTTATTTCTGATTGGCTGGGAAAACTGAAACTAAAGAAGTTGTCAACAGGATGTCAATATGAGTTGAAGGGGGCGGCAGTTGAAAAGGCCACGAATCCGGGCAGGCGGTTTTTATTTTTCTCGCGGCTTCGCCGCTCGTTCTCGCGCGCTTCGCGCGCGAATTTCGCGGCTACGCCGCTCGTGCGTCCGGCTCGACAAAACCGCCATGCTACGCAGGCTATATCTGTTTTCAAGGAAAATTTGTACTCAGTCTCATTCGGCCGAATTTCTTAACTGGGGCGATCATGTAAACTCGGTTCCAGATCTCGCTGCCAGAGACTATTAACTCGATGTAAAATTTGTTTCACTCTTGGACTGTCACATTGTTTTTCTCTAGAAACACTTAGCCTTTGCCTCAAAAGTCAAATGAATGTGCCCTGGTCTGTGGGTTACAAGTTTATTGTTTGATTTAAATTGTGAAGTTTTTAACGGGAGCTTCGCTTTTAGCTCTGGCTAAATCTATACATTACCCTGAAGCCATTTTAATGTTATTTTCAGTGAAAGTTAAAACTTCCTTAAGCCACACCTATTGGAGTGTCATTTTTGTTGAAATAAAGCCTGCAAGTTAAACTGAAACCTTTTTCGCTGACATTTTTTCTAACGGAGCGAATGCAAAATCTTGTGTATTTGATAACAATAAACCGGCGGGGCAGACGTCCTGCATAAGATCCTTGCACTGTAAGGGAGAAATCAGTTTAAAAGAAAATAACTAAAATAATATAAGTTTATTTACACATAAGCTTACCTTTACCTTTAACTTACATTATTTACTGTGTCATTTACCACCTAATATTCAGTCACATAAAGAAAGACGTATATGAACATTTCACTCGACAAGAACTCGAACACAGAATTTTATACAGACGATATGCTGAGCAGTTTAAACTCCATTTTACAGATATACAAAAGAGAAAAATAGAATACTAAGAAGTAAGATAATTAAAGGGAATAAAATATTGTCATTTTAACAAACTTTACCCTTTTCAAGCTTCAAAAGTTTACTTCTTCTTTTAGCTTCGTCGCTTTTTTCCTTTCCTCTGTTAAGTACAATCAGTTTTTCGATCCCACAATTTTCTTGTTTGCAACAGATATCCCTCTGGCTTATTGGTAAAGTTTAAGCTTTGAAATCTTACTGTTTTAAAATTTCTATCGTTTTCCTGCGACTCAGCGGCAAGTTAGCTATGTTTGTTTTTGTTTTTGCAAAGACGTTGACCCGCATTAGCCTCGTAATCATGCTCGTCCCAGGGCCGTCGGGGAATACGAAACTTGCCTGTTGCGTTAAAACTAAAGAAGGTGAGCGTTTTGGATGTCACATATGCCCACCGTGAAGACTCGACTGAGATTCGACATTTGATTCAGACGTGCCGAATATAATGCATTAATTATAGAAACTATTCTCCATATTGGATACTAATTTGTTCTAGAGCGGTGAGGGTAAAGGGAGGAATGAGTTTGTGGAAGGGCATGTGGCATGGCCTCTCTTTGCCGGTCCGTTTATTACTGAACCAGAGATACAGTGGTTACGGGGTTGAACAGTACAACGTAAATAATATGATGTACTGGGTGGTTAATCTAAACACCTAGAGAAGTCGGTGAGGAAGCTACTAGGAGCGAGAGCACGGAGCGTACTTCAGCGGATGCAGAAGTCGGTCATCTCAAACAATTTGAACATTGCCAGAACATTTAAGATAAATACTTAGTTAGGGCGCTAAGGACACCAGATTTTAGTTTTTTCTTTCTCTAGAAATCCAGAAACACAAGTTCACTGATGTTTTTACTTAGATTTCACAAAATATTAGAGTTTGATATTATTCTAAATGGCTTTTAGTAGAGATAACCACATTATGATGGCCTCATTTAGGTATATAAGAGATAATGAGAGTATCAAAAATGAATAATTTTCTAAATAGGCTTCTGGTAGAGACAATTATATCATCATGTCTTTGCGTAGGTTTTACAGAGTACAAGAATTTAATAATATTCTAAATTGGCTTTTAAGTAGAGAGATTCATATCATTATGTATATTAAGAATGTATTAGGTTTCGTACCGACCTTTTTACTTCGAAGTATAGCTTCTCAAGAAGTGTAGGTTACGTTATGCGCCCCATACTACTCATAATGTGGACAGCATTCCAAAAAAAGTTTTATACTGCGAGATAATAATAATAATAATAATAATAATAATAATAATAATAATAATAATAATAATAATAATGATGATGATGATAATAATAATAAAACTGTTTAGAGATAAAAAAAAAAAAATTCAAATGTCCTGTTAAGAACTCATTTCTTAAAATGTGTTCTACTTCCCGTTAGGTTATATATACCACCTGTTACTATCATTAACCCGGCCTCGACAAGGAAAAGAAACAGGAATTACTAATGATAATCCGATAAGCCTCCAAGTTTCCTGTGCTTTACAAAGCGACTAAAAAATTGAACGGAACAGTTGCGTGGTATTTTCATTTCATTTTGCCTTTATTCTTCGGAGGAACCAATTTAATTAAAGACGCTTATTTGATATTGTTCACTTTTAACCTCAAAAAAAGTCAATTTATAGTATCACGTATTTTATCAAGATGCGAGTGAAAAAAAGCTTCGGCAAGTTAAACTTGATCACGTAACATGAATTATAACTAGGAAACATAATGCTGCGGACTAACTTTATGTTTATTCAGCCTACGTATTCATTTACGTGGTTAAGTAAATTAATATTACAGCACGCAAGAACCAGGGACCCGTTTCTCGAAAGTCCCGGTAATTAAATAGCCCAGAAAACCGTTGTTGCTTACATTTAAGACAGAGGTTCATTCGTTTTATGGATAACATGATGAAAGTGTTTATTAAATTAGCTATAACCCATCCATTAGTTTCTTTGGGCTATAATGGGCCTTAATATAGAGAATCTCAATCTGCTTCACAATATATCACTTTGTGAAGTAAGCTCCTTGTTTAAATTATCATTGCTATAATCATTTCATAATCATTACCGTTATCACCAATATCATTATTCGTTATTATTGTTCTTATTATTATCATTATTATTATTATCATCATCATCATCATCATCATCATCATCACCCGTATTATTATTACTTATAATAGCGATGTTGCAGCTATTTGACGACGAAAACGATAAACTTTCGGGAATACAGTCTCGTCCTAACAGTTTTATCGAAGATATAATGCATAGATAAGTTCAAGTTCAAGTTCAAATTCATTTATTCACACTTATTCAATTACAATGCAACAACAATACGAAAAAAAAAAAAGAAGTAAAAACAGAGCTAACTATACATTGAATTAAACATAACAAAAGAAAAAAAGTGCGCAGCAGCCAAACGAGCTAAACTTTCGAGTTGGCTACTACCACAGAGCGGTTACAAGTGGGTAGAGGTTATACAGTACGCGTTAAACTCTCCACCCGCCATCTTCGCGTTATAGATGTTCAAACATTTACAGCCAGTCTGTCTTAGAACTAACTATAGCAATCATGATGGTGGTTCCTCACCTGCGGTTTAGTGCTTGCGTTGGACGTAAGAGTGTGGGCGTTTAACCAGGTTACATATCGGCAAGAGCTAAAAAGATAAATTGGCACCCGTTATTCTTATCGTCCCTTCCATCTCCTTAAAATAGCTTAGAATGTGAAACGAACATTTAAGTGTCGTTTCCGCAATAAATAAAAATTATAAATTGAGCCTTAAAAACCGATAAAAGCAATAGTAAGAAGACTGTCAGTAACAAACGGAGCAAGGGGCTTTCGAGACGACTAGGAACTTAAAATGAGCCCAGACGTTGTCAAGGTAAATTTTCTCGGTTTCATTATAATCATCTCCATTGATGCATGTTTTTAAATTTTTGAATTAAACTGTTATAAAAATTTCGAAGCAAGGAGACCGTGAAGAATCTATTAGACATGGTTTCTACAAGCTTAAAATTCAGTCAAACGCGCGAAAATTTACAGAACAACTTTAGATTTAGAAGGAACAGAGCCATGTAGACACTTGAACTAAGAACTAGTGTGTCACAAAGGTGACTTATGTCTACTAGATGCATTTTAAACATCACCTTAAAAGTTTGAAGACTGTTACTGAACTATATTATTGCATTGAGCTCTGTAGGTTGTCAAGATTCATAGGTTTTCTGCTAAAAATGTACCATTTACGGAACTATTTTCGAACATTTTTGTGCGGAACGATAGGCTGACGACGAAATAATTAAACGCAAAAACTCGCGGACATTTTCTTCCGCGAAAAAAGTTTGCATGTTTGGGCTTTTTCGTAGTTATATGAATCATGCGCCTGTAATGAAGCTGATCAACTGTAATAATGTTCTTCATTTGCTACTTAGCTGCAGCTGATTTTTCTCCTCCTCTTTTTTTCGTCATCTGGTGGAAGGCTTCACGAAAAAAACGAAGAAGACGATAGAGTCGCTGAAAGCTGGGCTCGACTTGTGATGCCAAGGAACACAAACAACGCCAAAAGAACACGGGGGTGCCTATCGTCAGGCAATCGAGATAAAGAGGAGACCTTGAAAAGGGTTATGAGGTGTTTATCAAAAAGAGACAACTCCACTTCGTGCAGAGCGGATCTATGTAGTCTGGTAGATTGCGACTGTAACAGAAAAAGATGTGATGCCTGCGTCTCAGAATCTGCCTGGAAGACTATGGTTGCTCTGTGATCTAGATCAAAAGTACGGTAGCAGTGTTGGACTTAAGGACTTGAGTCAACACTCTTTCACTAAAAAATAATGATGATGATAATAACAATCATTATAATAATTATAATAATAATGATTATACGTACTTGATTATCTATGAGTGTAATTAAACGGTGCTGGAGTTGCGCACAATCACACTAATAAAGGCGAAACTCCCCATATTGCAATTGGAGCAACTCATTCACGATCAATAGCCCTAGGTCCCCACTACGAGACCTATGTTAAAATTGGTGGTGGTGGTGGTGGAGGAAAAAAGGGGAAACAATTGAAATGTGGTGGCGGTATAGTCAAGCCACATGGTGAAAAAATTGTGCACTTAGGGGTAAAAGCACCAAATATGGCATGGTAATAACGCTTGGGCTGCTGAACAATATTAGCTATGGAGTCAGAGGGGAAGGAAATTTTGTACTCAGGGGGGTGGGGTGGTTGCAGTTTCCAAATAAACTGCTGTTATTGAAAAGAACCCTGTAAATGAAGGGTAGTAAGCGCGTGTTTCGTATATTATCAGTACATCAACCTGCGGAAATAAACCACATGATTTAAGGCGCTGTTTTAGGCTATTTAATCTCCTGGTAACCGTTACACCATTCATTACAAAATTTGGTTGTCAAGGATTTTAGCAGCATTTTGAGTAGCATTCTCACTTTTTAAATTTATATCACAACTGTTATTTTAATCGCATCCAAGACAGCCATGCATTTTATGTCATTGAACTAGATCCTTATTCTTGTAAAGACAACGAGCTTAATCCTCTCAGTCTCGTATTCTCCACGAAATTTGCAACGCGCAGTGCAGGAAATTCCTGCTTAAAAAAAACATTTTCAAAAGTCCTTTACAACCTCGTTCGGCTTTGCCCAGCTCCTGGTATACCTTTTGATGTTCAAGGTAAGGTGCACCTCAGAGGCTTCACCGCATCTAACCCGGAGCTTGATCATCCCCATTCGAAGCACTGTCCCCAACAATGTCCATCTTTGTAGGCACCTCTCTTGGTGTGATGAAAATAAAACATGGTCAATAGAGGGGAGGTTCTCAAGGTTTATTCCCTTTTGTGCAAATAGCCAGAACTTTTCTGGCATCATTGACTCTTCGACTCCGGTTTGTGTGTGTGTGTTCAGACGTTAGGACAACAAACCTCTCAAGCACGGACACGCACACGGAGTTTGCTAAGGGAAGTAAAACGTTCAGTGGCTTCACCATAAGACATCCTTCTGGCCGAGGTGGTTCTCTCGTCCTAAGAAAGCTGATGTCTGATTGCATTTTGTGATTGCGTGATAAAAGTACAACCCTTATATGGATTTTTCATTCCCGAGAGCCCTAATAATAATTAATTTTAATTTTTTTAAATAATTTTATTGATTTGTATTGCGCAAATATCAATCCAGGGAAAGAAATTTTCATCTGCGCATAACATTGACTCAACAAAATCCTAAAATCCTAGTACATATTCAAAAAAAAAAAAAAAAAAAAATTTACAGATCGTTCCTCAAAATTAGTAAAAATAACAATTTAAAAACAAAAATTAATCTTTAAAATCCTATATACAAATCCTTCTTAATAAAGAGAATAAAAACAATAAATTAGCTGGGAAACGCCTTCTGAAATAAATGAGTTTTAAGAGCCTTCTTGAAAGCATTAACTGAAGATATATTTCTAATAAAAAGGGGAAGATCGTTCCATAATTTAGGGGCAGCCATATAAAAAGATCGATCACCAAGCGTGGAAAGAGACTTGCATGGTGGAATGTTAAGAAGTTTGTCGTTATTTGATCTAAGATAGTACCTACCCCCTGTGTCTTTCGGTGATACAAGTTCGGAAATGTAAGTCGGAGCAAGTTTATGAATGGCCTTAAAAGTTAACAATAAAATTTTAAAAACAATTCGATATGCTACGGGTAACCAGTGTAGGGCTCTGAGCAATGGTGTAATATGACAAAATTTACTTTCGTGAAATACAAGACGTGCAGCCGAGTTCTGGACTCTTTGCAGTGACGATATTGCTGTGCCATGTAAAAACCAGTTGCGGTAGTAGAACTTTGGTTATGATCTATGTTATCGACACCAGGAGACTTTCGTAAGATTAGAGTGGATTCTCACGATGAATCTTTGTCAACGTCCAACCACAGAGTTAAATCTTATAAGCTGTGATACAGTAACAGCAGCTTGATTCTGTATGATATTGCTTGACTAAGCCTCAATACTAGCTCTACCGGCCCAGAATGATCTCAATTAAACTTCTGAGGGAAGACTGAGGGATATGAGGCTTCTTGGCAGTTAATTTGAAATATCCAGTGAAACCAACCTTTTGTCCCCGTTAAGGGAGTCCCAGTGTGCAAAATTGGCTGCTTTTGCAATCTCCATTGCTTCACTATCGGTGTTTCTGTCTGTAGCGTTCTTCTAAACAATTGCAGCGTCTTTGCTAAAAGCAAGAAGGACTTCACGACCATCTCTATATGGCGTTAAACCCAGACATTGCTGTATCAAAATAATGCTCTTTATGTGTTTAAGATTTGTGCTGAGCGCTTGCTGTGAAATATCAACCTCCTCTGCTTTAGTCTTGATGCATTCATTTCAGATAGCTCAGAAAACCTGAACAATGAATCATCTGAATCATTTGGGTTCCTTCAAGGAACTGAATAAACCAGTTCTGCGAGCGCAGTGCCGGCGTAGCATATGGAACCGTCATTAGTTTGTTTGACGGTTTGATTTTTTACTCTTAGCACTACTGGCAGTGCATCAAGTACTACAAAACCTGTTCTTAGTTTACCGAGTAGTGATGTGTCTTTAAGGATGCGAAAAAAGTCTCTTATTTTCCACCTAGGTGAGTAGAGGTCTCGTGAATCGATATGAAGCACACTGACAGAGAACAGGCTCGACAGACCTTTGTATCTGCAGTGCTTCTTTGGGGTAACCTAGCTCTCCACCGTCATCATCTTTTAATCACTGTCAGACTTTTAGCCCCATGCAAACGGACGCAACATTGTTGGCCGACGACTCCCAAAATTGTTGTGAATTGTTGCTTCCGTTTGCACGTAGCTTTAAGTGTCAATTATGGTGTTTCAAAGGAATACACGGCTATGTTCAGGAGAACTCTGTATGCTAAGGCACAATGAATCATACTGTAAATTTGACTTTTTTGCACTGAATCAAAAGGACATTCTGATTCTCTTAAAGAATCTTTTGGCACAAATCGCACTGTCTCAGTCGATTTTGACACAATTTTGTACTATGAGTTTTTTCGTTCTTTTCCCCCTTTTTTCATCAGCTCAACACTTTATCTTTGATATAAAGAAGAAAAAAGTGGGTAACGAAGATCTATTATTGAAAACTAGAAATAACCAAAGGTTACAGAGTGCGGTTGACAACGATGGAAAATGAAAACGCTTCTACTCCAACGCTGTGCTTTCAGTGCAAGTCAGTGACATGATAGATGGTCCAAACACGCGTGATCAGATTCCTAGCGATAGAAGATCCAAATGCGAGTCATCAAATTGCGTTCTGTCTGTGAATTCAATTCCTTCCTAGTATAAGTCTAAACGAAAGCTGGCTACCTACATGCGATGCATGAATAATAACTACCTGGCAAGGCATGGGGTGGGGATTTGACTTTTTTCAAAATTTGCGATCAAATTCCCACGGGCAAATCATTCCAGTCAAATGCAACCAGTCAATTGATCAAAAGCACGCTAAAACAAACGAAATTTGAACACAAAACAGTAAAATCCACTCAGCCTTCGCTTGTTCTCATTGGTCTCCATGACTTCCTGATCTTTTCAAACCGTACGGCGCACGCGTGAAGCGTGGAAGCGGGAACCATACCTTATTATAGGAAATTAACACTCCATGAAATTAACGCGAATCGTTAAAATTCGCGTTAATTTAAGTCGCGTTCATTTTGTTGAGCGTTAATTTCCGCGCCCTTAATTTCCAGTATTTTAACCCCAATTTTGGAACCTGTCCAGACATTCTTGACACCTAAAATACATTAACTACAAGCTTTCTTTCTTTCCATTTACCCTTTATTTTTATCTTTCACAAAAGGTAAGGCGAAAGTCTCCAATATTTCGAGTTCATCTTCATCCTTGTCGCTGTCAGAGGTGATGTCAATATCTTCTCCCTTGACCAACTGTGTCTTAGTGGCGTTAATTTCCTTTATTATGAAATTCTGCCTTCTCTTTCGCGTTAATTTTCTTTATTCGAAAGTCGTTTCCCATTAAGTTCGCGTTAATTTAAGTCGCGTTAATTTCCATACCTTAATTTCATGGAGCGTTAATTTCCTATAATAAGGTATGTTCGGTCTCAGTCTTTTTCGTCCACGTCGGGCGAAGAAAGATTCAAATATCCCCTCCCCTGGGAGAACAAGATCAGTCAAATGTCCTACCCTAGGGCCAACAAAGACAATGAAATCTCCACCCCATGCCCTGCCCTCCCCCACCCCCTACATTGATAGGTGCATAAGTTGCGAGTAAAATGCCTCCCTGGTTTGCTGCCGTAACAAGCAAAGAAATTTCACAAATAATCAAGCAAGCTGTTCCCGAAATACACAAAGAAGGTGACGAAGCTCGGTTTGGAAGTTTTAACAGGTAAGGCTTTGTCTTTTTGACTTGAATTTATCGAAAAAAACGGTGAAAACGTTTTTTGTTTACAAATGCAAATGAAGCTTAAGTCTTGCGTTACTTTATTTAGTTGACTTGTTCCTAAGTAAAGTTAAAACTAAATAATCTTTAATAATCTTTTTTACAGAATGATTTTAAATTCCAAAAAAATTCACAACTCCTTTTGAAGAAATATCTCTTGAAGAGGTAAACAAATGTCTTCAAAAGTTTTATTTGTCGGCAAGAAAAAGCGACGACCGCGGCCGTTCGGTCATTGCGCGCCAAAATTGTGATCGTTGGCAACAGAAATGAGTTAGAACTCATCATTTTTGTGCTCAATTATACTACTATTTTAGTATATACTAAAACAATTATTCACCTCAGTGTCGGTGGCTAGTGGTGGATAATTTTCACCTCCACTTCGGTGAATAATTGTTATTGACCGTGGCATATTTAAAAATAGGACCTACTCGACCACACTCTGAAGTTCACTGTAAGTGTCTCATGTTTTATTTTTGCAGTAGGTTGGCTGATCAGTTAAATTCCTAAAAAGGGCAATTCACTTTTATTAAAGAAATAAAAAT
>OZ037994.1:34811851-34829351 GCA_964035705.1 Porites rus
ATACGTAAAGCACTTTAATTTTTTGAAGCAGCGATATTTAACAATTATTCCTTGAGCCCGAATGTCGCTCTGACTTGAGTCAATGGCCCATGATGCCGAAGGACGAATGGGCTATTGAATCAAAGGCCATTAGGGCGAGAGGAACAATTGTTTTAGTAAAATCCATCTAATTGGTAAAAAATATCGAGAATCAAAAAAATTTAGCTAGTTAAAGCTAAACTTTGATCCTTTTTTGCCGCCAAAAGGCCGGCGCTTCTCGCTACTAGGGGGCTATAACATATAGCCTAGTAATAGCTCAACCAATCAGAACGCAGCATTGATAATAGACCACTAGTTGGATTTTACTAAATATATTTTATTCAAATGTGATTGCGGAGGCTGACCCCAGACAGCCAGACCATACGACGAATAAGGAAACATTAAAGACTGATAAATGCTATGTAGGGTATGAAATGGAACGAAATGTCTCAAACGAGCTATAACCCCGATGACTTTGCTAAGTTTGGATGCTATATAATCAATGTGATGTTTCCAGGATAGGTGATTATCAATTATTAGTAAATTTTCAACCTCGGATTATGCGTTTCTGGCTTTCTGATTGGTTCAGTTAATCTCGGTTATCGGCGTATACACCTTACTTTGAACTTATTTAGAAACAATAAAATTTCTCGCGGACAAAGCGGCGGAAAAAACAAAACACAGAAAATGCCATACCGGCAGCGACCAATCAGCAGCCACAAAGTTTGGTTTGAAATTATTTAATGGTACTCCGAAGTTTCCTTACAAATTTAAAGAAATTATAAGCTTAATTCTTCAGTACGTCGAGCTTATTATGTAACAACAACAACAACAACTACAAAGTTTACCTTAAAAATTTTGTTTGAAGAGCTTTTACGTACACCTCTTAACGCTTTCGCAAGTCCATAACGGACCTCAAATGAGTCCTACAAATGAGCGGCTTTCCATTGAACAACAAAGAACAACAACTTGATTAACGAAAATGGGTCTTTGTGCAGCTCCCCCGATTCAGTGGAGGAGGAAAACGAAATTGAAGAGCAATAAGGTCGACCTATCCAGCGTCAAATTCCACTTTCACAGCGAGGGAAAGCGAAAACAGTACTTGTCGAGAATAATTTAAGCACTGCGTCCTTCCCCTTCAGATTTTTTCATTTAACTATTAAAGTTCGCAAACGGCGCACATGTCATGTGATTTTCCCTTGGTTTACCGGAAGTTACATTAATATCCGGTCGTTTTGTAATATTTAAAATGAACTTTACTTAAATTCAGTTGTAAAAACCAGACGTTTGGATTCTAAATAAATTTAATAAAACAAGTATTCCATTCGCGCTTGTTGGATTTGAGATAGTTATAGCCAACGCCCGCTCATGGAATAACTGTTAAACAAACCCAGATATTTAACAAAATCTTTACATTCAAGTGGAGTATATCCGTTTGTACTATTATCAGTCAGATTTTTTCATTTAACTATTAAAGTTCGCAAACGGCGCACATGTCATGTGATTTTCCCTTGGTTTACCGGAAGTTACATTAATATCCGGTCGTTTTGTAATAATTAAAATGAACTTTACTTAAATTCAGTTGTAATAACCAGACGTTTGGATTCTAAATAAATTTAATAAAACAAGTATTCCATTCGCGCTTGTTGGATATGAGATAGTTATATCCAACGCCCGCTCATGGAATAACTGTTAAACAAACCCAGATATTTAACAAAATCTTTACATTCAAGTGGAGTATATCCGTTTGTACTATTATCAGTCACTATTAAAGTAATGTGATAATTGAGTTTCTTCTCACGGGGGCGAAAATAACGTAATTTGACTTTTTTACATTCAGGGTTAATTTATTTGCATCCAGCAATAGACAAAATAATTTAAGGTCTCTGTAAATGGTCGTCCCCAGGGACGACCATTCGTATCGTCAGCAAATAAATAAAAGTCAAACTCTTTTGAAGAATGAGAAATATACTTATGTATAATTATTAAGAACAGCAGAGGGCCTAATACAAAGCAATGGGGAACTCCATATGGAACTATTTGTTTTCTGGATATGCATGAATTTACTTCAGTAGTTTGAGTACCAGTCATAGAAAATTCCTAGAATTCCATAATGGTTTAATTTACATCGCCCAGAATCATGCGACATATCCGGGAATTTAAGCGCACTCCGAGCGCCAAATTTGAAACGATGATCAGCGAACCGAGGCCAAAACAAAGAAAAAATGGCCAAAACTGTTCAGAGTGGCTCACGTTTTACACTTTTTAGCCTTAACTATATAAAAATTATTAGTGTCAGCATATGGATTTTGTAGAAGAGACGGTAATAAAAATACTAGACCGCTGGTGACTCTGTAGACCTTGTAGAAGTTCTGGCTTTTTCGCTTTGAAAATCGGCTACTTAAGTCAGTATTTTGTATGGGAGGTCACGTTTGAGGCTAAATATCTGTTCGGCAAGTCACTTTATTCATGCGTCAGCATATGGCTATGTTAGTTTGACCATTAAGGAAGACTCTCTGAAAGTTTGGTACGATTACGTTGTTGGGAAGTTCTGGCTTTTCGTCAATTTCTAAAAGTAGTCCTGCTCGCTTACGTTCGTAAATCCCGAGGACAGGCGCGACTTGGTTTGAAACGCCCGCCTGCATGTTAATGAGTTGAAACGGATCTAAATTTGAATAATTATCTCACACAATGTTCCCTCAAGCATTAAGAAAGACGCGGCACTAGCTTTTTAAATGTTAACCGACTCGTTGATGTTAAAATGAAATGTCGTAATACCAACAGAGAATAATATTCTTTCTTGCATTTACTTCACCTCATTCGTCTTAAAAATAGAAAAACTCTATCATCTTTAACTCCGCGACCAGCGCAATGGAAACCAATCGAGTAAAAGAGCGCGTCTTTTATATGAGCTGCTTTGACCGGTTTACGAATCTGAAACGCAACGATGAAATAGAGGTAAGTGTTCCGCTCATTTCTTTTGCCATTTGACAAATATTTGTCTGGCTGTCAAACGCAGTCAGATGTAATACACTTTACGCATTAAACCGGTACGGTGATTGACAGCTACTGATTCTTTTACGAGAGTAGTCGGTCTTTAGCTGGCTTTCGGAAAGCTCATTTATTCAGTTATTATGCCGCACATTGAGTAACTGCGCACTGTAAGTACATGTCGCAAAAGATAGTAGCACTTGGGGCGATGACTTAACAAAACTGAGTGGTCTATTGTATCAAACGCTCAAAAGCTTTTTTTAGATGTATAAAAATTCCACTGTGAATAGCTGCTTGTCGATCTTGCTTTGTGTGGTATTTAAAATATCAAGAATGGCGCGCTGTGTGGAATGTTTATCAGAAAAACCGTATTGTGCTTTGAAAAGAAGTCGTGTTTATCAAGAAAAGCTTTGAGACGTTTAACCCTATTCAGACTGGGGGGGGGGGCTTTTCGAACCCCCCCTCCGGCAAAATCGTGATAACTCCTACACCGTAAGAGCTATGACGTTCAAATTTTCTGACTTTTCCTAAAATTTATCTAGGAACATTTTGGTATAATTACCATGTCCATGTGATTAATCATGTTGCCATGGCAACCAGTTTCTGACACATAGGTTTTGGAAAATTTAAAAAATGGTGATTTTTTTGTTTTAAGATCGCGTTTTTACACTTATAGTGCTTTTTGTTGTTAAAATGGTCTTTGCTTGGGGCTAGTTTTTGAATTACATCAAAATGTTTCAACATAGAATATTTGGGAGGGAGGGGTGGGGTAAAATTTGTCACTTTTTTGCTTTGACAAATATGCTGCTCTATTTTCCAAATAAAACTTCCAAAGTCATTTGTTTGGGTAATAAACATTAGTTTAATACTTCTTTTATACATTCTGAGCTCTTTCCCCTTTGAAAGTTGCTTTAAATTATAATTTTAACAAAAAAACCGAAATCCAAGATGGCGGATCCAAGATGGCGGACAACCATTTAAAATTTAAAATTTTATTGCTTCCTATTGCTTTTTCTCGCTGTACAAGTGTTTCCTTGTTACTAGTTCATAAGAAAGGATAACAAAGAGATGACTTTACCAATATTATTGATATTGATATACGTATCTAAGTGGAAAAATAATAAGAAACATTGAAAAATCGGAATATGACGTCACTGGACGTCATCATTGGACGTGGCAAGTCAAAACTGGGTGTGGGGCTTCTTTGTACGGAGATGATCATTGTGTGTAAATTTCATAACCCTAGCATTATTGGTTCCAGAGATAGAGAGGGGGGTCCGAGGAGCCCCCCCCCCCCCCCAGTCACAGATTGACCAAAAAAGCCCAGTCTGAATAGGGTTAAACATCACTTTCCCAAATATATGATTAAACTTAGACAAAAGAGAAATTGGTCTATAGTTCTCAGGATCAGTTTCGTCATCACACTTATAAACAGGAATGACTTAAGCGTTCACAGGCCTGCTACCAGAGAATTGGAAATATGCAGATGTCACACCTCTGCACAAATCTGATTCAAAGTATGGAGGTGAAAAATATCGCCTATGATATCCTAACCTAGATCGTTTGTAAGATCGATCGTGTTTGAGGGGATAATTAAGTTCTGGCGTGAAACAAGTCTAATCTTTGATAATCAATTGGGCTTTTAAACGCTCCGTTGGTAGCGCAAGCGTAAATAGATTTTCCATACTGCACAAAGCCCTCGTACGGCCAATCTATGTACCAGTACCAGTCTGAGTAGTATAGTAAGGACAGGTTCGATCTATTTTTTGCGGAGAAATGTCATTAACTTGCGGAGGAATACATATAACTCCGATAATTGTCTTTACGTGCTATTTTTAGGGGTTTATCTATTTTGACAGGTTTGAGATCGATGAATTTTATTTGTTGCCTAAAAAATAAGAGGAGTATTCGTGAAATCATCCAACGAATACTCTGCTTAGTTTTTAGCCAACAGAAGTGCCTTAAGCCTGTGACTAAAATTCTCTGAACCGAAACGTAATTAGGCAAGTAATATTTCCTGACGCTTTCTTTGTCCTTTGCAGACAAGAAGTTGTCCTAGATCCGGTTCACTGATTCTTGGCGCGCAAATCATGCATATTAATTAATTAACTGATGAGTCTGGACACAAACTAGCACACCACACATAATATTTTACTTACCTCACTGCTTTTCTTTTTTCTCCCCAATTCATTATTTCGCTACTACTTATTTCTTTGTTTTTACCACCACATTTCTGTTGTTTTCCCTCCACCACCACTTCCACCATTTTTCTATTTTTCCTTCCCACCACCACCACCATCACATTTGTGTTGTTTTTCCATCACCACTATCACATTGCTATTGTTTTCTGTCAGACAGGTAAAAACCAGGTTCTAAAAATTGCCAAAATCAGGCCAAACATGATGGAAAGAAAAGGACTCACGGGCCATCTAAAAAAATGAATTGTGTACGGAGAAGAAATATTGGATCGAGCGCTAATAAAAGCTAGTTTTCCTTCAAACTCATCAATATGCATGTTTTGCAGGCCAAAAACTAATGAGCCGAATCTAGAATAACTTGCTGTCTGCAATGGACAATGAAAGCGGTAGTAAATAGAACTTGTCTAATTATGTTGGTAGATGGATCACTTTACAATGCAATCAGCAGTCGAATCAAGCAATCTTTTACAATACAATACGATTGATATAATAATTTAGAACTAATTTGAATAAAAAAGAGCAACTACCTTGCAGTTGTAAGAGGGAATATGACGTGTAATACTCTTAAGCAGGCTGGGGAGATAAGCAGGAAGACCGTCATGAAAGACGAGACACGTATACTCGCTGATAATTTGCATGTAATTGCAGAAAAACTAAACTAGCTCATGATTACTTTGGCTTCCTAGCTCTTTAAGGGTTCCTAATTCTTTATAATGGAGAAACCAAGACAGTTCAGCGGGCCTAGTATGTTCAGCACTGGTAACTAAAGCCCCGTGCAAACGGACGCAAAATTGTTGGCCACCAACTCCCAACGTTGTTGGATGTACATGTTGCGTCCGTTTGCACACCCTGTCGCATGTTGTTGAATGTTGTTGCGTGTTCTTGAGAGTTGCTGCACAAAGTTTGAAACAAAACCGACGCAACAACTCCCAACATTTTTGGGCCAACGATGAGGAAGTTGCTGCGTCCGTTCGCTCGTAGCGTAATTCGCTAGGCATTTTGTTAATTACATAGCAAGCTGAAGATCGCATGAAGTCAAGTGTTCTGGTGCTTAAGTTTATATAATGTTCCTCACAATTGGCCTTGTTTAGTTGAAACTTTCCTTCGGAAGGACGGTTGGTAAGGGCATGCCAAGAGCGACCTGCTAACAGTAACATCAAGTACCTCGAGGTAGCCTAGCCCGGATCACGTACCATTACTAAGTGATGTGATCCTTGATCCAAGAGTTGACAGCCACAAGGATGTCATTTGTACCAAGCTTTCTGTCGAATCCCCGGTGGTCGATGGGATAGAAAGCGAAACCTTAAAGCGAGTAACCATTACAGTAGCACTACCGTCAGTGGCACTCTGCAATGCATGAATCATAATAACTAGGACTTTTGTTATGCTTGAATGGAAACGGCGCCAAACTGCTTCTGGTCTAGTCTAGCTTAGCAGGTACCGGGCATGTCTCAGTTAACAATCCTCAACGAATGCCGATGAGCATGTTACTGAGATTGGTTGTATGCGTGTTAGAGCCCACCTTCATTAACAAATTTACTAAAGAAATCGGAACAAATAATTAGAAGAAAGCCAACTAGTCTCTGTCCAGGATCCTATCGATTACACGAAACTAACCGGAGACGTTTTCTTGCCGGCAACGTGCTTTAAACAGTCGACAAGCCTTCTCTCCCACATTTCCTTTTCAATCAACTTTGGGTAATCAATAAAGCTTCTCTGTCTCAGTGCTTTAGGAAGCTTCCTTGTGTCGACATCGTCGTATTTAATCACAATAACACTGTCATCTCCTCTATCCAATGATCGGCCTAAAGCCATATCCATTTCCTGACTGCAATATTTACTTTTGAAAAAGTTGCGGGACACAACAGCAATGATTTTCCTGCTTTTATAAACACTGTCGGCCATGTTTTCGCGAAACGGTTTTCCAACAACAAAATCTCTATGGTGAACACAACACCTCAAACCATGTTTTTCTTCAAGAATGGGACAGAGAATCTTATTAACCCACTTTTCGTCTGCAGAGCTGTATATGATGAAGGCGTCGTAATCAACATTCTGTTCACGTTCTTCTGGAAGATAGCATTAAAGAATGAGTGTAAACAAAAAACGACATTGAATTTTACCCAAAACGACTAAAATTAATGTGATAAGGCGCGGATGTCTGAAATCCAGCACCGGACGAAGATCTGCAAAATACTTTTCATAGTATGAAATTCAAATGTAATGATTTTAGTAATTATTCATTCAAAATATTTCCAAGCCAACAGGAATGAAACGTTTTCGGCTTCAAAGCCATTTTCCGTCCCTTGGAATCTTCAGCAATCAATCAATATATATATATATATCGTTGATTGATATCGACAAGCATTTTCAAAATTTAGTCAACACTAGATTTTTATGAACAATAAACCGGGAGAAATTTAAGTCAACCAGAAGCGGAACTATATTTAAAATGAATAAGAATGAACAATTACAGAGAGAGGAGGAGCTTGCTATGAAGAATTATCAGTAGATCTCAGAGGGTGCTAATAAACCACTGAGGAACATCATTGAATGGCGCCAAATAATTAAGTAAATCAAAATAAAAATAAAAAAACCTTGTTAAATTTGTGTATGACACGTTTAGGTTTATCATTCACAGTATAAGCTCTTACAAAAATTGTAATATGCGTATTTCTTTCCTTCTACTAAACTTCCTGAATTGCTTGGCAGTTCATTTCTTTTCTCAAACGATCACCCGAAATAACATGAAATGCTACAACGCTTTTTGTTTCGTAAAGGATGTGAAACTCCGTAATAATTTTGCAAGAATCAGGTAATACTGACCTCGTGCTGGTTTTCTTTGTGTGCGTAAGTACCGAAAGTACCAGTAAACTAAAACAGTCACAGCTAGTAACACGAAGATCGAAGGTGCAGTGATGATTAAAATTTTCTCGTGTGAAGCCTTGTTGCCTGATATGGGACCAAAAAAACAAGAATTAAATATGTGTAATTAGAGTGGTAGCCCAGGTACTAATACTTTGAGCAGTGCCAAAGTTTAAAAGGAAGTCAAAATTGCTGAAAAATAATATTTTTTCAATCATCAGGTTAAACTGAGATTGTATTGTATAAAATGCACAAAGCTTTGGAATAAAAACGCCAACAAAAGAGTTAAAAGAAAAACAACAACAGCAACATTAGCAGCAAACGTTAAAACCTAGGTCTTGTCCTTCGTGTCCTAGTCACTGAGTCTATTCTGTTACGCCAAACCACAGACGAGAATGTTCATAAGCAGTATAGCTGGTTGAAGGGTCCCAAAGAACATCGGCAGTAACGAATGTAACTTTTGGAGGTAATCTGACAGATGAGCGTTACAAAAAGAACAGGTCTCATTTTCTACTACGTGTTTGCAATTCTCAACTTCTTGATAAATCCGCATATATCTATATCTGTCTGTATTTGTTAAAACGTGGCTAAAGAAATTTCAAGTTCATTTTAACTATTTGACATCTAAGTGGAATGGGAAGCAGTTAAAACTCACTAGCTGAAGCTAAACAATGACAGCATTATTGCTGGCAATAGACGGTAAAGTTCTCTCGCAGAAGTAACAGGATTTTGCGATGAAATAAACAACATTTGAAACGTCCAGAAATTGTAATCTTTTAGTCAGTCAAACCGTGAGGCCCACAGCTCAGCGTCGGCCGAAAACAGATTAAGAATCCACAATATTTGAGCACAGAATAGGCTTTCTAAGACATAATCACCAAAACTTAACACTCACGAAGCCTTTTTTTATGCTTGGCAGAAAGTATTCTAGTAACACGAGCTCAACCGCACATACTTGAGATTTGTCTGTCAACACGTTCGGTTAATCACACAATAAATGACTTTCGCGATCTATCCAGCGGATATTTGCGTTATCCACTGGACAGAGATTTATCCAGTGGCTAGCGTTATCGACCTTTCGAACAACTGGGCCCTTCTGGGTACTGGTGCTTCTTGAATAAAAAGAAATAGCTAGTAACATCACGTGAAAAGTTACCAGGAGTGTTCGCAGTAAGGACAACTTCTTCTCCCGGAAAAGAAAAATGCCTAAATGAACATGTTCTGGCGAGAATGCGTTAGTACATTTTCTCTCCTTTGGGAAGGAGTTAGAAATATACTTACATGTATATGACAATGAGAGATTTCTATAGCCATGTTTTTGCAAATCCAGTCAGATATGTATATATATTTCCCTTTGTAATCTTTTTTATATATTTTTTCTTTTGTACTGGTTTCCTTTTGTAATCTTTCCATGCTAAGGGGTTTCATCATGGCCATGTATCATGTCCACATTTTGTTGTTATTGTTTTCCTTACCCTGACTTGTGTGTGATGGGGACGTAGTTTCTTGATTTTCTAGATGAAATAAAGAGATTACAGATGAAAGATTTACTACACCTGATTGCAAAAACGTTGTCTTAGAAAAATTCTACAAGGAAATGAAATATGGAAAAAGCTGAATAGGGATTAATTAGGCTTACTAAAACCACTATGGGATGTATTCATTTGCAGATTTGGCGTTTCTTAAGGCGAAATAAACAATTCAAATGCAACTGCTGTACGCATACGTCGCAATAGTAGTCTGTTAGTATGTCTAATTAAAATAATTCCTATTTGTTTTTTACATTTTTTTTTCCCCTTTTGCATTTTTCTATGACAACGTTAAATTGCAATTGCCCGGCGTATACAAATTATGATTACCTAATATAAAAAAGCTCAAAGAAATGACAAAGTAAATGAGTATTTCTTTTAATTTTGCCTATCAAATTTTCTAAATGTACAGTCTGCAGATTACAGTCTTCGTGAAAACGACATCAAACTAATAAAATAGCCTAAAATAGTCTAAAATAGACTGTAATAAAATGAGGACAAAGACAAACTGAATGGTTTCTCCGTTCATGGTTTTGTTGTACTTGCTGTTGTTGTTAATACATTTTTTTAAAATTTTCCTGTTCATCGTCAAGAAGAAGAATTTATTGGTTTTATTTATGATTCACCTCTTGCAGGTATGTGGCCAAAGGCCCCTCTAGAAAAAAGAAAAAGACTAGTAATATCGACAATTAAACTGGGTAAGCGTGAAAAATTACCGGGTGGATTCGTAGTCAGGTCAACCTCGTCTCCAGAAAAAAAAAATGGACAAATACAATGTATCTAAATGTCAAGTGTTTATATTCAGTCATCAGTTACATAAGTAGCGGTTGTGTGACGTAAATCGTACAATAATTTCGTAAATGATATGACGATCTACATGACGACTAATACTTTTTATGGACAATTAACGTAAGTCTATTCAATTTTGGTCAGCGATAGCGCTCTATAAATTATTGGCCCGGACATTTATACCAATGAAAACCGGATAAATTTTTTCAATGATCGACTTTGGATGACAGCTGTTAGAGTAAAAGCAATATATCCATTACCTACCAGTCACTTTCACTAAAACCGCGATTGAAAAAGAAAAGACAACAGATAGTTGAGAAAAAAATTAAACCGTTGTGTTTTCTGAGTTTTTCCCTCCTTTTAAGTACCTTGATCTGGTCCCTTTATACGCTAGTCAGAGTAAAACGAGCTTAGGCTTTAAATAGAATCTTTACTTTGGAAGTACTCTTAAAAGAATTACCGGTTGACGGCCTAATCAGCTGTACCCTTTTTCCTGTGACGAGAAAGAGAGTTAAAAAGGACAAAAATGTCATATATTTATCGATGTCATGTTCTGATATCATGTAATGTGATTACACATTTAACACTCTAGGGCATTTTAATGCAACTTTGAGAAAGGTGAAGACGGTAAAAAACACAGCTAGCGCGCGCGAAAATGTGACCAGTAACTTACGTTTTGAGTCAACAAAAGTACCTCGTGTAAGTGGAAGAGTAAGTACCTGGTAAACAAAGTAAACGTGACAATACGTCCAATTTAAACAACTTATTGACTTACTGTAACCAACCCGGCACAGGATTATGTGTGAAATGAAGGCAAACAAGGGTAGTCAAGTGAGGTAGACCATACGACCGTACAACGTTTCCCGTTTTTCTGAAAGGAAGTGTTAGTTTATGAGATTTGCCAACAAACTGATCATTTGAACTGAGACAGGAAATACGTGTCTTGAAGAATACCTTGAAGCTCGGGAAAAAAACCGATAAACAGTTGGCCGGAAAATAAAGAGGAAAATAAACATACAATCTAAGTCAGCCGCCGGTGACAACCCTTCGGCCTCCTTTCGCGAAGAATGATATCATTCTGATCTAAACTTACGATCTCGACTGAACTACCTGAATAATAGCAATTACAGGAACTGTCACGAAATTCATCAAAATTCAAAAAGTGGAAACCACCAGCAAATCAGTTTAGTGAAACATAAAAACAAAGTTCAGAACATTGAAAGAAGGTGTAAACGACTCAGCAAATAAAGAAGGTACCGATGGACAAACAGTAGCGTAGTATATGGAGGTACGAGGACATTTTCCCTATTCCGAGTTTGACCTTGGGATTTAGTTCAACTGCCAGTTCAACCAACAGATTTTCAAAGTTCCTTCTTTTTGTCCGGAATATATTGATATAATGCTTGGGCAAGTCGAAACGACTATATAGTGTTGCAGTTACTTCATGTAGGCAATGATCCTCGTAGTTGTGAACGCAATTTATGCAATTGCGTAAAGAGAAGCCCGAAAAAAAAAATTCGGGACTTCAACACGATTTGAACCCGTGACATCGCAATACCGGTGCGATGTTCCAACCAACTTAGCTATGAGGCCACTGGTGTTGGGAGCTGATGAGTTATGTGTTCATATGTTCCCGTGAAAGAGATGAATGTGACACTGAATGAATATCAAAAAAACATATAAGAACCTCGGAAATGAAATCAAATGAAGAATGATCCTCGCAGTTGTGAACGCAATTTATGCAATTGCGAAATAATGTGTTCTTTATGATGGTTGACTTTAATCTATGCTTACCTTAACGCGAAAAAACTCATTTCCTTTTAAGCCTTTAGTAAAACTATCAACAATGGCTGATGTAGTTGTCTGAAAGCAATGAGGACAAACATTTGTACGCACATGTGTACTGATTGGACATTTATAGTTGTAGTTATTGTAGTTGCTTCAGTGTTTTTGTTATTTTTATTATTATTATTATTATTTTTTATTATTTATTTTTTTTACCAGTTCTTTATACGTACGAGTACCCTTTTTTGGCTGACCCTGGAACAATGGCTACGGTTGATAAGCAACTTCATAAGATCATATTCGATGCGCCTTCTATGATTTTCGAATCATTTACCACTTTGTTTTTTCAGGGAGTGATTAAAGTTATTAATAGGGATGAAAGTTTTTTATACGGATTTCGAAGTATTGTGAAAAAACTGTTAGCTTGCGAACAGGCTCCCAAGTGCTGTGGGGCGCAAAAGAAAGCCGGTAAGCGAAGAGTGCCTTACAAAAAAAAAAAAAAGGGAGCAAAGCGAGTCGAGAGTGGCCTGTGGAGGAAAAGAAGGCGGAGGAGACTATGTTTTGGATGCCGCCCAACCACGATATCAAATGCTGGTATCATGACCTGATTGGTCATTGGTCCTCATTTCACGGAAAATATCCACGTGCGAACGAAAGTTTTGAATTATGTAATTCTGGTGGCCGTATCATGATTGATTTTGAAGTTATAGAGGGGGTCAGCTTACGGATTCCCCCCGGTCGCAGGAAGCAATAGGGTTAACTAGACAATGACAACTTATTTGACTGAGACCCACCTTATTTACGTCTCTGCAACAATAGTTCCAGTAACGCCCCATAATATAAATCAGCCTGTAACCAGTGAAATTGGCTGGTCCTGCTTTGAAAGGAAAACACAGCAAAGCTGAACACAAACAAGAGTAACAGAAAAGGAATTTTAATACTTGCAAGTAAATCACGAGACGTCCATCTCTGGACCAAGTACTTAACTGTAAAACTCACAAAACCGTGAACACCAAAACTGTTTATGGAATTTGTTTTTGCGAGGAAGGTTTTCAGGTTTATTGCGATTGGTCACTGCACAATCAAAATTTACGAAATTTTTCAGGGATTCACGTTTTTCTAAGTTTGACAGCAAATGGTAAAACTGTTTCATGTAATTTCTTTAATTAATCTTAGGTACCATCCAGTGTTTGGAAACTGGACATTGCATATTCTAGAGATTCTAATAAACTTACGAGGTGAAGGTATCCACGATATGTTTGCATAAAATCTGCCAGTGTCCCGAAGCTTGTGAAATGTTATGGTTATGTTGTTCGCAGGAATGGCATTGACATGCCGCTGTTCATATTCTTCACATAAGCTTGGTTTAACTTCACAGGGATCTGTGCGTGCAAAAATACACTCTTTTAAGTTAAAGCTGTTCACTTCCCAAAATGAATCAACAGTCATATGTAGGTAAGGGAAAATGCTTTTGAACTCGCACAAATATTTCCTTTTATTAATTCCATTTTTTTCGTTTCCAATATTCGGCAACTAGGTGGGGGGGGGGGGGGGGGGGAGTGTGTGCGTCAGCATTTTCCATTTTGATGTCACTGTTGACCGTGACGTTTGCTGGTTAAATTTTTTTTTTTTTTTTTTTGTATTTTATTTATTTATTTTCTTTTTACAGGTATAGTACAAACAACATACAGATCGAAACATACAAACATTACAAAATTTACAACAACTACCTTAATTACAAAAAAAAAAAAAAAAATAGAATAAATAAATAAAAAGCTACGCTGCACTACACTACAAGGCTTACATAACTTATTCGACTTGAACTTAAAATACAGAGTAATACAGGGAGTATTAGAAAAACGAAGTTTGGATAACTACTGTTGTATTAATGGGAGTAACGGCTTCCATTTTTTATCATGGAAATGGATTTTGTTGTTTCTTTTCGCGATAAGACGTTCGGTTTGAAACGTTTTTTTAAATTTATCGACTAACAGACTTACACATAAACAGCCCTTATTTAACTTACAGCGGTAAATAAAATATTTGCTTTCAAGAATGATGTAATTGACTAGAATGCTTATATTATCTGTATCTAAGATCCCAAAAAGGACATTCATGATATCAAACCTAATAGTTATATTAAAAGAATCAAGTACAGACTTTAAATCATTCCAAAACATGCTTACTTTTGTACAATGGAAAAAGAGATGTTCTGTGGTCTCCAACTCCTTTTCACAAAAATCGCACAAGGGAGAATCTACTTTTTTGAACTTAAACAGCATCTTGTTCGTGTATAAGATCCTGTTTAATATCTTATATTGGAATTCTCTTAATTTAGTATCCAATGTTGTTTTGAAGGGCAGTAGATATATCTTTTCCCAGTCCAACTGAAATGTGTGTGTGCTGAAAGCTTCGTTATATTTCCTTTGCGCTGTTGGTATACTGGATATCTTAGAAACAAAACTGTCATATAATGACTTTGATTTAAGATTTTGGAAATTGACTTTTTTCCCTTCGATACGTAACTTGAAATCAGTTTGGATTAGATCATGAGTTTTTGAAGAGATAGAGTTTTTATTTGTTTTTAATATTTTGCGCCATTCTTCAGGAAAAGCATTGAAGAGACTGAAAAGTAGAAAATGTTCAACTGGTGAGAGAGTTGAATATAATGGTTCCTTGTTCGACTTGAAACCTCCCCACGTGTCGTAGAGGTCTCCAATTTTTACAATTCCAAGATTAATCAGCCTACTGTTATAGACTGACTTTGATTCAATGCAAATGAACTGGTTGTTCCATATGACCTGATTTGCTATTTCAGAGGATGAGGAGGGGTTGTCTTCATTTAAAAGGGTCCACGCCACAATGCATTCTTTGTAAAATTCTGGAAGAGTTACCGGTAGTTTAGTGTAGTTAAAATTGCAATGAAACAAGAATTTTCCCCCTCCTTTCTTAAGATAAAAATCCAGAAAAAACTTCCAGCCAGCGGGGTCAATGGAGAGATATCTCTTAATACAAATTATTCTTTGGGCAGAGATCATTGACTCAATGTTGGGCATTTTCAAGCCTCCTTTATCAATAGGGTTAATAAAAGCTCTGCGCTTTACCTTATCTTTTCCCTTCCAAACAAAGGAATATAGCAAAGTATTTATTTTTTTGATAAACTCTTCTTTATTTGAAATGAGAACAACCCTGTATAAAATCTTTGGTATGGCGAAAGACTTGATCACTTGAATTTTTCCAAGTAGTGTAAGACCTCTCCAGCTCCAGCCCTTCAGCAATCCCCTCAGAGATTTCTCGATTGATTCAAAATTAAGCTTATAAAACAGTGCGTGATTAAAGGTGAAATGAACCCCTAGGATCTTTATGGCCTTACTTATTTCATTAACACCTAGTTCTGAGCTGTTTACTTCCATATTTCCTAGTAGAAGAATTTCCGTTTTGTCGTGATTGACCTTCAATCCGGAGTATGTACTAAACAGAGCGATAGTATCAAAAAGGGTGCGATGCGAAAATTTGTCCCTAACAAATGATGTCATATCATCAGCGAATGTAACTAATTTGATTTCGGAACCACCCACCTCAATACCCTTAATTTGATCGTTATTGCGTATAGATAATTCCAATAATTCAAGTACTATTATGAAAAGAGATGGCGAGAGTGGGTCGCCCTGGCGAACACCCCGTTTAACATTGAAAGGGGGGGTGGAAAAACCATTATTGAAAACACAACTTGATATATTATTATAAAACGTCTTGATCCACCCCAAGAAGGATTCTCCAAAGCCAAAGAACTCTAGCGATTTGTGGAGGAAGTTCCAATTTAGAGAATCGAAGGCTTTCTCAAAATCAATTGCGGTCATTATACCTTGGTAGTCTCGCATTTTAGTAAATTCCAACACATCGGTTATCGTACGAGTTGCATCAAAAATTGTTCGTCCTTTTACAAAGGCATTCTGGTCATAATGGATAATATGTAGTTTTATCGTTACTAAAGGTAGACAGAACCTTGAAACATTCGGAATATGTTAATTGACCCTCGCACGTTTCCCGCATTGAGTCGGTTAACTTAGGCCTGATGAGAGGGTATCTTCCAGAAAAGGACAAATCGAATAGTCAGTTTGTATTCCCGACTTTTCGTCATAAAGCTCAGAATAAAAACTGTGAATTTCAGTCATAATAGTGTCCGGAACAGTAGTCTCTTCTCCATTTGCTCGAATAAGTTTCCGTACGCAGCTTTTTTTCTTATTTCTGTTTTCCAGATTTAGAAAATACTTGTTGCTTCTTTCCCCTTGTTCAAACCATGTAGCGCGGGAACGAATGATTGAGCCTCTTACAATGTAATCATACTCTTGTTCGTATTCTGTTTTGACCGATTCGAGGTTGGCAAGGTTTTCTTGCGTCGGTGATTCTGCTATTTTTTCCTCACATATTTTAAGCCTGTTTTCAATTGTTTGAATTCTATTTCTCCTTTCTTTAGCTTTCACTTTGCTATACGATATACTTTCCCCGCGAATTTTGTATTTCATCCAGTCTCATTTTAATTCTCGAATCGTCGCAAAAATTAATTTCGTCTATCCACTTAGGAAAGTTCTCGTGTAAACGCTCAACAAAAAAAGCGTCATCCAAGAGACTGTTATTGAACTTCCAAAAAGATGGGCCACGCTGCTGATCATTTAGACTGTCAATTTCTAAAGCTATTGCATGGTGATCCGTTCTTATAGCTGTCACTATGTCGACTTTAGCTACGTCATCTTGTAATAGGTCACTAATGAGCCAATAATCAAGGCGTCTTTGAATAATTGGGCTTTTTTGTCTCCAAGAAAATTTCTTACTATTAGGATTACGGATTCTCCAGATGTCAACTAAATCATAATTCAGCATAATGTCCTCCACACACTTAACTGAGTCTTTTAACACAGGGTTTCCACCCGAACAATCTAGATCTGGGTCCATAGTTACGTTCCAATCCCCTCCTAATATAATTTTGTAGTCAAAATCATTGTATCCCTCATCATAGATAAGCTCAGACAATGTTTGGAAGAACAACGATTGCTTAGTGGTGGTATTGGGAGCGTAAATATTTATCAGAAGGAATGGAACATCTTGAATAGTTGTCTCTAAAATGAGGTACCTCCCATCCTCATCCGATCGAATTGATTTCTATTTGAAGTCAAAGGATTTACGTATAAGGATTGCGACCCCACGACTATGGTTAGAGCCATGAGCAAAGTAAATGTCCCCGGACCACTGCTTTTTCCATTGATTTTCAATCTCTTCAGTGCTGTAAGTTTCCTGCAGAAAGCAGATGTCTGAATTTTGCTTCTA
>OZ037994.1:34836851-34841851 GCA_964035705.1 Porites rus
GGGTATATAAAGCTGCGTATATCACGTGTACGTCATCTAGGCTTCTGAACCAACCTCTCTTTGGTTTTTCTTTAACGTTCTTGTCGTTAGTCTTCTGCGTTATGTCCGTCAGCAAAGACGAAGTGTCCGATCTCATTCGAGAGAATAACAAGCAGTTAATGGACTCGTTCAAAGATTTGTTAGCACAAACCGTTGGTCAAATCAAGCGCTCCAACGAAGATTCGGCCGAGCAGCAGATGAAAGAAATTAAGAAACTCAAGTATGACGAACCACCTAAGTTCAAGAAGAAGGCCAATGAAGACCAGTTCAACTTTAACCGTAAGCTAGCGGAAAATATTGGTTCCGCCAAGTCTGCTGCGGAGAATGGTCAGCTAGAGAAAGTAAAGTCGGATCTCGCGGAAGGTGAGAAACTGCTCTGCGAGAGGCAAAAGCTTATTTTATTAGCGGACAAGTCCGAGTTCGGCTGGGCGACAGTTGAGGAATATAAACAGCATGATCTGGCCGATGATTCGGAGGACGAGAAAAGAATTCACAGTGCAGAAAGACGTGCCCGTGTAGCGCTCCAGGCCCGTAAAAAGAAGAAGACTACCTTTTCGACTTCTAATAACAGATCCTCGTCCGTTGGAATCCCGGCGTCGACCTCACGTTCGCAGTTTCAACATCAGCCTCTTATGTTGAACGTTCCTGGTTTCCCTTCTCGTCGACCCAATACCGGCACCTGTTTTGCCTGTGGAAAGCCAGGTCATTGGCGCTCCTGTTGCCCGACGATGGCCAAGCAAACGTCACAAACTCCTAAATGACTAGCCGACGAAGGACATCAATCAGGTGCAATCTTTTCTAATTTTCTTTGTAGTGATATGATTTTTGAGGCGGAAAGCCGTAATTCAGATCAGGAGTGTCTCGATGTCACATCAGTTTCTTCTGACGTCACTCCGCTAGTTTTAGGCGCGGTTAAGGACTCTGAGAGTACTGTTGATATTTCTATTCAACCTTCAGTTCGGGGAAGACTTTTCAAGTGTATCGATTTCTGGCGTACTTTGCCAGCTTCTCAGTTCATTTTGAATGTTATTAACCAAGGTTACAAAATTCCGTTCTTCCAGCTACCCACACCCTTTTACAAAGTCAACAATGCTTCCGCACGTAGTAACAGTTCTTTTGTTACCATAGCTGTTAATGAGCTTCTTAGTCTCAACCTCATCGAAGAAATTTTTTGTGCTCCAGATATTATTAACCCGCTTTCTGTTTCGACCCAACGCTCCGGCAAACAAAGGCTTATCCTGAATCTTAGGCACGTTCACACTTTTATCTACAAACAGAAATTCAAGTGCGAGGACTTGTCTGTGGCTACTCAAGTTTTTGACAAGGGTTTTTATTTATTCAAATTTGATCTCAAGTCCGGGTACCACCACATCGAAATTTTCCCCGATCACCGGAAATTCCTTGCGTTCGCCTGGGATTTTGGCACTGGGATTTTTAGGTATTTCCAATTTTGCGTGCTTCCGTTCGGGCTCTCGTCAGCCCCCTTTATTTTCACAAAAATTCTCAAACCGCTTCAGAAATCTTGGAGAAGCCAGGGCATCCCTATTGTCATTTTTCTTGACGATGGTCTAGGAGGAGGAGCTGGTCTAGTTCAAGCCAAAATTAATAGTTTGACTGTCCATGCCGACTTGCTTAAGTCTGGATTTGTCCCTAATAAGGATAAATCCCTGTGGGAGCCCGTTCAAATTATCTCTTGGCTTGGTGTTCATCTCAACACTCTCGATGGTACTATTAGAGCCACGGATGAACGCATCGCTAAATTGTCTCAAGACCTAGCGGCTTTGTCTTCATACAAGTCTTCCTCCGCGGTCCACGTTAAACGCGTCGCGAGCGTAGCCGGTCAAATTATTTCCCTCTCGAGTTGCGTGGGGTCCGTGGCGCGCATCATGACCCGGTTTTCTTTTTTCAGTTGTTAATTCAGCTGTTTCCTGGGATAGCGAGGTTTACCTGTCCAATGATTCTCTGTGTGAAATTGAATTTTGGTCGAACAATGTCCATGTTCTCAACGGCAAAATTTATTGGGGGGCTTCTTCCCTTCCGGTAAGAGTTAGCTGCTTTTCCGATGCTTCCGATTCAGCCTGCGGCGCTTTTGTGGAGTCCCAACCTGAGCTGATTTTTCATCAGAACTGGTCTTTAGCGGAAAGTGTCCGTAGTTCGACTTGGAGAGAACTCAAAGCGGTTTGTCTTGCCTTAGAAGCCTTCGCGAGCCGTTTATCTAATTCTAAGGTTTTTTGGTATTCCGACAACCAGAACGTTGAATCCATTCTGCGTAACGGGAGCAGGAAATGCGACCTACAGGAATTAGCCTTCGTTGTTTTTCGAATTTGCCTCCTACATTGTATTTCTCTCGAGGTCAAGTGGATACCCAGGGACCTGAACGTCAGTGCGGACTGTATCAGCAAGCTTGTTGATTTCGACGATTACGGCCTCAACGATATTGTTTTTCAAGGACTAAACCACCTCTGGGGCCCACACACTATTGACAGGTTCTCCTGTAGCTACAACGCCAAGTTGCCAAGATTTAACTCTCGGTTTTTTCAGCCAGGCTGTGAGGCCGTCGATGCCTTTGCTCAAAATTGGGGTTACGACAACAACTGGCTTTGTCCACCGGTTTGCCTCATTGTCAGAGTCATCAAGCATATGGAGCTCTGCGGCGCCCAGGGAACCCTTGTTCTTCCCCTATGGAAGTCAGCCTTTTTCTGGAATGTCTGTGCTAGAGATGGAGTGCACTGGAATAGTTTTGTTGTCGACTGGGTTTATTTGCCTAGGTTCCAGGGGTTATTCGTTCCAGGGAAAGCCCGTAATTCCCTTTTCGGTTCCAGGCCCATAGATTTTGACGTAGTTGCGCTTCGAGTTAATTTTCGGCGCCCCAGACCTCCATCCTCCCTGACGGGCTTTTGCTCTATGCCTGACGGAAAGTGCTATTTGTGCACCTAAGCGTTTGTTGTGCTTAGATCTTCAGGTTTGGACTCATTAGTTTTCTTTTGCATGTAGCTTCTCGCCTCCCTTCCACCACCCCCCCCCCCCCCCCACACACACACACACACACACACACCACCCTCTCTCTTTGGGCGGTTCCCTTTTCCCGTTCCTTAGTTCGTTTTTTATTATTATTTTTATCATTATTTATTCCTTTTTTATTTTTCGTGCTCTCCATATTTTCTCTTTGAATTTTTGATCACTTTTCAGATATATTCCGCTCTGGTTTCTGGCGTGGTCTCCAGAATTTGCCTCCTGAGGGTTTCATCCTGAGGCTGACTGACAGTCTACAGTCAACGGTTCTCTCCTCAAAGGCTATTAGTACGACAATGGTGTACCATCGTGCCTTTCGCAAGTGGAAAGATTTCGCTGCCAGTAAGCTTCATTCCTGCGCCTGTCCTGCAAGTCCCTGCCACGTTGCCTTGTATTTGCAACACCTCATTGACGAGTCGCACTCTCCGTGCGTCGTAGACTCAGCTTTTTACGGTATTAAATGGGCTCATACCATGGCGGGTATCCCCTCCCCTACGGATAACCCAGTTGTTGAAGCGGTTAGATGTGCTTCCAAAAGGATTTTAGGTACTAGGGTCGTTAACCGTAAGGAACCAATTTCTTCCTCGGTCATCCATGACCTTATTGGCTTAGCCGACCTTCAAAACCCCGTTCATTTACGTAATATCACTATGTACGTTTTGTCATTCGCTGGCTTTTTTAGATTTGATGATGTTTCCAGAATTAGGAGGAATGATATTTTCTTTCACGAGGGTTTCATGGTCATCAAGGTTCTCAAAAGTAAGAACGACCAACTCCGTAAGGGCGATGAGGTGATTTTTTCGGAAATTTCTGGCCCTGCTTGTCCTGTCAAGCTTCTTAAGAGGTACCTTGCACATTTTTCCATCCCCTCTAGCTCCAGGGATCTCATTTTTAGACCCATCTCTAGGGGGAAGAAGTCCTTTAAGTTAGTCTCCCGGGTCAAGCCTATCAGCTATACTACAATAAGGGAGGCTTTTCGCAAGGACCTGAGAAGCGTCGGGGTTGACCCTTCCTCTTTTGGTTTTCATTCCCTGCGTTCGGGAGGGGCCACTTCCGCTGCTAATAATGGGGTTAGTGACAGGGTGTTTCAGAGGCACGGCCGCTGGAAGTCCGTTCAAGCCAAAGACACCTATGTGGATGATGACCTAGAAAAAAGGCTTTCAGTTTCCAAGTCTCTTGGGCTCTAGGAGCTTTCATTCGTTATTTCGCCCAATACTTTGTCACTCTACGTACTTTTAAGGTTGGTTCTCGCCAAGCCGTCCCAAAATAAACTTATTTGCCTTTATATTTTGTCTGTTGATGTTGTGTAGTGGAGTCAAAATATGTTATTTCTGACGAATGAGCCCGCGAAGAAGGCAGAAATAAATATTTTGACGGCACGAGATACAACAGGGCCTGGGTTCTAGGCCGGGTGCACCATGGGTAGCCATATCGGGGGTATATAAAGCTGCGTATATCACGTGTACGTCATCTAGGCTTCTGAACCAACCTCTCTTTGGTTTTTTCTTTTATTTTTGTTTTTTGGCTTTTGTTTTTTGTCCTTTTTAGGAGCAGGCTATTCTCGATTTCATTGTAAAGTCCCGTAGGAAGGGCTTTGAGCTTGAGCCTTGGTTCCTACCCAGATTTCCTGCCCGCATTTTTTCCCTACGGGGTTTTTTTGGGCAGGTTTTTTCTGGCCTCCGTCTTACCGCATTCGTTTCAGTTGTAAGCGGTAGCTCAGCTCTGCTAGTTTTCTTATCTTATGTACTTGTTTGGTTTTCACAGTTGTCTAGATGTTCCTTTACTTAATATATTTACGTTAGATGTATATGAAATAAATCACTTGGTTTTTTTTATATGTTTATTTTTTTATGTATGCTTAGTTCAGCTGTCCGGGGACCGCTCTTTAAGTGGCGAGATATGTCTAACTTGACGCAGTTTGATCGCTTACATTGTGACAGACTTCTTGT
>OZ037994.1:34846851-34849351 GCA_964035705.1 Porites rus
AAAGAAACTTTTACGATGGATGACGGTTTTCACGACCCTCATCATACCAAAGCCGAATTCAGTTACTATTTTATTATCCATTTCGAGTATTTCTATATTCTCTTAAAAACATTCTCCCCCCCCCCCTCCCCCCTGAGAGTAGACTGCTCACAGTCCCCTATTTTCCCGTAAGATCGTCGAGATCGAGCGCTATGCGTTACTGGCGGCCATCTTGGATGAGTAGATACATACATGCATACATGCATACATCGTTCACTCGAAGGACAATGCCTCCAATGAAATGTAATCTACCAAGCCACTGTAACCACAGCGACGATGACTGAAACTTACGTCGGACTGGCAACAAACTTTAAGGAACGTTACAGAAATCATCAGTGAGTCCTTCTTTCGACGTTCGAACAGAAGAAATGAGACGGAACTCTCAAAATATATAAAATGGAAAGTTTTCAAGAAATGTAAACCCTATAGCAACATTAGCAAAAAATGTAATCTTTGTCTTTATGAAAAGTTCATCATTTGCAAAAAAGAGCCTTGTAGCCTAAACAGGCGAAACGAACGAGCCCCTACAGAAACAGATATGTACTTCAGAACTCTAGAGCAACGTAACTAAGACGCAATCCATCTGTTACCTAACGCAGTATTTTGATTTTATGCATCAGCGTAGTAACTATTAATAACTATGCTCAACACAGATAAATAACACTAGGTTGCTTTAAGTTTCATTTTTAAAGACACAGTAAAAAACATCACAAGTTGACAAAAAACTCTGTCAGCTTCAGCTGTCAAAATAAACAAGTTTCAAGATGCTGTATAAATTTTCTGTATGAACTCACCTGTCTAATTTTCACAAATCAGAGCATAAAAATTGGACGGTCGTAGAGCGTGATCAACGCAAGACTATGGTGGGAAAAGTGAAAAGCCTCTGTCTTCCCTGCTTGTATTTTTAAATGACTGGCTGAATTTTCGCGTCCGAGATTAGTTTGAAATCAAGATTTTTATAATAATAGCGCGGGGCCATAGTTACATCAACACAACACTTTCTGTCATCATGTCATTATTTTGCTGCCGTTCTCTTTGCCTTTGTATTTCTCTTTCGTGTTGCCTTTGTCTATTCATTCGAGCTCTGTCTCGTTCTGCTTGCCGGCGTTCTTCACTATAACTTTCTCTCCTTCTTCTCGCCCTGACTCTCCCTACTTGCCGACTTTCTTCGCTAAATTTTTGTCTTATTCTTCTACTTCTAACGCGCTCTCTTTGGCGATCGTCTTCGCTTGCTCTACGCGTGTCGACTCTTAAAACCTGTCGTCTACACGCTAAAATCTCTCTGCTGTTGTTTGTTGACATAATAGCTTTCGTAAGCTGTAATAAAAAGTTATAAAGGCTCTGTCGAAAAATCTATTTGCCAAGTTGCTTTGAAATTTCTTTTTCAAAACCAATTGCGCTATATAATTGCCCGACGTTGCGCCATGCTATTTCCCGCCACAAAATCCTATTTTTCCCTACCCCAAGAGTCCATGTGGACTACTTTCCACTTCCCGGAAAGTCCGTATGGACGGACGTACGCTGAAGTCATAACCAAAATTTCTCGGATGGATATTTTACCAAATTGTCTTAGTTATGGTGCTCCGCTCGCGCGAGCTTCGTGCGCGCAAGGAGCTCCGCTTCAAACTAGTCGCAAGGTTTTACTCAGGTAATGACATACATCAAATGGTTCCTTTGAGTTCACTGATGATAAATTTGCCGGTAAAGTTCATAAGAGGTAAATTTGAGCACTTTCTTGGCCAGTTAAATAACGTATTTTAAGAAGAGGCGAAACGCTCTTCAGTTGTTTGTTTCAAAAATATTACCTTTTGTCTGACCATTTTGTGTCAAATTGAGTATTTTAAATTCCATATAAAAATAGTTAATTGCTCCGGCCTGGATAGTTGATCTGGCTTATGTCATAGGTTCAGCCAGTGTTGTATTTCGGCTATAAATTAATTGTATTCCAGGGTGCCATTCATTGTCTTCCTGTTAGTTCAATAGTTGTACCGTGCTGATTCGTTCGCGTCGATTCTCTGTCTACCTTTTTCCCCTTCTACCCTCCCGTATTTTAGATTGTATGTAATTATGATTATGATAGTTGTAGCAGTTAGGATGATTCGTAGCTTTACCGCGTCTTTCGCTCGTTATTTTTGTATCTTTTCACTATTTTCAATAAACTTCTTCTTTCGGCCAAACACTATTTTGTATTTTTGTTTTGGGAGGAAAAAGGGGGAACAATGTTTAATAGATTGAAAGCATTTTGTTGACCAGTTGCCCCTCAGTAGCGGGTTTTTATCGAACGAAACAAACTTTGAGATACTGTACATACATTTAAGCATTCCGCTTTCGTTATGCCAGTATGAAATTATGTCGGTATTGACACTACACTTTAACCTTCTTCACGGAGGCTTTCACTTATCCTATTTACAGTGTATAGTGTACGCTAAAATTCAAGAAGACTTAAAAATATTCATAACTA
>OZ037994.1:34854351-34869351 GCA_964035705.1 Porites rus
CCACTCCTCCCTCTCCCCCCCCCCCCCTCCCCAATAGGAAGTCGGGCCCGATGTGAAACAATTCGGGCCCAAATTCTATTCGCGCCGACAAGTTGGGTCCAATTCTCAATCGGGCCTGATCAAAACAATTCGGACCCGATTACTTTAAATCGAGCCCGATTTCTTTGAGATCCCACCTGAGATAGATCGGACCCGATTTAAGTTCGTGTCCGAATGAAGCAGTCGAGTCCGAGTTATTATTCGGGTCCGACTAGAAAATATGGGACCCGGTATCCCAGAAAACGATAAACATCCATAAACACTTTATTTTTAAATTATAAGAAGGCTGCATCATTAGACTTTAAAAGCCTTAAACCCCGTATTTTCTAAGCTTGGGGCGGGCGGGCGGGACACCAGCAGTGACTGACCGCTACAAAAAAAGGAGGGGCAATAGCAAATGTAGAGAAGTATCGTATCGTTTCGTTTTCATATGCTGCAACAACTTCGAAGTTGTGAGAAAAAAAAGGTTTAATGCTGCAAGCGGTTTCTTACTTTCAGTGCTTGTAACTGCCAGGCAATACTCATTTTAAAAAATGCGGTAAGATAAAAAAGGCGGTAAGATCCACTATCCCAGTACCGTTTTATATCAGGGCTTTCGAGCGAAACAGACTCTATGACAAATAATTAAAGGTTTGGCCACATTTGGCTAGTTTCAATGAAAATTTTAAACACTCATATCGGTAATCCAGGACTTACTAAGACTTGCATGAGACAGAGCTCGACAATTCTCCCTCCCCCCCCCCCCCCCCCAGAAAACTAGTTCTAGGCGACCGAGCTCGATTAGCTACGATTAACGTAAACCGGGATATCCGTAAAACGAGCTCGGTCCATTTAAACGCGGTTACGAGAACTCGAGCGCGATAGTGAGGCTTATCGAGCTCGATAACATTCTACTTGTCCCCCCGGAAAAGTGAGAGTCCTTGCTTCACCGTCCTCGACAATTCGAGCTCGGTATCGACATATCGAGGACGGTTTCCCGAAGTCGATTAGTTCATCGAGGCCGGTTGATATATAGACTTCGATAAACCCGTATCGAGCTCGGTTTCCTGGGCTCGATTTGTTTATCGAGGCCGGTTGACATATCGAGCTCGATAAACTCGTATCGAGCTCGGTTGCCCAGAAAATTAAACTGATCCGAAAATGGTATACTACGGTTTTGGACCGGCGACTATATGGTGTGGGGCAGCATTCACTTGCTGCCGGTTTTCTCAAAAAAAAGAAAATTCTTTGGAAACTCTAATTGTGATTTTCGAAACTTTTCACCAAAAGGTTTTTTCTGACTGCATGAATGGGAAGAATTTCGAAAATTCCAGTTTTGACGGAAAATTCTCGATATTTACAGACAGCGGCTCTTAAATTCTTAGCAAAGAGTCTACCATCATGTTCTCCTCGATTAAATGATTACTGGATCTCTAACATTGATACTTCATTGGTGGAGACAAGTAATAAACTTTTCGATGCCCTTGTAAAGCCTATAATACCTTACGGTTGTGAAAAATATGGGGACCAGAACTACTGTCAAAAAGACACATTTTGATAAAAGTATAATTGAACAAGTTCACATTAAATTTTGCAAACAAATATTGAATGTTCCATGGTACACAGAAAACAAAGCATGTAGAGCAGAACTTGGCCGATACCCTCTATCTATAGACATAAAGGCTTCCCTTTAAAGTTACTGGCAAAGATTAAAACAAAAATCGCACACTACAGCTATTTCCACTGTACGTACCTTTATAAAATTATGAATATTTTTCACAGAAAACATTAGTCAGAATCTTTGGGACGGTTATTTAAACGAAGTATATGAACTTAGACCGCGGTTTAGGACTGAATCTTTTCACTGCCAAACCTCTTTCTTAGTGGGTTATTTTAAGAAGGCTAATGCTCACCTAGTCTACGCCTTATATGCTTTCATCAAACTGTTCACGATAAACGCTGTTGACGAAAAAGTGTTCGGCAAACTGAAAATAGCTTAGAACGCGGTCAAGTTGTTAAACACTGGCTAAACTTCGTTTAAATAACTGGCCCTCTGTCTGTCTTTGCATCGCTTTGCCAGAATCACTAAAGCTTCTTCTGAGACCTTCTAATCTGTCTCAGTACTTACAATTTTTACAGTAGGAAAGAGGATATTGGATCCGATCGAGCAGTTCTAAATGCTTATATGGTCAATTTGTTTTAGTTGTTTCATTGACGTAGAAATTTTTACGCGCTAGGATACTAACTACAACTAGGGTAAACAAAGATAAATAACATTAAGTTGCTTTTAGTTTCATTTTTAAGAAACGAATGAATTTCGCGTTTTATGTTCTGTATCTTATGCCTACCGATTAACTATGTAAAAGATTTTCCTCTTCTGAACTTTGTACAGTTTGAGAATGTTATTTGTTTTGTGCGAAATTTTGGACAGTTTTGTGAAAACTTTAAAGATATTCGTAAAATCTATCTTTAATTGGCCCCGTACCCACGCGATTACATATATATTCAAAGAAGACAGACTGCAAATTATCATAGTTGTTATAAAATATATATCTACATGTCACAACTGTTCATCAGTAGGATGTCTAAAATGCGTGCAATTTATTCTTTCCTGCTTGCTTTCTTCCTTTGTCAATTTATAGAAATATATTTCATTTACTTATTTACTTAATATTTATTTACTTAGTGCTGAAGAAGAAAAAGAAAATTCTCTGAATTGTGAAGGGCGGCATTAAAAAGCCAGAGTAGTTCAGTATTGCTTGTTAGTCCCTAAACCTTTATGGCAAACAGAATGGGTTTTTTCTAATGCTATTAATTTATAAATATAATTTCAGTGCGTTTCTCGTTTTGAACGTTTGACTACGTCTCCGGTTTTTTTATTATTTCCTTCCTAAGAGAAAATTGATTTCCTACCTTGGTATTGGTATTATCTGACACGGGAAAATGAAAACAAGTCCCAAAGCACTGCTGTATAGTTTTCTTTTCAGGTCCGTAATCGTTTAGATCTTTATCGGCATTGCATAGTGGGAATTCTATGCGGAAAATCAAGCATACAACGAACGTGATACGGTAGATTGCAGAAGTCGACATGGCTTGTTTTTTTTGTTTTCTTTTTTTCGACATCGGCCTAACTGGCTTCACATACTAGTAAAATCATCAATGCGCAGCTCTCTGTTGCTAAGAAGTTGCTACTGGTGCCACCTGGTTATTTTTCAGACATTTATTAATATGCAAAAAAGAAACACAGCACGTGTACCCGCCTTTCCCACCAGGCCGAACATGCCATGTCCGGACAAATGTTTACTAGCTTCATAGACAAATCGACTCTTGCTTGACAATTTAATTTAAAACCCGTTTTCGCGTTGGCTCCCAGTTGAACGAGTAGACATTTATCTATTTACTCATTTATTTATTTATCTACATAATATGTACATGTGTTTTATTCCTTTATTTTCATCCACCTAAAAAACAGGTTGAAAACTGATATATCCACCACTCAAGCGACTCTTTCTTTCAATGTGACACGAGGCAAATATTAAATTGTCTCCTTTTAGGCTTTTCCATTGCTTAATCGGTGAAACCACGACATTCATCTGACAGCATGAATTTCACCGGTTTATATTTCAGTCCACTGTTGACGGTTGCCAGGTGGCTAATGAACTGTCAACAATTACCCGCCTTTACACGCCGCCATATAACTCTGCCTATGACTCTTTTCTCTATTCTAAATTTCATGTTTAAAAATTGTGCTTTAATTCTCATAAACATGCAAAATACCAGCCTAGTCCTAGTCGTTCTCTCTTGACCCGTCACAGCTCACGGTAGAGTCCACCAGGATTGACCGCGCTGAAAACGCCTAGGGACTACGCTGGCAAAATACTTGGTTTTCATGTGTGTTCATGCTCTCAAACTGAATTTAGAATTTCGAAAGAATAATTTATTATGAATGTTATCTCTTATATTGCCAATATTTAAATTTCTTGTTCAATCTAATTTAAAATCTTCCACATACTACTAATTTCTTTTGAATATCAAACTACCGACACCTTCTTAACTGACACTACAATGCAAGTGGCAAGTCGTTAAAAAAAATTCGATTCGCATAAAAAAGGCACTTAGAAATTCACAGCTATATTTTTCACCATGGAATTGAATATAGGCTTTTAATTTATTTTATAGGGTCTTCTAAACTGCCTCACCCACTTTTTCTCTGCTTGAAATTGAAAATTTTGGAACATACATATAACTTGTAAGAATATGTAATTTAGGTATAAAATATGCACAAAACAAACTCAAATCCTCTCCATGCATATTTTCGGTTATGTATCTCGTAACACAACAGCTGTCAGGTTGTTAGTTCTCAACGGAATGATTCAGAACACAGCCTTACACCTGCGAATATGTTCTTAGGAGCATTTTTAGTTTCCACTTAAAAGTTTAAACTTTCAAAGCTACCTGTACCCCCGTACGCAAGAGCGTAACTGAAAAATAAACTTAAGATGATGATAATAATAATAATTATTTATAATAATAATGATAATGATAATAATAATGATAATAATAATGATAATGATAATGATAATAATAATAATAATAATAATAATAATAATAATAATAATAATGTGTGGGGGGGAGGGGGGTGGGTTGTATTTTGTTCGGGTGGGAAGATGAAATATATAAAGGGCCTCTTCAGACACAAACGATACATTACTTGACCTTAATTCAAAGTGGACAAAATTTTCACCGTAAACTAATCGTATTTATCATTTACCAGCGGTTTGTTTACTATTTCTATTGGTTTTCTTGCGACTCAATAAGGTATTTGTTTGGGAGGAGGGAGAGGTGGCTCTTGTTTTTCAACGCTACCTGACCTATTATTTAGATCTGGCTCTAATAACAAAAAAAAGAAACAAACAAACAGCAAACAAAAAAAAAAAACCAGGAAGAAGCACATTACCATTAAGGAGGCTACTTCTTTAAAGGGCGACTTTTAACTAAATATAATTATTGTTCTCAGCATCATTTTAGTAAAAGATTTCAGGGTTTTGTTACCAATTGTAGCTATCACTAAGTGCCGACGACGGAAAAAATCCGATCTGAGAAAATGTGTGGAGTAATAATAATAATAATAATAATAATAATAATAATAATGGTTTATTAACAGTGTATCCACCTAGTGGCTCTTCACCTGTCAAAAACTACAATATAAAAAATGAAAAACTATAATATACTACAAAAAAAAAAACATTGAATTGAAATCTAAAAAGCAAAAATATCGGACTATAAAAGTATATTGTATAAAAAATAAAAATGTTATAAAGATTAGTAATAGTAATACAAACCTATGTGCAATTTACAGACTATTTACAAATATTTTCTAATATTTGCCGGAAGGACATTAAATAACTTGGCAGCAGAGTCTTGAAAAGTGCCCCTCTCCATCGGCATAATTAATCTTGTTGCCGCTCCTGACCACAAAGATCGCAGATGTTTAACTGTATCTAGTGGTACGTAAGACGGCCAGCTGGGGGAGTACAAAGCCTGGTGAACGAGTTTGAGAACGTGGAAATCTCTTCGCTGTCTTACTGGTAACCACCCTATCTTAATAATATCGTTTATGTCATTTATATACCTATTCAGGACAAAACTAGCAGCTACTAGCTGGACACGTTATAAACGTTTTAGTTGAAATTCCGGTAAAGGGTAATAGACAGTGTCACAATAGGTAAGTTTTGACAGCACCAGTGACTCCACTAAGTGCTTTCTGAGTCTGTAACCAGCAAAGTTCTTAAGTTTTCTTATTATTTGTATTGTCCCGTAACATCTCTTGCACGTTGCTTGCACGTGCTCATCCCATTTAAGATGCCGGTGGAAATGGACACCAAGAAGCTTACTTACATTTACATATTCTAATGTACTATCTAAGATTGTAATAGCTGGTCGATTCTTATCTAAACTTTGTACATGTGACATCTGGCTTGTGGATAGCAACATCGTCTTTGTCTTCTTCGAATTAAGTGCTAGATGGGAGTCATTAGACCAGGAGCTCACAGTGTTTAGTGTGGAGTTTAGTTCTTGCGCACATCTTTGTAGTTCAGGAGCTGGACAGCTGGAGTAGAGAAACGGAAACGTAGAGATTAAATAACATTGGGCCAGGATCGACCCTTGAGGCACACCGAAACGTACGTTCACTGGTTCAGATGTACGATCATCGATCTCTACGAAATGCCATCGGTGACTCAAGTAGCTATTCAACCAGCGCAGAAACGACTTCGAGAAACCAAGCGTTGATAAGAACCTTGTAGTTACCTTTGTCGAACGCTTTAGAGAAATCGGCCAGCACCGTGAGAGTAACCTCACCTTTGCACAATATAATCTTCGCACAATATACAAGATAACCTGTACAGTGTAGGTCGCACACATGAAGAAATTTGTCTACTAAAACACGAGTTAAGTTACCAATGTAGCTCGCTGACCGATGAGAAAAGGGTGGTAGAAATGAGCGGGGAGGGTGAGGATTGACCACTTTACAGTCGAAAATACTGAGTGAATAACACAACGCAATTCCCCCTTCGATTTTACAGAATATGTTGTTACGGCTAAATTTTTACCTCTCAAGTCTGTTTAAACTTCTGTCTCGCCCTTAGCTAGCACACACAGCCGTCTTTCCTCGCTCCTCATCACTAGCCCGGATGTTTCGCCAGGAACACGAGGAGAGACGGCTGTCATGCAGGCTATTGATGATCCTTTGCTTGTAATTTCCATGATGGCGTTACTGTTTTACCTTTTTTTGCCGTTAACATTGTACCTTAGCGAAAACATTAGAAATGGGTGACATATATTCTAACCATTTGCATTTTCTTTCGTATTTACTAAAATGTCCTGTGGATAAAGCAGGAAATAGCATTTCCGAGTCCCTAAATTTAAAGCTTTTCTGGGGAGTATGTCCCCATGCAGAACCCCTACTTTGGAGCGCCTTCGGCCTTCTAACTTTTTTCCCTTACGTACACCTTCAAGATCTCACGCTACGTCCCTAAAATCTATTATACGAATCTCGAAAACTTGCTTTTCAAGACGGTTTCTGGACGCGATTTTTCAAGTTCGCCATTATCAACCTGAAACTTTTATTGTTCAGATATGAGCAAAGAACGTCTTACTATTTAGAATATATATGCTCGGGAAAGTGCCATAACCTCTGTGTCATCCATAACAGAATTTCTTAATGCAAATGGACCTGATTCATTGAGTGAGACTGCAACAGTTTCAGTGAAACAGATATTATAGTCATGCCTGCCACAAATGGGTGAAAGTTCTCTCAGTGCCTAACAAAGAATCAAGACTTACCTTAGGTCTATCATGACGCAAAAAAAAAAAAGAAAATAAGGATTAACAACCTTTTGCGCGCTGATGTCTATATACCGGAACAAATTGATGTTGCTAACGACTTTACACTTAAAACTCTCGCAGGTTGTTAAAATATGGACACTTTTCAGAAGTCGACCTACGTAAAACCATTTAGCTAATTATTAGTACTGATGGAAACCACTATATTTTCAACTACGGTGGACATATTGGTTTATAAAAATTCCATAACCTCCACTGCAGTAACCTAGCAATTTTAAGTGGACATTCGGAGCGCGGACACCGACCGGTCCCTTTTTTTCTATCGTCTGGTACAGCCTGTCTATAATATCTGTACTATACTGGCAAATTGTCGTCATTTCAGACTAGGTATTCAAATGCATGTTACGTAGCAGTTCACAGTGTTGCTGTTGTTGTTGTTGTTTTTTCTACTGCAATACATGGGGGTTAAACATCGCTTGAAGATAGCCTGATAGTGGATATAAACTATATTTATTTATGTAAAAGTGTTTAATAAATGACCCAGTCTGCATTAGAGCAAAACCCGGACATCCACTTTATTAATACGGGCACTTTCAATGGTCCCCTCAGTGTCCGTATTAACGAGGTTTGACTGTTTAGACTTTCAAGATTTGGCAGGGGGGGGAAGGGGTCTCGGCCCACAACGTCGTGCCCTCTCACTTTCAACTTCTTTCCTATGGGCCTGAGAACGTGGTACACTTATGTGCTTCTTCGCTTGCATTTTGTTGTTGTTGTTGTTTTTTTTTTCTTTCTTTTTAACTCCCTGGTTCAGATATGAGCTGTTAAAGCCCGAGCCCGAGTCTAAACTGTGGCAAACTAGCCGGTTTAATGTACTAGTTTGATCTCAGATTTGCTTCTTTATTTTGAATAGATTTATCTGATTCCCGATAACTGGCACTCTCCCCGATAACAACACACTGGTTCACTTCTGAGTTCGCTCGCTTAGAACGCGCTGGCTCAAATATAAACTCCAATCTATTTAACTGGGCACAATTTAAAATAGCACAAAAACATTTGAAACTCGTGTTTTTTGCCCATCTAAAATGTCCAGCGCGAACGTCAAAAGAAGTAACGACCGCCTGGATGAACAGATAAACAACTATACCACTAAAACACCAATGATATGACGACGTCATACACAAAACCGCGGGCTCTGATTAGTTCTTGTGTTAGCGATTTGTTACCTTACTTTACGCGTCAGTCGAGTTTTTTTTTGTTTTTCGTCTGTACAATTCTTCGTGCATCGGCACTATAATGCTACCGCCTCGCCAGCCTCGCGTTTTCGTAGAAAAAACTGTTGTTGTTGTTGTTTTTGTTGTTGTTAGCATTTGTTAATATTAATAATTATTATTATTGTAATTCGTATCATTTTAATGTGGTAGATCGCGCTTTACAGCGATGGTTCAAGCCATAGTTTTATCAAATTGGGAAGTCTTTTTTGTGTATGTGTGTGTCGATATCAGTCGTTGCACTTCGTGTATACGAAATAAATGCATAACAATTAGCCCAAAGTATCCCCCGCGACCTTTTAAAACGTCGAATTTCACATGTGCCGAATTTAATGTTACATTTAACTGCATGTCAGATAACAAATCTAACAAGAATCAAGACTTTAAAGAAAGAAGCCAAGAAGGACCCCGAAATGTCCGCAAATATCGAAATAATCGCAAAAGTAACAAGGATTTTTCTTGCTAATTGAAAACACCCGTGACAAATATTTCAAAAATCGCAAATTAACAATTCTAACAAGAATTAAGACTTAGAAAGCAAAGAAGCCGAGAAGAGCCCCGAAATGTCGGCAAATATCGCAAAAACCGCAAAAGTAACAAGGATTCTTCTTGCAGGCTAAAAACACCCGTGATAAATACCGAAAAAGTCGCAAAAATAACAAATGTAACAAAATTCTAGACTTACAAAAAGAAGAAACCAAGAAGGGCCCCGAAATGTCCGCAAATATCGCAAAAACCGCAAAAATAACAAGGATTTTTCTTGTGGGCTAAAAACACCCATGACAAATATCGCAAAAATTGCAAAAATAACAAATTTAACAAAATTCTAGACTTACCGAAAAAAAAAAACCAAGAAGGGCCCGGAAATGTCCGCAAATATCGCGAAAACCGCAAAAATAGCAAGGATTTTTCTTGTGGGCTAAAAACACCCATGACAAATATCGCAAAAATTGCAAAAATAACAAATTTAACAAAATTCTAGACTTACCGAAAAAAAAAAACCAAGAAGGGCCCGGAAATGTCCGCAAATATCGCGAAAACCGCAAAAATAACAAGGATTTTTCTCGCGGGCTAAAACCAGCCATAACAAATATCGCAAAAAGTGCAAAAATAAAAAATTTATCAAAATTCTAGACTTACAAAAAAAAAAGAAACCAAGAAGGGCCCCGTAATGTCCGCAAATATCGCAAAAACCGCAAAAATAACAAGCATTTTTCTTGCGGGCTAAAAACACCCATGATAAATATCGCAAAAATTGCCAAAATAACAAATCTAACAAGAATCAAGACTTAGGAAAAAAGAAGCCAAGAAGGGTCCCGAAATGTCTTCAGATATCGCAAAAATCGCAAAAGTAACATGGACTAAGTTTCTTGCTAGCTAAAAATATCCATAAGAAATATCGCAAATATCGCAAAAATAACAAATGTAACAAAATTCCAGACATACAAAGAAAAGAAGCCAAGAAGGGCCCCGAAATGTCCGCAAAGTGTATCGCAAAAATCGCAAAAGTAGCAAGACTTTTTCATACCAGCTGAAAACACCCATGACAAATATCGCAAATGTCGCAAAGATCGCAAAAGTAACAAGGATTTTTGTTACTAGCTAAAAACACCCATGACAAATATCGCAAAAATCGCAAAAACAACTACAAATGTAACAACATTCAAGACTTAGAAAAAGAAGAAGCCAAGAAGGCCCCCGAAATGTCCGCAAAAATCGCAAAAGTAACAAGGATTTTTCATGCTAGCTAAAAACACCCAAGACAAATATCGCAAAAATCGGAAAAATAACAAATCTAACAAGAATCAAGACTTAGAAAGAGAAGAAGCAAGAAGGGCCCCGAAATGTCCCATAAAAGTGTCAAAAAACGCAAAAGTAACAAGGATTTTTCTTGGTAAGTAAAAACACCTAGTAACAAATATCGCAGAAATAGCAAGAAAAATAAAATAAACTAAGTTGTAGACAACGGCTACTGGCTACATTTAGTGAACTTCAATAGCAGAATCTGTAGAGGGGCTTTTCTGGGAGAAGAGGGAGGGGAAGGGTGGATTAGGGTTAGGGTTTTCGTTTCAAACACCGATAGTAAAGTCTTTACTTTGGGTTGTATAATTAACAGCAGTGGCGAGTACACTTATTTACCCCGGGTTCAATAAAATTCAGTTTAAAAAAATAGCCAAATAATTGTGACAGTAGGCTTGTTATAGCGCTTTCTTAGTAGCAATTTAGTGTTCTACAGTATGCCAATAATGGGTCAGACTGTATCTGTGACAATGTAATTTTCATTTTGGGGGTTTTTTGTGGCTTTAAACACAAAGAGTATTTCTTAAATCTGAGGTTGTAAGTGAAGCAATCACGGTATGACGTTTTGTATTTCTATGGCCTAGGTCTTTTGGTCTCTTTTCTCGGTGGTTTTGTTATAATTGTTCATGATTCAAGAGTAATAGAACGAAGCACACATAAATGCACAATTGGATCAATTGTTAATTAAAATAATTATAAATGGATTGGCATACGCATATAAATAACATTCCTTAGGGTGGTTGTTGTTTAACTATAAGCCTTGATTTAAAAGGGAAGGATTACCAAATCACTGGCAATCCCTGTTTTAAAATCTTTGGGTATTTCACAGCAACATTCATGTATAATGCCTGTTTTCTTTCCCCTAATGTGCTATTCTTGATATTTTGGAACGATTGTTATGGTGGGTTCTTGGCCAGGAAACATTCTGCTACCACCCCCTTTTATTGCTTAAAATTTTCCCCCTTCTGTCGGCGACACTCCTTTTTATGCATTGTAGCTGTATGTTGATGGGAGAACGAAGCATACACAGATTGATATTATTGTTTTTTGCTACTGTCAGTAATTATCAATAGTGTCACGTTTGTAACTGATGATTTCATTTTCGCGAAAATGAAACGCATTACAAAATTACTGGACAAGAACTTATCCCAGTTAAGATAACCATTAGTACTAGGAAAAAACAGTGATGCGCAGGTGTTCTTGGCCCCTTTCTTACCCTTCAACAATTCTTGCCTATTCTTGTTACTCTAGCGTAATTTGTGGCATTGAGGATCTCCTTGCCCTTTTCCCTTTCTAAGGGTAGAATTCTGTTAAATTTGTTATTCTTGCTATTTTTGCCATATTCGTTGCTCAATCTTTTCACATATCATGAAAAATTCTTGTTCCTTTGCGATTTTTGCGAAATTTGCGGACTTACTGAAGCCCTTCTTGACCTTTTCTCTTTCCAAGTGTAGAATTTTGTGAAATTTGTTGTTCTTGCTATTTTTGCCATATTTGTTGCTCAATCTTTTCACATAGCAGGAAAAATTATTGCTACTTTTGCGATTTTTGCGAAATTTGCGAACTTTACCAAGCTCTTCTTCGCCTTTTCTCTTTGTAAAAGTAAAATTTTGAAAAATTTGTTATTTCTGCTATTTTTGCCATATATGTTACTCAATCTTTTCACATTGCAAGAGAGACTCTTCTTACTTTTGCGATTTTTGCGACATTTGCTATTTCTTCTATACTTTTTCTGATAGCAGTTTTCTTTAAACCTTTTTTGCTAACATTGCGAAACAACAATTTGCTAGCAAATTTTTGCTAACAAGATCGATCCTGGACATAAATGAGGTTCTTTGCACGAAACGGCCAAAACACCTTGCTGGATGGCAAACGACGCAGCGAGGCAAGAAAAACTAAGATTATTTCATTCCGAAAACTGATATTCTTACTTTTGAAGGTCTTACAGCTTTGTTTGCCATCCAGCAAGGTGTTTTTCGGACCATGTGACCGTTTCCTTGCAAAGGGCTCATTACAAAGTAATTCTAACGCGGTTCTAAATTACATCCAAGCTGTCCCGTATGTCCCTTATGATCGGTTTGTCTATAAACTACTAAACTTGCAAACTTTTAACCTCATAGAATGAAATAAATAAATTAACCAAGGAATGGTCACATTAAGTATTGTTTCGCCCTGTAAATGAGATTCTGATTATCTTACCATGGAGTCCTGTTGTGTCCTAATGAAATCCTCGGTAACAGGAGTGCAAGTCTTCAAGCAATGCATCAGAGTTCCCTCTTCTAGTTCCTCGTTGTTATCAGCGCTGCATAGTTGAAGAGATGCATACACACTACACATTGCAAAAAGAAAACGGTACATCGCAGATGCTAACATAGCGTGCGTCAACGCTAATGATGTTTGTGCAGCGGTTTAAAATCATATATTTAATACTCCCAGCTCTGATAACGTGACTCGAATATTGGCAGCTGTGGTTGAAAATGAAACATACTACACGTGAAACAATTGGATTTCGTCCACTTACAGAGAAGGGCCCACTAGGCATTTCCAAAATACTAGAAAAGTAGATATGGAGTACCCTCCACCTTCTAGATTTCGAGAAAAAAAACGCCATTTTAGACGGTAACCAATCAGCTACAAATGAATCATATAGTGCCATTGCTTACCGTCGACAACGTCTCAGCCAAGTTCGAAAAGTCCTTCTGTTCTCCACTAGCGACGTTTATGATTCTCTGTTTAAAGTTCTCATCGAAAACAAACTAAAAAGTTTCCAATTTAAGCTCTTACGTAATATCATTCATTCCTACCAATCAACGTCTATGGAAAATGAACTTAAAGACTTTCCCTCAATGCAAGGCCTGTAACTTTCCTTCTGAAACCACCAATCATAATTTTTCAGAGAGTCGGCTGCCGTGAAAGGTTTTTGGAGTGATATCTTACACTGGTGAATCTTCAAACCTTCTGAAAACTTAACATCCAGTGCTATGCAAATTATATGGTTACGAGCCGGAATCAACACGCTTTCACGCTTTTAATCATCAATCTTCTAATTGCACGGTACTATGTCCACCTTGCTAGAAGCAAATTAGAGACCCAGAGACTCGACGTCTTCATTGTTCTTCTGAAAACTAAAATTCAGTGTGAAAGAGAAATCGCTATTAAAACCGAAAACCACACCAAATACAGAAATAAGTGGACCTCCCTGTACGTTTCTGATATGCGTTGTGACTTCTCGGGTTAATGACCTCAAATATGTGCTGTTTTTTTGTTTTGTTTTGTTTTGTTTTCTTTGTCTGCAACAATATTGCATACGCATTGGCTGTATTACTCGTAAAAAATTTCATTAGTGTTTTTTTTTTATTTTTGGAAAGAGTTATATGGCTAGCTTGTTTTACTATAGTATGTACCTTTGTTGTATTACGGTACCTTATTTATTTAATATTGATGGTAATAAAAAAAAATTAAATTGTCCAAAATACTTTCGTTTTTATTTTAATAAAATTTTAACTCTGAAAAGTGTTAATTGCGAGAAAAACAGTTATAATATAGCTGTTTTATTTGCATTTAGAGAGTTCGTGAATTGTTCAGATTAATATAAGGAATTGTTCTTCGAACTCTTAGTTTAGAGCTAAAACAATATATAGATTTAGCCAGGGCTAAAAGGGAAGCTGCGGGTACCGTTTATATGTTAATGATGAATTTAACAACTAATTTCAATTAGTTGTTCTCTGTTGTTCCCGTCTTCGCTTGTTAGAGTCACCAACTGTCAGGTGGCCGGCGCTGCCCCGTGAGACCGAGTGAAAGGTTGCTCAGTAATGGTTTCCGAGGTCCTCCATGTATTTTGCTTTGCTTTTTCTTCGTCAAGATATTTCTCCAACAGAACAAAAACATACTCCTGACTAGGGGCTGACGGGGAAAACTTTTAAATCCCAAAAAATAAGCCATTAAGACCATTCACACAAACTACGAGTGCAAGTAATTTTGTTATCTAGTATCTAGATATTGGTGTCATGCAGGGAATCGAAACCGAATGGATTATATATAACAACAAGTTGCCCATTTCAATATAATGAAATTAGGAATGTTTATCAACTTTCTCCCGGCCAGTTTGCCACAAGAAAATGAGAAAACAGTCTCGATTATCGGACCGGGGAGACGGCGGAAATCGAGTCTAATGAGAAAACGCATTGTCAACATCGTTATCTTTTTGTAATCGAGAACTCTATTTCGTTTCATCATTTTTGTTTTTCTTACTCCAGAAGAGGTTATTTTGAAATCTCGCATACTCAATGATCATTATCGACAGTCTACTCGGTCTAGTAAGGTCAGAAACTTGTATAAAAAAATGTTATATTTCCCGTGGCGCTCAATACAGACGATAGCCAGGCTATTTAGTCTACTCTGTCCCACCGTGCTCCGAAGATAGGTCTGTAGGTTTTCGGCTTTATTCGGCTATTTGACGAATTGACAGCTGAATTAGTTAGAGATATCTCAAGATTCCGTTCGATTTTTTTTATTCTTTAACTTATTCGGGGAACAAAGAATTATTATTTTGGCTTGCCCGGGGTATGAA
>OZ037994.1:34874351-34894351 GCA_964035705.1 Porites rus
AGAGCACCGTTGCCTACTCCCTAGGCCTCATTATTCCGCGCGGCTAATGCGTTTAGGGTCACGTGGTCCGGTCGAAGAAGTGAGGCCGTTTCCCGCCTGTTCGCCTAGGATGAATTGACCGAGAAAGCCTGGGAAAACGCCGGACAGGGACTAGGGTCTAATGATGCAAAACGAAGGTTACGGGCTGGGGGGACGATGATACTGCAGTCGATCACAGATGTCAAGAAAGGAGCCATTCCGTTCAGTACTTTTTAGGGTATATGCAATAGCTTTTTTTATACATAGAGAAAGGGAGTGAATGATAGGTAACCACATGATTTCTAGTGCAATTTTGGATAAAGACTAAGCAAATTTACAATTTGCGGTCTTCGAAAGATTTACGAGTGCTGATTTATCGCAAACTGCACGAGAAAAAATCATGTGATTACTTGTTAATAATATACTTGTACCTGTTTTATTTTTTAAATTTTTTTTAACCGGGTTGCTAAAACATGTCAGTGTCTCGCACTGATTGGTAATTTAATGCTTCTTTTTACTGGAAAAGTTAAATCTTTCCTCAAAAAGAAATTCTGGAATACATGAGCTTCCATTTGATAGAAACCTCTGTCTTAGAGGTAACAAAACTGAAGCTTTGCTCATCAGTCTGGAAAATAAGGGACAATTTTAGTGTTAGTGTCACCGACTGCAACGCCATTTCCCCAATTTTTAATTGCAACTGGTCTCCCAAAAACAATCCAACCCAACACTGCTAAAGAAAAAACTGGTCCTACGACAACCAATTTAACTGCTAGCTGACTTGAAACGTTATCAACAGAGTGGGTCAAATAGCACAAAAGTCACAAAAAAATGCATAACATTGCAAAAACACATCAAACGTTAAAAAAACCCAACCCCTTGGAATTTAAGCGGGCTACCCAAAATAAATACCAGATGATAGCCCTGTGTCTGTGCAACAACATGACACCCAGCTAGACACAAACCTCTCCTCAATTTGATGGAGACACTGAGCTTTGAAAGACAGGGATAAGCCCTGATACAAAAACTCAGCAAATCCACGGTCTAGCACAGGGCATGCTTTTTGGAACAACCCCACCCCCATTTTGCAAGAAGTGCAAAAACACATCAAACTTTAAAACAACCCCGCCCCCCTGGAATTTTAAGCAGGCTACCCCAAATGTATGCCAGATGATAACCCTGTCTCTGTGCAACAACATGACACCCAGCGAGAACAAACCTCTTCTTAATTTGACGGAGACACTGGGCTTTGAAAGACAAAGATAAGCCCAGATACAAAAACTCTGCAAATCCACAGTCTAGCACAGAGCATGCTCGTTAGAACAACCCCACCCCCTGGAATTTAATCAGACTACCCCAAATGCATACCAGATGATAGCCCCGCATGTGTGCGACAACATGACACCCAGCTAGACACAACCCCACCCCCTCAATTTGACGGAGACACTAGCTTTGAAAGGCCGGGGTAAGCCCAGACACAAAAAAATCAGCAAATCCACAGTCTAGCACAGGGCATGCTCTTTAGAACAACCCCACCACCTGGAATTTAATCAGACTACCCCAAATGCATACCAGATGATAGCCCTGTGTCTGTGCAACAACATGACACAGCTTGACGGAAGCCCCTCTCAAAAAAATTAGCTGGCCCCTCGTGCATTTTTTCTTGAATTTTCACTGACTTCTGTCAATTCCAGGAAGTTATTTGGAGCCCATGATTAAGATCTGAGGGTGGTTAGTACTGAAGTAGCCTGAGTATCAGGCGTTTTTGTGGGAAAAGGGGAAGGATGGAAGCGGAAAAGGGAGAGGGCTGAAGGAGAGAAACGCCTGACACAGATGCTTTTACTGGAGCCTTCCACCTCCACACAGCATGATTCGATACCATCCAATCAAAATCAGCTCCGGTCATTGGGTCGTCAATTGTCAGCTTCACGTATCAAAAAGGTCGCCTAAAATAAATCTTACCTTGCGGTCTGGCCGAGCTCCGGTCCTTGTGTTGCTACGATTTCGGTTCTTTCTGAAACCTTCAATGAGGAGTTTTCGAATACTTGTAATGGACAACCTGCCGTTTTTGAGAATTATAACGTGTTTTAGGAATTGTGCTAGTGTAAGATCGCGAACGCTCTGTTTGTAAATAAACGTGCGCCCGGAAAATTGTAAATTGCTTTTGTTTACAGAGTTACAACAGGTGCTCATTAATAAGCAGGTTCCTGAGAGTCTGGCAGCTATAAAGATAATGTATATCAGGCCCAGAATTGTCCAAGGGAAAGCGAAATATGATGACGCCCGCTTGAGCTTAAGACATTTCAAAAGTGAAAAAAGTTTTGGAAGAGGAAGCCAACGAATTCCTATCACGTACACTATCGTAACCGGCACGAGCAAAGTCAAGCTAAAGCCTTGGTGCTGTCGGCTATTCTCAATACATGGCTACCTACGAGGGTTTGAAAACACAATTCTTGCTCCGGTTTTATTTTTATTCCAGGAAAGAACTTGAGAGCGCCCTCTAGAGCCTTTTTAAAATCCTCTCTGCGTCTCTGTCCATAAAAGTACCACATGAAATCAAAAAAAATTTCAATGGCTCCTCCTTGCCAATCGCTCTGCTCGTATTTACTGGCGCTCGGTGACGTCAGGGGTTATTGTGTGTTTTCCAGTCACTGCCACATCTTTGCTGAATGGTTTTGTGTCAGGCCTTCATTACTCTTCTCCCCCTTCCCCGTCCCCCATCTAAAGTCTCCTCTCCCCTAGCCCCTTAGTAAGGGCCTGACGCTCAGGCTTTTACTGAAGAGAGAGATTTCTATTTTTAGACTAAAAATTAAAACTAACTAAACTTATGATTTGAAAGATTGCCTGCAATGTGCTGGACTTTACTTGAGATTTCAGGCAACCCGGTTTTTAAAAAAAATACAGATAGACTTGCAAACATTTTGAGCCACTTTTCCTCTTAACGTGTCACCGATCCCTGTTCCCGCCTACAAATGACAACCTCGACCAAGATTGGTCAAAATTTTGACAGATGAAATTGACGCATAAAGACGCAGCAGCTCAAAATTTGTTTACCGACAACCGGAGTTTTTTTTTATCTTAACTTTACGTGTTCCTCCACTGCCGCCAATGGAAGAAATACAACTGCCATCAAGATTCCTTTGTTATTCAAAGCTCTCTTGTTTATTTAAGGTTTTTGTCGAGGAAGCATCCCAGCAAGGAATTCATGGACGACTGTTGTTGTAGTTCATGCAGGTTCTTTCAGCATAGTAGGGGAGAAACCTAAACGGTTTCTGGCCTCACTTATTAGCTTTTAGGGGTTGCATCTCAGGTACTTAAGTTTGAATAATCATTGCATTTTTTTTTGTCTCGTTTGGCTTTGGCTGTGAAGTCGGGCGTAATTATTTTCAGTTACTTAATTCTGTCAGGTGACCCATAAGATTTGACACCATGTATGGCTTCGCGGTTTATATACACAAAGCTTTTAATCAGTTTTCTTCGGTTGTAAATAAAGAGAAGGAAATCTAACCGGGAGTTGTCGGTATTAGTTGTAACATGGTTGTATATAGAAGGCTTTATGCTAGGCATGTTCATCCTGTATTCGCCTTCCAAACTCGAACCCGGCTAAAAAAAACAACTAAAACAAGGAAAGCAAGGTTTAAAAAGATTTTCCAAACACTTCAATCACACTCAAGACTTTCTCCATTGAGTGAAAAGTGCTTTGTTTTATATCTTTCATGTTTTAATTGTCAGTCAAAAATTCTGCATTGTGCTAGCGGCTTTTGCTTCTTTCATAGATTGTGGGTTTTTCCAGCAAAGTTGACGGATTTTCCCCGAACATGTCTTTGTCAAAAGTTGAAAAAAAACGTGGAAGAGGGTTATTTTATTTTATTCTTTTTTTTTTTAATGGCTTATAGTTTATAATTACGTCTATTTGCACCTTCTTACAACGAGGAATGACAAGTACAAAGAAGCAGTTTTAATCCGTTAATAAACTCCTCAATAAATTTTGTAACCAGCATGAGTGGAAGCTCATTCGTCATTTTAATATCTCCGACAAACATCTAAATAGGTGCGGGCTTCATCTTACTAGACAAGGTAATGATCTTCTATACAGAAATTTTGTTAAATGTTTGCCTTTGAATGTAAATAATTATTAGCATGTCTCCTCAATGCTGATTGTTTGACTCTGAGTCTTATGGCATCCATCAATCTAATTTCTATCAATTTGTTTTTACGAAGCACGAGTCAACTTCGAATGTTCGTCTTCCATCGAAGCGTGTCTTCAAAATAGCTTATTTGAACGTTAACAGTTTATCAGCCCACATCGATGAAGTCAGAATTTTGCTGGATGATAAATTCTTAGGTGTGCTAGCTATACAGGAAACAAAGCTAAATAATTCTAACAGAGATTCCGAATTTTACATTCCCGGTTTTTTTTTAGTTAGACGTGAAAGAATCAGTGATGGAGGTGGTGTTGTTTGTTTCTATATCAAATCTAGTATTATTTTTTGCTTGAAACGATCTAAACATAGCCGATCTCGAAAACGTATGCATCGTAGTTCGAAAACCCTAATCCAAGCCCCTTACTGTTGTCAAGCAGGGTATCGGCCACCAAATTCCCCTGTTAGATTGTATTCACACCTTGAGAACCTCATCGGAAAACTAGATTTAATAAATTTCGAATTTTTTCTGTTCGGTGACATGAATGCAGATATGGCCACTACCAATTTTGACAACGATGCTCGTCAATTATTAGGGCCTGTTTACATGGAGGTGGGGGACCTCAGATAGGTGAGGTAACATGTGGCGGGTCACCCAATCTATCATGTAAACGTGATCAAATTGAAATGAGACATTATATGGACAGGCGGGTTACTCCACCTAAGCGGGTTACCACACCTACCTGGGGCCCCCCACCTCCATGTAAATAGGCCCTATAATATCGCTGATATTTATGGTCTCCATCAACTAATTTATGAGCCTACCCGTGTTACCGATAAATCGTCTGCTCTCATCGACTTGATTTATACTTATTCTCCCGAGAGGGTTGTTTGCTCCGGGGTAGCCCATGTTGGTATAAGCGATCATGGTCTCTTTTTATGTGTACCGGAAGTTATCTTTTGATCTTCCAAAGGGACATACTTCTATGACTTATAGGAGTTTTAGATACTTTAAACGCTCCGTCTTTCGCACTGATATCTCTATTCGGCACAATTGGGATTTTCTAAGTTCTTCAAAAGACCCGAATGAGCTTTTGTCCGAGTCGAAATCAAATTTCCTGGCAACTGCTGATAAAAACGCCTCAATTCGTACTAAGCCTGTGCGTTTCCACAAGTCACCTTCGATTACAGTCGATTTAAAAAACTCATGCATAGCAGGGATGTTGTGAAAATAAAAGCTATTAACTCCAATCATACGCACGATTGGGCATGCTTTAAAAGCATGCGTAACAAAGTCAATGCTGTGATCCGACAGGCTAAAGAATTATTTTCAGCGAATCTGACGGCGAAGTGCGTAAAACGTGGCAGGTAATCAATTACTTTTCGCAAAACGGGCAGGTCCTCGGAAAGGGATCGAGTTGAGTCTGAATGGAGTTCCAATAACTAATTCGACCACTTTGTCAAACGCTTTCAATGACCACTTTTCCTCAATTGGCTCCAAACTGGCAAGCGAAATACCTTTCAACAATGGCTCTAGTTTTCAGGAATATATCTCTGGCCTTAGCGAACGATTCCAGTTCGTCTCCACTGATAGCAATCAGGTTTTGTCTCTTTTTAAAAAAACTGAACAAATCTAAAGGAGCTGGTCTCAATGGAACGGTTTGATTGGCTGATTTGATTGTACCTAATATTTCAATTATATTTAATAGTTCCTTAGCTAATGGTATATTTCCCGAAGATTGGAAGTCCTCGAGGGCTTCTCCTCTATTTAAGCATGGCGAAAGAAGCGATATAGACAATTATCGGTCCAATTTCAGGTATCTCTATAATTGGCAAAGTATTTGAAAGAAATATCTACAATCAACTCTTTACCTGTCTAATTATATTTTGTCCAAGCACCAATCTGGGTTCCGCGCGCTTCATTCAACAGTTACAGCCTCACTGGAGGCAACTGATAGTTGGGCCTATAATATTGATAAAGGTAACGTTATCGCTGTTGTTTTTCTTGACCTTAAGAAAGCGTTTCACTCAGTCGATCACCACATTCTATTATCTAAATTACATCTTTGTGGTATAAGAGGTGTTTCCCATAAATGGTTCCGCCTCCTATTTAGATGATCGTACTCAGAAATTCGTTGTCAATGGTTCTCTTTCAGAATGTTGCACCCTCAAGTGTGGTATTCCCCAGCCAATGAGCGTGCCTCGATTTTTGCATGTATATTATTAACAAACAAACAATAAAATAAAACATCTTAAAATTCATTTCAATTTGTGAAATTATCAGAAAGCAAATACAGGAAAGCAGGTCTGGTCGTGCATTTGGGCTCCGACACGGTATTCTGGTTTCCCATGTCACTGTTAGTAATGTTCTTTCACGGTGATCCACCACTGCATTGATTCCTCTGTTGCCACTACTCCCTTGTCTTTTTGTTCCAATTTTTCCCCCTTATTGAAATTCTGTTGTCTTTGAAAATAAAACTTATTATTACCATACCGAAGAAAATTATATTGAACCTCACAATACATATGGTCATGCGTGTTAAACGTTGTCTCTGCCTAAGCAGCAGTGTAAGAGGGATCGAAAATATGTGCTGAATAACTTAAATTTAACATGAGTGGAAAGTAAGATTTGTAGTAATATTATATGTCAAAAAGGTGTGAAAGAAAGGTTTAACGTCATTATCTACGAAGTTCTACGAGTCGAAACGACTTAACCCGATGAGGCGAAAAATTTGACCGACGACAGAGGTAAATGCTTGACTGTTGATGCGTTCCTTACCCACTGATCATTTTAGCTCGGAACAGCGTCAGCTCAACGTTACGGATTCTGACGCCAAAATTCTAAGCTCTGGACCTGCATGTATATCTGACTACGTGAATCACCGTGACAGTAACTGATATAACGACTTTTTAGCTCCCATTTAAACAACTAAGACTGAATCAACACGTGTGAGTTTGAGGCGAACGCAAAACATTTAGTGACTGAGTATGATCTCAGTAATGGCAATTAGTTTCGAAATTAGTTGTATAAATATCTATCTTTAAAATGACATGCATCTTAAAGACATACATACCTTGTAGGTTCGTTTTCAACAGGCTTTTTAAATACTTAGGGACAAACTGAATTTTCTTATAGAACTTTAGGTCTTTTGGTGCAGTTAAACTTTCTCTAAGAGAATGAGATTGCACTGCAATCATTTAGAGTAATTAAAAAAGAAATCACCAAAGAATTATAAGTTAACCACAGGTGTTATAAAGCGTTAAGCAACGACGAGCTAAAGCTTTACATTACCCGGCTCTAAGTGCAGCTGATGGTATAATACTTGTAGTAAAGTGAATACTTTAACCCGTTGTTTGGTCGATTCTTTTTCATCCTGATCAACTACGAGTCGATTAAATTGCATAAACAAACAGGAAGATGTACATCAGGAGATGATGTTACTATGTAAACAGGAACACTTAAACTATTTTCGTAGGACAGGATGACAATCTAATGTCTGCGGGTCAAGGAATTACGTTAACTTGACATCCAAATACCCTAGCAAGCTGATTCTTGAAGTTCGCGAGATATTCTCGTTTCAACGGGAATACACCGAAAATGAAATGGATAGGCAAGGCGTATTTAATATACAAAAGCACTCAAGAATATCTGTTTCTGTAACGTAGACAATAAGAGCAACTTTCTTTTGTGCATGTTAAAATTTATGGAAAAGCTGCTTTCATATGTTGAGGGGAAGGGTAGTTTGTTCCATTAGTTTTTTTGAAGGAATACTCGAGCAAACGATTATTCCATCCAATATTTTACTGGACAAAAAAATAGAATTCTTTATAAATGATGATCGCTGGATGGCTTTCGAAAGATAAGTAAGCAGTCCATTGCATATCTCTCAGTGCTGTGGCCTATCCGTAATGTAATGAGTTCATTAAAAGAAGATAAAAAAATTCAGGAGGGAAAGAATATTTTCAGTTATTGCCAGTGTAATTTTTTTCCCATGAGTCTGAAGCCTCGGTGGAACTATAAAACGCACAGAGAAAGAATTAAGTGTTTGCATTTCTTAAGAGTTTTGTTGTATTGTTTCTTTGTTTTATTTTCGTTTTCTTCACTCTAATTAAAAAGAGGAAACCTCATGGGAAGAATAGGAAGAATTATTTTTGTAACAGAAAACGTTTCTGGAAAACCGGCGTCTTAAGAATATACTACTTTCCCGTTCTATAACAGTTTCTAAAACAGTAATTGATGACGCACGAGTGAACAAGATGTCATACCAATATTTGCGCTACGTCGGACTTCGTTGCAGTTCGTGACTGTAATGTCTTCTTGTAAAACTGTTGCAACAGGTAGGAACAGAAGCCGGAAATAACTTGGAGTTTTGAATCACGGCGAAAACAAAACTGAACGGAAAACTGATACGCTTTTCTAAATTTACCTTCATGAAATAGTACACTAATTAAATGTAACTCGATATGAGGGTATAAAAGACGCTGCATTCTGCAGCTTAACAATTTAAGTCATTTTTCTTCTAACTTATTGAAGGAAAAAAAGAAACAAGAAAAAGTGATTTTCATTACACTGGAAGCGATCAAAATGATTTTTCAAATCTGGAAGGTAACACTGAACTTTTGTACACATATCCTTAGTACCTCTTGTGTATATTTACAAAAAATTGTGAGTTATCTGGTTATCGGGTTACCAAAGTATATCACTTTACGCTTTACTAATTTGCTAATAATGATTGATTAGTTGCTGTTAACACTTTCAGCCCCAGATTGAGTCCAGTTACAATTAATTATAAGTTATCAGGTTACCATTTGAAGTATATCATGTTACGCTTTAAATGACAAACGACAACTGATAGAATGATCGTTAACCTTTTTCACAATCGGCCGATACTTCTATTTCTAGCTATGAAACAAATTCTTCTAAGAACCCACGGAGGAAGTTCCTCAATCAGCTAGCTTTTTATTCTACCGTGCCGTGGTTTTCCATAATTTTGTCCTTTTTTAAGAATTAGGATTTCAGCATAATCTTGTTAATGGAAATATTTTGGCTCTTGCTAAAAGGTTCAAAGACAAATCATTGTTATGATAAAAGAATTTTTTTAAAAAAAAGCACTTGTTAATAACTTTTGGTAAGTGTTATTATTATTATTATTATTACTATTGTTGTTGTTGTTGTGGTTGTTGTTATTATTTATTTATGTATTTATTTATTTTTGTTGAATTAATGATATTTCTTTTTTTCAAAAAGAAAACAAACAGATATGCCCTGAAGAGGTTGTCGGATACGTACGCCAAAAATCACATTCGCGTGATTTCCGCAGAATAAAAATTAAAGCAATAAGCGAATACTTAGACGTGATTGCCAATCGGCCCCAATCGGTAACAAAACGCTACTTAAAATGACTCATTTCCGCTTTCTCGATAGCTATCTGCCAATATCCTTTCTGTCTTGTTGGTTACGTCCATTTTCTTAACATCTCTTGGTTCAAGCTACGCCAAGCCTGCCATAGACGCGAACACGTCAGAAAAAAACAATGCAGACTTGGCAAATTTCATAGGAAACCCGGACCAAGGCAGACCGAAATACCCAGTCGTCCCTCCTAAATGGTCTGGAGATGACAATGGCCATTTTGAACTTCTGGAAAATCCAGGCTTGAAGGTACAGGAGGGAAGTCGTCAGACTGGCAACGCAGCTGTTTTAGGAGATGATGTAAAAGCTGAAACAGTTGTATCGAAAGATAATGAAAACAACAGGAAAACTACTGATAATGGTCATGGCACACGAAAGCCTCGTGATGCTAGCAATGTGTGTATTAAACGATACGAATATCATATCATATATAACAGGGTATTTCGAATTGCTATTTGTAAAGCTGGTTGTAAACCAAAGTATATGATCGTCACATTTTCAAATGGTCAAACGAAAGCAATTAAGTACGATTGTTACAAGTGATTACGTACAAATGTACAGATTAACAATACATATTTTTATGTGGTTGTAAACACTGTGAGGAAATCTATTTGCTATTTATTTCTGCCTTATTTTGATACCTCGATATTCCGATATTTAAAATAGTATTATGTATAAAAATTGTCCTAAAAAGATGTTACACTCTCTTTAAGAAGCCAATAATATAAAGAGTATTAAAAACTACAATTAATTCACCTTGGAAAAAATAGCTTGCACAAATTGTGCATAATAAAAAGCATATTAGAAAAAAAGGAGTTGTTTTGGCTGTATTTGTTGGTGCCCCATCGCGAGAGTAATCACTTCTGTTAGTTTTGAGTTGAAATCATAATAAATATATATCTATATATCTTATTTTTCTAGTTGTTACATCATTCTCTATTTCCTTAAAATTTTCATCATCGTTATCATCAACACCACCATCATTGAAGTAAAAGTTTTGTTTCCTATGTAGCACTTAAAGGTTAAAAAAAACTGAACAACAATGGTAGGCAAAAGAGGTAAAAAGGATAATGTTTCAGGGTTTTCAGAGTCACTAAGTAAACGACGAAGAGAAACTTGGAGGCTTTTCTTGTCAATGGTATGACAGTGATAAAGATGTGATATTCACCGAAACGCCTGTATTGAAGAGGAAATAATTTTAAGTTTCTGTTAAAAATTTCCCGCAACTAAGAGAGCTAGGGAAACAACAGACAGAAGTTCCAGAGGAAGCCTTTGAAACATTTGTACGTTTGAGTTGCTGGCACAACTGAGCAAAGGACAAAAGCAAATTATTCAAGACATTTCAAACTTAAAAGCTAAAGTTAAGCTGAACAAAGCGGCGTTAGATAAAATATCCAGTCAATTTAACACCCTCAACGACGGCTAAGCAAGCATTTAGACTGGCTATCATTTTTATGGTCGTCCTTTCCCTTCCAGTTAGATTTGATTGCTTCTTCTGAAACTTGGATCACCCCTCAAGACGACATAACCAGCTTAAAAATCGTGGGTTACAATATCATAACTAACAATCGCAAGTTTTCTATAGGTGGCGGAGTTGCTTTATATTTAAAGTCCAATTTTGAATATCACTTAAGAAATGATTTAAAAATAGCTGGTCCTGAAAATATCTGTCCGGACACAGAAGACATGCTTATGAACGTGATTCATATCCTTCCCAGTAGGTCCCAACGCTATTTTATTGATGACTTTGAAAAAGTTCTACATTCCACCTTTATGTCCTTTTTGTGTCTGATCTTAGGTGTTTTCAACATCAATACACTGGTTAAGAGAACAAAAGTAAACGAATGCCTTGACTTGATTCATTCAGTAGGTTTTAATCCTTTGATTTTCGTAGCAGCTCGCATAACTGAATCGAGAACAAGTTGTATCGAACACATTCTTTTTAAAACTTTGTGTCATCAAGTACTAGTGGTAGCATTGCTTTAGAAATAACTGATCATCCGCCAGTCTTTGGCTTTTTCGTATGATCCGACGCTAAGCCCCTTTCCCAATAAAATTGAAATTAGGTATTTTAAAAAGTTTGATAAAACTGTTTTCCACACATGCACCGATTAAATCGATTAATACAAAAAATAAGTCCAACAAGGCTTGGATGGCGAAGGGATTGAGAAAATCAATTAAAGTTCCTAACGCGAGCTCTATAAAAAATTTCTGATAACTCGAACAAATATTTATCATTAGTATGTACATGCTCAGCGCTCTTGGTGATTCAAGGAATCTGGTTGGTTCGCTATTTCGGATTATTTAACAATTATTCCTTGAGCCCGATTGGGACTCAGAGGCCATCAGGGCGAGAGGAATAATTGTCTTAGTAAAATCCAACTAGTTGGTCAACAATATCGAGACTAAACAACTTTAGGTAGCAAAATACGATTTAGCCGCCATTGTTTTGGTTTTCAAAACCGGCATCTTTTCGCAACTAGTGGGTTATAACATCCCCGCATAGCCTAGTAGTATCTCACCCAATTAGAACGCAGCATTGATAATAGACCACTAGTTCGATTTTACAAAGACGTGATAGTATATACACACTCAGTGATCTTGGTCATTTAAGCAATCTGATTGGTTCGCTATCTCGGACTATTCAACAACATTCACCTCCTGGCGAGTGGATAATGTGTGAGCTCTGTGTTTTTCCAATTTTTTTAGAGAATGGTCTTTTAAAACTCGACAAAATCCTAGGGTTGACATTTTTTTAAGGCAAGAAAAGACTTCGAAGGACTTCAAAACGAAGTTTTTCCATTTACTATAGCTGAGTTTTGTCCTCGATGGATTGTTTACAACTCCCGTTTATTCGCGTAGAAGAGTTCGTCTCGTGAACTCAGCGTTTCCTAACAAGAAAAATTTGGCCCAAAAATCGAAGTTTATTTATGACAAACAAATCTGAAGGCAAATGTTTGCAGAATTTCTTCGTTTCAAGTAAATAGGAAAAAGAATGCTACAGGAAGACGACGTCTTACCTCGAGCAACCGAGCCGCCAGTTTTGTCAGAAACTTCGTGCGAAGAACGACACAACAAACCTTTTTGGCTATAAACTTAACTAGTCAACAGAAAACAACAAAGCTCTACTTTTCTTCTCAAGTAAGGAAGCAATTCAAACTTTTAAAGGTTTCATTTAAGCCATTACGCTGTTGTTTGCGAAGTGATAAACTTTTGAATTGCCATGGTTGAAAATTCTGCAAAGATCTATTTTTAAACTTTCGCGTGATTTGATCCGTCAATCAAGTCGTACTTTTTAATGGTTTCCTCTCTGATTTTGTTGGGATCTCTTCGTGTGTATTTACTAAAACAATTATTCTTTTCAATATCGGTGAATAGTGGATTTAGGAATATTTACTTCGCCGCTTCGCGGTTCCGTGTATATTTAGCCACTATTCACCTCGATTTCAAAGAATAATTGTTAAATATTCACTGCTCTAGAAGGCGGTGAATATAACGGCAAAATCGCTGTCGTAACCTGAATATTTTGCCAAAGTTTTAGAGTAAGAACTTTTTGAAAATACAAGAATATCCTAGTGTTGATGATTCTAAAGGTAAGAAAAGACTTCATGGTGTTTGAAGAGCGTGATTTATTGTGAGGTGATTTACTGTAGTTGACTTTTTACAGGCTCGAAGCAATGTTAACCTACACAACAGAGCAAAAATATCTAGGCTGCTTCTTCACTGTCTTGTGAATTTTGGATTTCCTCGCAAGACCAATTTTGCGTATAAATAGAGGTTAATTGATGGAGAAAAAAGAAAGGCGAATGTTTTCGAAAATTGTACGTGCCAGCAAGTCACTGAGCAAGTTAACAAGGCAACGAACACTGCAGATAAACAACGCTCACCTCGATCGGGGCCGCTGTTGACTGTCAGCATAGAGGAGTTCACGCTCATAGTTGCATCATGGGCAATCAGGGCAAGATGGTAGGAGATCAGAACATTTGTATTAGAATTCAAAGCCAGCTAACTATTCTTGAATTCATCATGTTCATATATTTGATGCTTTCTCTTTGAAAAGAGTATCTTACAAGTTCAAAGAAACCGTACACTAGATCTGGAGTGCAAAGAAGTACGTGATCAGTTTTTAGAAAGCCTCCATTTTTCCATACATTTTCTATAATTTTGAGTTGTCGAATTACAGAAAATGTATGGGAAAATCAGACAAGTTACTCTTTGGTATGGTATGGTATGGTTACTTTATTTATACACGGTATTTCCTTCAGGTAAATTTACATTCAAGCATAGAAAAACTATCTACTAACCAATCTAGAATCTAAGATAAAAACTTAAATAAAAAATTAAAGATGAAAGGAAACACCTGCTTTTCAAGAAGGCCGTGTGCAAAAACAGCATATCGCTAATTAAATTTTTTGTCAATCGAAATTTTTGTCTCTTAATTTTCCCTTAAATAAATTAGGGGATGTCAATTGCCGCACCTCCAGAGGCAAGCTGTTTCATAACACACTTCCGCTGAAAGAAAGACTTCTTTTATAAAATTCGGTAAGGGGTTGTGGAACAGCGAGCTTGTATTCATTCTCTCTACGGTTATAACTAGTTAAATCTTTTTAGTTTTAGCTTTTTAAATCTTTAGCTTAAGCTTTTCTTTTTCTCTTAAGCTTTTAAAAGACAAAGCGTCAAAAACATAAATTCAGGATGAAATAGTTTGCTTGAATTCTAATACAAATCTTCTAATTTCCCGCCATCTTGCTGTTAGAAATTATTGCGTCATTGTGGCGGGAAAACTCGTCACGTGATCTGAAAACTGAGCTTTTTGCAAGAGTCTTAGAACTGTGTAGTCGTTCGGAGTCGTGGAGCTGATCGAGTGTGTGGATTGAGTTTAGATCATCGCATTTTTACGCGAATTGATGTCGATGAATCCTTTAAGTGTAGAACAGAGTACAGAATTCTAAAATATGAACATGTGAAGAAATATGCTTTAATGGAGTGAAGAATTAAAACTACAGAGAACTGATTATATATACAACATTTGGTTGCACTTGCCCTGATTACTCATGATGCAACTATGAGCGTGAACTCCTCCATTTGCGAGAAGCGACAAAGAAGAAAACTTTCTTATTCACGGTGAGTTGACGGAAGAAAATAAAGCTCCACGTTTCTTCTCAGAAGAATAGTAATTTCAACTTTAGACGTTTCTTAAACCGTTGATGCTTAAGCTTACAAACTATGATTTGCCATGTTTGAAGATACCTAAAAGATCTAACTTTTGCGCATCTAATGTTTACTGCTACATGTTCCGCATGAAATTCACACGTCAATCAAACTAATCGTTTTTTTAATGATTCCGATTTTGCTGAGATCACCTCGTGTGTATTATACTAAAACAATTATTCACCTCAGGCTCAGTTATTATTGTTGAATAATCCCCTTCGTCTAGGGGATTATACAACAATATTAACTTTGCCTTCGGTGAATAATTGTTAATTACAATCAATATGAAATTTAATAAAGCCCTTCGAACCTTAAACAACTATAGTGTACAGTGAGTGGTCCTAGGTCCTTGACTAAACATTATAATCATTCGAAGCAAATTTTTCTTTCTTTTCGTTGGACAAGAGCCCACCACGTGACCTGCAAATAACTGCCTACAAATAATGGTCTGCTCCTGCGCAATGCCGTCCAACTGTGTTTGGCTGCAAATGGTATTCTGCACATGCGTAAAGGAAACCGTTCTTTCTCCTTCTTGTGATCGCCCTTGCGTGAAAATGGCAGATCGCTTTGCTTCCCGAGGATATTCATTAAAAACAAACAAACAAACTCAGTTATCAAATGATAAAACAATTATTGAACTCGGTTATCGCAAAATATCGTGATTTGTCAGTGTCTCGCAGATTAATTATTTGCCTCAGCCTTCGGCCTCGGCAAATAATTGATCTACTCGCCACAGACAAATCACGATATTTTGCTCAACCTCGTCCAATAATTGTTAATTATCTCGAATACCTGAATCAAAACGCAACGAGCTGAAATGCTCCGTTAAGATATCTATTATATTCCTCTCAATAATCGTGAAGTGACCAGTTCCAGACTTAAGTATTTTGCTTGTAATTCGAAAAGAGGCGATCGTTCTCGATGGTCCTAGGTCCACGACTCTTGTAAACAGCACGAAAAGTATGTGGGAATGCGACAGCTTCCCTACGAAAGTGTAATTTTCACAATACTTCAGGTATTTTTTTTTATTCTTGATACAATTATGCTACAAATTAATACTCAGCGCTCAGCGTAGGTAAAAATAAAAATACAGCACCTTTTTAGCCTATGAAAATTCAAAATAATATAGAGAATATATTCGATGCTGTCGAAAATAATTACAAAAAAATTAAGTATATATTCGAGATATTAGGGCGTTTAAGATACGGAGACTACGGACTACGAACTACGGCTGGACGAGCGTTGTCCATTTTTTGTAGCACTGGGTTGAGTCTAGCCTCCCACGAAGGCGTTTTTAGAGGAGCTCGTTTTGTGGGGAGGGATGAAAAACTAGCTCCCCTAAAAACGCCTGCGTGGGAGGCTAGGTTGAGTCGTGTAAATAAAGAACGTTAAGACTGCAATACAGACAGTAGACTACGAGAGAAGAGGCGGAGAGGGAAACAACACGCAAAGATTTTCTTGTTTTCATCACAGTTCACAAAAATGAAAGTCAGTTTTGCATTTGATCTTATTTTTAAAACAATGAAAAAATTCTTCCATACTTGAAGGAAGCAATTACGTCGGGTGAAATTGGTGAACAAAGTTTTGGTTACACAGGTTTTATTTTTTTCTCCCATGAATACTTATGTCAAATATTAAAGAAATAGACAGAAATAGTAATAGCTCATTTATTAGATTTAGAAGATGGACTTCTCCGACTACTGATCTGATGTAGTTTGAAGTATTGAAATGCCGAGTTTCGATTGTCTCGAAGATGTTTACGTCATTTTCATTCAGCAAATGCGATACAGAAACTCGCATAAACAAAGGTTACACAAGTAGAAAGACACATTAGTCAGTGCGAACAAACGTTGGAACTTTTCAAGTGCAAAGAGAGAGTAAATTACCTGCATGATTTCTCTTCTCCTCGGTCGTCAATCTGAATTCTGCGTATAAACAGCTAAACTTATTTAAATATGAGCTTAGCTAGATAAAAATGTAGTCACAACAGTAAATTAAAAGCGTAAATCTGAGCAGAAATTAGACACAAACTACATATTTCTCTTCCCTCTCACTTAAAGCAGGTGAATTGAAAACTTTTTTACGAAAAGACGAGATTCTTGAATTACCGAGACGGCAAAATGCGAGCAAAATGTTCTCCGTAGTCGCGACTACGCGAAACAGCTCAACAACTCACCGTAGAACTACGCGGGAGAAATGAACAGTCATGTGGTTTTGATCATGCGCAGTAGCATGTTTAACCGTAGTCGTAGTCCGTAGTCGTCGTATCTTAAACTCCCTATTAAGAAAAGAGAACTTGTAACCATGTATAAGGAATATTTTCAACACATTTCCTGTTTATCAATCAAAACGTTTCATTTATTTTGCAAAATGTAATTACACCAAAGTCACAGGTCGCCGACAGAGGACCACTGCGCGAAATCAAGAGTAGACAAAACAAAAAAATTTAAGGTGGCTGAATACAGTTTTGGCAGTTTGTGAGTATATGTCATTTGCCAAATCATGGCAAGAGAAAGGTTGCAGGTCACAAGCTGAAACTTGGCAAGTGAAAAATATACTGATGAAAGATTTTGATTGACAGGTAAAATGTGACGTTTTCATGGTTTCCGTGGCAACATGAACAATTGAATACAACCTCAATTTTTCACTTTTGCTCAGTTTACATAAAATTCGCTCATTAGATTTTCCTTGCACAGAGCTTACCATAATTAATCATTACCATTTGAAACTTATTTGACCAAATTTTAGCAGACAGGTTTTTAGATAATCAATGATATAATTGTACTGTAATTATTAAATGCGTCACCAAATTCGTCTGTTCAACTTCCATTTCAAAGTTCTCATTATTTAAAATACGATAAAATTAAGTAACAATTCTGCCAAATATCACAAAATTTTAATGAGTACATTTTGAGAAATCGTCGTCTGTGTACCATTGCTTTTTTCGCCATGTTTGTTTGTCTAATTTAAAACACGCGCCGTCACGCGAGTTACCGCTGACCGCCCGCAAAACTGTGTTCAGCCACCTTAAAGTCTGCAGCAAATTTGCTTCCAGCGGCAGATAAGGTTTTATCTGAAAACCTATCCTGCAAAAAGGCACTTCTTCACGTTGCGTTTTATTTATTCACAAGCCAAGTAAACATGACCATGTAATTTACGGTGCCGCAAAAGTACAAACTTCAAGAAAGACAAATTAACCTACCTTTTTAAAAACTCTGTAAATTTCGCGTCTTCAGCAACAGCAGGAAAGCCGAAACTTCGCCATATGAAAGAAGACTAAGCAATCAATAAATCATCTGACACATTCATTTTTTTTTTTCATTAGTTTTCTGGCGAAATATTTCATCATGTTCGGAAACGTCGCGCACCAAGGACCACATACTGTATTTAAGGACTCCAAGAAAATAAAGAAAATGTCTGCATATGGCAACGAAACAAAATTTGCGATGTGAAATTTCAAAGAAAGTTTTGAGCAATGTATGGCATAATCAACTACCTTTTTACGTAATAAACGGGACACCTATAAAACTTCCTGAACACCTGGGCCGACTTGTTCAAAGCTAGGTTAAGATAACCCTGGGTTAGTGCGAGATTTGAATTCAGATTTGAAACCTTCAAAAACATTTCAGTTTTTAATTCTTTTTGTCTACAAGTTGATGATTGGAAGCTCTAAAAATAACAAAGAAAATTATCCGAGAAAACGCTTTTGAATACAAGAAAAAGAAATTCGGGTTAAATTTAACCCTGGGTTAAGCGCTAATCGGCCTTCTAACAACTCTAGGGCACAGTATTTTATCTCGTTTATTATTATTATTATTATTATTACTATTATTATTATTATCATTATATTATTATTATTATCATTATTATTATTACTCAGTCCTTTCATGATGCGGCTTGAAGGTGTCTTCATGGACTGTAAGTATTTGCTAGAACAAATTTCCGTTTTTTAGGGGAAATTGTGTACAATTTGAATCACGACAGGTTTAAGCGAATTTTTAAGTTCTTCTTCAACATTTGGGGTCTGATCAAGTTTTTGCATAATGGTCAAAAGTCCATACCGTTGATAATGAGAACAAGAGTTACTCAAGTTTACCCACATGCTACCACCCTTCCTGTTTCTTGGGTTGTGAAGATGGTCTGGGTCTGTTGTGGCAAAGCAGGGATACAGTGTGCAAGGGAACAGGTAAGGGTTTTATAAATTTCGAAAGTTTGGCCTGAAGAATATGACAGGCTTATGTGTGTTGGTACAAAAAAGGTGATGGTGTAATGATTGCCAATTAGCAGATTTAGGTGGGGTCAGGTGTTTGCGATATGTGGTAAAGAACTACAGACTGATATGGGGATGGTGGTCCAAGTCAGACTTTCGGCTGTTCATTAATAATTGCTTAAGGAGCATCTCACCAATTTGATAGCCCAGTAGAAACTGAAATAGATGGATATCTGAGTGAAATTCACAGGGGAGTGTAATAGGTAGAGAACTCGACACATTTTGAGAAGCATAAGAAGATTTGAAAGAATGACAAGAATAAAAGAGAAGACGAAACAAATCAGAAAAAAACAATGGTGGATCAGTTTGAAAAGACTTTCCATGGCAAACATCTTCTGCTAATCGCATTACTGACTCTAGTATTTTAAGTTATATGATTTGAAATCATATGCAGCGTTTATGAAAGTTTTGTGTCTTTTTAGTTCCAGTCTTTCTAATAAAAAGAATCAAAGAAAAGGACCGGCTTTTGTCGTCTATATTCTAAATGCGGTTCTTTGTCCACGGCGACGCATTTTCAAGTAAATGCAGTGTGCCAATTACTCCAAGTTCCCTAGCAACAAATTCAAAATTACTTTTTCGTTTAATTAAGAGAATTTCAAACTGTATGTTATTGCCAGTGGAAATAAAAAGTGCACAAGGTGCCGTCAGAACCGTACGAAGAGCTTGTCAAATTGTCAACGGGTGCAAGCCATTTAGAGTTTAACTAGTGCACAGAAAAAAAAAATGATCAATGTGTTTCTTAAACTGCATTATTTTCTTTTAACCTCACAGAAAAAACAAATTTCTTCGACTTTTTAAATGAATATATGTATTTTAAGAACGTGGCTAAGTTAGTTTTGATAAATAAAAGTATGTACAACTGAGACATGCTTTTAATCCTTCGAATTTCTTATCGTACACTGAGCTCTTACATTGTGTCATATATCAATCACCTCATGGTTATTCAATTGGA
>OZ037994.1:34899351-34909351 GCA_964035705.1 Porites rus
GCTTACAACAATGTATCACTTAGAAATAACATGATAGACAAACATCCACTGTTCTATAAACAAAAAAGAGTAAATGAGACAATGTAAATCTGTTTAATACAACCATACAATAAGCTATTTCAACTTTCTGTATAACAACAACATAATTGTATTTCAATATCATGGTAGTTTGCTTTAGGACTCAATCCTTTTTTTATGTCTGTTTGTTTGTTTGTTTTATTTCTGTTATAAGGTAATTCCCTTGAAATTGTTCTACTATCAAACTTTTTTTGAAACGAGGCATAATCAACATTCATGATATGAACATTAAAAAAATGCATTAAAAAGATTGGGTTACCCTGCTTGTTTACGCGTCAGCAGGCTCTTAAACTGGGGTATTTTTAATGGTTGCACGTTAAAAATTCGAATCCCCTTCTTAGAGAATTAAGTCGTTGTTAATTGAAACACACAAAATTTTATCTTGAACAGAAAGCTTCTTTTATTCAAATAAGCAGTATTGCTTCATTTAATTCGTTTTTGATTGCCTGGTTGTGGGGATATTGCACTTTTTTGGACAGTTCCATGGTTAGGTTGAGGTCCTCGCCTTGACCCAAATGCACCAAATACGAAACTATTTTCCCCAAAAAAATCATGTTCTACTATCAAACTTTTTTTCTTCTTCAAATCATGTTCTTTATTAGACTGTTCTTAGCAAACATCTGGAAAAAAAATTGGGGGTCACCTTGCTTGTTTCCTCACAAACTGCTGTGAAAGGTGGACATGGTTTTGGGATCGCAGTCAGGATGGATAATTTGCGCGGCGGGGACTGGGGCGAGATACAAAATAACGCCCATCATGTTCGAAGTATGCACTCGAGATCAAGCATGTTTAAGGTTGTTTTTATTTGTTTGATATTGCCAACACAGGAAATAAAACTTGAAAAGAGTACATTAAATACCAAGAAATGAGGTAAGTCAAAATTTGATGAGATTTTGGAGTCATGAATCTTTATTTTGGACTATTTTGTAGCGCCGCCCGTTCTGTTTAATTCCAGTGAGCTAGGGTTCGATTTTTTTGCCTTTACACGATATAAATGCTTGACAAAGGAACTTGAAGAAAACGCTATTGAGTCCTCTTCTTCATATGTTCGCTTGTTTGGTTTCTATGCACGGCAAAATATGAATTCAGCAGCAAACTTCGTGTTTGCATCAAAGACTTCAGTCTCCCTCGCGTGGTTCTGGTGCTACGGTGGGTCTTATTTGTTCCAGAAATATTCGTCTCTCCACTCACTCTCGGAGTTTGAACAGCATTTGTACAGTAGCGATCCCAGGCGAGATACTGGCTCTTTAATGCAGTTGGAGAGCCGTAGAGCTGCCCCACAGGTTTCACAGCCCCATAATCCAAAGGCTCAGCCAGGACATTTTAATAATTCGACAACTCGACGGTCGCGAAGGGAAAAACCACTGCAGACTTTGGGATCAAGCACACTTCTTTCATTTTCTTGTTTCTCGATAGCAAACCAGGAAGCTGTCAGCCGATCTGCTGCATTATTATTGCGTATAAAAGCTTTAGCTCTGCAAAAAAGACCCTTGTTTGCTCTTTTCGCGCTGGTGGGACGAACCGCGCCATCTTGGATGTGGCAATGTTATGCGCAGTACAGGGTGCACAGTGCAAAACAAGGGAATTATCTACCTTGCAAAATGAAACATAAACGGTAATCACAACAATATCAAGCTTGCAACAATGGATAACTAGAAAACATCATGATGACTAAAAAAAAAATTTGTTGTGCTGGTTTTTTATCTAGTGCCGCTTTTTGTACTTAGCTACAGTTGTAATTAAGCTTACTAATACTCCTTCGGACAGCAAATTTTTCCAGCTTTTGCGTAGCAATTGCAAATCTTCGTATGGTTTCTCCCAGTATTACGTCACGCGGAAACAGAAGAGAAACACGACGTTGTGGCTGTTGCAAGAATTAGCTAGCATCACCTTGTGCGGCGGTTACTTTGAAAATACCAGAGACCCCCGTAACGGTTTTATCAAATCAAAAACGTTTCCCATACTTAAAACAATAAGACGTTCTTAATGCGTTAAGTCGAGCTTGCTTGAGGATAAGATAAGAGGAGGAGCCAATTAAATATACAGGAAACAGGATTTTCTCGCTATAGGTTTTTTAACAACCTTGTTCCCAGAGTTTTCTATCTAAATTTCTCATCAGGTTAGGGTTATTGGTGTTATTATCTGAATATGACCCAAGTTTACATGAGAACTTGGAGATAGCTTTCCAAAAGGGGGCCTTGAATTCTTAACAAGTGGAAGTCTTGTATCGACTGAAGATGCGAAAATCGATTTGTTTTCTTCTTCATCTCATAATATGATTTAGGGAGCTATTTAAGCTGGCGACTTTCCGCCTTAACTTTGCTTTTCTGAATCGATGGGAAGCCGGCCTTGCTTCATGCCTAGACCGAAAGTTTTCGACGTAAAACTTACTTTCCGCGAGTCAACAAGAGCTTGAACCATTTTCAGGTCGAGGCACGTGTATGATATGGAAAACCTTGCCTATAAACTTGTTCTGATGACCGATTTACTTCAAAGTAAAGCCTCTCTTGCGTGAAGCTCTCCAGCGTATTTTGTGCCTATTCTCACAACAGGGACAATTTTATACTCTACTACCCCTCCCAAAAGGTAAATTCTTGTTGGCTCCCAGATTTTGGCAACCAAGTGACCAGCCGCAAGCAGGGTCCTTTCTCTAAGCAAGAGCAAGAACCCAGGGTATTTGTTTCTTATTTCGTATTGAACGATTTGTTTCTCAATTGTCTGAGTACGCGTGCGTGAATACAGTTTAACCGCCATTAATCGGCTACCCTCGGCGCACCAGCAAGTGGGACAACTAAGTATACCAAGCGCTTGATGACCGCTTAAGAGAGGTGACAACAAAGGGAGAACAAGAGGAGAACTCTCGTTGGGAGGGCCGCCAATGAAAATAATGGATATTTAATTTCCTTTTTCCCTACAATTATTTCGGGACTTTGATTACTGGCCGCTATGGAAATGGTTGGCTGCTTAATTGAGGTTCGACTGTAGACGAAAATCAAGGGCCTCGATTCGAGAAAAATTACGTCATTGCCAAAAAGCCAAAACGTGATAAACACGGTCGCGTCATTTCAGTCATCGCCGAAAATAACTTAAACTGCATGCTCATCACAAGACTTATTTGTATAGAATGACTCATTGGTCGAGTTTGCTTTAGCAGAGCGAGACTCTAAAAATGGGGGCGTTTCTTTTTTTCTTTTTTTCTGTGCGTGGGTACCAAATAGGACGCCATGCCACCAGGTGTTCCTAGCGGAGACCGTGGAAACTGGGGATAAGAATCGTGATGACTTTGATTGTATGCAAATGAGTCTCGTGATGACCATGCGGTTTATTTTTTGCGATGACTGAAATGACGCATGTAAGTTTATCACGTTTTCGCTGTTTGGCAATGATGTAATTTTCCCCGAATTGAGTCTCTTGATTTTCGTGTAATTAGCACGCGTATTAAACAGTAAATACCCCGAGCAGGATGAGAAAATATTATAGCGGGGAAATCCTGTTCTGTGGTGTATTGCGGCGTTACGTTCAATTAAATAAATTCACATTGTTGTATGCGTGATTTAATTGATCAATTTTCGCAGTTGTTAAGATGTGAAGTCGCGTTGCACTTTATAAAAATACTTGTCAGAGATATCAATTTAACCTTCGACTACTACTGGAAGCAATTTCAACTACCCGTCTGACGTTACGTATGTGTCACGGACGTGTTTATACGAGTAGCTTTGCTGGTAATCGACTATCACGCACTCTACTTGCAGCACTTCTTGTCAATAGAATAGAAATTCCATATCAAGCTTTTCCGGAACGGGTCGGTCGGTTGATTGACTTTGGTACAAGTGATTACTTCAGTGGCCGAAAAAACGAACATCTCATCTCAATAAGCAAAAAATTCGAGGTTTACTGGTAAACCAAGATCGTGGATCGATGATCGAGGATCGGTTAAAAAAAAAAAATGAAAATAAATTAAATAAATAATTTGTAGATCGTAGTGATAGTTGTCAACAAAAACCCAAATAATAGTTCTCACATGTCAAAGTTGGTGGTCGTGATGTTTATTCTCTCTCACCGGTTTCTCTTATGACCTAAATTTTGGGTGTGCGAGCGACATTCAGCGTTAGATAAAGAAGACAGTGATTATTATGCTTGATTAATAAGCATAATAATTAATTAACTTAACAATTATTAAAAATAACTAATAATTGTTAAGTTACGTTTTTGGTTTCGTTTGTTCGTTTGTTTGTTTTTCTTTTCCTTTTAGAGGTCTTCCTTTTAGAGGTTTCCCAAATATAAAGTAAGCCGTCTCAATAACACTACAAGCGGTGTTTTGGCTGCAAATCTTTGTACAAGGAAAAGCAATAACCAAGGCTAACCAGTGGCGGAGTGAAGTCAAGCGGATCGCTGGCATGGCTCTCGCTCCTGACTCCGACTCTTTCCTTGCCAACTTACAGATCGAGGGTTCCACTCCTCTGCCTAAGCAAGAGATTGCCAAACGAATCGACTTCGCATTCCTACCACTGATCAGGAGTCCTTCCAAAGGCTTGAATCGCTTCAGTCCCAAACTGAGGATTTGTCACCTCTAACCCTACCCGAGCGCGACCTTTTATCTGTCTCAAAAATTAACCCTAAGAAGGCAGCTGGGCCCGATGGGGCTATATCCAACTGGTTGTTGAAGGAGTCTGCATAAATCCTTGCTTGCCCAGTTACAACTGTGCTAACCTCAGTTTCGCTGAGCTGAGATGCCCGCATCCTGGATCAAGACGGCCGATGAGGTGCTTGTCCCTAAACTGAAACCTGTTACCCACATCGACAAATATTCTCGACAGATCTTTCTTACTCCCACAACGTTCCGTCAACCAAGGAGGTCTTTGAGAATAAGTCTTAAAAGAAAACCATAAAGGACAAATACAACCCGTCCGTTTGGTAATTTCAAAACACGAATTTAATTTTTTTTTTTCGACCATTTACTTCAAAAGAAATATTATCCACACCTGGTGCGTTCAAATCGTTACGTTTCAGCCCATCACAAATATCTTTTTCTGTTGAAACGAATATTCAGTCAAATTAATCTGTTCTAGAAAATCTTTGTTCGGCCAGCAAACTGACCCACCATACTTAGGTTTTGCTTTACCCAGGGAGGATATTTAATAAGCTTGAGTGAGTTTTCTGAAAGAAAGAAAGAAAGAAAGAGAGAAAGAAAGAAAGAAAGAAAGAAAGAAAGAGAGAGAGAGAGAAAGAAAGAAAGAAAGAAAGAAAGAAAGAAAGAAAGAAAGAAAGAAAGAAAGAAAGAAAGAAAGAAAGAGAGGCAGATTCATGTGCGTATTTGCTACGATCGATGGGTATTTGCTACAGTAGCAAATACCCATTTTTCCATTTATGGGTATTTACTACCGTAGCAAATACCCAATGAAATTTCGAGTGGGTATTTGCTACCCAAAATGGGTATTTGCTACCGTAGCAAATACTCACTGAAATTTCGACTGGGTATTTGCTACCCATAATGGGTATTTGCTACCGTAGCAAATACTCATTAAATTGTAAAGTGGGTATTTGCTACCCATAATGAGTATTTGCTACCGTAACAAATACTCGTAGCGCTTAACAAGGGGCATTTGTTATCATAATTATGGATATTCGATTCCGTAGCACATTATCAAACTTACAAGTGGATACATGTATGTGCTGCCAACAATAAGCAATAACAATAATAATAACTTTAGTACTGCTACACGACTTCATATGAATAGCTACGGCTGCAAACAATTTTTAAAGTACATAGATAATTAAAGGCTAAGTAGGGCCAAAACATGGTTCAGCTTGGAGATTTCTGATTTGTATGGAGACAACGCTTGATGAAATTATTTATGAAAGCTGTTTTAAAGAGGCAACCCGTTCAAAATAATATATAGTTAGAGCAGAACTTAAAGAGAAATAAATAAACTTTTTTAAAACTAAGTTGTACTTAAAAGGGAAAACAATGGCTTCTTTAGAAGCCACCAAATCTAAAAAAAGTCTATACCAACAGATACCAAACACGATTAGCCTAATAATAAACAACTGAATATCTGACCCGAAGAACCACCACACCCCGCGGCTGGTGCGTGGTGTACCCATCGTATAAGTGATTTCACATTATTTAATATGCAATGTAACTGTTCCCAGCTCTACACTACATAGAACTTCATAGCCCTATATAGCTCTACATAGCCCTACATAGCCCTACATAGCCCTACATAGCACTTCATAGCCCAATATACCCCTTCTTAGCTCTACAAAGCAATAATGGCCGTACATAGCCCCACATGTAGAATGCCCTACATCGCCTAATATCCGTACTTAGGAAAATCCAACTAGTGGTCTATTATCAATGCTGCGTTCTGATTGGTTGAGCTACTACTTGGCTATATGTTATAGCCCACTAGTAGCGAAAAGTGCCGGCAATTTGGTGGGCAAAAATGATTAAAGTGTAGCTTTAGCTAGCTAAAATTGTTTCATCTCAATATTTTTGACCAACTAGTTGGATTTTACTAAAACAATTATTCCTCTCCCCCTCATGGCCTCTGAGTCAATAGCTAATTCGGCCTTCGGCCTCAAATAGCCTTAAATAGCCCTAAATAAGCCTGCATAGCCCTACATAGCAATAAATAGCCGCGCATAGGCGTACCTAAACCCTACATTGCCGTACGTAGCCCTACGCACAGGCGGCCCAAACTCATTAAATGAACGCGGACGTGACTCTTGCTTGCGAGCGGTGTTGTGTTACAAACGGTTATTTACAAAGGCTTGTATGGGATCTATCGGTTTTTCTTTAAAGAGATAAAAAATGTTATGTTTTTAAATAAAATCGACGTACCTTATTGCCTTGTTGTATTCCTTGTTGTTTGCCCGCGTCTTAGGCCGTTTTGAAGCGTTTTCGGCGAGTTAGCGCTATTTTGGTGTTCCACTGCTAAAAGAAAGACAAGGCAGAACAGTGATTCCCGAAGTGTCCGTCGCTCGAGGCGAATAATTCCACTGGAAAATTACCCCCGGCCTCAATTCCTTCAGAAATTCAAAGCAGAGATGTTGCAGTTCCATGTCCATTGACTCGATTCGCAATTCCTTCCACAGATCGTTCACTAGCGATGCTTTCGTCTCTTGCTCGATCGGCTTCACGATTTCAAAATAGGCTCGTCCAAACTGCCGTGGACCCGTTCACCGATCGCATAGTATGTCGGGTAACTAAAATAAGCCCAATGAGGGTAGCCAGCGGGACTGACGGGTTTGTTTGTTTGTCGATTACGGGCTGCTGTCTACCCTCGCCGGGCTTATTTTAGTTACCCGACATACTATGCGATCGGTGAACGGGTCCACGGCAGTTTGGACGAGCCTATTTTGAAATCGTGAAGCCGATCGAGCAAGAGACGAAAGCATCGCTAGTGAACGATCTGTGGAAGGAATTGCGAATCGAGTCAATGGACATGGAACTGCAACATCTCTGCTTTGAATTTCTGAAGGAATTGAGGCCGGGGGTAATTTTCCAGTGGAATTATTCGCCTCGAGCGACGGACACTTCGGGAATCACTGTTCTGCCTTGTCTTTCTTTTAGCAGTGGAACACCAAAATAGCGCTAACTCGCCGAAAACGCTTCAAAACGGCCTGAGACGCGGGCAAACAACAAAGAATACAACAAGGCAATAAGGTACGTCGATTTTATTTAAAAACATAACATTTTTTATCTCTTTAAAGAAAAACCGATCGATCCCATACAAGCCTTTGTAAATAACCGTTTGTAACACAACACCGCTCGCAAGCAAGAGTCACGTCCGCGTTCATGTAATGAGTTTGGGCCGCCTGTGCCCTACGTAGCCCTTCATAGCCGTACATAACCATGCATAGCCGTACAGAGCTGTACATCGCCCTACACAGCCGTTTATAGCCACGCTTAGCCGTACATAAGCTCTACATAGCCTTAAACAACCGTACCATGCCGTGCATAGCTATACATGGACGTACATAACCGTGCATAGCCGTACGTAGCTGTACATAAGCTCTACATAGCCTTACATAGCCGCACATAGCCCTGCATAGCCGCCGTACATAGCCGTGAATGACGCTACATAGCCGTGCATAGCTGTGCATAGCCTTACATAAGCTCCACATAGCCTTACAAGGCCGTACCATGCCCTGCATAGCCATGTATGGCCGTATATAGCCACGCATAGCCGTACGTAAGCCCTGCATAGCCCTACATAGCCGTACATAACCGTGCATAGCCGTGCAGATCAGTACATCGCCGTACACAGCCGTTCGTATCGACGCTTAGCCGTACATAAGCTCTACATAGCCTTGCATAGCCTTAAATAACCGTACCGTGCCGTGCATAGCCATGCATGGCCGTACAAAGCCGTACATAACCGTACATAACCGCGCATAGCCCTATATATAGCCGAACAAAACCGTGCATAGCCGTGAATAGCCGTGCATGGCCGTACATAAGCTCTACATCGCGTTACACAGCCGTACCACGCCGTGCATAGCCAAGCATGGCCGTACATATCCGTGCATAGCCATGCATGGCTTTACATAGCAGTGCATAGCCGTACATAAGCCCTAAATAGCCTTTCATAGCCGTACATAGCCCTGCATAGCCGTACATAACCGTACATAAGCTCTACCTAGCCTTATACAGTCGTTCCATAGCGTGCACGGCCATGTATGGCCGTACATAGCCGTACGTGCTGTCCATAAGCCCTACATAGCCCTGCATGGCTGTGCATCAGGGGCACCCAACGTCAATGTTCGGAAAATATCCGTTCGGAAAACGATTTGAGATCTAGAATTTGCGGAACATTTGTTGTAAAATTTCTTGCTTTTCTGCCTCTCCTAGGATTCTCGAACATCTAAAAAATGGTATAATTGCCAATTTTTAACGGATTTTTACCCTAAAAAGGTCACCTAGAATTTTCGGGAGCCTTTTTTTGGCCTGAAAGTTTAGAAAAGGTGAGTTTTAATCCCTAACATTTTTGGATCACTAGACTTTCAGCTAAAAAATCTGAACAGATGAAAAATTTAAAGGGGATAAAAATATGCCTATATCTACCGTTTAAATACTAAAACACGTTTAACAATGCTATGCTTAAGTGTTTTTGAACTATATTCTCGTTGGGTGGCCCTGGTGCATAGCCGTACATAGCCGTGCATGGTCATGCATAGCCGTGCATAACCGTGCATAGCCCCACATAAGCTCCACATATCCTTACAAGGCCGCACCATGCCCTGCATAGCCATGTATGGCCGCACATAGCCGTATATAGCCATGCATAGCCGTACATCAGCCTTACATAGCCCTACATAACCGTGCATAGCAGTGTAGAGCGCACATCGCCGTACATAGCCGTTCATAGCCACGCTTGGCCGTACATAAACTCTACACGGCCCTACATAGCCTTAAACAACCGTACCGTGCCGTGCAGAGCCATGCATGGCCGTACATAGCCGTACATAACCGTGCATAGCCGTGCAAAGCTGTGCATAGCCCAACATAGCCGAACAAAACCATGCATAGCCATAAACAGCCGTATATAGCCGTACATAAAATCTACATAGCCTTACACAGCCGTACCACCCGTGCATAGTCATGCATGGCCGTACATAGCCGCGCATTGCCGTACGTAGCTGCGCATAGCCGTTCATAGCTGTGTATAGCCGCACACAGCCGTCCATAGCCGTACATACAGAGCAAGTTTCCTAACTCAAGCATTGGTCTCTCGGGTATAGTCTACAGAGAAGATATCAACGTCGATGCTAAACGCATTGAAGTTAATGAGAGGGTCAAGCTCACAGCAGTAGATAATAACTTTACTTATATTGATAATTCGGTTATTGACGCCTCAGCATTAAATGGTAGTAGACTTCATCTGAATGCCAAAGGTTCGTCATTGCTGGCCGTGCA
>OZ037994.1:34914351-34929351 GCA_964035705.1 Porites rus
TATGGGGAATATAGTTGGTGATCGATGTTTTGTCTGAAATATGTTTTTCGCAATGAAAAGTACGTTTTCCTCAAAAAAGGGAAAATGGGTATTTGCGACCCAAATGGGTATTTGCTGCGAAGTAAAATTTAGCCATTAAATGCTTAAAATATAAAAAAAAAAACAGCTCTTGACAGGTGAAATGTACGTAAAACATTATGCGAAGCGAGTCGAAACAACAGTGCTTGGAAAATTGCCCCCCAAAGAGAATTTTTAACTAAAAACTATTGGGGGCACTTTCAAAAAAACTTCATGTTTCAAGTCTTGTTGAAGATGTAGCTTACAACAGGAAAGATTCGTAAATTAGTGGTCTGGTAAAAATGAAAATATTACTAATTCCAGCGGTCTTTAGTAGCAATTTTCCTTTTTTCGAGGACCTTTCGAACTGCTGGTTTTTTCGAATTTTTAAAAGAATTTCGTATCTTGTACCTAAAATTGAGTAATTGCTACGTTGGCGAGGTTTGATTGAAACTAGTACGCGCCAAGTTTTAGGGCTGTGTCAGGAAAATTGAAAAAGTCAGAAAATGATTCATAAACTTTACTCTCCATGTTTTTAATTCAAACTTTTTTCGAATTTACCGTTTGAAAATAGCAGAGCGAGAACAAGTAGAAAATACGCAGTCGACAATCTAAAGAAAGAAAGAAAGAAAGAAAGAAAAGGAACTTAAGAGACTAAACTTTGTCGAGAGAGAATGCCAACTGGAAGAAAAATAATCGACGAGGCGTTTAAAAGCTTTGTTTTTGGGTGTTGGTAACGAGCCTGAGTGAAGTGAGTGAGAACAATTTTGTAGTGGACAATAATTCGCAGGATGTCCATATGTTTTTTAAAAGAAGAAATTTAAAATTCTTGATGCCGTCACTGAAAGAGAAAAATAAAAATAGTAGGAAATATTCTTGTTTAGTTATGAAAAATTCCACTAAGTGGTAAATATATCAACATTAAAATAATAACACTTAATTTTTGCCTACCAGCTTGTTTCCAGTTTAAAAGCGGAGAAATTTTAATCTTTACAAACATTTTTCGCAAATTTCTCGTCTTGTTAGTAGCTGAGACATCTCGATGCAAAATTATGGGTTTATTCCTTTCTTTATGTCCTGTTCATCCTCGCCCCCCTGGTTATGAATTTACATGAATTTAAATTGAAATAATAGCCCTTATACTGCCCAAATAATCTTGATCTATCGCAACCCGCTTATTCTACTAACTAACTAATTGTGCTTGCTGAACAGCTATGCTAAAGCCAGATAAGCTGTTTTATAACCAGCAGTAAATTTAAGCCATGCCACAATGATTTTTTGTTCTTTAAAACACCAACCATAAATGCTACAGGGGCCTTAAAATTTTACCTTATTCTTCATTTCAATAAAAATTGATTCCACCTTTTTTTCCTTATCAGAAATTTAAATAAAGCACCGCTCTCCTCAGCAAGCCATTTATGTAGTTGTAAATAAACCAATAATGCTCAAGTTTCACTTCAAAGGGAATGATTGCTGGTCCCTCATTTTCAAAAGAAGCGGAATTAAGTATCAGTTAAGCGGTTAAGCGATTAAGGTAAGAACAGTTTCACGTATGGTTTGCACTTGAAGTGAATATCCTTAAATCATTACAAAAAACGTAAAACGTGTCAAATAAAAGGCACGTAAATTAAGGTACAAAAAGTACCATCACGTTTGCGTTGGTTAATAAGCTTGTGGGCTTCGTGGGAATAAGTGCATACAAGTCTATTGGAAACGAAAATGGAAAGCAATGTTTTTGCATCAAACTAAATGCATTCCTTCCGATCCGTCTCTTCAATGTCCTATATAAGAGCACAAGCACATTTCATAGATTGCTTTTCTTTCTCACAACAAATAATTTTTGAGAATTTTATCACGCAAATTTTTTTCTACAAAGTGCATCTTTTACGAGCCCGAAAATATGTTTTCCAAATATAAATCACTTTCGACTGGCAATGATATATGGTTATTTATTCCATTTTAGCGCCTACAGGCTCCTCTTTTACTTCTGCCAATTTTAACATTTTATTTCTCGAACTTCCCTAGGTCTGTTTCATTTACATGTAAATTGTGAAAAAATTACTGGTGTTAGCTTATAAAACTTAGAGTCTCCATAGATACCAATGACTAATATTGAATGGTCCTGCCTGGTTGCATAGAATTAAACACCAACCCTTTGTCACTTTACTTTTGATTAGTACATCATAGACGCTCACCCTTTTTTGAAATGGAAATTCTAAAGAAATGTTTCTTTACCTTAATAGCAGTGGAGAAGTAGGCCTACATGCTATAAAGGCTTGAATAATACATACTCAGAAATTGTAATTTGTTGCAAATTGGAACTTGAAAACAGCTGCCGTTAATATCACATTCAGGATGTTACTAAAGCTATATCTGAACGTAGCACGTCCTACATGCCCCGATGCCTGGTTTATGATAGGGTGTAAATGTGACAGTTTTTCAGTAGAACAACCCTTCATCTAAACGTTGCTGTCGCTTCTTATTGTGACAAGGTTAAATTGTCCTTACAGCCATAAGAGAACGGCCCTGTCTCCCAGCCTGACGTGCATATAAGATAATAAAGCATTTTTCGAAAATGTAAGTATACATACCTACTCGAAGTTAACATTTTAGCAGCAAATTTTCTGTCTGCGACAATTCAGTTTAATCTGTCTGTTTTTTTTTTTTTGGCGAAATTAGCGCTAAAGTTGATCCTACATTTTACAGAAAACCGTGCCCAGTAAAAATATAATATTTGACTGAAATTTCTGGTTAGAAATTTCAGAGAAATCGTTGGAGCACAAGCCTGTAACCAAACGTCATTTAAAATTCAGCTTTGAAATTGTTTTGAAATTTCAAAAATAGATTGCTCTGAAGTAGAACGAGCTACCAGTTCGAATTTTCCGAACAAGTAGGTCCAGTGTTTGCCTATTCTTAAAGACTGAAAAAGCTGCCAATCGGGTTATTCTTTTACAGGTACTTTTTAGCTTTAGAAGCACTGTAAATTGCTCCAAACGTTTGGTCTGAAGTCGAATGACTTGTTCCTCTACATGTTTGAAATATCTGTTAACAGTTTTGGCTAAAATTCTTGCTACATACATTTTGATGCATTGCAATGAATCTTCAACTGCTTTCACTGATGTACGAAGGTATTACTCCGCCCGCCTCGTCTAGCTCTTGCTAAAATAAAGTATATCATCATCATTGGTTTTGTAGTGTATCAGAGGTCAGATTGATTTGTCGAGCACCTTTCTACCTCAAAACAATTTATTTTTGAAATTCCAAAACAATTTCAAAGCTGACGTCTGCTTCAACGATTTTTCTGAACTTTCTTTGGCATAATTTATTGTATCAATAAAAGCCGATGCCAGAAATTTCAGTCAAAAAATATCAGCAACATTTTTTTACTAGAGGCGATTTTCTTTGCAAAGTAGGGTCCACTTAAGTGCTTATTTCTCAAAAAAATATTTACCAGCAATGAAATGGGAATATTTTAATATATTATTGGCAAATGACACGTCCATTTGTTGTTCTTGTTGCAAAGATTCGGAGCCATAGCGTCAAAAACGAAAAATTTGTGGCGAAAAGTTCGTTTTAGCTCAATGCGCCTGCATTTATTTAATGACTCTATCATGACTGTGGTCCAAATTTCTTGGGGAAAATAGGGCGTCTTGTGAGGGCAGACGCGGAAAACCTTATTTTGTGTACCTGAGTTTCGGAATACATTTTCACATTTTGGCTGGGCCATTTTTCGATCAATTTTGGCTTTATATAAAAATAAGTAATAAATACATACAGACTGACATAAATAAAAATAGGCGTGCTGCGTTTCTGCAATAAATTTTGACAATAGAAAAATAGTTGATTAAAATTTTCTTGGTATATTTTCTCTTTTTAAGGAAATTCCTTTTCTGCAGGACCATAACGCAACATTTTAAAGCCAAAGGAAGCCTTCCACGTTGACACAAAAGGTAATTTATGGAAGATATGTAGCAGAAGACATATTGAGAATTACATTGTACAGTGACAATTAAACAGCTGCAGTTTATTTCAGACAGATACGTCTGCATTAAGCGATTATTATGAACTATATATTTATCATTTTTCGCTCGTAGGAATAGAAAACTAATGAAGTCACCTACTCACCAAGTGTTGCTGTTGTCACTCGCCTGCTTTCTTTCCATCTTCTGCGTGAAGGCAGACTTTTCTCCGAATCAAACATGGGAACCATGCTCACCATACTGTAACTGCTCAAAAGTGGACAACATGGTCATAGCTAAATGTGATTTATCATTGCCTGAGCAATGCGAAAGCTTCAACCTTCCCGATGATATCTTCTTTTTGTAAGTACTTCGTACAATTTCTTTTGAGGATTGTGTTTTTAGTTAGTAAGAGAATTCGTTTACGTTATGGTCGTGATAGCAGTCTCTAAACGATAACGCTGCTTTGAATTACTTTCTTGTGAATACTCTTGTTCTTAATTTGCATTTTCAGTTCGATCGACAGCTCACAATCTCTTCCTGCTCTAAATAAAGTGTCGTTCAGAATTATAAGTATGTGAACAGTTCAGGCGGTTGCCTCAGTGCACTACGCAACCTACAACTTCTATAAAAAGTGCTGTCTACTAGTGGAAAGATGTAATGTATCGACTGTAACTGGGCGAACTCCAGAAAGAGGCCAGTCAACAGCTTCTGTCGAAAGTGCCTAGCGCCAGATAATAACGAGCTTAAGCAAAAACGAGATCGTTGATGTCCCGGACGTCATGATTAAGCAGTAGACCACACTGTCTATGGGTTTACCGGCATGATAACCCACGCGGATGTTGGGAGAACACGAGAAAAGCTTGAGTGATTTACAAGCTTTGCGAGTGTTCTCCCAACATCCCAAGTGGGTTATTACGCCGGTAAACCCATAGAAAGTGTGGTCTATTGCTTTTATAAAATAAATTTAAGTTTTCTATGAGTTTACCCGCACAATAAACCATAGGTTTTTAACCAATCAGAACGCGCGTACCGCTCTTTAGTTATTTTATCATGAAATAGTAGTAAACTATTGCTGCAATAATTGAAGCCATTTCTTATCGTTTAAATGCAGAGATTTGTCGCAAAACGATCTGGATGAAGTTCCCTCCTGTGTGCTGAATAAAAGTGCAAGTATTTCTAATCTGTAAGTATTCTAATATTATTGTTAGAAGTCCATGTGAGAATAGTGAAACATGCTTTGTGAATAGGTGTCTAGTTTATTTTAATTACATTCAATTAGATTGCTTTTTAGTATTTGTCTAGCCGTAGACAATTTCGACTTCTATTCATTGTTACCTTGTAATTTTATGTTTATTCAAAACCTTCAATAAAGATCTTTATTATTAAATTAATAAGTATTTTTATGTTTGAAATTAGTGATGGGACAGCAAAAGAAACATCACGTTAAATTCGAACTCTTCCTTTACCTTTGAGTCTGTAAAACAGTAGTGAAGCATTGTGAATTCATTGTTGTCTCGTCTCCCAAATAATCTGCCGACTGCTTAGGCGGAATTTCAGTCTTTTCCAAAGTGACCAACACGTATTATGTTATTGCTACAAAATCAGACATAACCTGTTTTTGCTTTCATCAAGGTCACTTTCAGGAAACAAAATCAACAAGATAGGAGAAGGATCCTTTCCAGAACTACCCCGGCTTTTGAACCTGTGAGTGTTTGTTTGAACAAAAAGACTAATCGTGATTTTTTGTTTCTTTATATAACGTATTCTATCCTAACTTTCTATGTGAACCTTTCAATGTTCGCAAGTACCTAGTTCTTTCTAAAATCCAATTTTTACAGTTAACAAATAATGCTTGATTATTTTCAGAGATCTTTCCTACAATAGACTGCAGCAATGGAAAGGGGACATCTCCACAGTCCTTCCCTCGCTGGAATCTGTAAACTTCACTGGGAACCAGTTCTTCCTCCCCGACAAAAATCTTCTCAGACTTGACAGCCTTCTAGACATATACGGTATCGTATGGAGCACTGCATGCGGCGAATGTCATTTAAAAAAAAGCTTTAATGACAGTGAATCACTATGCATATTAGACGATGAGTACTATTCATTCGCGGACGAGATCAAATATGGAAAGTCATTATTATTCGTGAGAGAGGGCTTCTCTCCTCAGTGCTTATGTGAACATGAAGACTGTGACATGACAGAAAAGGGCATCCCTTATAATATGGCGCTCAATACACTTCCGAGAAAGCTCTTTTACGTCGAGTACGTCTTTGGTAGCACTGCAGTGGTTTTGAATTTTGTCGTGGTTTTGATTACGTTTGGATCCCAGTCAATGCGCAAGAGTACGTCGTTCGTTTTAATTGGCAATATTGGATTGTGCGATATCTTGATGGGTATATACTCGATCCTAATTGGCCGCTTTACCGTATATGAATTTATAGTAAATAAGAGCCACTATCCCCATACTGACACCTTCGTGAACAAGTACTGCACTATTATGGGTGTTATCTTCACTGGGGCTCAAATAACTTCTGTGTCGACGTCGTTCTTAGCTACTCTTGAGCGTTATCTATCCATAGTTCATTGCATGAATCCGCAAGCAAGGTTAAGGAAAAAAACTGCATTGTGGTGCTTGGTAGCAATTTGGTGCGCCGCGATTGCCTTCTCACTATTGCCAGTTTTTCGAGTTGGTGGTTTGAGATACCATGGAGAGTTTACTTGCATGATGCCATTTATAAACGGACCTGACACCACCGACACTTCCATGACAGGGTTTGCTGTAACCTCATTGCTAGTCCTTTTCTACCTCGTCAGTTTTGCTATGTACTTTCACATTTTCTTGCACGTCAGGAAAGCGGGAATTAGTGCTGGCGTGAAAAGAAAAGCTTCCTTGGCCAAGAACATTTTAAAGATGGTGCTAACTAACTTTCTTTTTTTTGTTATTCCAATGGTTTGCACGTTACTTTTTGTATATAAATACAAGGACCTTATGGAGGCGTTTAACGTTGATTCATTGACAAAACTGCGGATATATTTTATCATGTTGTCTTGGCTCCCTGTGGCATTTCTAAGTGTCAACTCGTGCTTAAACCCTTTCTTGTGCTCTTTTAGACATCCCAAATTCCGGAGCAAGTTGCATGCTTTTATTAACAGGTGCAAGTGCAACTGCTTTAAAACATCGCGCAATGAACTTTTTGAGGCTTCGACGCTTAAGACAAACAAAAGGGTAGATCTTAATTGCACAGACGCCGTTGTCAGGGAGGAAAATTTTATAGATAGATATAGATCATTGGATACTTTGACTTCCAAACTTTAATCACTATCATTTTTTATCAGAAAAAGGTTTTTTGTTTAATTTTTTAAAGACACGGTACGTAAAGGGAAAATATCAACTGCATTCTCCCGTCAGATGAACAAAGTACAAGAGATGGAAGATGCCTGCTCTTACGACTATGGCTATTGACCCGGTTCTTCAAAAATCCTGTGCAAAAACCCTTACAAAGAATATTTTATGCGATTCTTATGTAAGTTTAAGATTACAATTTTGTTGTTTTAAATCAGTAAAGTAAGGAATAAAATTGTCAGTTGTGGAAACAAGTAAGTCGAACTAAACACGGCACTTGCCACAAAACCTTCATGTAAGTAGTTTGCATACGTAACTAGCACAGCGGCGTGCACAGTAGGGCCATTTATACGAGGAAAAATAAGACGCGTCTTAAATAAGACGCGAACTTTTCGTATAAACAGCACATTTCGTCTAAAATAAGACGCGGCTTAGCTAAGACGCGTCTTATTAGATAAGACATGCTCGTATAAATGGTACAGTTTGCGTCTTTTTAAGACGCGTCTTATTTTTCCTCGTATAAATGGCCCTAGTGAAAGCGTCAAAGACAGCACTGACAGGGCAATTTCTTTTGCGAGACCTTTCAGGCACATACAAATTATTTATTCTTCAACGCTCGTTTGATTGACAGGAATGTAACAACTAAAACATTCAGGCATCTTTACACTGTAAGGGATGAATTTATGACTGGTTAAAATCCCTGCGTTTAGGTTTTTGGCTCACACGGTAAAACACTAACCCGTACGAAGATTTAGAGGCCAAAACGTTCAAAAATTTGAACACTTAAATCGGGGTGCCGTCATAACTACACCCTGTACGGTCGAAAATTCAAATTCATGAGGCATCCATATTTTTGTACGGCAAAGATCGTGAATACATGAATGCGTGATGACTCAGTTGGAAGACGACGCTATTTTGGATTTGCTGATGATCAAGTACGTAGTGCTCTGCACTTGGTCAGATAGTCTGGAATAAAAGTTGAATATCAACTCTGTTCGGCAGTTTCCTGTGGACAGGGCAAAATCTTTAAAGGTTCCATGCAAACTTAAATGTCCGATCCAACTTTTCAGCTGCTCTAAGATTCGTGAACGATTTTTTTAAGAAAACTGATCCGCTGTGAAAAGGTAGGCATTCTAGTTTTTAGCGTTCTTTCTAAAAAAAATTACATTGAAAATTCAGTTGTTCTTTGGAATAGCTCCTCTTGACTCACACAAAACAAGTTTTTTACTGCTCGACGTATGCTTCCCATTTTCCAGTAATACAACAAAGGGTTTACACTTGCGTTTATCAAGGCTACAGTTTCTGTGATTTCCCATAAGATGTTTTGTCTGATGGTGAAATCCTTGGTAAGATTAAAACGAATGGTTGCATAGGTACACGGAGCGTAGAACACGAAAAATAGAATCACGACCTGCAGTATGACAGCCGCAGACTTTCTACTGCGTGAAAACGTTTTTGCGGCCTGCAACTTGCTTTGATCCATTATCACAGCCTGGTGCCTTCGCAAAATACGGAAAATTATCGCACAAGCTACAGTTAATGCAACACCAACTACTACTATTATTATGATGCCAACGAGGGATAATATGTAGATGTCTATAAGCCCCAGAGGCCAGGCACATACAATCAAGCCCCATAAGAACCACATTGCTATGGCAATCGCTATTACTCGTGGGATGGTGACAAATTCTTTATATCGTAAATGAACATATAAGGCGATTAAACGCTCTAGACTGATGGCTAATAGAGTAAGCATCGAAACAATTGCCGTATATATGACCAATCCTTCTTTAGCGAACAATAAAGGGCATACAAAGTCACCTTGGAGAAGTCGAGCTTTAAAAGCCACAAATACTGGATGAACCACAACGCCGACGGCCAGATCGGTAATAGCTAGGGAGCAAAGGAGAACATTTGATGGGTTGTGAAGAGATGGTGTTCGGATTATTGCCATTATAACCGGCACGTTTTGCAGCGTGGCCGTGAAGCAAAGTATACAATTTAAAATCATGACCGCATAATTTGCGCTAAACATCTGTACACGTCTGTATTGACTGTCTTTGAAGAAAGCGCAGTCAGCAGTGTTATTTTCCATTATACCATCCGTTATCGCAAGTCAAGAACGATCCGGCGATAAGCTGATTATTAGCAGAAGCGTCTTTAACTGCTGTAATAATGTTTGTTTTTAACAAGAACTCGAATCCGTTCAATTAACTGATCTGAAATAAATGAAAGACATGTTTGTTTCAGAAAAGACTTTCAATCCAAATAATGAAAATAATTAAAAGTCCAGGTTTCAAATAAGAGATAAGTGCTTAGAATTAATTCCTCTATTTAAAGGTCCTCACTTTAACTGGATTAGTGCCGAGTATTAATCTCAAACCAAGACAAATTTTGTACGTCCACGATGACGTTTGAATCTTTTAGTCTGGCTCGCAGCTAGTTACTATTTCACTGTTCCCATTTCGCTTCTGTTGTTTTAATAACGGCTTTACTCAAACAACAGAGACTATTTCATTACCAGAGGAGACACTTAACACAACATTGCACAAGCCCCGTTTCGTTTTTAATTTTCTCGCTCCGAGAGGTGTTTGCCTACAGCCTCTCAAGGAGGGAAGCAACTTTCAAAAATTAATTATTTTTTTCTTTTTCGTTAAGACGTTATGCCTTATTTGTTTGGTTTTAAAAGTACACCTTTAGAAGCAATACCTAGAATTAATCAGTACCACCCAATTTCCTCGGATACACTTTTCACTGGCATAATCTCAACTAAGAAAAATAGGCAACATTCGTACGAGTCATTCCCGATATCGAAACTTTAACAACATCTAGGGGTTTTCTAGGTGTGTTTGGTCACAAAAACGTTTCGGTATAACTAGTTGTTCATCATTTTTCAGCGCTGAAGATGAACGGAACGGAAATCTTAAATCTAGCTAACGTTTCTTAGATATAATAAATTACAACATTACCACTTTTGTCTCTTGAATGCAAACTTTGCGTTCCTTTTTCGCGCGGAAAACCAAAGGACAAAGGAAAAACAAAACTCGATCTTCTTCGATGATACTGTGGAAAAGATATCCAGTAACATGTTTAAAAAAAATGGTGTCAAACCTTTTTCGCAATTTTTGAAATTAAAATATTGGTTACACACAAGATCAATTTACCAACTGCTGGCATATTTACAACATGAGCTTTTATACCTGGATTCTGAATTTAATTACGCTGCTTAATTCCACCTGCTACAGAGTAAGTATAAAAAAATGCCAAGGAATTAAGAACCAATGGTTGGAAAGCACCGTCGGCCAAACCTGGGGATACTTTTCTGGTTCTGTTTTTTTGCTGAATTTCCCTCTGTAGTGGTTCTTCAATTTGTACAGTGTCACAAACAAAAGCGCCGAAACCTGTAATGTACGAATTTATCCAAGGGAAAAACGAAGAAGTTCTAACCCTATATTTATTTTAAATAAAATTTATTTTTTACTTCTCTCTTTTGTTAACTGATTTATAGTCACTCTTAAGAACATGAAGCAGGTAGGAGAAATGTTTGTTAATCAACAGTTATCTGTTTAGCGACTCTTTCGCAAAATTAACCGGACACATGCAAAGGAACTTGCGTCACTGTCCAACGTCTTATTGCGACATTATTCCGCCGAGGGATAAATTAAGAAATACCACTTGGTAACAAGGCCTTTTAAGGGACATCAATCAAAGACGGTCTTCCTTAAATGTACTCAAAACACAACAATGACCACCTACTCTTTTAATCAAAATCAGTTTATCGCCAATTTTAATGTACTAAGTACTCCTCTACTCCTTCGTACTTTACAAGCTAACTCTACTTATATATTAAGTATATCTAGCTTGGTTTCCATAACAACATCAACAAGCTCACCGATATTTTTGGAAAAATATGTTCCTCTTACGCATGTTAGATATTGTCGTCATGGTAAACAACGAATTTGACATAGCCATGAAGTTTTCTCCCAAAAACAGTGGTTATATGTACATCTCAAGTATGAAACAACTAATTATCAATTTCAACTCGACAGTTAGTTTAAGTTTAAGTTAGTTTTAGTTTAAGTTTATAGCGCGATAAAAGCTCAAAGCAGCCCACGTCAACTTTTACGCGAGAATTTTTTACCCTTTTCAAAAGTCTTAAGATCAGTCATTCCCTGGTCCTCTCCTTTTTGCAAGATGACGGCTGAGTCAAATTTTCCACTTCTCTGGGGGCTTTAAGGGTGTCAAAATCCTCACCCGTGTGCGTTTCACCAAGTCAAATTCCCGAGGTTTGCACCCCCCCCCCCCCCCCTCCTGGGACAAACCATTGACAGGTGTATAACAATGTTCCATTAACACATTAACAACCGAATAATAAGGGAAGAGAAACACAGACTACTATTTAACAATCAGTGGTTTATTTCGTGTAAATCATACCTTCTCTTTCACACACTTAGCAGGCATTTCTATTGCCTACCAACACTTTTTATACGTGTATCGTACAATCCATTTTTAAGTCGACAAAAGCATTAGCTTGCCGTCAGTGAGGCTTAGCATCACCTGCATCACACAAATGATACTGGTCTGTTTTTTCGCAGTCACCACATGTACTAAAAGAATGTTGTCTCTCTTCGTAGACGATCGTTGCAAGGTGAGGTCTCTAACGATCAAGTCAGATGGCCTAGAAAACCGTATAGTGATGTTTTTTCTCTCCCCAACCCAAGCTAAAGCAAAGACAAAAATGTCCCTTGTCCGATGCCCAGTCCACTGATCAAGGATAGCTGTAGTGAGATGACGTAAGAGAGATTTCTGGCCTAAGTTGTTGGATAACTCTACCCACCAAATAAATCACTATCCGATGGAACATACTTTAGAAAGACCAACTACGTTATCCCTGGATAGATTTTTGTTTAAAGAATAGCGTTATCCACCTTTCGAACAACTGGGCCCTAGTTAAGTCAGACAGAAAAATAAATATTACATAATATCAATATGAACGTAGAAAAAATAAAACACTTGTTCTTCGCTTTATTCTTGAAAATACTGCATCTTTGGGCTTTTCAAATTTTGCGACGATCAAGCTACGAGCAGGAAAAAAAAAAGAAAAGAAAGGAAAATAAGGAAAAAAAGGGAAAACATTACGTCACCTCGGTATACAGCATTGGTAGTTGCATTAAGTTCCATAAATAATGATGGGAATGCATTGTACTTAAAGCAGGAAAGTGGCACAAGTATAACAACCGGAAAGTCTAAATTGAACATCAAAAGAAGTACATGTATGAGAGAATTCCAGCCTCAGGTGATCAAAACCACGTCTCAGTGCCATGGGAAAAGGAGGCTGGTTCATAATTTCGGTGCATGTACATGTACATTTATCGCTTCGTGCCACTTTCCACTGTTAATACTAGAGAATAAACTTAAGTTTAACTACGCAACTCTAACTTACATTGCTGAATTGATACCACCGTATTTTAGCAATAGTAAAAAAATGAAATTGGTGATAGTGCTGTATGACTGTTGAATATACTTATAATTCTACGTTTAAATTACATGATGGTAAAATAACAGCACTGAATTAATGAGGCGAAAATATCTAAGATCTCTTCACCTACAGGATGCGTTCCTAACTGGTCGTATCCCTGAAGTACGATATCACAAATACTACTAAAGACACATCAGTATCGCGATTTGAAGCAACTGGAAAGCTGCATTCAAATAACTACTGTATGTCAGAGGGGTTGAAGATGTTACGGTGCAAGTATGAGTGGACAAGCATTTCACAGTTTATTCAGGAATTCAGTCAATCGAACGCGTCCCACATTCTAACCCTTTCATTTCCAAGTTTTGTAACACTAAAAACTCTCCGAAACTTTTCAGCTTCATTGATTACAGTAACATAAGAAGGCACAATGTTAAAGAGGAGTTGTTTAAAAGCTAAAATCATACGCACTTACAACGTAAGCATGAAAGCGAGGCCTAAGGGCCACATAACAAAGCGCACCCTACAACTAAACGACAAAAAAAATAGTTCTTCCAAATGCTGCGCTTTGCAATAATCGTTCCTATAATAGGAAAGACTTGACGTTTCATGTATTTCCGAAGGATCCTTGCCGAAGGTTAGTTTCTCCACAGTCCACTATCCAACGCACGTTCACTTCATATAAATGCTTCAGGAATATCTTTTGGGCTTAATTTTTTTATCTCTATATCACAAATCGTTCTTGCTTTCGCCGACCTGTTTACATTTTTAAGTTTGCGAGAAATCTGTGGCCGTTAGGCCTCGCTTTCATGCTTACGTCGTAAGTCTGTATTGGATTTTGGTAAAGTAAAGGTGCCCTGGACGGGATGCTAGTCCATCGCAGGGATTGGATTTTGGTTATAGACTTTAAATTGAAATTAAATCTCATGCCCTATAATTGACTGTGGAAGTAAAATGATTAAAACATTCATTCTTGCGTTCATTCTAGTTGGTTACTTAATTTCCGTCAGTCAGTAAAGTGTTTAGACGGAGTAGAGAGATTTTGTGTGACCTCAGTGTTACTGACGCAAATAAAATCGAAGTAAATTTTTTGTTCCTATCCGGTAGCTTTCTCGCGTGTTCGCCAAGCCATACCATGTTTGCATCCCTTAGCCGATCAGATTATTTCTTTATTTCCTTTGTTGTCATGGTTGTGTGGAACAATTCCAAGGTCACACGAAAATCGCTTTTCATGCTTGCTTACTCACGTTCTATACTATAATTCACTAGACACTAAAGAAAAGAGAGATCAGAACAAAAGGACTAAGTTCACTAATTCTAATAGCACACTTGTATTCCTATTTCTTATGACTTAAAGCTCAGTTTGCCCGAACATAGAAGAAAATTACACCAACGATAAGAAAACTGTTAATCACCAGTCTCTTCTTTTCTTATCCTTAAGGAATTAAACTTCTTTTTGGTAGAACCGAACTAACAGCAATAACAACCCAGAATTCAATCTTCATTTACATGTCCGATTGAATCTGACTCGTCCTCAGTCGTCTCTCACAACCTCTCCTTAGTAGCGCACAGAGTCTCTTATCCCTTCCCATCAGTCCTGCTTCCGCCGTGCGCGTTGGTGCGAAGACGACTGGGGACGAGTCAGCGATTGAATCACGTTGTACTTCTCTAACCTCTGCCTGAACTTAACCTGGACAATAACTATGGAAACCAACATCTGGCTGAAAATCCAACAAGATTTTCTGAGCGTTATTATACTACAGTGGAAACTTCTTGAACCTCCCCCAGCCCACCACTTAAACTGGGGCTACCCTCCTTTTGCTACGAGCACTGCATCCTCTTAGCCTCAGTCGAGGTCAGCCAATCTCCCTTTTGAAAAAAAAAACACTACTATTTCCAGGGACGTACTGAAATTTCCACGGCAGTTCCTGAGTAGGCCATTTTAAAAAATTTTTAGGCCTTTTTGTCGTTTTTTTTTTTTTTGGTTTTTTGGTGTTTTTCTCTTTGTGTGTTTGTTTTTGTTCGTTTTTTACAAACTTACCGTTATGCAGATAACTTAACTACTGACCTTCTAGACTACTAGTTTTTAACATACAACCAGAGACGCAATAAGCAGTTAACTTAAACAGTACAACCGACAATCAACTCAAATATAAAAA
>OZ037994.1:34931851-34934351 GCA_964035705.1 Porites rus
ATTAAACAATACACTAAACAATACAACTGAGGAGTGGGGTTGTTCTGCAAAAGCGAAAAACAACAATACACATAGAAAGGCGTGGTAAAAAATATGATCGTAAGAACGAGGAATTTTCTTTGCTACCAACAAACAAGAACGTGATTCTCCAATAACGAATCTGTGCATATTGCACATTGTACGAGGAATTGGCTGTAGAGACTCGGCTCACTTAAAGGATAACGAGTTGTATTTAAACTGCTACAAGTAGTCAGACTTCAAAACATGCAAAATGTTTTTTGAGTAAGCATACAAAATATTTAAAATGCTTAAGAAAATTGGTTTACAAGATTTTGTTGATGTCTTTCTTAACATTTTAAGTAATATATCAAGCATGGGATGTAGTGTTTCATCACCAGATGAAACACTGAAAAGAGAGTTGAAAATACGACGCGCAGCGGAGTATTTTTTACGAACTTACAGGTGTCTCATTTGGTCATGAAACACTGTGTCGAATGCTTGATATTACTTCTCAAAAAAAATGATTTTAGGGACCGTTCATTTTTTATGGGGTAGGGGGGGCTGGTGGGATTTGGAGGAGTGTAATTTGAAAATTGTATGACCCCCCCCCCCCCCCGCCAATTTCCGATTTTTTTCGCATGGCCCCCCCTCATCAGAGTAATTTTTTTTTTTTTCTCACTTCGGCTTGACCTGTTCTGAGAGTATTCATCTGCAGGAAGTGTCCCATAATTGTCTTCACTTTGTCATTCTTGCTGCTCTTCTGATGCTGTTTTAATAGCCCATGATGTTGTAAGTATTTGTTCAATTCGACGAAGAAGAGGAAGAAGAGGAAGACAACGAAGAAGAACAGGAGGAAGAAGAAGAGGAACACAGCGACGACGAGATCGAAGAGAACGTCGAAAATGAGGAAGGGGACACCTCGTAGTAGTTTCATGCCCCTCCCATTAAATTTCTCAGAGAAAAGCTCTGGTAACGAGGTCAGTTCCAATTCAGCACTCAAATTATTGGTTTTAATTATATGAGCTCGACAACAACATTTTTATGAATGAAAAGAAAGTTGTTGCTATTCAAGACTGTTATTATGGTATGTTCACTGTCCTTATAAAATATAAAAGCTGTTGAGAAGTTTTCTTGTTACCCTGGAACTGTTTTAGCATATTTGTTATAAATAAAAGAGCACAATTTTTCTTCGATTTGTAAACATCTCTTATCCTATTTTTAATCTAATTTTTTCGTCCGACCCCCCCCCCCTTTCCTTCATTTTTTTTCGGCTGGCCCCCCCTTTCAAGCCAATTTTTTTCGAGTGCCCCCCCCCAATCCCACCAGCGCCCCCTCTCTCATAAAAAATGAACGGTCCCTTAGAAGGAGAAATTAAGTATGCAAAAATGAGTAGTTTTTCATCTGATTCCAAACACTCATTTGACATTAATTTCCTTTGTATTTTCTTTATGAATTATTAACGAGTTTGAGAAACACACATACCTTCTCTAGCGTTTGTTGACTTTTATTCTGTTTACGCAACGCCTACCGTCCACTCCTTTGTACAACGTATTTAGTAGACATTTAAATAACTGTTTGTTACTCTACCTAGATCTTCTGCTTGACTATCTGTCTATCTATCTAATTATCTAATTTACGTTTCCACTATCTACCTAAATGCACTCTCAAAAATAGACACACTCTTAAGAAAATTGCCCTTGAAAGGGTCAATTTTCAAGGAAGCCTTCGGCTCACCAGCCTCTGTGCAAGACGCAATAATTCCCCAATAAACCGCCACAACGTATTAAGGGAGAAATCGTGTTGCAGTAGTGTTGCTTCTAAGCGCTCCACTTTCCCCTCCAAGCGCTCAACACGATTTCTTAACATTGCATTTTCTTGTGTTTGTGCTAAACTCACTTGTTCAATCCCATTTATAGCTTCAGATAAGACGACGACCAAGGCTTTTACATCAGTAACCAATTCCTCTTGCTTTTTGTAGTGTGTTGTCAAGGCCCAACTATGCGCTGCAACTTCACTTTTCACTGCGAGGAGGCCTTCACCAATTCCACCTTCAGAAGGAGCGACTGCTTCTCTTTCCTGAGCAACACTTTCCATCAGGGACAACAGAATGAGTTGGTGCCCAGCAACATTTTCTGACAAATGCTTTAACAAAGATTCTCGGTTCAGCAAATCCTGTTTGTTTCAAACAAAATATGTGTATACACCTATTTCAATTAAGGTTGCTTCAGAGAAGAATAATGGACGATTCATGATCCATGTTTTGTAGCCCACGGTGCATTATTGTAGAAAGTCTAGAAACCTATAGAACAAAAGCTGCTGACGCTTCTATGCTACACGTCTATGTCAGCAGAACGTTAAGACAACGTATTTCAGAACACTGAATCCTAGGCTTTTTTAATTTAAGACGGTGATTTGAGGTTAGGTTTTTCTCTGTGGTAATATGCAAATGCTGCAAATTTTTCAACGAGTTTGCTTGGTTCGTGCACGTGGGAATTTTGGA
>OZ037994.1:34936851-34964351 GCA_964035705.1 Porites rus
GTCTCCACTGTACCGCTATCCACAATTATTGCCGGGTTTGAAGTAAAAATGACATCAATTAGAGATTTAGATGTTTCTGTCACTCTTGTGGGCTGGGTAATAAGCTGCTTCATATTCAGACTTGTACACAAGTTGTTTAATGTTCTTGATTTAGAAGAACTAACGAGCAAATCGCAGTTGAGATCTCCGACCACTAGAATAGGTAGACCATATACAAGCGCTTGCGTATAGCGGTCCCTGAAATCTTCAAAGCAGGCAACATTACAATCAGGAGGCTTGTAAGTGACGCACAGCAAAAATGACTTGAGCGTTTTGTGCTGAACTTGCATCCATAATTGGTGAAAACCAGTGTCTGATATTCCGGATAGGTCTTTAAGTACCTTAGACTTCAAGGTCTTGCGCGTGTACGCGCACACCCCACCACCAAACTCATTCTTCATATTTCTCGGCCTGTCCAGTCTTAACAAACTGTATCCGTCAATTTCGACCTCAGCATTCTTTACACTTGAATTAAGCCAAGATTCTGAAATTGCCAAGATTGCATACTTCTTTTCATCCATTAAATTCCTCACTTGAATCAAATGCTCTCTTTTCTTCAACGATCGTACGTTTAAGTGTGCCACAGTTACTTTTGATTTCTGAGAATTACTTCCATGGATTGTTGAATGTAAGGTCCCATGAGAGGTTGTCTTAGCTGCAAAGATGTCAACTGGAATATTTAATAAGTTACTTTGGATTGCACCACGCCATTTCTCTTGGAAGTTTTGCTGACGCTCTCCACGAATAATAGCATTGATAGGTCTATCGTTTAGACGTCTTTGGTGGTTTCTCCCACGTTGTCCTCTCCTCGGAGCGAGCAAGTTGAGATTCTTAAGAGTTAACCATACTTGCCTTGACAAGGGCCGGTGCATTAGTCCGTGACCAAGGTCTTTGCTTGTCGATTTCCAGCAATTCCGCAGTGAAAAAAGGAAATTTCTCGTATACATCAACATACCCGCAAACTTGAAGTAGTTAAGAATAAGGTAGATATAATAAAACTCTTTAAAAAGACGAATGGAGGATAAAAATTCGATAAAATTCAAGAGCCAAATTTATGCAGCCACTCGGGCGCAATACAATATTATTCATTTAATGTTGCTAAAAAAGACGCTTCTAATTTCTTAATGTGAGATTTTAACAATGAAATTCTTCAGCTCGCTCATGCTTAAGAATTTTAGCAGCCATTTGACTTGAAAGCTCTCTTAAACGCCTTCTCACAAATGGTCTCCATTATTTCAATGAACGTGAACAAGACTGAACTTCCCGCTACAAAAGGATTTACCATAGTGCACTGCAGGTTAAGAAACATGGTTCACGGGAGCAACCTTAAATGAAATAGGTGTTTCAAAGTAGTCTAAAAATGTGTTGACCTTTACACAAGGGCAAACACCCACATACAAACTTACATCACATGAACATCCGTGAGTTCTAAAAGGACAATACATTCTGTTGCAGTCTCCTTTAAATGGGTGACTATGCAGAAAAAGCTGTGGGAAAACAAACAAACATTTACTTTTTAGCGATTTATTTTCCCTCTTTTTTTTCACTTATTCATTTTGGCCGTTCTTTGTCGTTTAATCATCTATACCAAGTGTAATAAAATACTACATTAAATTAGAACACAGCAGTTTTCAAAATAAAATCATTTTTGGCTTACAATTCCGAATCGACCTGCGCTCTTATTGTCTTTAATGGGTTTTCTCGGGCTACATGGATGGGAGTTAAGAAAAACAAAACCTAAATCAGTCACCATAATACTAGCAAAAAAGGATGGAAGGACAAAGCAATCCACAAAAAAAAAAAGAAAAAAAGAGACAAGGAAAAGAAAACACATTTCGGACAAATCTATTGATGCTGCACGTCAAAGCATGTGAAAGACAAAAATTAACCCTGGATTATTTCCAACAGGCGGCAAGGCGAGAGAGACCTTCTTGCCTTGCCACCAGATCGGGGTGGGGGCAAACAAATGCCCGATGACATTTCAGACTACAATATACATGTACTTACTAAAAATAATGTATCAGGTTAAATTTGATTTCCGGTTAAAATTCTTCAACCTAGGTTGATTTTCAATCTCCTTTGTCTCCTAGGGCTTGGAGAATTTCACCCGAAATCAAGTTTGACCTTTAACAACCATAGCATATTTTAGTAAGTAAAGTTCTTGAAAAAGAAGCATATTGCACTTTCGAGGAAACAAACTCTTTCCCCTCAGTATTCTCCTCTTTTCTCACAATCCTTGTCAACGTCTTAGCTTATTTTATAGGCTAGGGACATCCCTGCCTTGCTTTTCACTAATGGATCTCGACCCAGTTGTCTGGGAGATTTTAGAAAAAGTGACAAGTGATTTGAGCAAAAAAGATTTCCAACCAACCTTTCCACGTGGTATGTCGATTTTCCCACATCTGTCACATGTAACAGGGACATTAGGACAATTTTGTTCATGTTCCTGAAAGAGATATAAATATTTGATACACTGTACTGTTAAAAGTCCACACCCAGCTAGTTCAATCTATTATGCATTCACAAACAGCAATTTCATTCTGCACATGGAATTCCATGCCATTCCAGGGAATCAGTATATCATGTTGTCACGTTAAACATACCAGGGTATGATGTGCATACGCAATACTAATCATTGATTGCTTGATGTTGTGCAAATAAACAATATAGAAAAATTAAACTATAAAAAGTTATCTAAATGCAATAAAAAAGTTTTTACAAAACAGTGAATGTATCTAGCCCAGGGATCATTTCATAAGTATTTAAAGAAAATAATCGCCCAGGTGAGTGTAGGTCTGTTGCTGTGAGATTATATCATTGTCCAATAATAAAATAATTCTGTTTACTTGGATTTGCTACCCTGCATTTCACAAGAAGCTGAACACTGGTTATGTTCATCTAAGAAATTGCGCCAAAATTCTTGCTCTGGGCCCCCACCTGTGTACTAGGGGATTTGAGTACACATTACAAAAGCAATTGTTTATTTGCCAGTCATGGTGAAGAGAAATCACTAATTTGTTGGGCTGTGTCTGTTGGGGGCCCAGAACAAGAAAATTGGCTTTACAGACGAAATACTAATCGAGGTTGAATTTCATCTGCGGTGCAGGCTAGTATTTTCATGTAACATTCATAATGAAGCAAAGGTTGCACTCACTTGATATGCATCCCAATTCATAGAGGAACCACAGTACTCACACTCTACTTGACGGTGGGGACACTCTTGCTCTTTATGCTGTATCAGTTGATTTGCTGGCACTGTAATTGTGCAGCCATCATTCCCACAACGTAAAGGTCTGTATGGGCAACTACATTGATGAGCCTATAAGGAAATAAGGAAATAGTGGACTTTACTGATATTAATATTAATACTATTATTATAAATATTCAAGTATTCTGTTTTTCATTGGCAGAAATACCCCTACTAATTCTCCATAGCCAGCTTAAGTACTGACCGGTCAATTAATGAAGAAGTTTGCCAATGTCAATATATATGATTGACATCAATCAACAGAAAAAGGGAAGCTCAGACACCACACAAAGAAGGGGTGCAGTCTGGCTGCCTGGGAAGTGCAGAGATGGAGAATTAATTAAATGCCTCAAAGACACAGCATGAAAACAAAATACATATACATTTTTGTTACACTCAAGTATAAAGAATCGGCAAACATTTTGAAGACACACAAATTACAGGAGCTTAACATCAAGGGAAGCATGTTTCGAAACAACCAAAACTAAGTGCCACTTATAAAAAACATAATGCAAAACAAAAAACAATGAAACAAAAACACCTTGCAAAGCACAGGAGAAGGACCCAGCAGTTAAGGATAATATAGGGGAAAAATCACTAAAGAATGGGTTTTGACAAACCACTGAGGACCCCCTTTTACCCTACTTTAGTATACTACAGTCATTGTACAAAATGGTCATGTAGTTAACCTCCAAAGTGCACTCCTTCCCACATAAATGCCAAAATGTTGTACGGTCATGACTTCAACTGTAAAATTATTAATATCAGTGACTATCTCCTATACTTACATCAATGATTTTCAATTCACCACTCCAGTTACATCCAACAGCTATGTTTCGACAGTGGACAGTTTTACCTTCAATCTCCCTCCTTAGGCAGTTGTCAGGAAAATACTGTTTCAGATAACAAAACACATAATGTCAAATTTAATGGCTCTGATCTCCATAAATTTATACATGTAGGCTTAACTATAATAACCAGCAGTGTTTACATCATTAGGAAATGATTGAAAAATTGATAATAAAATTGAACCTCTGACTGATAGTAAAAGTGAACCTCTAATACAGACTAGACACCCTGATCCAAAATGGATTAGTGTTACAGGGGTTTCATTTCAGGCCGGACACCAGACGCAATGTCCAGTTGTTTGACATGTAACATCCGGTAGTTCACACACAAAATAATAATTTTTTTAAGTGTAAAACTCTTTTTTTTTTTTATTAACCAAACAAAGACATGACCCTTATTTTACTCACTTAGTTATGTAATGCATACAATCGGAAAAAAAAAGAGATAATTCCTGTTACCCAATTCTGGTCCAGGGAACACAGGAAATTGCATTTCAGAGAGTCCAATTTTACAAATTTCCCGGGGGGGGGGGGGCATGACCCCGGACCCCCTTAGGAGTTCATGCCTCTGGCACTCAACGTTGGTGCTGCTGGTGTGAGCGGTGCACAATTATCCGCCAGCTGAACTGCATCCGGTACTTATTCCAAATGTTGCTGAAAACCCTGGTGTTATGCTCACCTGGGAGCTCCAGGGCTGCCAGTTAGAGTACGGGCTACCCTACGAAAACATCCGTTTCTCCTTGCTCTTCGTAGCTGGGGATGTTTGGCGCGGAGGAACGTCTGCAACTCAGCGGCAGAAATTCCATACTGATGACGCAAATCAATGTTTAAATAATAAATCCGGTAGTCATGCGGTTCCAAGTATAAATTTGTCCAATTTTATGTGTCCCCTGGTCAATTTTGGTAAAGTGTTGTGTTCATCTGCGAAAGAGCTCTAGCAAAACTCAAATACTTCTTCTAGAGAAGACTATATTCCACAAAATAATACTGACTGTTTTGTCAAAGATTCTTCACATTTACATTTGACTCCTGTGGCCTTTTGTCTGTCAAGACTGTCATTCGTAAACAATAGCTAAAACATTGTAACTACTCTGTCGACCAACCAGCGCTTCTGACCGGATTCCGTACAGATTTTACATCATCAGTATAGAATTTCTGTCGCTGAGTGGGAAACATTCCTCCACGCAAAACGTCCCCAGCTGCAAAGAGCAAGGAAAAACGGATGTTTTCGCAGGCTAAGCACGGGCCTGGGGATTTTCCCATGGCTACAAGCGTAAGCCTGTGGCTACTTTCATAGGAAACAAAAGGAAAACAGAACCACAAGAACTTCCTGGCTGTACAATTCCCCTCCTACTTATTTCATATACCCGGCAACTTGAAATTTTAGCGATAGCCCTGGAGCTCACATCAAGAATACAGTACTTTAAAATAGCTATATAGACACCTTGGCAGTATAAACATTTAAAGTTGTACTACTTTATATTGCAGCATGGAGCAAGGTCAGGGGATGGAAATTAAATAGATACCAAAAAGGGGATGTGCATTCATGGGCTCAGCATGGGATGTACACTATCAGTTAACTATGAAGGAATTAAGCCAAGCAAGGAGATGTGGCATGATTGGAAAAAAAGAATACAGTGTGCAGGTGGAAGAAACTGGACTTGCCTCTCAGAACACTGCAGATCAAAAGCAAATTAAGAGTTTGGACATTACTGGAGTGAGAGCTTTAGTAAACACCAAACCAATTTCCTTTTTGTTGATGTTGTTGTTGTTTTTTTATGTTTTGCTGTCTGCATTACTTGCCCACAGTCACTTACCTGAGTGTGTTGCAAAGGCTTTTTACACTTCACACAAACTGGGTTTACTTGGCTGTAATACAAACAGAACTGATTTTAATGTTATTATAATGGTAATACGACAGAATGGAGCCCATTTTGGTCTTTGATTGGATGAGTGGTTAACAAAATCAGAAGACCACGTAGCAGGAGTTCAATAATCACGCGTATGATTACAGACCAAATTGGACGACAGAAAGTTTTATCATATAACTACAACAAACATTTGTGATATTTTAATCTTCTTCTAAATAAAAACAAAAGAAATATTCCAAAAGTTTTGTTGTTAGCAGTGGAAAAAGCCATTTAAGTGCGCATGCAATGGCGCGTACTATCCAATTACTTAGGCATGACATGTACTGTCCTTCATTGGTTGTATTAGTGCTGAAATCAGGAAAGTTGATAGTCCATAAGATTTGAAAATTTTATTATAGTAATAATTACTATAAAATTTTCAAATCTGATTGGCCATCAACTGTCCTGATTTCAGCACTAATACACACAATGTAAATCTTTCTATCATTTTTTTCTTTTTGTGCAATATATGCATTGAATTGAAGGCAGGTACAAAAGTCGGACCGGATCAACTCAGACCGCCAGTCCGGTTCGGATCAACTCGGATCGACTTGGACCAACTCGGATCGAATAAAAAAGTAAAAATAAAATAAAATTGGACTCCGATCAACTCGGAGCAATCAAAAAAATTAAATTAAATCAGCAAAACTGAAAGTTTAACCCATTTGGAGGGTAAAAAAGGCCAGATCATCCTTTTTTTCTCCGTGGCTTTCAGGCGCCATTTTGTTTTACTAGTTGCCAGTTCCTCTCGGACCATGTTATAGGTTGCGTTCGGCACGATGCACTCTGCTTCACAGATATGGCTTCTGAAACTTAATTTTAATGATACACTAGTGAGCAGCACACATACATTTCCAGTGAACATTTTCAACTTGGAAGGAGGAGAAACCATGCTCGCCCAGGACAAAGGAAATTTCCACGCCCCAGGCAAGAATCGAACTCGCGACCCTCCGGTTCAGTGGTTAGAACGTCCGACAAACATGTAGTATTCGGAGGGTCGTGAGTTCAATTCTTGCCTAGGGTACGAAAATTTTCGTTGTCCCGGGAGAGCATGATTTCTTCTCCTTCCAAGTTGAAAATGTTCACTGGAAGTGTATATGTGCTGCTCACTAGCATATCATTAAAATTAATAAAAATAAAAATTAACTTAATTTACACAACCACGAGTTCGTAACAACAAAACAAAATGGCGGGTGAAAGTTGAGTGATACCGACTGATTTTATTTTTCTTTTTATAATCCGAATTTTTTTTTATGATCCGAGTTGATCCGAGTCCAACTGTATTTTATTTTTATTATTTATTCGATCCGAGTTGGTCCGAGTCGATCCGAGTTGATCCGACCCGGACTGGCGGTCCGAGTTGATCCGGTCCGACTTTTGTACCTGCCTATTGAATTGAACCAAAACCTTCTAAAAAAATGATCATAAATTATTATGATCATTTTTTTTTACAAGGTTTTGGTTCAATTCAATGCATTGCACAAAAAGAAAAAATGATAGAAAGATTTAATGTTCCAAATATATGAAAGAATCTTTTATTCTATGAAAAGTATAATTTACAATGCAGCACTTGATCAAGTTTCCATGTCAATTAGCCATGTGAAAGTGAGCAGCAAAATACAAAAAGGCCTGATCATGCAGGGCTCAAAATAACGGACAGCAGGTTGCCGGTCCTGATGACTGGCCAAATATTTTTTAGCCTGGACAAACCCCAATTTTGGCCGGTCAAGATACTACAATATTTTTTGCCTAATGGAATATCGAATTACGCTGGCAATAGATCGTTGTGGTGCATTCACGTTCAGCTTTTTGGCGGCAAGTAGGTGAAAAATTCATTCACACGTTCTTGAGTTCCTTTCTGCGGTTTTTGCCCATTTTCATGTCTGTTATAGCTTGAGTATCATCGTACAGCGGTGTCTGAAATCCGCAAGGCTCGTCCCATATCTGCATATCAGAAAAACTTGATCCTTTTCATTGCCTGGCACATGATCAAAAGTCTCCTCTACAAAGAAGAACAACACTAAATATTTTTGGTAAAGAAGTTGATTTGGGGGAAATCTGTTCCACAAACAGCATGTTTATCATCAGAAGGCAATAAATACACCGCAGAGCTTTCGTTTGGGTTGTCGCATAACACTTTATCGGAAAGGGCTCATTAACGTCAACAGAAACTTGCATAAAGCTGTTTACAAAAAGGAGGGATAGACAACGTCCGTTCTCGATTAGCTTAAATTTTTATCAGACCATTCTGGAATCGTGTCCCCAAACGAGATTCATGTTCGACATAAAGAAATTATTATAAAATTGATGTGCTAAAATTTATTCCCACAGAAACAGTGCCGGACGACCTGTTGAGAATTGTGATCGATTTGCCCAAATTCCGTCAAAGTTGATTTTCACAATCCCCTTACAAGTAGATGTGAAACGTTAGGTGGACAAAACTGTTAGCTGTCCTTTAGTCCTCTAACGCATAACAGATTATTGTTAGTGTATTAATTTTTTTCCCAAAGATGGTCACACTATTGATTTTAGCACAAGCAGAAAGCACAGTACCACCTGCTGCATCGTTGCGTCACTCCAGCAGCTTGTTGCGGTTTCGCTTTGTTGTGTTTCATTACGACATGACAACATGAAATTTATTGCGGCGTTCTTTTTTTGTGCAAAGCAGCACAAAAAAAAAAAAGCCAAAGAAAAAAGAAGTCACTACAGCATTATAGACTGGGCAAAACGCATTAAGTGACAACTTATGAAAAATATCATAAAATCCTTGTATCCAAAGATGACCGGTCAAAATGACCGGCCAGATGAGAGTTTAACCAGTCAAGTCCACGATCAGGCTGGACATTGTCCGTTGAACGGAAGTTATTTTGAGCCCTGTCATGATAAACAATAATTTCAATTTCACTTCTTATAAGACCTTACATCAGTTCTTGACATTCAACTGATCCACATGCATTTAACTTAACTCAACTTTTAAATACATTCTCCAGTTCATACATGTACAAGGTAAGTACATGGCATCTTCTACAAAATCAACTTCCCAGTTTATCATCCTTTAAATTATCAGGACCCCTGAGGGGCGTACTTTGGATTTCAAGTTACAGGGATGATCAGATGGGGGCAAAAATCAAAACCTAAAAAATCCCATGCCGAATTTCCGAACGATAAAAATTTCCAGAAAGCATTAAAATAATGATACATGTATAACACGAACAATAGAAACACTGTCAGTAATGGAATGTTTGTGTTTGTTTACTCATCACACCTTCGGGAGTAAGAACCTTTTTCTACGGTGGCCCATATATATGTATGCAATGCACAAATAACAATTTCAGTGCATAAATATTGATCTTAATACATTAATTTGACTTATTCAGTTCACAATTTCATTTTCTAATACACAGGCATGTTTCTCAGTACAAATATGTTTTTCAGTGCACAAATATGTTTCAGCAAACAAATAAGTTTCCCAGTGCACAAAATTATTCCTGGCACCCAATGGGCTAAAAATGGCCAAAAGAACCTGGTACTACACTGTCATTGAGGCCTGGTCACATTGTTTGCCGCACTTTCGATCAGTCTCGTCGCAAATAGATCAAGCCTCAATCGAATGTGGTGGAGATTTAAGAAACCACCATAGAATAGAAATGCTAAAGACATGGATGAATTGCTCAGGTACTATTTTCAAAAGGGGTTTTCGTACAAAATATGTTGTTCTTTTTATCAAAGTATCACGACACCATAATGTCTACGCAAAGTCTTCTGCAACGATTGCATGACATGGTATTAAAATGAAGAAATATTTCCTACAACATCCAGGAAATACGACAAGAAATAGTTAAAATTCCAAGGGGCTGGGATGTTCATGAGGATATTGTTCGCATTGGCATGCTCTCAGGTTAAAAGGTATTCAAGTACCACGATGAGTGGTAGAGGAGCTTTGTCGCGAACTCGACCCTGTTGGCTGTCATGAAAGATTAAGGCTTACCGCCTACAGTGGCGACAGTATACGAATCCCGGATGTCCAAATGGCCCCTCTGCTCTTCTGACTTTCTGTCAAGAAACTTTCTGAATGTAGGGAACTGTATTGCTGAAGGAGCTGCTTACAAGAAAACCTTGAATGGGACTCTCATGTAAAATCTGTTTAACACAAAGCTATGAAGATACTGGATCTATTATGTAGAAATTTTTCAGGAAGCAGCCAGTATGTTAATTAAGACCCAAGCATACAACTCTCTAGTGAGACCTCATGTAGAGTATGCCTGCCTCAAGCCCTTTTGAAAAACAACTCATAAAAGAGTTAGAGGCTGTCCAAAGTTGTGCAATAAGATTTGTCTGTTGAGATTATTCACAGTTTTCCAGCATAACTTATATGCAACATTCGCTGGGCTGCATGTGGGACACTCTTGAAGTCCGTCGACAGCTAAACGCCGCTACCATAATGTATAAAGCTGTGCACAACCAGACTCACTTAACATATCCAGCAATTCTATCACCTTAGCTCATAGAAGCAATCGCTCTAACCATCCTCATAGTTCAGGCATATCTTTGCTCGCACCAATGCATATAAGTTTTCCTTTTTCCCACTTGTTATCCCCCTTTGGAATGGCCTTCCCAATTCTGCTGTTAATGCTGAGTCTGTTACTGACTTCCAAGCGAATGCTTTCCCATCCATAAGACAATATTGCAATGAAATGTAAATATTTATTTGCTGTAAATAATTTAATTTAGTGTTTTTTTTTGCCCCCTTTTCTATTTCATCGCTGACTGTTTTAGCATCCAGTGTACAGTCACATGACTTCTAGGATTAATAAAAATGTATGTATGTATGCTGGCTCCGAAGGTGATGCTCGCTTGCAGTTCATCTGGCTTGTGAGTGAGGCACTGCCAACAATGTTATCCCTAGAGGATAAAGATGTCTCTGCTTCAACTTTTGCTCCACAATTTGGGCAAAAAGCAAATGACAATTCCCAACCTTTGCCGCCAGTCCGGCAAAACATGCTCAATCGATTAAAGATGGCTTCTATTTGCGACGAAACTGACTGAAAGCGAAAGCGCGCCAAACAATGTGACCAGGCCTCAATGACACATTACGGAACGGCGCCTGTAGATCCGTGTCGCCCGCAAAATCGCGGGTCCCATGACTATTTGCGTGCTCACAAAGGGAGCCGACGCATGCCGCGTCCTTTGATTCAAGACTCAAGTGTTAGGGTATTGTTTCCACGATACAAAGGTAATTTAACTTAAGAAAATTTATAGATCCAAGCTTTCGCACTACTCTCTTTTATAAGGAAATGAAAACGCTCAACTTGATAAATATTTTGACTTCATAACATATTTTAACGATTTAGGCCAGCAGAATGTATAGAATTCCAGGAAAACAATTCAGGAAGCCGAACGGTTTTGAACTGCGCTAGACGTTATTTTTATCAGTATGCAAATCACCTACCCAATCACTTACTTTCCATCGAATTGAAATATCCTGACTTTTTTTAACCACTTTTCGATTTGATTCGTTTCATTTTATATTATTTTGTGCAAGCTGAGCTCTTTCATGCGAATTTACGCTTTCAAAAGGAAAAAAACTTCGAGGAAACGTTGTGTCTACAACCACGGCAATTTGTATCTATTTCGCTTCACTTACGCTTATATGCAAATTACTGTTCATCCGCCGGATTTCGCTGGAGACAAAAATATCGATTTTGAATTCCCAAATGCTTGCCTTTTGGGGCACCCCTTTTATCTTGGCTATCAAGATTTTAAAAGCTAAGCTTCAGACTTTTCATTCCAACGTTTTAATGCGGGAAAGCTTTAAGACACGCATAACTTGATCTTTCTGTTATCTTTTGTTCTTCTATTGTCTCCAAAACAATAACAAAGTTTTACCAATTTCCACCTACAAATAATAAGACACATTTGATTGACAGAAAAATTTGCATTTACTAGCGACGTGTATCTACAGGCGCGATTCCGTAATGAGTGTAGTCCCAGGGTCTTTCGGCCATTTTTAGCCCATTGGGTGCCAGGAATAATTTTGTGTACTGAAAAATATATTTGTGCACTGAAGAAAATATTTGTGCACTGAAACATATTTGTGCACTGAAACATATTTGTGCACTGAAAAATACATTTGTGCACTGAAACATATATTTGTGCACTGAAAAACATCTTTGTGCACTGAGAAACATGCCCATGTATTAGAAAATGAAATTGCGAACTGAATAAGTTAAATTAATGTATTAAGATCAATATTGATGCACTGAAATTGTTATTTGTGTATTGCATATATGGGCCACCGTATTTTTCACATATTGACCTGATTGACTGTGGTTTTGTGAAAAAGATGCAATGTAATGTGTTAAATATTGAAACAGTCACAAAAAAAGTTTGGTTTTACAATATTCATGCAAGATATGTGAGAACTACATGTATCATGAATCTTCAGATTGTTCTGAATACCCCAAAAAATCACTACTTAAAATCATCCTACTCAAAAAATACTCGCCAAAATTTTCCTACCCCCAAAAAACAGAAATCAAACATTTCAAAAAAAAATCCTTTGAACATCCCTGTCACTTGAAATTTTGGAGTTAACCCCCTGGAATCAGCGTCAGCTCTACTAGAGCCTGGTGGCCCCTAGTGCTTAACTTTTGCTAGGCAACTAGAAATCTTACTTTTTTCATACAAATTACAATATGCTGGCCAGCAACTTGGATTTTACCATTTCAAAGCACTGGACTACCTTTAATGTTCCTTAGAGCACAGCCTTGACTATCATTATCATTATTATTATCACTACTAAAATATTATTAAGTATGATTCAAAAGCTCACCTTAAAACTTTACCCTGCAAACACTTCTCACAATATAGATGCTCACATAACCCTGTTTGTACTACAAGTCGTGATACAAAACCGCAAGATGAACAAAAAAGATTTTCATCAAAGATTGCCAGGTCAACTTCAGGGACTCTATACCCGCAAGGATAAGACATAGTTATTATTGTTTGAAGAGTCTTTCACTACTGGAAAAAAAAAGGAAACAATAATTAATAATTTAATTAAATTAAAAGGTAAATTTTAGAACCAAAGTTTTTAATTTTAAACTTTTAACTTTGACAGTAATTATAAATAAATATTTCCTTTGATAAAAAAAAAGCTCAATACAGGGATCCAATATTCGCAGTTGTCCGGTCGTCCCAGAAGACCACAATCTCATTCGGACAATTTAGATAAATCCATAAGACTAAGTCGTACTTTGGACGAGTGAGGTTTGGCTCAACCACAGAATCATTCAAAAGTTCTTATTATGATTTTATCATTTACATTTCACCTACGTTCTGATTACCTCTCATCCACTTAAAACTTTTACAATGATGCATGGGCGATTCGCAGAAAACATGACAGTACTCATCAAGATGTGGTGTTTTCTAGAAGGTGTTTCGCCGCCTCCGGCAAAAAACAAACAATCAGACAAAACAAACACAAAAAGTGAAGCAGGCTAGGGGCTGCTGCCTTTTACGAGGAACAAAGTAAGAACACCATCTTGCCTTTCATAGCAAACTATCAGACCGTGGCTTGTTTTTGTGCCCAAACAGAATGCATCCAAGTCATCCATAGTCACTGGGAGTCCCAATCCACATCCTAGACAGCTATATCAGGGGGCAAAATGCTTTGCGACTTCTGTAAAAAAGCTTCCAAAATAGACAAAACTGTTGCCCATAACAATCTGTTTGTGGAGGGCTGCATTCCTGTTATCATCCAGCACTTTTGTCTGGGCAAACCAAATTGAAACGGGGAAAATATGAAATCACTTGCCAGTAGTTGCCTGGCTGACAACTCTAATAAAAAATGAATATGGATCCCTGTCAATAAGCTCTTAAAAGTAATATATAATATAGAACATCATTGAGGTATTACAGTGAACTTTACTGTACTATTTAATTTACATCAGGATACAATGATTTCATTTGTGCCAAGTCTTCAAAGTTCAGAAACTAGTACGGGTACTGCATGGTAGAAAACCCTGCATAATTTCTACTATTTGATATTTAATAATATTAATTAATACAAGTACTGACATAAACTTCAAAATTTCACAGCAAATATTGCAAAAATGCATGGAAAAGTAATTGGGAAATTAATGGAATGTAAAATACCTATTTGACTGTCTAATTGGTATTCACTTAATCTTATATTTCTTTCTACATGTATATTGTCTGCGCCAGGTTTTATCCTTATAGGGTACAAAGCATATTTAGCGTACACCATGCCAGATTGAAAACTAGAAATCAAACAAATAAGTTACATGATAGTTCAACGAGTTGAAGGGCTGAAGTATGGGTTGAGCTGAAAACAGTCTTTGACTCAATTACATGGCCGGGAAAGTTCTCAGTTAAATAAAATAAAATATGGGTTTGCCTCTAAATAAAAAAAATTTCTGCCATTGTAAATTATTTATCACAAAAACAGATGCAAAAGCAACAGCCAGAGCTACAATCAACGTCAAAAGTGCTGGGAACGCTGTTACTTTTTGCTTCTCTTGTTTCTTGTTCCCCTCGCCCCTGGCCCACGACACCTATGTTGAGTAAAATGTTTGTGCTTGTGCCCATAATATTATTGTTCTGATATTCATGTATCCCTATACTGAATTAGGGGGACAGTGGAAATTTATAAAAAAAAGAGACTTGTAAAAATCTTTTTTTGAGCATTTAAATGAACTACTGTTAAGTTTTACAATCTTCCCAGCTACTTTTGTCTGGGATTCTAGGTTGATGACATCATTGAGGATACCAAGAGATATACAGGAAATAAAAATATCTGCCTCCTTCCTAGTGAGATCAACACATGTCCATGCACTATACAGATTTTAAGAAATTTATAAACCTTTTCCATTTCTTTCCTATTTTTATTTAATAAAAACGTTGCGTCAATTTAATAAACATTTATTACACAACTCAATCATGACACACCCTTTCATGTATAGACACATACGATTACAAAACAACTTTGCCTTACCGCTGATAAAACAACAGTGTCAAAATGTTTTGCATAAGCCTGAAGCCTGTGCATCAGCAGACTGAAGCCCAGTGTTCCCTTGTTCAATTATAGTTCTGTATTTAGGGCAATCAATAGTTCCGCAAAATAATGGAGTCCTAAAGTGTATGTGTATATTAATTCAATTCAACTCTTGACAAACATCGTGTAAAAAATTTTGATTGTTAAGGCCAAAAAAAGGATCGTTTAACATAACCTTAGAAGATTTTACCAGTGTGTACATCCGTCAAACAAATTCCCGTGTATAGAAAACCTTTGTGATTTAAGATAATAGATATATCTAACTGATTTCAAGCTAACTACTACACATGTAGGTCGAGGAAGTACTAACGTCAACGTTATCGCGTTTATTACAGCGTTAACAATGTTCACGTAAACGGTTCACACGTTGAAAACCCAATTTCCACCCGTTTTACATTGGCCATGAACCAGAATGAAGTAATTTTTACCAGAGCAAAGTCCTTCTAGATAATAACGTACATTGTACCGCTCAACTTAGACAACCGGCCCACATGGCTCATCGCGTGTTTATCTATTTTAATTATATGATATGGCCTTCCAGTGTTCTTTTAATGATTTCCGAGCAACCATTTCAGTTTAGAGGTTAAAACATTCAAAAAGACACACTAAAAAAGGTGCCGATATTTAGCAAAAGAGACAACAACTTACCACTTGTCCGTTGTCGCGATTTACGTGAAATATAATTATTCAAGATGGTGTTTCTCAGCAAAACCTTGTCAAGACCACACCTTTGGGGAATCCCCGATCCCGTGACGTGACCGCCTAAAAGATTCAGTCGATCGGTGAACATTGGTGGAGTCGAGCACATTGTCGCAAATTATATCTTTCACGTTATCTGCCATTATCGACCCCAGAGCACTTCTCTATTGCGTATGCCAAAATATAGCCTCTTCCTTCTGGTTGCATTTTATATAGCGTCTCTGGTGTGTTAACGTTAATTAATAAGACCCAAGCTAAAGATTCGTTAAAAACTCCTTTTCTGTCCGCCATGAGCCATGAGCCACGAGTACTAGTCGCCATGTTTATTTTTTGAAAGCCGAGTGACTCTGGGACGAGAATGGACGACTTGGACTCACCGGGTGTACCGTTGCACTTATGTCCTATCTTGTGAACATGTCCTCTGACGTAATGTGATATACAAGCCAATCAGGTCATGCGATCTATCGTGTTAGTCGCGGCATAGGACTGGAAAAGAACCTCCGTTGCAGTTTGGTCCTCGAGCAAAATTTGCAAGTTTAGCGGGTCGGGGACGGTAGTAAAATTTGTCTTGCAAGGTTAAGTAAACATGGCGGCCGAATCAACAACACAATTTTGGATTTTAAGGCTGCGAAGGAGAGTATATTTAATGCCGTTTTGGCATTTTACATTAAGAATTCGAAAAAAACAATACCGGCTGTGGGTCGTTAAAGTTAAATTTCACGTTTTTACATGTTATAAAAATATGAAGAGCGGATTGTACCGTTTCTACTCCGTCTCTCACTTTCGTATCGATCAACTTAATTTTTAGCCCATATCCGTTAAGATAGCTAAGACTTGGCGGAGAGGACAAGTCAAATCGCAAAATATTTTCACCATCTAAGTCCATATACAGATACTCTGCATCTTATGAATATCGTGAACTCGAATAAAAAGCGAACCGGCTTACGAAAGTATGACACTAATTGATTCTGTTCATTATGCAAATAAAGCGTTCAAAGACAGGTCTTTACATGTGATCTTTTAAGCATTAAATTCGTAAGTTCGCTGATTGTGTTGTATTCTTGATTGGCGCAGGAAACAGTCAGTGTTTCCGGTTTTAATATGAAGGCTGAACGGTTGTAAAATCACTAGTTTTTCTAGAAAGGTGTGTGACTTTCGGTGATTGATTGGTAAGACACAGATTGAGTTAACGCAAAATGTGACTTCTTTCCACAGTCCACAGTTTGAGATAACTCAAATCCTGGCCTGAAAAGCGAAGCCTATAAATAGTCCACGATCTGGGAACCACATTTCGCGCTGTCGCGAAATACTGACTATTATATTCAGGGGAACCCAACGATAATTTTCTGTAAAATAGCTGTTCACAGAAGCAAATATTGCCTAGAATTTTCTATCAATTGAGGAAGGCTAAAAATTTCTTACAAAATACGAAACCTAAAATTTTCGGGTTCGAAAATGTGATGGAGAGAGGAACCAGAAAAATCTAACTTTCGTAATACGTTAATCTGCATCTTAAATTTCCGGGAAAATACCGTAAAATTCCGAAATTAAGCCCCTCCAAATATAAGCCCCCATATTTGTAACGCAAAAAATCCTCCGTAAAATCGTTCCTCCGGATATAAGCCCCACGGGCGTCTTGAACTTGGAAATCGCCCTCAAATACAAAACAAAACAAAGCAAAAATATATAAATTTTTGTCTTTGCCAAAGATCCATCACAAGCCCCAAATGATTGCAGTTAGAAAGTGTCACAGTTTATTTCTGTTTGCGTAGTTTACTCCTCACTCTTGGCTTGGATTTCTTCGGTCCATATAGACAAAGTATACTTGGACTACTTGCATGGCTGTGTTTTAAAAAGGTCAAAGTCCTCCAGACGAGTTTCAGTTAAAACTTTCTGCAAGTTACTGACATAAATTTCCTTCTAACTATAAGCTAGCCCCCTCGATTTTGAGACGCAAATTTCCCTCCAAGTATAAGCCTAGCCGATTTTAGGACGCAAATTTCCCTCCGAAAATAAGCCCCTCAAAAAGGGCCTTTGAAAAATATAAGCCCCGCTGATTATTTTTGGAATTTTACGGTAATACAGCACTGAAGCCCTTGCAAATCTATTTGTACTCTGGGTAGCCTAAAAAGAGCGGTTTTCAATGTATTTGGGAGGACACCGTCGTTGGGTTCCCCTGTTTATTTGGAAGGACACGGAACGACTTATCTCAAAATGCGACTCTTTACGTTCGACACGGTTTGCGATATTTTTTTGGCGCAAACCTTTGTCTTAAAACCTAGAACACAGATTGAGTTAACGCAAAATACGTCACAATTGCCAGACCACATTATGCGTTAGCGCAAACCTTGGTCCCAGTAAAGTGCTCCTTTTTTTGCCAGCAATGACTTTCTGACGCCGATCGGGTCAATTGACTGGACGTGATTTTTGAGCTGAGAACAGAAGAGTTAAACACCCCGTATTTTGCAATAACGCAAAGTGTGGTATAGAAACAGCACCATAGTTTGAAATGTCGCAAAATAAGACTTTGCAACAGGCCCACCTTTTGAAACAGATATGTTATTTCAAATGATGTCTTTGTTCAGTGCAGTTGGTCGAAATGGAAAGGGTTATACCATTGTAGGAGTACGTTCATTGGTTGTAGATGAGGTTAATCGGCAAATCTCACTGTTTTAAATCACAGACGGTTTAATTTGCCCTGTGATGTCATTGATGTTCTAAAGGTGGGTGAATGTCCTGTCAACCATAACTTGGAAGTCTCTACTTTTTTGGACTAGTATCTTTCTCTGAATCCTGACTGCCAAACTTACATAATTTTTGCTGGGTGTATGCTGATGACCTTTCAGAACCCCTACCCCATTATTATACTATCTATTCTGAGGACCCTATAGAAGCCATCTTATCCACTTTTTGACAAATGTAATTTACGCGATCACAATATATGTAGTCACTTTCTTTCTATGCATCTACCTTATAAAGTCAACTTTTCAAACGCGAATCTTCCGTTGAATTCCTACTCAAAAATTAATGTTAATTAATTATAATGTTCAACCTCATTATAGCTAATCTAGACGTGAAAATGCGACCTCGCCCAGCAGCACATCCCCATCAGCAAGAACAGAAAACAAGGAAATACTATATAAAAGTTATGTTTCAATTCGCGGGAAACATAATCGAAAATGATGCTTAAAAAAACTGATCTTTTCCCTTTTCCCTGATCTTTTCTTTTTCTGTTGAGGGTAGAGGGTGGCTGTACACAGGTTACTGCCAAAACTTAAACAGCTAAACACATTGTTTTGTTGATTACTTATGATGCACCTATGACTACAGGAATTACTTGCGTTTCTATAGCCACATTTGTTCAAGCTTACTTTTAGTACGGTGTTCTCAATCAGTTAATTCCATCTCGATGCATTGTTGGAAGTTTTTCAGTCAGAGGACCTATCTTCGTCAACGACAATAAAAAATGCTTTATTTTTTCTTTATAACAATGTCACGTCGATTGTCAGATATTTTTCTGTCATTTCAGCACCATTAGATCAGGGACCACACGAGGTTCAATCTCAACTGGTACCCAAATTTTCACATGCTTTCTTTTTGACAACTCATTTATGAGTTTTTGCTAAACATTTGATTAACCTTTGTCAAATTAATTCACCATTTTTGGCAAAAATTTGCCTTTTTCGAAAAATAAGTAATTGTCAAGGTAGCCTTTTTTGTTATCTCATTTGAATTTTGTTCAAACCTGTCCTGTTATATTCTTCATAAATTTGCCATTTTCGCCAAAATTTGCCATCCTTGTAAAAATCTCTAATTACCAACAGGCCATTTTTCGCCTTCTCATTTGGCAAGCCATTCATTACTTCTTGCCAAATTCGCTATTTTCGCCAAATTTGTCATTTTTGTAAAAATCGATAACAGTCAACATGCCTCGTTTGTCATTTCATGTAATTTTTGGCAATTCTTAAATGTATTGTTGCCAAATTTGCCATTTCTGTTATAATCGCCATTTGTCAAGATGCCCCTTTTTGTCATCTCTTTTGTCAAACCTTTGATAACGTCTTGCCAAATTTGTTATTTTCCTAAAAATCGCCAGCTGTCAACATGCCACGTTTTGTCATCTGATTTGAATATTTGTCCAAACTCTTGACTAATTTTTGGCATACTCGCCACTGCTTTTTTTTGCCGACGAAATTTGCCTTTATTGCCTATATTTGCCATTTTCTTATTGAGAACGCGTTTTGTACAAGATGCCCGTTTTTGCCGTCTCATTTAAACTTTGCCAAACCTTTGATGGATTTTTCCAGGAATTCATTGATTTCGCAAAAAACGGCATTTTCGTAAAAACCCACAAATAACGACATCCTTCTTTTGTCATCTTGTTCAAAATTTTTGCCAAACCTTTGATAAGTTCTTGCCAAATTCGCCATTTTAGCCAAAGTTGCTATTCTTGCTAATTATCAACAGGCAATTTTCTAAGTCCTTTGATAAATCCTTGCCGAATTCGCGATCATTTGTCATTTTCGCAAAACTCACAATTATCGACATGCCTCGTTTGTCATCTCATTTGAATTTTGGCAAACCTTAAATGAAATGTTGCCCAATTTGCAATTTTGGTTATAATCGCCATTTGTCAAGATGCCCCTTTTTGTCATCTCTTTGTAAATTTTTGTCAAACCTTAGATAACTTCTTGCCAAATTCGCCATCTTTGCAAAATTTGTCATTGTCCCAAAAATCGCCAGCTATCAGCATGCCCCTTTTTGTCATCTTATTTGAATATTTGGCCAAACCCTTGATGATTTTTTGGCACACTCGCCATATTTGTCGAAATCTACCTTTTCTCGATATTCCCCTCTTTATCACTCTAAATGAGGTTTTGCCAGACCGTTGATGGATTCTTGCCCAATTCCCCATTTTCTCAAATTTGCCATTTTTGTGTAAATCGCCAACTGTCAATATGCCTGTTTTGTTGTTTCATTGTCTCAGTCCTTGCCAAATTCGCCGGTTTCGCAAAATATGTCATTTTCGTATAACCCACAATTATCGACATGCCTCTTTTGTCATCTTGTTTTAATTTTTGCCAAACCTTAAATAAATTTTTGCCAAATTTGTCATTTTCGTAAAATCGCTATTTGTCAAGATGTCCTTTTTTGTCATCTTATTTGAATATTTGGCCAAACCCTTGATGAATGTTTGGCACACTCGCCATTTTTGCCGAAATTTGCCGTTCTCGCCTACATTTGCCATTTTCTTATTGTAATAGCCATTTGTTAAGATTTCTCTCTTTGACACCTCAATTGAGGTTTTGCCAAACCTTTGATGGATTCTTGCCCAATTCCCCGTTTTCTCAAATTTGCCGTTTTCGCGAAAATCGCCAACTGTCAATATGCCTCTTTTGTTATCTCATTTAATTTTTTCGACAGACCTTTAATGATTCCTTTGCCAAATTCGCGAATTTTGCAAAATATGTCATTTTCGTAAATCCCACAATTATCGACATGCCTCTTTTGTCATCCTGCTCAAGTTTTTGCCAAACTTTTTAAAATTTTTTGCCAAATTTATAAACTTTATAAAATTGTCATTTGTCAAGGTACCCCTTTGTAATTGGCCAAACCCTTGAACTCTCCATTTTTGCCCAATTTTTTTTCCTTTTTCGCCTACATTTGCCTTTTTTTTTTATAATCACCATTTGTCAAGATCTCCCTCTTTGTAACCTCATTTGAGTTTTTGCCAAACCTTTGATGGATTCTTGCCCAATTCCCCATTTTCTCAATTTGCTAATTTCGTGAAATCGCTAACTGTCAATATTGGTACGCAAGAAAAAAGAGCATTTCTCTCCTCTGGGAACTTAACTCTATTTTCGTGTTAATACTTGGAGACAAATACTATTGTATTGACCCCCCCCCCCCCCCCACATGGTAGCCTTGTCGCGTGGTTGCAAACCAAGAAGGCCTCTTTTGTTGTCTCATTTAAAATTTTCGCCAGATCTTTGATGAATCCAAATTCGCCAATTTCGAAAAATTTGTCATTTTCGTAAAACCCACAATTATCGACATGCCTCTTTTGTCATCTTGTTTTCATTTTTGCCAAACCTACAAATTCTTGCTAAATAAATCGCCACTTGTCCAGATGCCTTTTTTTGTCATCTTATGTGAATATTTGGCAAGAGACTTTTTGGCATACTCACAATTTTTGCCGAAATTTCTCTCTTTCGCCTAAAATTTGCCATTTTCTTAAAATCGCCATTTGTCAAGATTTCCCTCTTTGTCACCTCATTTGAGGTTTTGCAAAACCTTTTGATAGATTCTTGCCAATTTCCCCATTTTCTCCAATTTGCAATTCTCGTGAAAACCGCCAACTGCCAATAGGCCTCTTCTGTTCTCATTTAAATTTTTTGCCTGACCTTTGATGAATCCTTAATTGCCAAATTTGCCAATTTCGCAAAATGTCACTTTCGTGAGACCCCCAGTTATCGACATGCCTCTTTTATCATCCTGTGTTAATTAGGTTTAGGGTGATAAATATGTTATAAATTCTTGTCAAATTTTCCCTTTTCGTAAACAAAGGAAAGGTAAAAAAGCTTAAAGGGAGAACTCTCCATTTTCACATCTTCTATAATAGTCCTTGTTTTGCATAAGCAGTCCTTAATCTCTTTTGGGACGAGTGTAATACCCAGGGGAAATTAAGTGTAAGGTTATGGAAAGTCTGTGGAGGGAAAGCAAGGCGTGTGGGAGATGTGCAAATGGCGAATGAAGAGTAAAAAATCACGTTTCCTGCTCCACTTCCACATTTTCCATAATGCATGCACCTTATTTACCCCCCCAAATTTTGCACAACCACTGTTTTCAATTTCTCTTGGGACGACTGCAATACCCAGGAGAAATGAAAACAAAGGTCATGCAAAATCTTCGGGAGGAAATAAGGTGCATTATGGGAAATGTGGAGGGGCGTATATTACTTTTTTTTTTTTAAAAAAAGCTAGTTTGCCTTCGTCTTCATGACTATGCACGTTTCCGATAATGTATGCCTTCCCTACTTTAAGAGATTCTTCCCAAAAAGAACTGAATTCGGTCCTTACTATACTACTTAAGTAAACATGAACAGTTTTTGATTCAAACGCTAGGGCCGTTTGTTCCTAGTATAAACTGGGAAAGTCAATATTTAGGTCAGGTCAGGTCACGTCACGATGCCTATTACCGCTAAGCCAATTAAGGCCTCGCTTATTATATGTAGAAACGTTGTCCGGGGTATAAGGGTTACTCTCCTTCTTTAGCCGCCCTGAGCGCCAACGCTTTATAAATTTACGCTCGGCTTAAGGGTGCCGCGCGTAGACCGCTCACCCTTTCGATTGTAGGGGGTCAACGTTTCTCCACACGAACACTTTGAATGCATGCGCGACCGCTGCTTTAGACAATCAGAGCATGCGCGCCCTATTAGCTTGGGTCAGTTTTATTCTCAGAAAATTGATCGCTAAAGGAAGAGAGAACCTTTTTCCCGGGACAATTATTCTTCATATAAATGGGGCCTATAAAGTCAGTGCTAACTTAGCTTCCCCACCAACCTACAGCCTGTGGTCAAGAAGAGTACGAGGGCATGCAGGGGACCTATTTAAGGGTGGATGGACTCGTTATAAATACAATGGCCATCCACCACAGGCACTGTGAAACCCCCAGTTATAGATGAATATAAAAGCAGCTAGTTAACCCTTACAAAACTGGCTCTGGGTCAGTCTTAATATGAAATCGTTCCTTTCTCATTCATTTCTTGATACCCCTGTTTCCTGAGAGAAGAGGAAGTGCAATAGAGATAACATTCCCCACAAGTTTGCATCTATAGGCAAACATCCAGATACTGTAAATATGAGAGGAGGACAATTGATTCAGGAGAAGTTCATGATCTGTTCATTCAAAGAATGCTATTTTCTTTTAAATTTTCAGTTTATAGCTGAAAAAAAAAATCTATGGATACATTGTATGCCATTTTCCCAGTAAGTTAATACAATATGTTTGGTACGTGATTTCACCAGCCTTTGTGACGGTGATACGTAGAAATAATAGTAACACATGCACAACTGCTGAAGAGACGTTATACAAAACATACCAATTTATAAAATAAAATCGGACCATACTAATGAGCACTTAATTTTGCACATTTATTTTAGTTGCTTTATACCATGCACTGAAGACGAGGGAGAACCCCGCCTAAGATCTAAATTGAAGGAATCCATCCCAAGTACATAATGATAATAATAGTTCGTGTTTACAGTGTATTAGTTGGGCTGTCATTAAGAGCTGGGAGGCCGGGGATCTCATCCGGCTACTATGAATGTGGTCTCCAGCTACTTTCATACAAAAATAGAAGAAAAATAGAATCAAAAGAAATCCCTAGCCGTTTGATTCCCCGCCTACTTGTGGCATTTACCCGGCAACTTGAAATCTTAGTGACAACCCTGGAACTATTAGGTAACCTCAAACCTAGTTATTTATTTAAATTGGGCTTGGGTAACATTCCTATTGAATGAAATACGGGTAAGAACTTAACAAACTAACTTAGGTCCAGGTTTCCATGTAGGAGTTACCATAAATCATTATATAACACTCCCATATCTTTTATATCCTAGACGCCATGATAAACCATAATAGGGAATTTTTTTATGGTTGACATTCATGGGTAGGATACAAATTTCAGGAAAATGTCTCAAAAAAGTAAAAAATGCTAGCAAATAAAAAAGGAAAGCACCTAGCATTTGCCTTCCCAATGAGTACCATTTCATGTAAAGTCTCTTCCAGGATAAATGGTGAGGAGAGCAAATATACCAGCCGTATGAATTCTTGCCTTAAGTTTGTTAATTATCTGACACTTGATTTAATAATGAACAATGAATGAAAGAAATTTGAGGAATCACGCCCATAAATTTATTTTTCAGAAAAAATACCATCTTGAATTTGGAGCAATTTAATAAAAGTTGGTTAAAAAGACAAGGTGTATCTTTGAAAATTGCCTGACTCTTATGAGGAGCTCAACATTTAAGTAAAGATACAATTATTTTCCTTTTGACTGCCTACCATCGTACTGACAAGTAGTAAACATTTACAGATCTTTATGATTTGATCCCTACCCTTATCCTCTTTCCTAATGTTAATATCAATACTACAAAACGTTGATTTACTGAACCAAATATTATGACGCAACTGTTTTCTCTTTCTAGTTCCTTAATTTGTGAAAGTACTGTTCTGTGACAGGGTTCTGTCCATGGAAAACCTGACCTCTCTTCTGAATAGAGCATCTTTAGGTACAAAATCTGCAAAGATAATGGATCAGTATTAGGACCTGTTGATACTTCATTTGGCAGTATGGGGTTGGTGGGCTGAAGCATTTGAGAATGGGGTACAAAAGTGACTTATCCACCTGTGGCTGAAAATTCCTACCTCTAGACCCACCACTAAATGTAGTAAACATGGAACTTGCATTTTCTATTTGACAAAATCAAAATACCCAGCCTCTTACCTCCCTTCCCCATAACATAACTGTTAATGATAAGTTCCATGTGACAACAACTCTTTTACATTGCAAGAGACCACCTCCCATAATCAACTAGGGATCCAAAAACATCAAAATTTTCCAGTAAAGACCTATAAAAAGAACTTTCTGTAAGGTACGGCCTCTTGTAATATCCTACACTACTCTTCCAGTATGTGTGATGTTTCAGATTTTTTCTAACATAGCAGCTGTGAATTCAATATAATAGAGCAGAAGTTATTTGCCTATCAAGAAACCTCTCAAATTCATCTGAACTTGAGTTCCATTAAGAGAACAAAAGAAATAAAAAGCAATGGTCATCTTTCTGCCATTAGCCCTTCCAAGGGTTAAATTTTTTGCTAAACTTGAATATGTTTTGTGGCAAAATAAGACCGAGTCTATAATAAAGGCGTTAATTGGTAAGGTGCGGTGGAAATCGTAGGCAGGAAAGCCTTGAACACGTAAGCAGGTACGCAATATCTAACACACTTCCACTTCAACTTTAACCAATTGCTGCTGAGTCAAAGTCACTATATGAGGAAACTGGGCTACTCAATTGGTCCTGAGAAGAAACCACATTCTTTGGCGATACAGCAGGGTACTAAGGTTACACCCTTGTTCTTGTTACTTCACTATTGTGCTCAACTACTTTCTGCATCTGTTCCCCGACAGCCTAAATAAGTGGGGTTTACCAAATCAGCCTAGTCAGAGCAGAAGACAACCTATGCGAGATCTTACCAAGCCTGGATTTGCAGACGACCTTGCACTTGTAGCAGGACTAGAAGAGGTTGGTAGAACTTGCTGTCTACAAATTAATTTCATTAGGTGCTTCTACTCATCATTGGGCAGGGGGACACTGATGAAAAGCCTGACCTTGAGCACGATCAAAATCTGAGGAACCTCCTTGATCATTGCAGAGCGAGAAATATCAAGCTGAACAAGAAGAAGTTCCATTTGAAGTGCAGTGAAGTGTCATTCACCGGGCATGTAATGAAAAGGAATGGGCTTAAAGCAGATCCTAAAAAAGTCAAAGCACTTATTAAGATGGAGTGACCGGCAGAGATTCATTGGGCTTGTGAAGTATCTGTCTAAGTTCCTACAAGACCTATCAGAACTGTGTGAGCTACTATGCCATCTAACACATAAGAAAGCTGAGTGATATTGGACTCACGAACAGGAAGATGGCTTTGAGAAAACTAAAGATGCTGTCTCTAAAGCTGTACTCAAGTACTCAAGTACTTCAGTAAGAGTGATCCAAACGAAGGCTAAGGAGATGCATCTAGAGATGGACCTGGCTTTGTACTGGTGCAGCTAGGCCAGCCAATGCAAGCAGAGCACCCACAATGGCAGAAAGGAACTGCTCACAGATTTGAAAGGAATTGCTGGCCCAGGTCTTCGGCTCTTCGGCATGGAACACATCCACCACCATGGGTATGTTCGGAAAGTCATCCTCTGGACATATCACAAACTATTAGTCTCCATTTAGCAGAAGACTCTGGTATCAGTTTTCAAGAGACTACAGCACCTACTGTTGCGGCTTCAACAATACGACTGTGAAATATGCTACAAGGAGACGCTGCTAGCTGATACCCTGTCAAGAGCTTATTCAGAGGACTATGAGTAATCAGCCTCAAAATCAGAGGTGGAGTGCATAAATGCCACTCACTTCCTTCCTGTTCCAGACCACCAGCTTAACGAACTTCAGAGAGAGACGGCTTGTGATCCAACTCTACCGTTTGTAAAGAAAGCAATCTTGGATGGCGTCCCAGATACAAAGGATGAACAACCAGCAGCCATTCACCAGTACTGTATTTCCTTGAATAATATTTCTTTTTTCGCACAAAAAGGGGGCAATTATTCGAAAGAAGGTGATTATTTGAGGGAGCCAGTTATCTCAATATTGCTCACTGGCAGTCGTGTCCTAAAAAATGATATTTTGTTTTATTTTTCCATTAAATCAAAAAAATAATCATGCCAAATAAACTGATCATGTGCTTTTAAAGTGTTCCAAATTTAGTTCCCTGACTAATATTTTCAGAGCTTGAATCGTCACTGATCAGTTTTGCTGAATCTCATTGCACTTCAATTTGACGGGGGGGGGGGGGATAAAAGGAAGAGAAGATGGTGAGAGGGGCAGGGGAGGGGCGATTATTTTAAGTAT
>OZ037994.1:34969351-35029351 GCA_964035705.1 Porites rus
GTAAACATGGTGCTTTAGCAGTGCACTATTCTTCATAAAAAAGACCAAACCAAGCAGTGTAGATTTTTGTTGTACTCTGTATGAGTACATTTGTGTAAGGTCTTCAGCCTGCACAGTCGCTACATTTGTACATTACTTAAAAATAATTGTTTGATATCAAAGTCCTTTTTATCTGCCTCTTTCACACTACCCATAATACACCTTGTTTACCCTTGTTTATCTGATACATAGTGACTCAAGGATCACATGTCTTGGATGGATATAGGAGCTGGCTGTACAGCATGACAGTTCACAACATTGGTAACTCTAAGAATGGCAATGTATACTGCCCCTACGAATAAGAACCTAGATTTTTCCAGGTTTTTTTTTTAAATTTATTTATTTGCATCACTGATTTACATTACTTACAAAGCATATAAATAAATGATTACATTGCTACTGTACACGAATTACTTAAACAATCCAGATCTATAATACAGAGTAGCCAAAGTAACTTATTAAGTAGTTCTTGCATACTCATGCGCACCCACACACACACATGCACACAGACGCACTATGCGCATTTACTGATTATCCGCCTAGGAACATCAAAAGAGCCTCTAGAGAGTTAGCGTGATTGCTGTTCTCTGCACATCTTGACAAAGGAAATAATGAGTAAAGATCATTTTCCCAGATAAATGCTCCCCATTATTTTTGCATTGCATTTTCTTAAAATCCCAGTTTAAATGGCATAACGTCTTTCATAATCAAGACAATTTAGAATGGTTTGAAAAAAGAGTTCCCATGAAGGGTTAGGGCCTTTTTGTTTGGAGAAATAGATGTGATACCTCGCGATTAAAAGTGCATGATGGAAAAGCAGGTTTGTAGTATCGTTCACTAGGCCTATGCAAGACAAAACGGAGAATTCTTCGTTAAGAAAGCAAGAGCTGTTTTTCGTCCAGTTACCAATTTCATTCCAAAAGGATTTAACCAAAGGACATTCTCAAAAGAGGTGCAAAAGAGTTTCTGAGCTTTCTTAGCAGAAACTGCATTGATCATTAGATTTGATTCTAGTTTTTAAAAGGAAACAGTGTGTTGCCAATTTTCTATGCAGAAATTTAAATTGAAAAACACGTAATTTAGATTCGTTGGTATATAGAAAAGCAAGGGTATATGACTTACCCCAATCAATCATGTCAAAGTCACAAGAGTTGCAGTCTGCCAGCCATTTTTCCTAACTTTTACAAGGGATAGAGGTGCTTTGGGTTAGACATGATTTGTAAGCTAGTTCACAGAAAGCTTCAGAGGGTAATAGGCTTCTGGTGTCGGTTTTAGCACCTTTCAAATTTTGTGGACAATGTTTTTGCGTTTTATATTCGAGACAGAGTTAGCCTAAAAAGGTTCTTATAGAAATGGTACATATTTGTGTAGTTAACACAAGTTAAGACTATTTAGGTTCTTATGAAAAAAAAATGCAATACAGCTAAGAGTATATAGTGCGTCAGCTTATTATTAACTGGCTTGCCAAAAGACAGGCCCAGTTCATAAAATGCCTTCAATTTTTCCTCCTGTGTGTATTTCTAGCAATTCCTGGTGGGGGTGTGATGTCTATTCTTCAAATCCTGACCCTAGACCTATTTCAGACCAATACCTATTAGGCAAATGTAAGGCAGTTCCCCTCCGGGATTTTCTGTTCACAAAATGTACGCTATCAATAATATGTTAGTACTTAATAATTATTATTAACTACTGACAAATCCGGGGGGGGGGGGAGTATTCCTGGGACTTCATGGTGGGGGGCTGTGTTGTTTTGCTCTCCAAATCCTGACCCTAGACATTATTTTAGATCAATACCTATGAGACAAATGTAAGGGAAAACTCCCCCGAAAATTTTCATTGTTTTTAGTTATGGTGATAAACACTATAAATTATTAATTATAACGCACATTAAGCAAAGGCAGTGATTAAATGAAGACGTGTTTGAAGCTACAACCCCGGACAAAACCTGTTGAGACAAATCGCGAAAATGCCTATTTTTCCTGTCATCCTGGCAAAAACTGAAACCTCCGCCAAATGAATGCCCGATTTCCCCCCTCCCCAGATCCAAAGTTGTTTAGGATAGCATGGTAATTATACACGTTGGTTTTTAGACCAAGGCAACTTTGAATAGGGGGTGGGGAGGGGGTTTACTTTTTGCGTTCAGGGGAGACGGGAGTAGGGCGAAAAAGGTAGAAAATAGATGGAATTGTCTCAACAGTTTTGTCCGGGGTTGTCTGTGAAGGCCAGTTGTTCAAATCGCTGTAACTTCGCAATGTAAGGTCGGAGGGTATTGATTTTCTGCACAGATGTTGTACTTGTCTAAAGCTTTGTGACTAGTAAAGAAGGTGTCATAAAAACAATTAGGACGCATTAATTAGGCACTTAGAAATTTAGCCATAAATTAGAAACCTTATACCTAAATGAGAAAGAAATCATGCTCTTTACAGAAAAAGTATTGAAATTAATTGTGGTTGGTGGCCACGGTTAAGGAGTTACTGTCGGTCACAAGTATGATATCTTAATAGGAGCCTTACCTCCGGCCTTTTTACCAACGATAATTGTGCTTACATGTCGAATAAATTAGATAAGACTGGGTATTTATTATATTTGCGCAGGACAACTGTCCTGTTCAAAAATAATAGTGCGTGGTGTGCGGGTCATGCACGAGGACTCAAGAATGCGGCGGAGCAGTTAAAAATACCCCTTAGAGGTAGTGATACTTAGTTGCACTGACGACTTTCTCCATGTGGTTAGAGTAGAACTGGAAAAGTAAGCTTCACCGAGTTAACAATACCCGCGTTTACTGAGTGTATAATTAGAACAATTTACAACATATATACCAGATTATCTACTTGACAAAATAATGGAATCCATGCCGATAAAACCGTTCATTTTTCTATGACAACCAAGGCCAAAAGAACAAATATTAACGAAGAACTTCCAAAATGGGTAGAAATAGGATGTGTAGGGAAAGCAAGGCCTCTTTGATCACAAATACAGCGAAAACATGTTGTCACGCGATGGCAGTTCTTTTGTGGCAAAAAAAAAACAGCGCATTTCATGACAATTACACCAGTGTCAAAAAGTTTTCCGTTAAGTAAAAAGGTCTTTTTTATGCTTGAAAATCAACAAAACGCTTCTATATACTGCGGAAAATGCTTGAAAGCACCGTAAACGCTTGAAATAAACGATTAACAGGCACGCACATGTTTATTCCAGCGGTTAACAACGGTTAACAGCGGTTAACAGAATATATTAAAGGCAACTAATAGTCTAACTGTTGTTTTTCTTCAGAAAAGTTGTTAACCGTTGTTAACCGTCGTTAACCGATGTTTCTTTCTTCTGCCTTACTTTATTCGTTAAGTTAACCGTCTGCGAGAAAAACTACTCCGTTTTTTGTTGCATAACAAGCTCATCAAAGCACCTTACACATCAAGGGATTTCCCGTTATTGTTCCCGCGGGATCTGCGTGGAGAAATGAGAGATCCATCATACCACATTCCCGTTCGTACACAATTCCACATTTGCTGTAACTGAGGCAATGTTGTCCTATTAAGTGTAGGATCTTTGCACTGCACTTGGCGAACGACGTAATCACTGCTAAGGCAAATTACTCGCGGGATGGAAAAATGAGCCAAATTCGCGTGACTGTAAGTGACCAGATAAGCGCCCTAACCTTCCTCTCACCCAGTGATTCATGCGATATTTCCGAGCCTCCTGGAAATGATTCGTCACTATCGGAAGTTCTCGAGAGATCCATTTTGTCTGGCGATTACATATCAATGTCATCATTTGAGCAGGCAAAGCGTCTACGGACACGTAAGCCGTTAAAAGTCATGCCCATGGTAACGTCACAGAGTAAATGTCATTTGACAGATCATGTAATCAGAGTGTTATAACTTCAATTTTTACTGTAAAAATTTGATTTCGCATTCAAAAGAAAAAAAAAGAATGCTGAATCAATGGCTTTTATCAATTTGACCAAAAAAGAGGACTATAACTTGAGGTAATTGCTATTAAAGTTAAAGAATACCGTAAACAGTCCGCAGACAACCCCGGACAAAACCTGTTGAGACAAATCGCGAAAATGCCTATTTTTCCTGTCATCCTGGCAAAAACTGAAACCTCCGCCAAATGAATGCCCGATTTCCCCCCTCCCCAGATCCAAAGTTGTTTAGGATAGCATGGTAATTATACACGTTGGTTTTTAGACCAAGGCAACTTTGAATAGGGGGTGGGGAGGGGGTTTACTTTTTGCGTTCAGGGGAGACGGGAGTAGGGCGAAAAAGGTAGAAAATAGATGGAATTGTCTCAACAGTTTTGTCCGGGGTTGTAGGTCGTCTGCAAATCCAAGCTTGGTAAGATCTCGCGTAGGTTGTCTTCTGCCCTGACTAGGCTGATTCAGTAGACCCCACTTATTTAGGCTGTCGAGGAACAGATGCAGAAAGTAGTTGAGCACAATAATGAAATAACAGGAGCAAGGGTGTAACCTTAGTACCCTGTTGTATCGTCAAAGAATGTGGTTTCTTCTCAGGACCAATTGAGTAGCCCAGTTTCCTCATATAGTGACTTTGACTCAGCAGCAATTGGTTAAAGTTGAAGTGGAAGTGTGTCAGACATTGGGTACCTGCTTATGTGTTCAAGGCTTTCCTGCCTACGTTTTCCACCGCACCTTACCAATTAAAGCCTTTATTATAGACTCGGTCTTATTTTGCCACAAAACATATTCAAGTTTAGCAAAAAATTTAACTCTTGGAAGGGCTAATGGCAGAAAGATGACCATTGCTTTTTATTTCTTTTGTTCTCTTAATGGAACTCAAGTTCAGATGAATTTGAGAGGTTTCTTGATAGGCAAATAAGTTCTGCTCTATTATATTGACTTCACGGCCGCTATGTTAGAAAAAATCTGAAACATCACACATACTGCAAGAGTAGTGTAGGATATTACAAGAGGCCGTACCTTACAGAAAGTTCTTTTTATAGGTCTTTACTGGAAGATTTTGATGTTTTTGGATCCCTAGTTGATTATGGGAGGTGGTCACTTGCAATGTAAAAGAGTTGGTGTCACATGTTGTCAGGTCTCTTAAGGTCAGGATCGTTACAGAGTTGACAAAAAGCACCAAACTTTGCACAGCGATAGCTTATTGCAGTACCATGAATATTAGAGGGGGTACCCAATGCAAATACGCCACTGAAGCGTACTAAACAGGATTTCATTATTGTAAATTTCACCTGCTGGGGTCCCTGTGCTGTTTTCATTGAAAGTTGTTATTTAATACCTTAAATCACTGAGAATACTCTTGTCATGTTGTAAACAACAATTTCACTTGAACATCTGGCATTCCCATCCATTATTAGCTTATTGATTGTATAATTAAGTTGTTATTACTGTGCCCTTACAGCAAGTCCACAGTCCGCCAACATTTTCATAAGTCATCTCTAAGATGGCCTCGTCTTTGCTTCATAACTTGCAAGTACTCAGCTTCTGGAGTTCTCTTCTCCTTTTCTAATGTATTTCAATTAGAGGAGGCCTTATTGTGTGGCTTAAGCCTTATTTATCAAGTATAACTTGGCATTACATGTCACTTTAAGCTAAAGAAAGCGTATGGCATAGCGATTCACACAAAATTTCAGGAAAAAAGAAATTGTCAAAGAGTCTGTTGTATCACATATTATCAGGGATTTATGACAGGTGTTCATGAAGAGCAAATAACGAAATGACAGAACCCAGAATAGTTCTTTCCTAAGGAGGTAATTAATTTTTCAGCTAAACATAGGCCTGGATGCCTTTCAGTCTCTCTTTATCTGCTCATGTTTTGACAGAGAAGAAAGCATCGTGGCACAAGTACATATCATTTACAATTCCCGCAGTTTGTCTAAGCTTTACAAAGAAAAAACTAACAAAAAAAAATCTGGTCTCATAAACGAAAAAAAGAAACAAGTTAGCCCAAGCTTCACAAAACAGCACGGTTCATTATGAAGCATCTACATTTGGCACTGAAGCACTTATGTCCAAAAATATTAACAGCTTATCAAGTCTTAAAAGTGAGACTCAAGTGGTACAAGATTGACTCAAATGATAAATGGTGAATGGTTTAACTGCTGAAACTGTAGAAAGGGGGCTGGACTAATTTTTAGTGCCTTGTATTTCAGTTGTATGTTTTTTTCTAACTGACCTTTTCATTCTTGATTTAATTGTATTGTAATTATTTTAGTTAAAGCCTTCTTCTATTCCTGTAAATTCCTCACGTCTTTTTTTGTTGCTGACCTTAGGCCATTTAGGCTGTTCTTGTGTATTTTTTCTTCCAGTGTTACTGTAGGGTATGTATTAATAAAGTAAGTTAAGTTAAGTTAAGTTTACATGGAGGAGGGGGACCCTAGGTAGTCATGGTAACTAACTTAGGTGGGGTATTAACCCGCATGTCCATATAATCTCTCATTTTAATTTGATCACGTTTACATGAAAGGTGGGGTGACCCTTCAAGGTGGTTAGCCTGGTCTGCCACACCGGGTAACCCTCTCAGCTGAGGTCAAAATTTGCCATGTCAACGTTTCAAGGTGAGGTAACCCAGGCTTGTCAGGGTCGGATTCGTGATACATCAAATTCACGCAAAATTCACTTTGGCGCCGGGTGGCTTCACATAGTTATTAAAGGGAACGATAGAAAGCCACAACACTGAAGGTTGCAACAAGAGATGCAAGTGAGCGTAGACGTGGTTTGCTAGCATTTTTCTTGTTTACGTGCTTAGCGACCATTCAATAATCTTGAGAAAGTGCACCCCTGGATGGCGGGGTTGTAAGATTGCATGTAAAGGAGGGTTATTTGTTTACCCCACCTAAGCAGGTTACCTCACCTACCCGGGGTCCCCAACCTTTATGTGAACAGGCTTTAAGTCTCAAGAACCGTGAAACTGGTAATAAACAGTATACCTAACCCGGAACTAGCTGCGATACTACTTCCATCTTCAAATACGTCAATATAGCAGCCAAAGGAGCCATTAAAGCGGTGTAACACGATTATTAGATTGCGGTTGTTTCATGCGTCTCGTTTTGTAACTTTTTTTGTGCTCGTTTTTGTCACCATCTCTAAATTTCAATCATGTTCAAAACACCCCTACTAACAAAACATTTCGTAAAGCTCTTTAGAATGATATTCAGCAGTAAAAATAAGGTGTGACCAGGAGCGGATTTCTAAGCTCCTGGTGTGGCAACATAGGCATAAGTGAATGCAAAGTTTTGCGGTATGTAATCTGTCGGAAATCTGTTTGAGTGGTCAAAGTTGGGGCTGATGGGCTTCTTTATCATGACCACTCCATTATTATAAGGGACCAGGCCATAATTATTGTTGACCATTGCTTTTTTTGGTATTTTCTGTAATTTTCCACAGCATTATTTTGTGAAAAGTAGGTAACTGAATTGCTCTTGAGGAATTCATGATCGTAAGATTTCGTAACCACGGGGTATTCGCCTAATTGCATCAAACAAATTACATTTATTTTCATAAATGATACATCATTGGTTGGCTAAAAGAGGCCTTGTTCCTGTAACTTTCAGCTCTTCTGAAGTTAGTTTGCTTGTAAACTGTAACGCAAGCGACGATCTTTTTTTTTTTTTTAAAGATCGTATAGACCTATCATTAACACTCTGGTGCGAGGGCTCTGAAGTGAATGAGCTCCTTACCGGTGTCTAGGCATGCAGGGACCTCATACACTTCTTTTTAAATGCAAATGTGTAAAAAATAGAGAGTGTTAAGAATTCCTGGAGAGGCGTGTTTTACAACCTCGCCCCCAGGGCTTAATAAAAAGGTAGAAAAAGGTAAAGCGACCATATTTTACTTCAGTAACTCGTGACAGTAATAATAACTGATAAACTTGAGGTCGACGGTGCGCTCCTTTTACCCCCCTCTCTCCATCAGTTCTCCTTTTTAAGGGTATTTAAAGCTAGTCAAAGCTACACAGAAAGGAGAGAAGCTGAAATAAGGATGTGTTGACACCGGGGATGGAACTTGGGACCTCGGGCACTGAAGGGTGCGCACTAACCAACTGTGCCACCCTTGCTCCCCCTTTTCCCCCTGAGGACGAGGTTGACATGTTTTAATTATTATCTCAAGGACAGGGTTACCAATGAAGCAAATTATAATCTAATCTTAGCTGCACAATTACAACGTGGGCGCGTTGTCAGTTACGGTTCATGAGGTCGGTCATGTGGCATGTCAAAATTTAACGATTCTATCGTTTAGGATGTGATACATTTGGGTTTTTTGTTATTGTATGACATCGTTGAAAGCTGGCTTTGTGATCTGTTTAAATTGATATGTAATGATATTATCACTGGCAAGTCTTAGCAGTGACACTGATAGCCGTACAGTGAGCATGACCACACTTACCGTGTGGTGACTGGGCACTAGTCAGTATTATGTACATGTAAAACTATTTTGAATAGTGTAACAACAACTAAACATTACCAAATAAAAAAACTTTAAAATTTGAAACAAATGTTTTTTAGCCAAATCAAACAAGAAGAGTACTCACCACAGGGAACCCAACCTGCTATTATAGGTGAAAGTTAACCCCCCCCCCCCTTTTATCTGTAATTAGGACCATTTATAACGGGCACCCCTCCAGTATTAATCGGCAGGTGCTAAGGAAGCTCTGTGCCAAATTTGACACTTTTGTCACGTCTGTAATGATCCGGCCTATGTTTTGCACTAAGAGACCTGACTAATGGAACTTATCACTAACAGTTATGTTATGGGGAAGGGAGGTAAGAGGCTGGGTATTTTGATTTTGTCAAACACAAAATGCAAGTTCCATATTTACTACATTTAGTGGTTGGTCTAGAGGTGGGAATTTTCAGCCACAGGTGGATAAGTCACTTTTGTACCCCATTCTCAAATGCCTCATCCCACCAACCCCATACTGCCAAATGAAGTATCAACAGGGCCTAATATTGATCCATTATCTTTGCAGATTTTGTACCTAAAGATGCTCTATTCAGAAGAGAGGTCAAGTTTTTCCATGGACAGAACCCTGTCACGGAACAGTATTTTCACAAATTAAGGAACTAGAAAGAGAAAACAATTGCGTCATGATATTTGGTTCAGTAAATCAATGTTTTGTAGTATTGATATTAACATTAGGAAAGAGGATAAGGGTAGAGATCAAATCATAAAGATCTGTAAATGGTTAGTACTTGTCAGTACGATGGTAGGCAGTCAAAAGGAAAATAATTGTATCTTTACTTAAATGTTGGGCTCCTCATAAGAGTCAGGTAATTTTCAAAGATACACCTTGTCTTTTTAACCAACTTTTATTAAATTGCTCCAAATTCAAGATGGTATTTGTTCTGAAAAATAAATTTATGGGCGTGATTCCTCAAATTTCTGTCATTCATTGTTCATTATTAAATCAAGTGTCAAATAATTAACAAACTTAAGGCAAGAATTCATACGGCTGGGATATTTGCTCTCCTCACCATTTATCCTGGAAGAGACTTTACATGAAATGGTACTAATTGGGAAGGCAAATGCTAGGTGCTTTCCTTTTTTATTTGCTTGCATTTTTTACTTTTTTGAGACATTTTCCTGATATTTCACTCTGAAATTTGTATCCTACCCATAAATGTCAACCATAAAAAAATTCCCTATTATGGTTTATTATGGTTTATCATGGCATCTAGGATATAAAAGATATGGGAGTGTTATATAATGATTTATGGTAACTCCTACATGGAAACCTGGACCTAAGTAAGTTTTTAAGTTCTTACCTGTATTTCATTCAATAGGAATGTTACCCAAGCCCAAGTTAAATAAATAACTAGGTTTGAGGTTACCTAATAGTTCCAGGGTCGTCACTAAGATTTCAAGTTGCCGGGTACATGCCACAAGTAGGCGGGGAATCAAACGGCTAGGGATTTCTTTTGATTCTATTTTTCTTCTATTTTTGTATGAAAGTAGCTGGGGACCACATTCATAGTAGCCGGATGAAATCCCCGGCCTCCCAGCTCTTAATGACAGCCCAACTAATACACTGTAAACACGAACTATTATTATCATTATGTACTTGGGATGGATTCCTTCAATTTAGATCTTAGGCGGGGTTCTCCCTCGTCTTCAGTGCATGGTATAAAGCAACTAAAATAAATGTGCAAAATTAAGTGCCCATTAGTATGGTCCGATTTTATTTTATAAATTGGTATTTTTTGTATAACGTCTCTTCAGCAGTTGTGCATGTGTTGCTATTATTTCTACGTATCACCGGCACAAAGGCTGGTGAAATCACGTACCAAACATATTGTATTAACTTACTGGGAAAATGGCATACAATGTATCACATAGATTTTTTTTCAGCTATAAACTGAAAATTTAAAAGAAAATAGCATTCTTTGAATGAACAGATCTTGAACTTTTCCTGAATCAATTGTCCTCCCCTCATATTTACAGTATCTGGATGTTTGTCTATAGATGCAAACCTGTGTGGAATGTTATCTCTATTGCACTTCCTTTTCTCTCAGGGTACAGGGGTATCAAGACATGAATGAGAAAGGAACGAGTTTATATTAAGACTGACCCAGAGCCAGTTTTGTAAGGGTTAACTAGCTACTTTTATATTCATCTATAACTGGGGGTTTGACGGTGCCTGTGGTGGATGGCCATTGTATTTGTAACGAGTCCATTCACCCTTAAATAGGTCCCCATGCATGCCCTCGTACTCTTCTTGACCACAGGCTGTAGGTTGGTGGGGAAGCTAAGTTAGCACTGACTTTATAGGCCCTATTTATATGAAGAATAATTGTCCCGGGAAAAAGGTTCTCTCTTCCTTTAGCGATCAATTATCTGAGAATAAAACTGACCCCTTTGCCCAAGCTAATAGTGCGCGCGCATGCTCTGATTGTCTAAAGCAGCGATCGCGCATGTGTTCAAAGAGTTCGTGTGGAGAAACGTTGACCCCCTACGATCGAAAGGGTGAGCGGTCTACGCGCGGCACCCTTATAGCCAAGCGTAAATTTATAAAACTTTGGCGCGCAGGGCGGCTAAAGAAGGAGAGTGACCCTTATACCCCGGACAACGTTTCTACATATAAGCGAGGCCTTAATTGGCTTAGCGGTGTTAGGCATCGTGACGTGACCTGACCTAAATATTGACTTTCCCAGTTTATACTAGGAACAAACGGCCCTAGCGTTTTTATAAAAAACTGTTCATCTTTACTTAAGTAGTATAGTAAGGACCGAATTCAGTTCTTTTTGGGAAGAATCTCTTAAAGTAGGGAAGGCATACATTATCGGAAACATGCATAGTGATGAAGACGAAGGCAAACTAGCTTTTTTTAAAAAAATGTAATATACGCCCTTCCACATTTCCCATAATGCACCTTATTTGCCCCCGACGATTTTGCATAACCTTTGTTTTCATTTCTCCTGGGTATTGCAGTCGTCCCAATTATGCAAAATTTTGGGGGGGCAAACAAGGTGCATGCATTATGGAAAATGTGGAAGTGGAGCAGGAAACGATTTTTTACTCTTCATCCGCCATTTGCACATCTCCCACACGCCTTGCTTGCCCTCCAAAGATTTTCCATAACCTTACACTTAATTTCCCCTGGGTATTACAGTCGTCTCAAAAGAAATTAAGGACTGCTTATGCAAAACAAGGTCTATTATAGAAGATGTGAAAATGGCGAGTTCTCCCTTTTAGCTTTTTTACCTTTTCTTTGTTTACGAAAAGGGCAAATTTGACAAGAATTTATAACATATTTATCACCCTAAACCTAATTAACACAGGATGATAAAAGAGTCATATCGATAATTGGGGGTCTTACGAAAATGACATTTTGCGAAATTGGCAAATTTGGCAATTAAGGATTCATCAAAGGTCAGGCAAAAAATTTAAATGAGAACAGAAGAGGCCTATTGGCAGTTAGCGATTTTCACGAGAATGGCAAATTGGAGAAAATGGGGAAATGGGCAAGAATCTATCAAAGGTTTTGCAAAACCTTAAATGAGGAGGCAAAGAGGGAAATCTTGACAAATGGCGATTATAAGAAAATGGCAAATTTTGGGCGAAAGACAGAAATTTCGGCAAAAATGCTGAGTATGCCAAAAAGTCTCTTGCCAAATATTCACATAAGATGACAAAAAAGGGCATCTGGACAAATGGCGATTTATTTGGCAAGAGTTTATAGGTTTGGCAAAAATTCAAACAAGATGACAAAAGAGGCATGTCGATAATTGTGGGTTCTACGAAAATGATAAATTTTTCGAAATTGGCGAATTTGGATTCATCAAAGATCTGGCGAAAATTTTAAATGAGACAACAAAAAAGGCCTTCTTGATTTGCAACCACGTGACAAGGCTACCATGTGGGGGGGTCAATACAATAGTATTTTTCTCTAAGTATTAACACGAAAATAGAGTTAAGTTCCCAGAGGAGAGAAATGCTTTTTTTTTCTTGAGCACCAGCATGGCCGCCGTGACGGCGAGTGCAAACTAGCAATATTGACAGTTAGCGATTTCACGAAATTAGCAAATTGAGAAAATGGGGAATTGGGCAAGAATCCATCAAAGGTTTGGCAAAAACTCAAATGAGGTTACAAAGAGGGAGATCTTGACAAATGGTGATTATAAAAAGAAAATGGCAAATGTAGGCGAAAAAGGAAAACAATTGGGCAAAAATGGAGAGTTCAAGGGTTTGGCCAATTACAAAGGGGTACCTTGACAAATGACAATTTTATAAAGTTTATAAATTTGGCAAAAAATTTTCAAAAGTTTGGCAAAAGCTTGAGCAGGATGACAAAAGAGGCATGTCGATAATTGTGGGATTTACGAAAATGACATATTTTGCAGGATTCGCGAATTTGGCAAAGGAATCATTAAAGGTCTGTCAAAAAAATTAAATGAGATAACAAAAGAGGCATATTAACAGTTGGCGATTTTCGCGAAAATGGCAAATTTGAGATAACGGGGAATTGGGCAAGAATCCATCAAAGGTTTGGCAAAACCTCAATTGAGGTGTCAAAGAGGGGAATCTTGACAAATGGCTATTACAATAAGAAAATGGCAAATGTAGGCGAGAACATCAAATTTCGGCAAAAATGGCGAGTGTGCCAAACATTCATCAAGGGTTTGGCCAAATATTCAAATAAGATGACAGAAAAGGACATCTTGACAAATAGCGATTTTACGAAAATGACAAATTTGGCAAAAATTTATTTAAGGTTTGGCAAAAATTAAAACAAGATTACAAAAGAGGCATGTCGATAATTGTGGGTTTTACGAAAATGACATATTTTGCGAAACCGGCGAATTTGGCAAGAACTGAGACAATGAAACAACAAAACAGGCATATTGACAGTTGGCGATTTACACAAAAATGGCAAATTTGAGAAAATGGGGAATTGGGCAAGAATCCATCAACGGTCTGGCAAAACCTCAAAGAGGGGAATATCGAGAAAAGGTAGGCTCGATTTCCGCCGTCTCCCGGGTCCGGTCTTTGATCCTCCCCGAAGAGAGACGGCTGGACGCGTGACCCGTTGACCTTGTCTATGACGTAATTGGAAAGTTGACAATTTAGGCGTCACTGGAAGTGAAACCGGTCTCCAATTTTCTTATTTATCTGGCTCAAAATTACATCAAGCGCTCCCTTACCCTCCCAAATGACTTTCGAAATAGCTTTTTCGGTACATTTCCATACATTGTGAAAAAGATTCTTCGGTACATTTCTGTACACGGCGACATGTACTGTATTCTTTGATCTTCGAATTAATGTTGGATTTCGTCTTCTGTGGGTCCGAACTGACTGATTCTAGGAGGCGGACTAAATTAAATGGAAAAGTGTCTGATTTACCAGACAGAATTTCCAGCGTATTAAATGTTCCTCTGTCAAATATAAACGTCGACGGTTACATCTATAACGAACGCAGTCATCGACACCTAAAGCGTCTTGAAAAGATCCTTGAAGAGGCAAAATCTCTCCAACCACAATCATTCACAACAAACAATCGAACAAAACGTTGTGTTCCTTCGGACTCTAGGATTTCGCCTAGTGTCTCCGCGCCGTCGAAATCGCTTCGCCATGCGATGGATCAAGGAAGAACAGGAAGGACTTTCTGTTTTGATGTGATAATTTTTGCAACAATCTCTGCCAGACGAAAATCTGCAGGCGGTAACATGATTGACTAAAACTAACCAAGGAAATCGCACGCGTCCAGCCGCTCTTTCGGGGGATGAGTGCTGGCTCATTTTCCCGAACAGCGGCTGGTAATCGAGCCTAGAGAAAAGGTAGATTTCGACAAATATGGCGAGTGTGCCAAAAAAATCATCAAGGGTTTGGCCAAATATTCAAATGAGATGGCAAAAAGGGGCATGTTGATAGCTGGCGATTTTTAGGACAATGACAAATTTTGCAAAGATGGCGAATTTGGCAAGAAGTTATCAAAGGTTTGACAAAAATTTACAAAGAGACGACAAAAACGGGCATCTTGACAAATGGCGATTATAGCAAAAATGGCAAATTGGGCAACATTTCATTTAAGGTTTGCCAAAATTCAAATGAGATGGCAAACGAGGCATGTCGATAATTGTGAGTTTTACGAAAATGACAAATGTTCGCGAATTCGGCAAGGATTCATCAAAGGACTGGGAAAATTGCCTGTTGATAATTACTAAGAATAGCAACTTTGGCTAAAATGGCGAATTTGGCAAGAACTTCAAATCAAAGGTTTGGCAAAAATTTTGAACAAGATGACAAAAGAAGGATGTCGTTAATTGTGCGTTTTTAAGAAAATGCCGTTTTTTGCGAAATCAATGAATTTCTGGAAAAATCCATCAAGGGTTTGGCAAAGTTTAAATGAGACGGCAAAAACGGGCATCTTGTACAAAACGCTTTATTAATAAGAAAATGGCAAATATAGGCAATAAAGGCAAATTTCGTCGGTAAAAAAAATGTAGTGGCGAGTATGCCAAAAATTAATCAAGAGTTAGGCCAAAAATTCAAATCAGATAACAAAACGTGGCATGTTGACAGCTGGCGATTTTTAGGAAAATAACAAATTTGGCAAGAAGTTATCAAAGGATGATTTGACAAAATAGATGACAAAAAGGGGCAAATAACAAATTTGGCAAGAAGTTATCAAAGGATAATTTGACAAAGAGATGACAAAAAGGGGCATCTTGACAAATGGCGATTATAGCAGAAATGGCAAATTTGGCAACAATACATTTAAGGTTTGCCAAAAATTAAATGAAATGACAAACGAGGCATGTTGACTGTTAGCGATTTTTACAAAAATGACAAATTTGGCGAAAATAGCGAATTTGGCAAGAAGAAATGAATGGCTTGCCAAATGAGAAGGCGAAAAATGGCCTGTTGGTAATTAGAGATTTTTACAAGGATGGCAAATTTTGGCGAAAATGGCAAATTTGGGAAGAATATAACAGGACAGGTTTCAACAAAATTCAAATGAGAAAACAAAAAAGGCTACCTTGACAATTACTTATTTTTCGAAAAGGGCAAATTTTTGTCAAAAATGGTGAATTTGACAAAGGTTAATCAAATGTTTAGCAAAAACTCATAAATGAGTTGACAAAAACAAAGCATGTGAGAATTTGGGTACCAGTTGAGATTGAACCTCGTGTGGTCCCTGATCTAATGGTGCTGAAATGACAGAAAAGTATCTGACAATCGACGTGACATTGTGATAAAGAAAAAATAAAGCATTTTCATTGTCGTTGACGAAGATAGGTCCTCTGACTGAAAAACTTCCAACAATGCATCGAGATGGAATTAACTAATTAAGAACACCGTCCTAAAAGTAAGCTTGAACAAATGTGGCTATAGAAACGCAAGTAATTCCTGTAGTCATAGGTGCATCATAAGTAATCAACAAAACAATGTGTTTAGCTGTTTAAGTTTTGGCAGTAACCTGTGTACAGCCACCCTCTACCCTCAACAGAAAAACTCGATGAGGGAAAAGATCAGTTTTTTTAAGCATCATTTTCGATTATGTTTCCCGCGAATTGAAACATAACTTATATATAGTATTTCCTTGTTTTCTGTTCTTGCTGATGGGGATGTGCTGCTGGGCGAGGTCGCATTTTCACGTCTAGATTAGCTATAATGAGGTTGAACATTATAATGGTGTCGCACATTTTTGAGTAGGAATTCAACGGAAGATTCGCGGTTGAAAATTTGACTTTATAAGGTAGATGCATAGAAAGAAAGTGACTACATATATTGTGATCGCGTAAATTACATTTGTCAAAAAGTGGATAAGATGGCTTCTATAGGGTCCTCAGAATAGATAGTATAATAATGGGGTAGGGGTTCTGAAAGGTCATCAGCATACACCCAGCAAAAATTATGTAAGTTTGGCAGTCAGGATTCAGAGAAAGATACTAGTCCAAAAAAGTAGAGACTTCCAAGTTATGGTTGACAGGACATTCACCCACCTTTAGAACATCAATGACATCACAGTGCAAATTAAACAGTCTGTGATATATATAAAACAGTGAGATTTGCCGATTAACCTCATCTACAACCAATGAACGTACTCCTACAATGGTATAACCCTTTCCGTTTCGACCAACTGCACTGAACAAAGACGTCATTTGAAATAACATATGCGTTTCAAAAGATGGGCTTGTGGCAAAGTCTTATTTTGCGACATTTCAAACTGTGGTGCTGTTTCGATACCACACTTTGCGTTATTGCAAAATACGGGGTGTTTAACTCTTCTGTTCTCAGCTCAAAAATCACGTCCAGTCAATTGACCCGATCGGCGTCAGAAAGTCATTGCTGGCAAAAAAAAAAGGAGCACTTTACTGGGACCAAGGTTTGCGCTAACGCATAATGTGGTCTGGCAATTGTGACGTATTTTGCGTTAACTCAATCTGTGTTCTAGGTTTCAAGACCAAGGTTTGCGCCAAAAAATATCGCAAACCGTGTCGAACGTAAAGAGACACATTTTGAGATAAGTCGTTCCGTGTCCTTCCAAATAAACAGGGGAACCCAACGACGGTGTCCTCCCAAATACACTGAAAACCGCTCTTTTTAGGCTACCCAGAGTACAAATAGATTTGCGTGGGCTTCAGAGATATGTCCAGAAATGCACGCATTGGCGAAAATGGCAGAAATGGCAATTAATCGCCAAAATCGCCAAACTATAAACAAAAATTCAAATGAGATGGCAAAGGGGCCCTTTGCAAAGTGGCGATTTTGGCGAAAATGGCGTATTTGGCAAAAATGGCAGAAATGGCGTTTAATCGCCAAAATTACCAAACTGTAAACAAAAATTCAAATGAGATGGCAAAGGGGCCCTTTGGAAAGTGGCGATTTCGGCGAAAATGGCGTATTTGGCGAAAATGGCAGAAATGGCAATTAATCGCCAAAATCGCCAAACTGTAAACAGAAATTCAAATGAGATGGCAAAGGGGCCCTTTGAAAAGTGGCGATTTCGGTGAAAATGGCGTATTTGGCGAAAATGGCAGGAATGGCAATTAATTGCCAAAATCCCCAAACTATAAACAAAAATTCAAATGAGATGGCGAAGGGGCCCTTTGCAAAGTGGCGATTTTGGCGAAAATGGCGTATTTGGCGAAAATGGCAGAAATGGCGCTTAATCGCCAAAATCGCCAAACTGTAAACAAAAACTCAAATTAATGAGATGGCAAAGGGGCCCTTTGCAAAGTGGCGATTTCGGCGAAAATGGCGTATTTGGCGAAAATGGCAGAAATGGCAATTAATCGCCAAACTGTAAACAACAATTCAAATGAGATGGCAAAGGGGCCCTTTGCAAAGTGGCGATTTCGGCGAAAATGGCGTATTTGGCAAAAATGGCAGAAATGGCGCTTAATCGCCAAAATCGCCAAACTGTAAACAAAAATTCAAATGAGATGGCAAAGGGGCCCTTTGGAAAGTGGCGATTTCGGCGAAAATGGCGTATTTGGCAAAAATGGCAGAAATGGCGCTTAATCACCAAACTGTAAACAACAATTCAAATGAGATGGCAAAGGGGCCCTTTGGAAAGTGGCGATTTCGGCGAAAATGGCGTATTTGGCAAAAATGGCAGAAATGGCAATTAATCGCCAAAATCCCCAAACTATAAACAAAAATTCAAATGAGATGGCAAAGGGGCCCTTTGCAAAGTGGCGATTTTGGCGAAAATGGCATATTTGGCGAAAATGGCAGAAATGGCAATTATTTGCCAAACTATAAATAAAAATTCAAATGAGATGGCAAAGGGGCCCTTTGGAAAGTGGCGATTTCGGTGAAAATGGCAGAAATGGCAATTAATCGCCAAAATCGCCAAACTATAAACAAAAATTCAAATGAGATGGCAAAGGGGCCCTTTGCAAAGTGGTGATTTCGGCGAAAATGGCGTATTTTGCGAAAATGGCAGAAATGGCGCTTAATCCCCAAAATCGCCAAACTGTAAACAAAAATTCAAATGAGATGGCAAAGGGGCCCTTTGCAAAGTGGCGATTTCGGCGAAAATGGCGTATTTGGCGAAAATGGCAGAAATGGCAATTGATCGCCAAAATCGCCAAACTATAAACAAAAATGCAAATGAGATGGAAAAGGGGCCCTTTGGAAAGTGACGATTTTGGCGAAAAATGGCGTACACTAATTCTGTATCTTTTCATCAACCACAAATAAAAAAAAAATATAGAGTGCATGTTGGCCTCGTTCTTAAAACGTGTTTTGGCAGAAATGGCAATTACGCGATGAAATACCTAATTCGTCAAGACAAATGACATAGCAAAGGGTACCTTTTGAAATGGCTGTTAATTGCCAAATAGTTAACCACATATTAATATAAAAATGTTTCCAATAGTATAATTGTATACTAATAATGACAACGCTACTGTAACTTAAGTGTCATTAATCTGTTTTTAATGCTTTTACCTTTAATTGATAACCTCTTGTGATTTGAAATTCGTTCCAGACAAGAGTGTTTGGCCGGGAATTACCACTTATAACTAATTTCTTGCTCAATTCAAATCGAATGGCCAACGAGTTGTATTCGATTATCAGTAAATGGTAATCTTCGTAATGTTCATGGCAACTTTCTTACCAAAAAATCCAAGATAGGTATCCTTAATTCCAGGCTTGTAGGCATTGTTTGACTAGCGACAGTTCAACATTCTATGTTATGAGGAATCCAGGTTGGTTCTTGGCTACGCATTCAGATAATTAGATGGTCCGTATTGCCTTGTATATCCATCCTGTTTGTTATAATGGCGTTCAATCGTACAAGTTTATATAAACGAGGTGGTTCATTGCAGTTTCACAGAACATGAACGTGTAAGGTTTAGTAGTTGTATAGACGCGGCGGCCATGTTGAAATAGTCGATTTTGGGTAACTACTCTATGTAAGTGGAAACGATTAGTGTCATTCCCAGCCGACTTTGGTGGTCAATCTATGTAAGCAAAACGATTAATGTCGTTCACAGGGACTCTCAGGCAATTGTTAAAATAGAAGGTAAAAAGGCCGGGTGAGGTGTTTCGACGAGCATTAACATTAGCAATTTAATGGAACACATATTGTACTGAGAATTGGTTTGGTGGTCTCAGCGCAAAAAAACAATACATGTTCTAAATTTCTGGCCCCACCTCATAAAGCAATAATGGGACACATTTTTTAAGAACGAGACAAACATGTACTCTCTCTTTTTATATATCTAGTTGATGAAAAGATACAGAATTAGTTTGAATGGGATATGTTTTATGAAAGAGACAAACAAACTTTGATCCAATGATTATGTTCAATAAATGCGGTGAAGTATTGGGCACAAGTGACATTTCGTGCAGGTTTACATAAATTGGAAATAAGCGAATTCACACATTTCAAAATGGCGCATGCAAGCTGCTGGACATTTCGGCTTTCGTTACTTTTAGGGGACCGTTTCTCTAAAGAGCAAAACAAGTAAGTGCGAGAAGAAAGTGAAGAGTTTAAAACGACGGAAGAAGATAATGTGTATAATGGAGAACCAAAAAAGAATGAAGGGCACACACTGGTTATGGTGAAAGCATCTTTTAGCCAGGAACCATGCGTTTCGCAATCGCTTTTGAGTTAAGGCTGCCTCACAATTTAATGGAACCAATGTGAAGAGAATTGTAACCAGTGAGGATTGTTAAGGTCTACATCGAACCTCAAAAGTTAGAGTGTCCATGGCAAGGAATTATTATGATTTCAAGGACTTGGTAGTTCTCTCCTCGAGTAATTAGTGGACTTGTAAGTCTTTGAAAGGAATTAATGAACCATACAAAAGCAAATGATGCTAGTGTGATATTTCAGCGCATCACATCACTTTTGGTAAGTCAAGCGACATCGAAAGTAAGGAAATGTTTACTTAACCTGTGAAGTACATGGCATAAATACATATTAGCTTAACTGAAACGACTTCCATTTGTTGTTTTCAGATATATTTGATTCAGTTGTATTTGATAAAATAATGTTGTTTGACAGTTAGGTAAAGTTGTTTTGTCATATATTTGATTCAGTTGTATTTGATAAATGTCATCGAAAGTAAGGAAATGTTTACTTAACCTGTGAAGTACATGGCACAAATACATATTAGCTTAACTGAAACGACTTCCATATGTTGTTTTCAGATATATTTAATTCAGTTGTATTTGATAAAATTATGTTGTTTGACAGTTAGGTAAAGCTGTTTTGTCATATATTTGATTCAGTTGTATTTGATAAATGTTGCCTCACAGTATTGGGGCCTCTTATTAGGCAGGTAATTTGAACTTTTTTTTAGTGCTGTTGCCTCACAGTTATAAGGACCTCTTTAGTTATCTACTTTGAAGGGGCCACTTTTGATATCCAATTTGAATATTTTGCCACATATCGCCAGCCCTCTGGCGATTTTTGCCAAAATCGCCAATTTTGCCAAAATCGCCAGCCTCCAAGGGGCCACTTTTGGCATCAAATTCAAATCGCCAGAGGCTGGTGATTTTTCGCCAGTTTTGCCATTTTCGCCTTTGCATGCATGGCGATTTTTGCCAAAATCACCAGCCTCCAAGGGGCCACTTTTGGCATCCAATTCAAATCGCCAGAGGCTGGTGATTTTTCGCCAGTTTCGCCATTTTCGCCATTGCATGCATGGCGATTTTTGCCAAAATCGCCATTTTTGCCAAAATCACCAGCCTCCAAGGGGCCACTTTTGGCATCCAATTCAAATCGCCAGAGGCTGGTGATTTTTCGCCATTTTCGCCATTGCATGCATGGCGATTTTTGCCAAAATCGCCAATTTCGCCAAAATCGCCAGCCACCAAGGGGCCACTTTTGGCATCCAATTCAAATCGCCAGCGGCTGGCGATTTTTCGCCAGTTTCGCCATTTTCGCCATTGCATGCATTTCTGGACATAAGTGGAGATGGGCTTCAGTGCTATATTACCTTAAAATTCCAAAAATAATCAGCGGGGCTTATATTTTTCAAGGTCCTTTTTGAGGGGCTTATATTCGGAGGGAAATTTGCGTTTTAAAATCGGCTAGGCTTATACTTGGAGGGAAATTTGCGTCTCAAAATCGAGGGGGCTAGCTTATAGTTAGAAGGAAATTTATGTCAGTAATTTGCAGAAAGTTTTTACTGAAATTCGTCTTGAGGACTTAGACCTTTCTAAAACACAGCCATGCAAGTAGTCCAAGTATACTTTGTCTATATGGACCGAAGAAATCCAAGCCAAGAGTGAGGAGTAAACTACGCAAACAGAAATAAACTGTGACACTTTCTGACTGCAATCATTTGGGGCTTGTGATGGATCTTTGGTAAAGATAAAAATTTATACATTTTTGCTTTGTTTTGTTTTGTTTTTGAGGGCGATTTCCAAGTTCAAGACGCCCGGGGGGCTTATATCCGGAGGGACGATTTTACGGAGGATTTTTTGCGTTACAAATATGGGGGCTTATATTTGGAGGGGCTTAATTTCGGAATTTTACGGTATTTTCCCATAAATTTAAGATGCAGATTAACGTATTACGAAAGTTGGAATTTTTCTGGTTCCTCTCTCCATCACATTTTCGAATCCCAAAATTTTAGGTTTCGTATTTTGTAAGAAATTTTTAGCCTTCCTCAAGTGATAGAAAATTCTAGACAATATTTGCTTCTATGAACAGCTATTTTACAGAAAATTATCGTTGGGTTCCCCTGAATAGTCAGTATTTTGCGACAGCGCGAAATGTGGTTCCCAGATCGTGGACTATTTATAATTTGAGTTATCTCAAACTGTGGACTGTGGAAAGAAGTCACATTTTGCATTAACTCAATCTGTGTCCTACCAATCAATCACCGAAAGTCACACACCTTTCTAGAAAAACTAGTGATTTTACAACCGTTCAGCCTTCATATTAAAAACAGAAACACTAACTGTTTCCTGCGCCAATCAAGAATACAACACAATCAGCGAACGTACGCATTTTATGCTTAAAAGATCACCAGTAAAGACCGCTATGAACGCTTTATTTGCATAACTAGGGTATCTAAGAGATAGTAATGCTGCGGCACATTCTGTTGATACTGGCATTAGTTAGGCAGTGAGACTTAAAAGAATCGAAAATGACATTGAATGTCCTATTTACATGTTGGAAAGTACTAGAATAATTACTATCAGTCTATAGAAAGAACTCGTGGGAACGTTGTTTAGAAAATGATCAAGTAGTTACAACTCTGGTTTTCCCACAGTAAATTGTAGGAAATAATAGAAAATTCAGATTGTTTATCCATATATTTAATATACGGTGCACGATATTTTCTCTGGAAACATAATACTTTTCTTGCTGTTTGTTGCACTTTATTAAGTAACAGTTATTTAGCTATATATTTATAGGTCAAAATCACATCCACTTTCGGCTCAAACAGTTTCTTAAGAATAGCACTGCATGACATTTTCTCACTTTCACATCACCTTCTAACAAGCTGGAATTTGTATATCTCCCGTGTTGCGGAGTCGAAGAGCAAATGCTCATCTTCTCGTCAGGTTTAACACCTGGACGAGTCAAGGGCTCTTGAATTGAAATCCAATCCCCAAGTTAACCATCGTACTCATCTGAAAGACTCCTGCGTGTCTTAAAATTTGGTAAGACTTCTAACCGTGCTGTAGAAAATTTGCCACGAAGAAAACTCTAAGTCTGAGCAGCGAACGATGCACTCTCTCACCCACCGAACTTCCCCGTATTTTTATTTGAGTTGTTCGTGGCGCAATGCACTCTGGTTACATGCAATGCATTGTGGTAAAAAGTGTGGTTAAATGCAATGCATTGTGGTAAAAAGTAATGAATTCGAGAATTCGTCGCCCCTTATATATTTCCTTTAAATCTTGATTATGTTGCTGCTCGCTCCCTTCGGTCGCTCCGCAGCAATGAACAGCATCAATTAGTGTCATATTTTCGTAAGCCGGTTCGCTTTTTATTCGAGTTCACAATATTCATATGATGCAGAGTATCTGTATATGGACTTAGATGGTGAAAACATTTTGCGATTTGACTTGTCCTCTCCGCCAAGTCTTAGCTATCTTAACGGATATGGGCTAAAAATTAAGTTGATCGATACGAAAGTGAGAGACGGAGTAGAAACGGCACAATCCCCTCTTCATATTTTTATAACATGTAAAAACGTGAAATTTAACTTTAACGACCCACAGCCGGTATTGTTTTTTTCGAATTTTTAATGTAAAATGCCAAAACGACATTAAATATACTCTCCTTCGCAGCCTTAAAATCCGAAATTGTGTTGTTGATTCGGCCGCCATGTTTACTTAACCTTGCAAGACAAATTTTACTATCGTCCCCGACCAGCTAAACTTGCAAATTTTGCTCGAAGACCAAACTGCAACGGAGGTTCTTTTCCAGTCCTATGCCGCGACTACCACGATAGATCGCATGACGCGATTGGCCTGCATATCACATTACGTCAGAGGACATGTTCACAAGATAGGACATAAGTGCAACGGTACAACAATTCACGGTAGAGTCCAGGATTGACCGCGCCGAGAACGCTGCATATTACCCTATACAAATTAGGGCGCTTTCCATTGAGGAAAAAAAACGGAAATTTCGGTGGGAGCATAAGCAATTTTTCGGATTGGTAAAAAGTTGTTCCATTTGGTCGTAAAACCGGTACGTCGCGGTGCCTGCTGTGGACCTGGAACTTGTACAAACTACGAGAAACGTGTAAAGTGGCACACGAAATTCCGTTCGGAAATTCCAACCGGGAAAAAGGGCCCACCTTTTTAGATTTTCCACTTTTTCTGGGAACTTTCCAGTAGGACGAACCGACGAAACGTGTTCCATTTACCGCCGAACCGGAAATTCCGGAAATTTGAGAATTTTCAGCTGTACATCTCGAAAGTAGCGACTCAACGGCCGCCGAAAGTTGGAAGCATTTGTATGAGAAAAACGATTTTTGCCATCCATCACGCTTGCATGGTTTTACAAATCCTTGTAATTTCGAAATTTTCAAAACTGTTATGAAATATTTCCTGAAGCATTACAGGGCTAATTCATAAAGGCAACTTGAGCCCTTAAATGCGTAAAGGAAAGATTTAACGACAATTTCAAAATTCTAGAATTTACAAGGGTCACAGGGATCCAAGAATCACAACAGCCGTACTGGAAGCCAAATTGTAAGGATTTGTATTCCTGCCCGATAAACGCCATTGTGAAAAAAACAAAAAATTAAAACTTGCTAAATGACAGGGCCATTACTTGCGTGTTTAGTAGGGAATTCACTTAGCAGTCCTCTTGTTTTTTGCTCTTCTACAAAAAGATCTGTTTAAGGAATGCGAAGTTTAAAGGAAGGTTTTTTCAAACAAAATTATTGTCACACTTGTTCCTCTTCCGTCCTGTTTCGTACGCTCACTATTTTCAAACAGGCCGATCTCAGGTCGTTTCACCCGGAGTTGTTTCGCTCATTGAGTACATGATTCGACTTTCGGGCCCAACGAGCGCTCTTAACTTAAGGCCCCCCCCCCCCCCCCCGCCTCTTCACGCTCCTTCCTAATTCGCCCTCAAGTATGGTTAGTAGTCAGACGGCATATCAAACAGTTCCCTGACAGTTCGAAATACTTTCACTGTTACATTTTGAAACGGCAAAAACTACTGAACCATAGGATATAACTAGAAAATAACAAGGCGAATAGCGAGGCGACGCCATTTTGTGGGACTGGCACTAACGAATATCAGCCTAAACCCCCTCGGATACCTCATGTAGTAGCCTCGTACCCAGGCCTGTTCGCGCTATCCGAGTGAACAGAGGAGGCTTGGAACCGAGCGCGAGGCGTTCCGGGCGAATTTTCCCGACAAGCTTGACAGGTGACGTCACATCCGAAATCGCCGAGGACGACTGGGAACGAGGCTGCTCATGTAGTTTACCCAACGTAGTATTCCTTGTCGCTTCGGTTGAGGTTAAGCAATACTGTGGGTAGTGATTAGGGTTAAGCACTGACTCGAAGCAGTTAGCTTCTATTTAGGGTAAGGGTTGTTGCTATTGAGTAGGTTTAAATCAAACCATCCCTAGCCAGAAAATCCTCAGTGGCCTAGTGGTATAGGTGATGGGCTCCGACTTCGATTCCCACTCACACTCCTCTGAATTTTTTTTTTTCCTTAAAAATTAACTGACTTAGCTGAGCAGAATTTTCAAGAGACTTAAAAATATCATCTAGGTGTGGTGTGGGTTGTCAACATGACAAAAACCCCCTTTCGCACGTAGGACACAACTGCTAGTGACAAGGTAACATCGACCCAGAGGAGGTTTTGTGTCCAACGGTTTTAGTGAAAACAAGGGTTTGTGGGGGGTTGCTCAGTCTCGCGGGCTCACAAAACCTCCCTCAGGTCGATCTTATGTATTTGCCCAGGCACTATGTTTGTTATAACTGATTGTACTAAAACTAGAATCATTTTGTTGTTAAGTCCCTGGCAATTTTACTTCAAGGATAATTTACAAATCATTTACAAAGTTTGAGGGCTTTCACTAGAACTTGGTACACTATGTTTGTATAACAAAAAAGTGCAACTCATCCAGAACAACCACTTACACTGTATCAACTATTTGATAACCTACGAACTATTAAAACTACAACAATTTATTAATACCCGCTTCTTAAGATCAGGTAAGACCCGTGTACAAGAACCAGCTGAAGAACCTGCTTGGCCCTGAAAACGAGGTCGATTATGCGTTAACAAAAATAATTAATAAAAAAAGTCAATTAGAATGTAAGGGCTTTCTTTCCCCAGGAACAAAGCAAATATCCGCAATAATGAGGTGTCCGTGTTAAGCGGGATTTGACTGTCCCTATTGAGCGATTTAAACGTTTTTTTTTTTTTTTAAATTATCACGCCTAGACGGATGTCTAACAATCTTGGCCGGTTTTTAGCCTACAGGTTCTTAATCAGGTAGGTTCTCGTACAGAAAAGTTTTTAATATATTACAAAGTCATAATAAACAGTATGATGTAAATTAACCTATTTACAGTTTCACTTCAGTTTATTTGCCAGGAAAAAATACTGCTACAGTCCTTCAAAATATTGCAAAAATGATAGTTAAAGGTTAAAAGTGACGTAAACTACATACGTGGAAAAATTACACGTATTTTTCTGGCAAGGAAGCTCAAATTGAAATCGTAGGGTCTTATTACATGAGATCCCTCCCTAGACTATAAATTTAATAAATAGGCGGCGAAATCACGTTGAAATATAAGGAGAATAACTAGTAGCAGCATTTTGTATACAGCTATTTAAAAGGTCTGTATATACATTCCAAAAACCTATTTGATCATCTCAATATGAACAATTCAAAGACTGAAATCATGCACTTTAGGATCATATATTTGAGGTTTGATCACATCGACTACGGCTTCTTTTTTACTTTTTCTTATTAAGTTTGCCACCTCACATAATAGGACTGGTTTTAATCTAATTATTGACTATTATTGAGTAGCATGAAAATTTTGAGGAAGTTTTCGTTTTCTTTGAAATTGGCTTTTTTGTGGCTAGTGCGGGAACAAATTTTAGCGGTTCAAACGTTAGTAAGGAAGGAAAATTAATATTTTTAATATTTAATACTTTGACAAGTACCTTCTACTTTACAGACAGTTCACTGCCTTATAGGACCTACTCGACAACAAAATCAAACAAAAAGCCTAGTAGAACTAGTTTTTGCTTTCGTCCGAGCTATCCCTCCAGTAACACCACTTTTAGCATTTTTACATGTAATGAACTGATTCCAGAAGGGGGTAAATTTTTGCAGAATCTCATTGTGCTGGAATCAAGAGAGAGAAATAAAAGGGACGCCTTTTTGTGGATCGAGAGAAATCTGCAATATCCACAAAAAGGCGACAAAATTTTCATTCTTAACAGTAACAGTCAAAATCAACTTCCGTATATTTTCTGTAAACAAAACACTGATACAATAATCGGTATGAAATAAGAAAAAAAAAAGCAACAACTTGATACTTTGGCACCTGGGGCCCGTTTCTCGAAAGTCCCGGTAACGTTTCGGCCCCGAAATCAAATTTTCAAATCGAATATAAAGAATAAGAGCGCGGGTCTTGGCTTACAAACTTCTCCATTTTGTTTCATTAACTGATAGTTTAATCATGTTAGATGCAAAACTATTAAAACCTCTTTCTTGCATGTAAACAACAACAGCTTTACGGGCCCGTTAATTATCGGGATTTTCGAGAAACGGGCCCCTGATCCTAAACATCGGCCTAGGGCTTATCTGACTGTAGGTCCTAGGCCACTACATTCCGCAACTGCAAGCGCTGAAAAGCTCATCTTAGGCCGTTGTCGCTTAGCTACAAAAAAATGCATTTCCAGGGGCTACGACGCGGACGTGGACAACTTTGGTCTTAGTGGCAAAGGCGATAGATAGAAGCTATTACCCAGTGGCACTGATGGTTCTTGTGCACAACAAGGATATCCATTACCACCTATAAACCCCCTCCAACACCCCTCTCTTTAAAGTCGTGAGCAGTCAAGAACCAAGTAGCCGATGTCCCCTATTACAGGGGTAGGGACCGTAAGGATTTTGTTATTTTTAAGATCGAGAGAACAGTCCACTGAGACAAAAAAGTTCGGTTTTACGATTTAAGAGAGCTTTTGAATTTCCCTAAACGATCATGAAATAAGAAACAGCACGTTTAGAGCAATGGACAAAGAATTGAGGCCAGGAAATGGTGGGTTCGATTAGTGCGGTTCTGATTAGTTTTACATAGCGTGATGCATAGTACTTGACTGAGAGAGGCAGCTGGGTGCTACCTTCAAAAATGAGTGAAATAAACTAAGGAGCTTTCATCAGCAATTTCAATTTCCGACATCCTGGTTCTTGGTCACAAACGTTTCTCTACGTGTACCAATCACGGAGATTTTATTGCTTAACCATCCCATCACCAATCATTGATCTAGCGTAAGGACGTTCGCGCGAAAATATCCCAATCTGTTTTAGAGTTATTCTAACAAAATACTGCAAGTGAATCTCTGAAATGCAACTTTTCAGTCCTGCTGGAATTGGCATGACTCTAGCAAAGAACTATTTCATAAGTGACCGGCCACCCCTTCCTCCCGTTCCCGAATGAGTTCACAGCTCATTCAGGGGAGTCGACGTCCCGCGGGCAGACATGTGGAAAGAACTCGAAAATTTTCTAAGAACGGAAAATTATCGTTTGAAAAAGAAAGGATTGCCGACCATTTAAACTGTATTACTTAAGTCATAATTCTTTACTTGTTTTTTTTTCTTTGCTCTCGCGCTCAATACATGACATGAATTGGCGTAGCAGCAAGAGTTGCGTGCGAAGTAAGGAAGAGTACAAACGCGAACGTCGTTACGCTAAAAAGCAAGAGAAATTCGGCCTTAAAGCCTAGCTTTATTAGACCCTGCACACATAGCCCGATCATGCCTACAGGTCAGTCGTGTCGACTATGATCTTAAGGAACATGGTATCATCTCGCACATAAGCGTGATTATTTAATTCGGTCAGAGAGCAAAACATCGGACACCCACTTGCAATGTTTGTTTCCCTCCTCGGTCTCTGGAATGAGGAGCTGTTAGGGTCAGGCCTGAACGCATCGATCACATGTTCAACATTATCTTGATCCAACAACATGAACGTGACCTTCTGTCTGAATGGCCAGCGGAGAATTGCATCATACTGACCGCGCATGACAACAAAGAACACAGAAATATGTGTTCCTCGTCCCATGCCATCTCCGTTTAAATAAATACGGGCACACATCTTGTATCCATAGCGACTGGTGTAGAAACAAGGGCTGTAGAAAGAGACTTGCTGCCCGCTGACTGCTTCGTTTCTTCTACGTGCAAATTCAGTTATTTTCCACAGCAATTGGCCATCGTAGCTTGAAAACTCCTGTTGCCTGATGTATTCCTCCAAATCTGCCAAGGTGACGTTCCTTAGAGCCAGTGTGTGCTCGATAGACTCAATCCTTCTTTCCACCCTTCTGACGGTCTCTTGGACGGTTTCAACTAATCGCCTTGCATTACCCACATCCCGATTTGCCTGCTCAATTGAACGATTACTTTCAACCAACAGCACCTCATGGTCAGCGGTCTTATTCTCAAGATTGTTTACCCTTCGTGTTATCTCGTTGTTCGGTTCACTGCCAGCTGAATTACCAGGCACTTGAGCAGATGCAGCCACTGCCGAAAGACTCCCTGAAGCCACTTTTCTTTCCAAGGAAGTGATTCGTTCGCTGTGGTCTCGTAGCCTTTCTCGTAAATCCCTGTTTTCTGCTGTACTCGTTTGAATTTGAGCAAGTATGTCAGAGATGATGCCGTCATAGTTTGTGAAGATATGCGGGCTTCTCGTCAAGATTCTTGGATCACGAGTCAGTACTGTTTCCATTTCTCGACTCATCTTAATGCCATGATGAAGTAGCAATGTTGAGTGATAAACGTTTTCCCTCTCCAGATGTTCCTTCTTTTGCCTTGAGTTAAGAACCTACAAAGAAAATTGAGACTATAAGCAAAATTGTTCAGGTTAAACAGCTTCGATTAGATTTTGACCGGGGGTGGGGGGACTCCCATATAAAAGTGACGGGGATGCGCGTCGTCTTGCTTAGGAGTGTAAATTGTAGAATGTGGGTCTCACTCAGGGTGTTTGGGACGGAAAGTCACTATTTTTGCCCATTCAGGTATTGCTTAGGGCTGTGCCTACAGAAATCTACAACAAATGTCGTTATGCTTGTTTTAGTATGGACTTCTTTATGGATCAGTTTCAGCTCGAGCCACACCCACATTGGTCTCCCTGGCCTTTGGGGTTTAACTTTAATTTTCCGACGAGCATCCCCTTCACTTTTACATGAGAGTGCCCCCGGGGGATTTTTAGAGACAAGAAAAGAAGATGACTGCCTTGTTGGTCACAGTATGTCGACCAGCAGCCAGAAGCTCGGACGTAAGTTGAAATCCCGAGTGGAAGAAAGGCTCCACACATTTTTTGACACCTAATCACAATCCCAGCAATTTTGAACAGCGCCGTAGTACTGAGGGAGAGTTGTGTTAATTGCCTTTGGTAATTTTACTAAAAAGCAGTTCTTTGCCTTTCTTTGATTGAAGAGAATTCTCTGGAGGTCATTTTTGCGTTGCGAGAAACGTTTAACTTAAAAAGAAAAAACAGACGCAAGAGTTGGGAACTAAGAAGCTATCTCGTGAACCTCGGTTTTTGAGCAGCCAATCTGTGCAAATGGACATGGGCCCTGTACAGCATCACAGTCTCCCATAACTGGATCCTGATGATCCGACAACTGAAACATAAAATAGAAAGGAGTTAATGTAGAGTGATAAACTTGACCTGGTCATGACGTCTACAACCTGTACCAACAGCATTTTTTAAAATTCTCAGTCAAAAACAATATTCATATTGCAAATTATTTTCCCAGGACACATTGTCAACAGTGAAGTCGCCCTAGGAAATTAGGAGGCATCCGTAACCTAGGATTTGTATTAAGTACCTGTATTCCTGAAGAATTATTGCGGATATGGCACTACATTACAAACACGATACATGTAAGTGCGAACGCTATAAGAAATAAGATTTAGAGCCATCTCGCAGGTTACCACTAAATTCTTGAGTAAAAAACGTCTAAGTATGTGTCATAACAATCAAACAATATTCATAGGTGTCTCTCCTTCATCTGTTTGAGATGAGAGAGGTAAAGTGCTGTTACTACGATTTGACTGAAAAGAAAACACGCCACATCACAGTCTTCAATACATTGCTGTAGCTGTACCTTTGCACGTGGAATTCCATCTTTGTTGCATTTTTCACACACAACTGGATACGCTGGACACTCCTTTTCTTGGTGCAGCTGTATGAAATTATAAAATAAACAATAAAAACACAGCTGTAAACAGCTCTCTGGCAAAGAATTTATTCTCTCAATATTGTTTCTTTTTCCGACCACCAGGGAACAATAATAGGATATAATATTGTATTATGTCAAAGGGCTGTCATTGAGAGGCGGGGGACGGGGTTTTTCCCCGGCAACTTTACGAATGTGGCCCGCGGCTACTTGCATAGGAAAATAGAAGAAAAATATAACCAAAAGAAATCCCTAGCTGTTTGATTCCCCGCCTACTTGATTTATTTACCCGGCAGCTTGACATCTTAGTGATATCCCTGTACTGTACATTATATTAACACCAAGAGAAGCAAAAGATTGTACTACCGCAGATAGTTTAAATAAGCGAAATAAATGTGTTTATCCTTTTTAAAGAACATTGTCAATGAAAATTATCCACACAAAGAACCCCGTTTTCTTTCAAGGTTACCTATACGTACCTATATAATTAATGAAAATTAGTGTCCATATATGTAGGAAAAAAAATTGACAAATCACGGTTAACGCAAAACGAGTGCACATTTACATACTTAAAATCATAAAATACGTCAGTGATAGCATATTTTTTCAGTACAACGAAGACCAAAAGGCATCACACCTTTAACTTGTTCAGGCTGATTTGCTTTTTACAGAATCCACAAGTTTCAGGTCTACACTTGCATTCTGTTTCCAGGTGCTGAGGAAGATCAGCTTTTTTCACCAACATGCCACACTCAGGATGTACACAGGGGAGTTTGACAAACTCACAGCTGTTGGTGTGGGCCTGTTGAAAACGGTATAAAGAGATCATTAATTGAAGGACCACATAGTAATACATAAAACTAACAAATGATTTTGTCCTCTATTTTCTTTTCTATGTGTAGGACATGTACCACAGCACTGATGCTTCTACTTTGGGATATTCTAAAAATATTTAGTACTTTTTTATTTGACCATATTTTACCTCCAAGTGTCTGACTTCCCCTTTCCACTGGCATCCTTCATCCATAAATGTGCAGTTGACAACAAAAGCTTGTACTTCACGGCGCATGAAATTATCTGGAAAAACCTTAAAACAAAGAAGAAAAAGTTCATGAAAACATTATGGTCAATTCCTGTGATTCAAGGATTAAGCAAAGCTACTCTACTCTGTTACATCTCTCCTGTGTGGTCCATGGGCCGATTTATGGCCGTTAAGAAAATCGTTTACAGTACAACCAATACATATGTAATGAATTATGTAACTCTTCAGGACAGTGATACACTGGAAAAGATGAATTTTGTCATGTACATAAAAGTACAGTAATGATGTGCCAGTGTCAGTAAATTTACAAAAACTCAAGTCTTGTTGGCCAGTTATCTACAGTATATCATATTAAACTGCAGTAATGTGTTGAATGTGGAAGTCATGACTACATTAATGTGATTGTGAACCCAGCAGTGTTCCATTGGACATGTCATTAAAGCATCTTTCCAAGAAAAGCAGAAAACCACAGGGTTATGTATAGAGCCAAAAATGCAAAGTAGATTTTTTGATAAAAAAAATAGTGCACAGAACACGAATTAAAGAAACTGTGTAGACAAGTTAATTCCACGCCAGGTAAAGATAGATATCAAAAGAAATTACTGTAAATTGCTGCTTATAATCCCCACCCCCTCCCCATAAATATACAGTGTAACCAGTCCCTTATAAGCTTATAAGCCATCTACAGTCACACCTCATTACTACAGACAATTTGCTTTGTCCCTGGGGAAAGAAAGCCCTTACATTTTCCCTAAATTCACCCCACTTAATAAGGACACTGACGGAGCCACTGAAAGTATCTCTGTAAACAAAAAACATTCGCTTATAAGCTCCCCCAGATATAAGCCCCCATTCTAGCTTATATTAAACTGAATTCCATTTATTATGATGCTGTGAAGGGTTCAGCTGAAAAATTGGAAAAAGTAAATGAAAGAGGGCTGTTCGGTTTGTTTTTGAAGACCAACACACTTCATATGAAGAACGTCTTAGTGTTTTGGGTGGAAGAACCTTTATGGAACAAAGCTTATGTAAAATCCTTTGTTTAGTTTACAAACTCGTAAATCATGCGACGATCCCAGTGAGTCTGAGTGAGTTAAAATCGCCAGGTGAAATGACATATACCTTGGGAGGAAAGGACATTTGGACAATGCCAATTAAATGTTACCACCACAAGATTTGGACTTAACTCTTGACATTAGGTGCCAAAGCTTTGAAGCTTACATGTACTTGATGTCCTAAGAGCGTCATCCACCTTTAAAACTTTTAGAAAACTATTAGCAAATGAATCATTACTTTAGTCTACAAAGAGTTCTCTCACTCAACTTTACAATAATTTTTAATAGTGTTTAATTTTATGTGTGATAACTTAATTTTCAATTGTAAATTTTTTCTAAGCTTTTATTTTGTCTTACTCTTTTTATACAAATCTCTTTCTCTATTTATTTAATTTCATTCATAATGGCATACCTCTACAAGAGCGGTGCTTTTTTTATCTATTCATTACTTTTTTGATAAACTAATGCATATAGCTAAGTGCATGCACTATTTTAAATAAATTATCCCAGGCTTCGCAAATACGCCAAATTTGGCGTATTTTACGCCAAAATTTCTCTGATGACTCCACAGAGGTTACGGAGGGAGTCACTTCTACTCCAGAAATTTTCGGTAACAAACTGGGAGCCACTTGGACTCCAGAAATTTTCGGTAACAAACACAGTTTTGTCCTTACCTTTTTCGCAACAAATACAATTTACGTTAATTATAAACGTTTTAAACCTTATTTAAATCATCAAAATTAAAGAATTACACTGCACGACAAAACGGGAAGGAGGTAAATTACGATCAAAGTTTACTCGATGACCGCCATCATGGATTTGAGCTTTCCAGGTCAGCGGACCGCCACAGCTACTTCATGTATCCCTCACAATAGTGTATACATGCCAGGACCACGTGCTGGAAAGTCTGAAAATGGCTTTTTTCGTTGTGATACTTGACTCCAAATATTCCAAAATGACTCCAAAATTTGAGAAGCAGAAGTCATAGTGACTCCACTCATCAATAAAATTTGCAAACCCTGTTATATCCTAATATTGTATTGTAATGAAGCTTAACTAGAAAGCAGTGAAATGTAAAATTATTTTGATTAGAACTGCTATAGTTTCAAAGCACTAGCTTTTTTATTCTCGTTACAGTATAAGCCTCCTTGGACTTCAGCTCCTCGATAGTGAGTACGAAAATGTAATTCATAAAGGCAACTGTACAAAGTACAAGCTGGACCTACTCAATTACGTTAGGTGCAATCATGCAAAATAAATCTTAGCTTAACAGTACAATCAATGGTGACCATCAATAATTATGTAAAATCTACCATGGGTAGACAGCACTACGCATCATTTTAAAAAAATGGTTGAGTCATTGAGCACCACTGTATGTGGAATAACAGATTTACTTGCACTGACTACCAACAAATATTCACACAATGTTGCCACACATAAAGAATTGCATACTAGCCACCTGATCAACACAGAAGTGCATGCTTAGTAGTTTGGTTTCAAACGAATCCAGCGATTCAAACGCAGTCAATAGTTACAGATATTGTGTAACCTGACTGGATGACAATATTTTTTACAGATTACAGATTTTACAGATTTTACAGGTTCAAAGCACTGGGCTCCTATCAAATTTTCTTAGAGTACAGCCTTAGGCAGATACAACCAATGTGACTGATCATGTGTGATGGAAACATAGCACACATCTGATGCAACTTTTCTTTGTGGCATACTGACACTATGTTAAATTTGTAATAAACACACAAAACAGTTGAGTTTGTTTATTTATTTAATTTCATCATTTGTAGTGTACACAGTGACTGCAAGGAGTTGGGAGGGGGGAATGTGTGACCATATAGACCTTCAAAATCTTCGTATATATCAAAGAAATGAATAGAACACTATATAGTCACTAATTGCAATACTATAGCAATCACTGCTATGAGAATGGTACTGCAGTAGTAGCTGGACTATCGTAATACTATCGTTATCGGCAACATGACCTCAATAGTCACCTCTAATTACTACACAATAAAACAAAACAAAAAAAGAGAAGAGAAAAAGACGAGAGAAGTCTTATAATTATACAGGAATGAGGATATGGTTGCCCGTCCAGTTTCTAACCCCACCAGGCAGGGCTTAACTTGAATGGCACTTTTTCATATACTGAGTTTCGAGAGGGTTTGCAAGAAGAGTATGTTAATATATTTTAAGGTTTTATACATGTACCTACAAAGTTACTTACTTATATTATCTACTCGAAAGGTTCATATGAAAGAATCACTCAGCATCTTTGAAAACTTAACATCAACTCTAACTTACTTCATTTTCATTTAATTCCTCCTTATCCTGTAAACAAGTCATTTTGAAACTTCCATTTCTGCAAAATCAACAGGATGAAATCAACAATGGTTATAAAAATGAACTTTTGAAAGACACATTACATACAGTTGTAAAATATGTACATATAATAGGGGTAGGGATATTATTTGAGTTTGGATACACTTTAGCTCTTGTTTATACAAGGAGCCAGTGGTACAGACTGTAGTCAATAATTTTAAGATTAACTTTAAGCAGGTCTCTTTAAGGTTGCATTCCTTTTAGCCAATCTAATTTTTTGTTCCATTTGATGAAACTGCTTTTTGATCGCAAAAACATGCTTGTTCATCAATAAACACTGCAGGTCAAGGTTAGTTCAGGCAAAAGTTATTTATATTCCCCTGTTGTTCTATGCTGCTAAAGGATTGTATTATATTTAACTCAAGTTCCACTGTCACTCTAAATCCGTTAGGAAGAGAAAACACTTAGATTATCTCACTGTAAAACTATACTGTTCAATGTCTGTGAGTGTTTGGACTGTGCTTCTCAACGCTTGGAGAATTCGTAATTGTCTCTGAATTTTCTTGAATCAAATTCCAGATAATTTTAAGTTGATGAGTTCCAGTATGAGCCACCACTAAAGTGAAAGAGCTAATTTTCTTTCCGTCTCTCCATGAGAAGATGCTTAATTTGGCAGAAAGAAGTAAAAAACGATGCGTTGAAACTGAGAAGAAGATCGGAGCAGCAGGCAGCTGCTGTATGGATCAATCTTATTTCAGATTTTTGTTCCAGCTAGCAAGAAAATCCAAACAATCTGGATTGTCCAAATCTGAAAAAAGTTCAAAATGGCTAAAAGGAATCTAACCAAAGACGTGATGTCCGCCAGTTTTACCCTTAGACTTTAGACTAAGACCCAAAGTGGCCCAGAACTGCAGAAACCACTTTAAAAAAGATAATTGCATCTGAGGCTATACATTTTTTTAATGAATTGACTAAGTAAGGAAGAACATCCTATCAAGAACAGTGTGAAATCCAAGTTAAGTTAATGATTAATTCTTGTTAATACATGAATGCTGAACAATTAAACTGCTGTCATACATTCTACAACAACTGCAACAACAACAACCAACCAAACATTATATTTGCCAAGCAAAAAAAAAAAAAACAGTTACAAGAACAGAATAAATTAAAGTAGATCAGGCAAAAAATTTACCCAGAATAGCAAGCACTTAACGAATTGAGTAGTTTCTGCAATCAGTAATCAAATTGCATTCTATAGGGTTGTGACACATAAAAGACACCAAGGGAAATAAGGCAATAAATTAAAATTAGGAGATTAAAAAAAGAAAAATAAATGAATAATTGAATAACTAAATAAATAAAGATTGAAATAGAAATAACATAGAACAAAAAAAAAGTACCAGATAACTATAAAGTTTACATCCATTAGGGAAAATCATACAATGCTAGCCAGCATCAAAAGTAAGAGAATAAAAATTTCCTTCATTATTCGCTTAACTTAATGCAAAGAACTACTTGTTAAATTTTCATCGAGATTATTCCAAACAGAAGGACCCGAGAAGTGTATATCAAGTTTACTGTAATTAGTTCTAACCTAATAAATACAATAAGTCGATTTGACTTATAATCTATGTTTAGATGATGTACGTGCAACAGGTTTAAGAGTTTTAGCATAAGTGTTTCATCAGGCAATAAGCCATAATAAGGAAAGGATACACTAAGGAGTAATATAGTCGGATGAGATCATTATAGTAACAAAATGTCTAGTTTAAATAGGATGCCAATACCTCAGTCTTGAAATTTTCTTACCCACCTCATGTGTTTGTTTTTTCCAGTTCAAATACAATCAATAATTAGGCCTATTAATATTAAACTGATAGGTTGAGGTCTCTGAGGAGGGCAAAAGATTACCAAAATTTGTTTTATTGATATTAAGGATAGACCATTTAACTGGAGCCATTGATCAACTTTATCTGTCAGATTCTTCAGAGCAGTTACTTCTCTCTGTTGGGAGAGCAACATTTTACCCGCTCTACAATGACACAATAATGATCTAAGAAATCCTAGCCAAAAAATGCGAACAAAAAAAAAAGGAAAAACAGTAACAAATTTCTCAGGAGAAATCATCATCACCTGGAGATGTCCCACTATTAAATATACATGGAATATCTTTGCATCCTCTTACAGTACCTTAAACTGGTAAAACCATGAACACCAGAAATATTCCTGAAATGTTATCATGTGTTGCAAGGAAAAAACCAGTCAGGTATGAGAAACTAAGCCGCAAGCAAGAAGGTGAATTAGTTTGTGGTTTGTGGCTTAAGTTTGCATGTCCTGATCTTTGCTGTGATTGGTCATGACAAAATAAACATTCCTGAAATATTTCAAGTGCTTACGGTTTTGCTAGTTTGACTGTAAGGGAACGTGCCCAATATTGGCGTCAGGTCACACCAATTCTGATCAGTCGGGTAGAACAAACTTGAAACCCGACATAAGCATACAATCCACTGAAGTGTTATTGTTATGTGTTATGGAGTCGACAAAATAATGATATAAGTATTGCGTTGGAGTGAAATGACTCTTTCATTATTTGGTTTTGTGACACATTTACTTTATGAGGGAAGATTGCATTTTCTATCAGATAGATATGACACATATCCACATCAGAGTATTTTGCTCCAACTCAATCGACAAAAGTATTATCATTTTTGGAAACGCAAACAAGAGGCCCCAAACCGTTACTGAAATGCTCTGAATACTATACTGCAACTATGAGAAGATTTAAAGTAAGAGAATGGGGATAGTCCTTTGAGCATTTCAAACCACTGCTTACCTCACTTAAACCAGCCACAGGGGCTACAAGACTGCATTCTAGCTTTGTTTAACACTGATCCTGGGGTAAATTTAATAAAACTTTTAACCCATTCGCTCCTGGAGATTTTGCCAAAAAACGCGTTTTTGAAGCTAGTCGAGTGGTTTTCTGGTCACTGTCGTGCTATAAAGAGCTAAAACTTACCACAAACCGGTTTACAGGTCGTACACTTCGCAGCCTTCTGATCCAGATGCAAAATATCAGCTTGCGAAGTTTGGGCATATGCAGAAAGCAAAATTTTGAGATAGTTTTTGGGTTTAAAAGTGACACAGCAGTCTTGACTTTTACTTTGTGCTTTCTCTCCTCCCCTCTTTTTTCCCTTTTCTTGCCTCATTTTTTTTTCTCTTGCTGGGCATTTTGTAGGCTTCGTTTTGGTGGGAAGATTTTTTAGGAAAGCTTTTAGGATCTTAGGATTAGGTGAAAGGAAAGGTAGGTGAGCAATGGAACAAGATTTTCATGGAGATTTTCAGGTCAATGTCACACGGTTTTTTGCTTCTTTCTCCAGTGTCCTTGACTGAATCGTGCTCATTCTGGTATGGTTTGAAAGATCTCTTCACTCTGCACACGTTAGCAGACAACGTTGTCCTTGACCGTTAAAACTGATGACGTCACAAAGGGTAGAAAGGACGCGGATCCACACAAGCGGTTACAGGCGGTTCAGGGGCGAATGGGTTAAAGTGTAATTTACAAGTGTAGCTTTTGTTTTCAGACTCCAAAACAATAGCTACACTTGTAAATTACACTTGTAAAAGTGTTATTAAATTGACCCCTGCAGTAGCCTGCATCACAGATGTAATTTAACCCCGGTTAGTAACATCTGCGAAGCCCCCAACGGACTCAACAAATTACAGGAAATGCGTTTCGCAATTTTCTTTAACCTGCTTGCAAATTGACAATGCATTTTTTTAACAGGCCCATAATGGTGCTTACTTTAATCCTGGTACATGGGTGGGGGCCCAGAAAAGGATTTTGCATTTCGCAGTTTTAGGCACTGTTTCACAGACAGACTTAACCACCTGTTTAGTTCCAACTGTGGGGCAGGCTACCCCCTTGTAGTGGGATACACATGGATAAGATTTATGCAAAGTCCTTACAATTATTGTGCATAGATAGTTAGCCTCTGTGGATAATGACTATTTGGCTTAAAAGGTATGAAATATTGGCTGCATGTATACTGAGGGTCGTGAAGGGGTAAAATGAGAACTGGGATTAGCCTTATTGTGGACTGGGAAAATGGGATTTACTCACTGGGACTGGGATTTAGCCACTGGGAATGGGATGAACAATTATAAAATGGGAATGGGATTTCTTTTCTTCAGCGGTCTTTGCTCCAATATTTTGAAATAGAAAAATAAAATTTCGTAGCAATAGACCTTGCACTGCTCAGTAGAGACCGTGAAATCAGTATTTTTCGCCTTCGCGCCTGCGGTCTAGCTACCAGCTAGCAGTGAAAGCGGAGACAGTGAGTCAGACGAGGATTGTGCAGATGATAGAATTGGTTTTCATATGGTTGTGTCAACAAGGGCTGGAAGAGAAAGAAAGTGTTCACCAGCAGAATGAGAGATTTTCTTCAGTCCAGGTGAAGGTACGTGTATCCAAATAGCGTCAATCAGTGCTTTTAACTTATTATGCGCATGACTTTGCAAATAATCATTAGTAATGGGATTTTAGATTTGGTAACTGGGATTTTGGCAAAAATTAGCCTGGGAACTGGGATTTGGGCCAAATTTAGGCTGGGAACTGGGATTTGGTACCCCCCTTCACGACCCTCTATACTAAATTTAGTGCAACTAATTTGTGAAGATTGTTAACAACCAGCACATCTGGAGCAGATTCAACACACCTTGTTGTCATTTTGGAGCAAACATAACGCTACATATATGGATTTATTGTATATATCCTGTGCCTAGACTTTTGGTCTATGAACAGGTTTCTGCCTTCAATTATTATCTTCTTTCCCTTAATCGTTACACAAGTAGTGACAAAAAAATTCATAGTGTAGTAGGAAGTGCAGTATTAAAGGTATGTTACCTTCTAGAACCTGACAATTAATGAAAGACTTTATATCTTTATCGATGACGACAACACCAAACCAAAATATAGGTTCCCTGCTAGCAGTGGTCTCTCACGGCGAGGCAACTATTCTTTCTGAGATTTCTTCTTACTGCCTCGCCGTGAGAGACCTCTGCTAGCAGGGAAAAATATAGGAAGCGAAATATAATAACATAACTAAGCTAACGTAAAGCTAAACCTGCCATAAAATTCAACTTTATAGCTTACATGAATAGATGTCCAAGGCATGATCTGCAGTAGAAATGTCCACAAGCCGTCTGCATTGCTTCTCGTAAGAGCAAACCACAGGAGTTGCACAGATACTTAGGATCGATTCTTTCCCTGTCTGTGGTGGTTAAATTGTAGCCGGGCATATTTGAGAGCCAAAACTATTTCAATAAGCTTCGTTACACACGAAAGGACTGAAAAGAAAAAAAAAACACAAGAGGCATGATTAAATGAATAAAACAGGGGTCCAACAACATATGCTGTCACTGTTATTTATTTTACCTTTCCTTTAAAAATGAAAAAAAACAAACGACTATGAAAGGCGACCAAGGGAAAAATAGCGCTTACTACAGCGGATTTCAGCCCAAAGCGTCGCCAATTCGTCGCCAATTTTAATCTCGTACCCAGCTCCCTGCTGCCCTTCCATTACCGCTTACTCGGTCCAGCCAAACAGCCACGCCCCCTACCCCTCAACCCAGTCCCCCCCCTCCCCCGATTCCAATACCCATGAAACACCGTTTTTCTGTTCTTTCAAAAAAAGCAAAAACCTTTTTATAGGCACTTGGTATTGATTTCTTCAACAGGATATACATTTCCACAACATGCTCTCTTATCTCTCTAAACACCATTACATAAAAAATTTTTGGTTCGAAAGGGTTCTTCGTTTTGCGAGAGAGGACGCTTGAATTTCCAGGGTTCTGCGTGACGCGGCATTTAGCTGGCGGCAGGGAAAGCTCTTACGTGGGTTAAAAACATTACCGATTTTGGGAGATTTTGCAATCTAAACATTCCTTGTCTGAGAATAAATATTACTGTAATCTTTATGAGTTCCTCAAGCGAAGAATTCACGCATTAGTAGGAAAACTCAAAAACAGATGTTTCTGTTGGTATCCGGCGGCCATATTGGTGTTCCTGAAAGGGACACCAACGTGGCGTTTCCATACAAAGCCTTATAAATTTAGGTAAACCGTTTTTCCCAATATCTCGCATTTGAAATATTTCACAGACCTGATTCTTGGCAGGGGTTTTTGTATATTTATCTTTTTTCATTTCCCAGATTCTAGTCCTTCTGTATTGCATGGTTTGCATTTTTATTTTTCATTGCGTGACAGTGCAAGCCAAGAATTCTGGGCTGATTAGGGCAAACGGAGGAATAAAGAATTTGGGGAAAGATTTATTTGCCGGTCATCACTTGTGAAATTGTATAATGATGAGATGTGATATGTCTTACTTAAGGATGCGGTTTCAGCCTATGCTGATTCGTGGGGACAGGCGTGGCCTGAGTGTGGACCGGAAATTCTTTAATAAGAACGACCGAGACCGGGTTTCATGAGCCCGCGAGACTGAGCACACCAACCAAACCCTTGTTCACTAAAACCGCTGGACGCCTCAACCTGGTTGAGGTAGTTGTTATCTAAGGTCTTCCGTGTTAACCTGAGATCAGACTCTATTTTCGTTTCGGTTTGAAAATAACATTCCGGCGGCGGCGAGCCGTTAGAGAGAATGTATGAGAACGGCTAAAATTGGGCCTGATCTCAGGTTATTCCGTGTGGACCAGGAGGGAGAGCAAAGCGAAGCTTTCGACGAGCAGAATTTGTCAAAATGGCAGTGTAGTCGGTTTTTTATGTGAAAACACTTTGAGCTTATTTTTTTCCGTGAATAAAGTACATGAATGTGGCTTCTTTTTTATCACGGAAACTTTTTAGCTCATATTCCAACAAGAGAGGTAAGTGGATTTCAATTATTACGTGAAAATTCCGCGAAAAAAGCTTTCTGAAACATGTCCGTGAATCTCCAGGTTTGGAAAAATTGTTTGAAAACATTAACATAAAAAGATATCGTCGAATCAATTGTATTACTTCTTTTAACTGCAGAGCTCATTGTTGGATTAACTGGTGTTTTTCTCTAGCTCTTCGCGGCAGAAACGCAAGGTACTTGTGGGAAGTATAAGTAGGGCTTTTAATTCCATGTTTGTCATCTATTTACATTCGTATACTGTTTTTAAACCCTTAATTGTCATGTTTTTTGTACGTTATGTAGTGTCTGCTCAAGCATCGGCTTCAGTTTTAATTTCTTATAATTTTACTATCCTAGGGTTTATTCTATTCGAGAAACGTTTGTGTTTCAAACCGAAATACATATGTTTCGTATATTCATACGTAGTTCATGCTGCTTTTCCTTCTTGTCTTCGCCGTCGGATTAGTTTGTTGTTTTCTTCCTCTATTTTTCTCATCACTAAGAGCACAACGACATGCCATTGTCATGATAAATGATCCTTTTTCGGATCTTCCGTTTATTTGGTACTGAAGAATCCATATGATCTGAGATCACAAATCCGTTTTTGGATTCTCCAAAAAAACGCACCCACAGTTCATAAACATAAAGATGATCTTGTTCATAATTTTTATCGATTGGTAGAAGTATTTGTTAATTCTTTTACGAATACTTTATCTGATAACATCTGCAGCTTCCTTTCAGTTGTTGTAATAATTTGCTCTGTTGATACCGAGAAATTAGACCGTAAACTTTTCACCTAAAGCCATTTGTTTACCTTCCTTCAAACCTTCCCCGGCCGTCTTGAACGTGACGTCGCGATGACCAGACACAACGGATTTTCAGCTCTGGTGCCAAGGCCTAAGGCTGTGTTCCCACTATACCAAATAGCTTTTCGTGCCGCCACGAAAAGATATCTGGTATAGTATGAACACTTATCCGATTTTTGACTCTCCACTTCAGAGATCGGCGCAGCGCAGCTTCGCTCTGTCACAGAAATCGCGCCGCCACAACCGTTCTTGTGCGTTAATAATAATAATAATAATAATAATAATAATAATATAATAATAATAATAATCCATTTATATAGCGCCTTTTCTACAAGATTTAAAGCCGCTGTTTACAAAAAAATTAGATAGAACTAAAAAGTAAAAACAATCACAAGAAATTGACATTAACACTAGACGCTAACTACAAAGTAGATAAATGTACACAATAGATAAAAAATCAGATAACAGATAAAAACGTCACGATTCATAAGCTCGCATAAAAAGAAATGTTTTAAGTTTACGTTTAAAATCATCAATTGAGTTTGCAGATTTAATATCCTCAGGTAAGTTATTCCAAAGTTCCGGAGCAGCAACAGAAAATTAAGCTCGTTTACCATACGAATTGAGATTAAAATAGGGTTTAACTAATAAATTTCTATTAGAGGATCTAAGATTGCGGCTGGGTGTATACAGTTGAAGGAGTTCCTGTATATAGATTGGAGCTCGATCATGTAGTACTTTGTAAGTAATTAACATAATTTTACATTCAATACGAAAGGAGACAGGGAGCCAGTAAAGATCCCTCAGAACTGGAGTAATATGGCAAAATCTTGGACACTGGTTGACAAGGCGCGCAGCAGAAATTTGAACATGTTGAAGCTTCCGAATAAGATAGGATGGTAGGCCGTACAATAAAGAATTACAATAATCAAGTTTAGAAACTACGAAGGCATGAATAATGATCTTTGCAGCATCATAAGTAAGATATTTGCGTATGAAACCAATGTTACGAAGATGGAAAAAGGACGATTGACAGACTGCATTGACATGAGGTACCATACAAATGGACTGATCAAAGATAACTCCAATATTGCGTGCACTGGGGGAGCAGGATACAGTCTCATTACATATATCAACAGAAGATAGTGGTGGCCGAGGTCGATAAGAAGAGGATATTATTGTTGCTTGTTGGAAAGCATCCATGCGTCCATGTCCCGAACACAGTTTACCAATTTGGCGTTACTCAGATTCATATCAGAAACAGACGACGTCCTGAACGTAATATATAGCTGAGTGTCATCAGCATAAAAGTGATAGAACATTTGATGACGTCGAGCAATCTCGCCGAGAGGGGATGTGTACATTGAATATAACAACGGGCCAAGAACGGATCCCTGCGGTACACCAAACTCAAGAACATGAGAAGCAGAGCACGCACCATTAACCTGCACAAACTGAGTACGATCAGAAAGATATGATCGAAACCATTCCAATACAGTTCCAGTAATTCCAAAGCGATTGGACAGTCGCGAAAGGAGGATACCATGATCAACAGTATCAAATGCAGCTGAAAGATCGAAAAGTACTAGCATAACTGAATTATGTTGATCTATTGCCATGGCTATGTCATTGTGGACTCTAATAAGAGCCGTCTCTGTACTATGGTTTCTCTTAAAGGCCGATTGATATGTTTCACCAAGGTCATTAATATCTAAGTATTGCATCAGCTGTTTAGCAACAGTTACAACTGTTTCGGATAACACGCGACCTGCGTTATCAAAAAAGTTTCAGGATTTTGGGTTAAATTTTTCTTTGACGTCAATCAAACCGTTCCCATATCATCCAATCCTTGCTTGTCAAATAAAGGCGGCAATAACGAGCAGAAGCAGCAAAAATAAATGTTGGCGGGACCGTACCGATTCGTTTTCACCCTCCCAACAGAACGGGGACGTCATTTGGCGACAGGAAAGCTCGCGGAAAGGACTAAACTCGACCTTCGGCGTCCAATTTGTCGCTCTGCCATTGGTCAAGCCAGTTGTTTGATTTGCGTGCGCCGTCGTCGACTGACATTTCCGATCTGTTCCTAAACCAGCCTCACCATCTCATATCCAACACGCACTCGCGGAATAATTGTTAATTATTACATGTCTTGTTTGACACTCGTCTTTTAGGCTATGTTCACGCTACACCGAATAGCCTTTGCGCCTCCTCGAAAATCTATAGAGCTTCTGCTACAGCTGTTTCGAATAACACCCGACCCACGATGTCAAAAGCGTCTTTGGGTTTTGGGTTTTTCTGCGACGTCAGTCAAAATCTGAAGGCTTGGCGTCTTCTTAGCGGACGTCTTAGGTAACAGAAGTTTACTTCAACGGGTTGAAAAGGTCATGGTTTGTGATTTGTGATTAGTGGATTTCGATCCGTTTTGTGTGTTTCTTTGTTTCAAGGTTCGCTGCTTTTGAACTTCAGAGTTCGCGTTCAAGATTTTTTACCTGCTTACTGAAACATGGCTAAAAAAACTGAAACATTGGATGATGCAGTTCTAGAGCTCTGATTGGCTCAGCCATCGTGGTATATGAGCCATTTATACCATGCTCTCCAAATATGGTAACTGTACGTTATACGCGTCTGCTTAAAATTAAAACAAGCTGAAAATCGGTCGTTTTTACTAGTAAAGTCAGGAAGCATTCTCGATATTTTGAAGGCGTTTTTAATAAAACAATTATTCCACTCGCGCTTGTTGGATATGAGATGATTATAGCCAACTCATATCAAACGCGCACTCGTGGAATAATTGTTAAATATATTTTCCATGTGCGATGTAAACATCATATATCTTAGTGCCTCTTGTATTGAAAATATTCTAAATTGTTATAAATCCGAGTTGGCTATATTGATCATCAACAGACACGTACAGTTACCATATTTGGAAAGCATGGTATAAATGGCCCATATACCATGATGGCTAAGCCGATCAGAGCTCTAGAATTGTATTATCCAATGATTCAGTTTTTACCTGGAGTAGTCAATCGATAAAAATCGGCATCGATAAAAATCAGTAGCAATCAAATGATTTTATCGATTGATAACGGAAATCGGTGAAAATCGATAAACTGAACTGCTGTGTCAAATCGATATCATCGATTTTTCATGGTTTTAACGATTTACAACAGAAGTCCGCCTTTGTTGTTTTTTGACATTAGTTAGGTAGCACAGCTACGAAAACACATCCACGAGTAACAACTGATCAGCAAACATGAAAATGAGAAATGTGGAAACTATTACACATATAACTTTCTCTCTAAAACCCTTTATTTTGTACATGATAACAAATGATGAACAGATGAACAGATTTTTCATCCGATATGAATCGATGAAATCGGTAGAAATCAGATTAATCGATAAACGAAACGAGTGTGTCATCGATTTCTACCGATTGATCGATACAATCGATATCAATCAAATCAGATTTACCGATTTCTATAGATAGTTTTCACTGTGACGCAACAAAAAAATAAATTGGAAACCGTCCAGTGTGGAAGAAGCCAAGAAAATGAAATGTTATGAACCTTAAGACTAATATACAAAAAATTTGTCCAATTCTCAGGTCTTTCTTCCCACAGTTTCTGAGTTATTTGCCGAAACGTTTCGCGCACCTTTGTAGAGCTTTGTATGGAGACGCCTTATTGGTGTACAGTTTTGGTTCACCAATATGGCCGCCGGAAATTGACAAAAACACCTGGAGTTCACTTTTTCTATAAAAGCTCTTTCTTTTCACTCGAGAACTAGCATACGTGCGCATAAAAATATCTTCTAATACTTGAAACAGTTATACTGCTGAAAAATCAAGAGGAGACACTTTTATTCAACGAGACAGCATTCCTGCTGTCACGCACTGTGAAAACTCGTAAATTCAAATTGTTGTATTTTCGAAATGATACATGCTACGGGGATGGAAACTTGTATAAAGATTTAATCTTTGTTTATCTTCAACCTAGTGTAAATAAGACTCGTAAAACCTCACTATTTTGACTTGACAATTTGATGACGTCACTGTGAAAACCATCTATAGATTTATCGATTGACAAATCGACAACGATTTTTATCGATTGACTACTCCAGGGTTTTTAGTAATGGTAATTACATTTCACGCTTTAGTTCTGAAATCAGAACTTACTAATTGATAAACAGTGTGTTCGGACTCTGCCTGCTACACGTGATATACTATATACTATAACTCATTTACAGTTGCCAACGATTGCAATTTTGGCGCGCAGTGACCGAGCGGCCGTCGCATTTTCTTGCCGACAAATAAGCCTTTTGAATGCATTTGTTTGACGCGTTTTTGGTTAAGCTTGTTAACGCACGTAAATTGTAATCACGTAAATAAAATAGAGGCAAGATAAAAAGTGCTGAGCTTAAACGAGAAATTGAGCGAGGTTCAACGTTTACGCTTACGAGCGACCTTTCATGCATTGCTTCTATTTTATTTGCGAAAGTAAATTTTACGCATGTACGCACGTAAATATTACGCGACACTAGAAATCAACGCTACGATATAACTATAGTTGCATATTTAAGAGCGCCTTCATCATTTATTTCTAATGCAAAGTTAACCGTTTTGGTTGGGTGGACTTCCCAACAAATTGTAAATTGTGTCATTTGTGGGTTCCCGGCAATTTGCATGATAATCAACCAAATCGACAATGACGTCACGGCGCACAATTGCGCAGGCATTGTTATAGGAACGCTTATGATAACAAACTAAAAGATACGTCACAAACAAAATATTTTGAAACTCAAGTAAGTCCAAAATTTGGAATTCTCTCTCGCCTAATCATGTTATCTGCGAATTTAGCCTTTTAATTTCAAAGTCTCCCTTTAAAGTTATTTCCGCCCACAGTAGTATTAATAGTCATACCGTCTATGTATCTAATTTTAACAGTTGTATATTATTATATTCTAAGGTTTTTTTTTAAATGAGTGCATATTCAAGTCAGTCTAGATTTCTGTTGGGAGAGTAGCCCAAGAATGAGAAGTCAGATCCCCCCCTGCTGCCATCACGCCATCTTCTACCTTTTTATGATTATTATTGTATGGATGGTTAAGTATCATTAAACTTAAACTTATAACGAAGAACACAAAGCAGATGAGAAACATTAACAAAAAAATCAACAAACAAAATAACCGTGATGTTATCAATCAATCAATCAATCAATATTTATTTTTTGACAAATCACGTGAATAGGAATAATGTTTGCTGGAACAATATATACAGATCTTTCCAACCAGTAAAACTGACCAGCTGCAACTCAAGGTCGATCGAGTTGTTCGATAGAGTATTAGCAAAAATCCAGGGTAAGCTGCCAAGCATGACAAGTCATATGCTCTGTTTGTTTGTTTGTTTTTTCTTTTGTGGAGTTCCAGTCAACCACTGGCTTACAAAAATCAGCTCGCCCCTTAAGTTACGTTAAGAATAATGAAGGAGTGATCGACAGTACAAGTTGAAGAGTTGTTTTGTACTTGTTGGCCTTTAGTGTAGTTGTGTGACAAACGGATTGGCACAATGGAAGTAGAAAAAAATATTGGTTGTATTACGTTTCATTTCTTTCAATCTCGCCCAGACTGTTTCCAATGTCATGCTTCCTCTCTTGCTTACTATCATTAGATCCCATCGACAGTAGGCCCTTCGGACACCTAGTGAAATTCACACAACGTAGTTTTCCTCGTTGTATGTATTAGGGTTAAGCACTGCCTTTTACAGATTAGGGTAAGCACTGCCTTTACTGATTAGGGTTAGGGTTAGGGTTAGACTGACTAGGGTTAATCACTTTTTCCAAACTGGTTAGGTTCTTTTTTTTGGGTTGGAGTAGATGCTCTATCTAGTTATATATATATAAATTATTTTCTCACTATCCATCAAATCCGCAGTGGTCTAGTGGTTAGCGTGGTACACTAGGTTTCTAGGTCGTAGGTTCAAAACCCACCGCTCTTCGTCTCAATTTTTTTCATCAGTCAAATTGAAGAGACTTGCACTTTCATGAACAGCTTGAAATATCTAATTACAGAAACTATTATGACTAATTATAGAAACTATTATGACTATTATCCATATTGGATAACAAGTTGTTTTAGAGATTGGGGAAATTTACAACAAACGGAGTTAAATTCGTCACCATTATATCCGACGTCTGAATCAACTGGCGTATTTACTACTAAAATAAGAGTTAAATTCGGCGCATTTGAAATTTCAAGGATTGAACCGGGCCTAATATAATCTCACCTCTATCTTTTCACTTTTGCATAATTTCAACAGCTACGTCGAATATTCATGCCTACCTTAATGAGCTAATCGCAATAAACACTCCGGTCAATGTACATTAAATTTGTTCTCTAATATCACTGGAGTTCGTGACTTCAGGAGGAAGCAGGATCAGGTTAAAAGGTTTGTGTTAGCATATACTGATATAGACTAAACTTACAACATCCTTACTTCCTGTGTCGCTAAATCAACAGGAATAAAAATATATATCATAAGAATAGGACACCTCTTCAGCTGTTTCAGAGCGTTCTCTTGATCCTAAACTTCATACTCTCCTACTTCAAATGGAGTATAATGTGCTATTTTTGTTTTTGTTTGTTTGGTTGTTGTTTTTTTATACCGTAAGGGCATTTATATCACAGCCAGAAAATTTGCCTAATCAAATGCGTGCTTCATATTCCCATAGAGCACACTGATGACGTAATAAACTATTCCTAATCAGCTTCGAGTTGTTGTGATGTCTCCTGAGTGCATCCATAACTCAGCAGTACACAATGAAGCGTTTACCATTTGTTTTATAAGGAAATTTAAGATTAAACGTTTGAATTTGTTAACCGATAGTAAGGAAAAGAGGTGAGTGTTGTTTGTTGTCATCTCCGCGAGCTGTGCGGGTTATGGCGTGAGATCATTCTTTGCAAAGTTGTTTTCTCTCAATAACAATTTTTCGGTGAATTAATAGTTTTCCGGCACCTAAATATGGATTTTACAATCATTTTGGAGTACAATTTCTCTCAGTTTCATGATGGAAACATAAGCTTAACTTTGAATGCTGTGAGGAATAAACATATAGTCACGTAAACATTGACGCGTACTGCTTTGAGCGCACCCTGCAATTAATAATAAAATTTTAAGTTAACTGCTGCATTGATCGCTTTGATAATGTTATAAAACAATTACTTCATGCTCTAGCAGTGCGTATGTCGAGATATTGAGCACTTGGGAAGTTTGGAGAGCACTCAAAAGGCTAGAGTTGCTCTCGGCTGCGCTTCGAACTACTCTTACGCCTCTTTCGTGCTCTCCAAACTTCCCGCGTGCTTAATATCTCGACATACGCACGCTGCCGCATGAACTATTTGTTAAGCAAAACAGTGTTTTGGTCCCTTATTCTAACTCGGGTCCTCCTCGATATCTCGAACCACTGACTGGAATTCCCGTTAACTCTAAGCTAACTTACTAAAAACTTGATGAACTTTTACTTATACCTGGTACTTATAAATATTTATTCGAATATATTGACTATCTTTACTGTGATATCAAATGAGTGGTTACACATACACCGTGGCGAAAAAGGTGTAATGATTTTTTAAAAAGCTCTCTACTGGAGACGAAATACAAGGGGTTGCTTATAAATAAGAAGAATACATGGAGGCCCATGAAATAATAGTACAGTAAGTATTGTAGGTATGATAGCATTAAAGAGTTTTATAGCGCGCAAAGAGTAATAGTAAGAAGAAACTGCCGAGAGTTTATACCAATAGCGTTTGGCAATTTTGGCCACTCAACTCGCCTTTATATGTGCATGTGGGATTAATTGGCATGGTTTGGATCGGTGATAGCACTATTTCGCCAGTTCCACACTTTTAATATTCTTTTTTCAATACTGATAGAAATACCATCATATTATCTTTCTTAATGGGTGAAATAAACATATCATTTAGGGAGTATTAGGATAAAGAGTTAGTTTGTAAGCATTGAACCACGTCGAGTAACTCGCTGTTAAAGCTATATTCTAGTGTTGAAAGAAAAAATTACTCTACTATAGGAAGGACAAATGAGAGATAATTAGAGTATGAAAATATGTCATTTAAGTCACGGAAAAATAAATGAATCAGTCCCCAGTACAGAACCATGAGGAACTCGGCTTGATAACTGTTGATAGGACGCATTGGGGATTTAATGGAGTCTATTTTAAAAGGAAAGTGAGAGTAGAGGTAGCAATGCCTCCGTTCGAGAAACCGTTCGTGTGCCTCGTATACCATCCGAGAAGTTCAATCTATCTATGAGGGTGAAATGATAAACAGTGTTTTAGAATGAGTATGCAGGGCTGTTAAGTGAGATATAAGGTGACAATACATGGCACTCTCAAGGATTTTACCGTCACTATTAATATGGGGATTACTTTGCTGATTTTAAATTTATCAGAAGAAATTAAAGAAGTCTCCTGACATTGCAGATTTTTGAAAGGAGACGTGCCAAATCATCGCTTTGATATAACAATCCACTTCCCGACACTATTGATCAGGAACTTTAGGTCATTAGGTGATGGAGAAACTATTCACAAAAGAGTCATTCACTCAGATATGACGATTTGTGGTTTAGAAGTGAAGTGGAGGGAAGAACTTGATAGTAAATCTTTCTTTGCTTCTTTGTTTTCCTGATAGATTTGAAATAGCCCGTGAAATAACTGTGCAATTCATTTTGAGAGAAAGAATAAAGAAATACGATCAGTATTGTCAGTAGTAGTAGACACACGTAGGAACGGAAATTTGCAATGTCTTGCGGGTGGTTATTTCTGATAAGAGGATACCGCATTGAATGTTGTCAAGATCAGTTGGATTAAATTACTTTCTGTAAAAGAATAGCTGTACGACACTGAGCGATCTTGGTTGGTTCGGAGATAACAGGAAAGAACGGACGACTGGAATATACGAGATCAATAAACTCATTGTTCAACGTGTATCAGCCCTAAGAATATCAATATTAAAGGGGCCAAAACGAGAGCGTAGTAAATGGTAACTAACTCTAGAAGCTGATTTGTTCCATCATTTAACACGAGGAGGTTTTGTATGAACAGCCCCAGGTAATATATATTTTTTCACTTTGTGATTGAAGAATCTCAGAAAAAAAAGCAAAACAAAACAAAAGAACAAATGCACCTCTTAAGACACATTGGTGGATTCAAGGTCAGACACGTGCTTGAAGTACTTCAGTACAGTATAAAATGTATCCCGGCACTAAAATATGCCAACGCCAACCCCATTTCCAAGAGGTCTGGGGTTAGAAATGAAATTGCAACCAGGAATATTATCTACCCATTCCGACTCCTGCTCATTCTCAGAGTGAAAACTGATCATATTCAAGTATGGAGTTGGAGCCGTGCGAGAACCGGTTAGTCTAACTAGTCTCTTCAGATCAACATATATAAGTTTTTAAGTGAACATATTAATTAACAATTATTCCACGAGAGCGCGTTGGATATGAGATGATGACTGGACTGCATGAATGAAAAATCAAACATTGCAGCAATGAACATTAATTTTTTAAAAACTCATCGGGATTGTAGGATTTTACACAGCAGGACAGCTAAAAAAACCTCGCATATAATGTGAAGGAAAAGAATTTTTAAGTGACAGCCGTCGAAATTACTGTGAATTTGAATTTTCGGTGCGGTTACAAAAGTAAGAACAACGGAGAAAAACTATTACCTCGGTCGCTTGTTATGAAGTTGTTTGAAGCCACAAGCTGGTTTTGCTGAACGAGAAAAGAAGCTATACTGCCGCCTCGATTGCTCTAGTGAATGGCTACATAGCCTGTATTTGTAGCTGGTTACTTGTGATTTATATTCTTGATGTCGGATAAACAAGCCGCAGTTATCTATCGGCGAGTGACTCGATCGGCGAATGGCTTCACGATCATGAAGAAACAACACCTGTCTTCTTTCGTAGCTGGCCAAGGTACTTTAGTTCCATGTATTTTCATGTGTTTTTCGACAAACTTTCAAACAAGCTCTTGTGGCCTTTTTTGTTTGTTTTTGTCTTTTTTCTTTCGATGAAATTGCATTTTTAGTATTCTAAGAAATGAATTAAAACGATTTGCTTCGGGCGCCGTTCTATCCTTTGCGGGAAAAAATCTCAGCTAGCTTCCAATTGTAAACTGACGTGTACATCGACCATATATGGAGAGCATGGTATAATAGCTCATATATCATAACGGCTAAGCCAATCAAAATGCTAGAATTGCATTATCCAATGATTCAGTTTTTAATAATTACTATTATTCATTCATAATATTTCCCCGTTTCTGATTGGTAAAAACCACACGCATAATTCGCCATAACCAGCTGCTCTTGACCAAATTTGGAAAGAATTTTGTCATGTACTGAACCGATGACGTCAAAATGACGTCAAAGGTGCAGCCTGGTTGCAGGTTATTGAACCGTTGACCGTGAAAACCTGGGGACTAGGTTGAGTTGTTTTGGTAGTAAAGCAAAATGGCAGAACAGTTGGCGGAACATTTTACACGTTTCACGGCGAAATATTGTCTAAAAACATGGCAAGTACAGCATGGAGACGGACAACATCTGCTACTTGGGGTATATTTGCAGACCAGAACAGATTTTTATCTCCTAAACTTCCCGATAAAGATGCATTATCAATATGAACTTGCATCGACCAAGGTTAGCATGTTTTAGCTTGTTTTTAAACTTGGAATTGTTTTGAAGGAATAATAAAACAATTCTTGAATTCCGCTTTCGAAGGATGGGGATCAGCAGAATTTTTCATATCCTACTCAGCCTCATTCAGTAATTGCAAAATGTCTGGATCGAGATTGGAATTATGACGGAATCTAGTAGACAGTTTTTAAAATATTTGGATTCAAAGATTGGCAAACATTTGATGATCTGACAAAGCGAAATGTAAGTCAGCAGTCTTAACGAAAATATTAAATTAACTCTTTTTCCCTTCAGGTCTAACTCATGCTCCCGATAAAAGGAATCTTTTTCGGTGTGACATGTACCGTTACCGTTAGTCAACATTTGCATTCTCTTAGGTACTGATTAGCGCTTTGTCCGCGTGTGTAAGATTTAGCTGATAAAATAAAGATGAAATATCTATAGTGTAAATTATAACCGAATATCAAGAAAATGTTCACTTACGCAAGATTTGCCGTTGACAATTAGACAACCAGGAGGCCTCCGCGTTCAGTTATTTGACGAATTCGAATTTAGCGGGCTTTTGGTTCTGAGATTTTCACACCGGAAAACGAATCGGTTTATGAGGTTCTGACGTTATGCATATCGCTTAAGTGCGTTTTTCAAACTTGTTGTTATGTTGCTAAGGCAGCTCATAGCCGCTGTCTGAGAATGTAACCTCCGTCAACCTTTCGTTAAAACTTAACCGATAAGCAAATGCATCATCTTAATTATGTTTTTGCAATAAATGTAAGAATGGTATTTATTGTTAAGCTATTAGCGGACTCGGATAGAACTATCAATGTTCCTTTGGAAAGAAGAGGGAATTTACATTGCAGATGTTTAATGATTTAAATGGTTCAATGATTTCATCATGGTTTTCATATCATACACACAAACAACCAAACTGAAAAAAATTTACAGGATGAATACGGTAAAATAACAAATCCACACGTATTTTATAGCCTACCCACAATCATACATATCTATCTCTTGAAGTCGTGCTATACAATATCCCGTCTACATAAAATGGTGCTTATAGCTCCTTCAGTTTTCGGTGTTTTGTTCCAGTTTGAGTATCTCTTTGAAATTTCAGGCTTCCTTCGATTCTTGTGATTATCAAGTACGACTCTCCAACCGAATAGTGAAAACTCAATAGTGCATTTTATATAGACTTAAAAGCACAGTGATTTCGTATGAGGAATCTAAAGCCTAAGTGACCTACGGTTCATTTGACGTGTCTGAGAATGTAACGTCTACTGTTCAACAAATGATAGACTTTGTTTATACCTTTTAAAAAGTTAAATAGGTCGTTTGACATCACGATAATTAACGAACGCTTTAACCTTTGAAAGTCCGCTTAAATAGGATAGGCTCGACGGCAATGAAATTATGTACCTCTATGTATAGTTATTAAACTTAAGTCAAAACTTCAGTTGCAGTAAAGAGGAAATAGCTTTGGTCATGTTGAGTTGATGATGAATTATTTACTTAAACGGTTACCTGTTTGACTGAATCGATAAAACGCACACGGCATCTATGTAGAGCAGAATTTCTTTATTTTCTCTATTTTTTTACTATTTAAATTTTTAGATCATGTTTATATAGATTAAAGTAGATTGTAATTTTTATTTTATCTGATAGATTTACCGTGTTTAAATAAAAATAAAGTTCAAGTTCAAGTTCAAGTTTAGTTAATTGTAGCTGAGGCACTGATCATTTCTGAACAAAATCCGTGATTACATTGCTGGTGTCTATTTAGTACTTCAAAATTAGATTAATAAACTGACCTTTTTTACAAGACGAATTTCAAGCATAGTCATTGTGACGCGTCTAAATACCGTTCAGTATGTAACGCTTGGACTAGAACTATTGGAAGGGTAACATGAAGCAGTATTTTCAGTTAAACTAGCTGAATCGAAAGGCCGTTCGGTTCCGCAAGTTTAACAGCCTTAGAGAGTCTATTCAGTTAGCTTCAGTGGGTTCTACAAAGCTCAGTTCAGCTTTGGCTTCCGTTTCAGCAGATTTAAAGCATACGCGATGTAACAATATACATGTAACTCTGGATGTAACATAACCGTTATCCCAACGTTCGTTTCTCAGAGCATCGTTTTCCTTTCATTGTTACACGAATAAAATATAACGTAGTCTTATCTGCTTTAGTCTGTATTGTCACGTTAATAGTTTTAAGCGAACTTCGAGGTCACGATTAAACTTCCTGAAACAGTGACAACGGCAAACTAAATTCGCTTTCAGTCAGAAACAGTATGATGTCCGGTAGTATAAAAGTATTGTAGTATCATAGACAAAAATGGCTTCCTGCGTGTTATAGCGCATAAACCTTTTCAAAGGCGAACGGAGTAGGTACACGGTGAATGACCAAGATCACAAGCAAACACACTGGCTCAGCTGGCCAACACAAACATAAAATTACATATTTCATACCTTTTTTGAGCTTCTGTTGTCTTCCTTCTTCGTTTTTTTCTTCTGTCCTTTTCTTGATTCTTTCTGCATCACCGATTGTAATGCAAGTTTAGACAAGAAAATAGTCAAGTGACTGCTTGTCTCAACACTAGTAAACCAAAGGCAGTTGATAAACAATCTAGCGCTAGATGGCGTATCTAAGTGCATTCCTTGCTTTCGGCGTGACTGAGCTTCGAGCGTTGAGACACAACTCCGCAGTCGGACCATCTCAAGCCAATTCGCCATATTGGATCTGTGTCTCACTAAGTAGCCTTTTTACACTGTCCACTTTATAAGTGAAGATATTAGCAGTACACAAAGCACACCTTTATATCGTTTAACAACGATGGTAAAACTGAATTTTTCCTTTGGAAAAGCCAAATGAAAACTAAAAATCTCCGCCATTCTGTTTAAATAGGTTTGACAGACTTATGAGGCGACTAACATAAAAATTTGTCATGCGCGAAGCACACTGTCCCGATGTGACACTTGCTAATGATAGGCTGGCTGTTCCTAATTTTAAAACACCAATCACCTGTGGCATATTAGTGCAGGGTATTCCCCTAAATGTTTATTTTATAGCACTACGTGTTGAATCTACAAAATGCTAATGAAATTGCACCGTCTTTCATATCAAGCCTGAAGACAACGCTGTCGACAACTCTGCGAGGTACGTTTTTAATCCCACGATGAGTACACAGGACTAGCCATAGCAAACGTACTATTCCAACCATAATAGAAATAGGTATCTTGCCGAAAGCCTAACAGCCTCATAAACGGAATCCAAGCTCAGAAGTCAGAGGGCTAAAAGTTGACCACCACATAATAGTCCATCGGACTGGTTTTAGAGGCGGTTAGCATTTGTTCTAGAGTCACGTGGATCACTGTCATGACGCGAGAAAAAAACTTTTATGGCTATATCCTTCTTGCTTATGCCAGCAATTTTCAGAACAAGGTCTTGGTGTTTAGTAACTTTACCTAAGATCATGAAATCCACCGTTATGTGTATGGTTTCCAAAAAGTGAAGAAAGCTGTGGGAGTACGAGAGATGAAAGGGATCGCGGAAAAGCAAAGCCGATAACAAATTCTTGAACTTCGTATTTACACCCTCAATATCGCCACCAGTTTCCAAGATGTAGAAAATTAAGGGCACTATACGTCATACTATTACTTGCTATCTCTTTTAAGCTAACACATATCTTTGCATTAATTGAATTCCATAAATAATGGTCCAGTTTTGTAATTTTTATAAGACTACACATGTATTTGGGCATTGTATTAAACCTTTTTTACTGTCGTCGCGGCGAATGGCAAGAAAGAACATGAATTGAAAATTAACGGCCATTTAATTTCAAGTATTAATGCTATAGCATGTCTGCAAAATCATCCAAAAATATGGTTATTGCCCCTGACAAACTTGTTTGACATCTTCTTCATATCTATATTTTGTATATGGGTTAAGGCACTATGCAAACATGGCTTGCCCCCTTTAGTGACTCTACTTGGTAATAATCGAGCTGACTTGTACTTTTGCTTCATTAACATATGCTTATCATTCTCTGGTGAGGCTTTTTGAAGAAAATCTTTGAATATTGAAAGAGTATTTCAGCTATCTCTGAAAAATTTGAACACTTATAGCGAACAGTTTCGGATAAATTTTCTTTGAAAAACTCGAAAGTTTACAAAGAATTTTGGAGCTCATTAACGTTTTTGCCACCCAGTAATTTCGCAGTTTTTGATTGCTGATATTTCCTTTCTCACTGATTGCAAAGAGCTGAAAATTGCGCAAACCGCTCAAATTATCCAGTTCTTTAACTTTTGAACCTAATTTGTATACACGGCGACGTCTTCTATGGGTTAACTCTTATGTAAATGAGCCAAAAATGAAAAACGATGACGTCAGGAAGGATTCGCATATTGTCTTTAGTTTCTTCCGCTTGCAAAATTATGAATACCCACAAATCGAAAACGAAAGAAAACACAGAGCTGCACGTTCGTGTAGGAGTAGAAAAACCATAACTTAAGTGCTTTTCAGAAGCGGAGCTGTACGCGAACTAGCGATTTGTGCGGGAACTGGTTTTCTTATTTATTAGAATTTTTTTTCAATATTTTTAATCTAAACAAATCAGAGCAGAAGAAGGGCATTGTCCTTAAGGCGAAATGATTGCAAGTTAACAGTGATAGACATGCAGTTTTGTCTGCTATAGTGAACTAGTTATAAATTAATGTTCTTAATACATAACTTGCTTATAAACATCATTTCATAAGCGGGTCGAGTATGATCGTCCGGGTGAACCTAGTGCTGAATAGGACTGTTGTTGACAGTGACGTCGGCTTCGAAGACCTGTGCGTTAGTCGTCTTCTGCTGAGTCAAAGTCAGTTGTATCACGTCAGTTGATCTCGGGTATTAAACTTAGTTTACTTGACCTGATTGGTCAATTACGTCAGACACGATGTTATTGGTCGTCTGTCAGTTAAGCCATGATGTTATTGCATCATTTCAATGAATACCAGAGAATATTGCGGAATATTAAAACAACAGACCATTCCCTGACACACTTCAAGTTGTTGCAGTGAATGATAAGCGCCGCTGCAGTACGACCAACGTCTTGCAGTTTCCATGACATTGTGGATACAGACTACGGGTACTACTGTTAAAATTGGTATTATCATTTAAGACCTTTCTTATACTGATAAACGAATTTAATGCGCTTGCAGCAGTGTGAAAATGAAAGTGTAAAAATCAGGTGATTCCAGCGAGATTACCTTTTTTGCCTTCGCTTGCACATGAGGAAAAAAAGCAATAGCCCGCTTTTCCATGTACGTATGCAGAAAGTCTCCTGCAGATATTGGTAAAAACTACAACGACGTATACCAGGCGAAAGAAACCTCTTTTTAAAATGCAATGGCTGCAATAACAGCAGCAACACTCATGTAATATTCATTATCGTGAGTGATTATGCGTGACGTATAAGGCATAAATGTCCAATAACTATGCAAAGTTGTCAGTTCGCAAACAGTGTCATTGAACGCGTGTCAGGAAGGGTTCTCCACAGCACGGCCTGCTGCCGTTTGGTCGTCTGAGTTGTAGAAGAGTTGCAGCAGGCCGTGCTTCCTTTGCGACCGCAACCAGTGCACGATGTTGGCAATGAAGTTCAGTCGAGTGCGTCTGCGAGTAAGGCTGTCTTGGGGCTCACAAATGCTGTTGAGCCACGTGCAAGGCCTTCGAACTGCACTTATGCGCCAAGGAGACGTGACGGATTTATTTTCTTCCACACAGTTTTTTTTTGCGCTAGTTGTGGAAGGTTCAGTTTCTTTTTTGAGGGGCGAATGTTCCGCCCGTGTTTTTA
>OZ037994.1:35034351-35039351 GCA_964035705.1 Porites rus
ATTTAGGTGTAATGCAGTTAGTGATACGTTTCGACCTCTCTCTCCTCTTTAGACGCCTTTTTGTGTTGTAGGTATGCGGCTTGTGAGAAAGAAAAAGAGAGCGTAATGAAAGGTATTTTGGGCGTTTCCCTAATTTCGAAGGGCATTGCTGTTTGTAGCTTGTGTTGCTGAAAAACTTTTCCTGTAATCTCTTTGCGTATTTGTCGGACAATAATGATGCGTGAATGATGCGTGAATGATTGTTATCTATGTGGTGTTGCTAAACGCCTCTAGGGTGACAGTAATGAAAACCTAGCAGTAATTGTGTCGATCACTCTCGGGTCCTGAAGTGGTGACACCGACAGTAATTGTCAATTCAGTGGCATCCCTTCTCATCTTCTCTAGACCTTGTTTGGGGAAATCGTCTTAGGTCAATTCTCGGTCGTTGCTTACCCCTTCCCTGTTCCGTTTTATTGCTGTAGCGAACCAGTGAGATGGTTGAGGTGGTGGGATCCTTATCTCTTCGAGGTGCAGCAAACGGCTGCGGAAAGAAAAATCGAATAGGTGTGGTCAGATGGAACCCCGCACCGGGTTTAGAGGAGATGAAAAAATATCGAGAGCGCTTTGTTTTGTCTTCAAGGGGCTTTGGCGCGGAAATATCCTTCTGAGTGAGATGAAATTTTGGGATCCAAACGTGATTGTAGTAGTAAAGATTCATAATGGCAGCTTTAGTATCAACTATTAGTAGTTAGAAAATGTTCCAAAAAGAAATAACAGAAAATTCAGTTTTGGAAATAACGAAAGAGAGTTTGTTATTTCGCTACCGGAACAGCCAAAGTGCAATTAAGTAAACAGTCGTCACTTTCACTGCTTAAAAAAATAGTGTCGCTGTCACAATTCTTTCCTTCTTTTTTGACAATTGTCGATGCTTTCTTAGAGGATTGTCGCCAGTTTTCGGGGCCATGTTGCCTCTTGCTTCTACCCCTGGAAGGCCTCTTCACTCGGCGAGTAGCTGAAACTACACCTTCTAACGAGAAAACTTCAATATTTGCTGTAATTAATATTGATGGATTTACAGCACTACTTGATCTTCTTCGACACTGACTGTGCGAGTCAGAGTGGCACCATCTACGCATTTTCAGAGAATTGAGTCTGCTACAGAAAAGTCATTTACTGTTCTTGCCTTTAGCGCCTAGCCTCTGAAAACGCTGGCTGTTGTTGGGTCATGATAGGGCGAGAAGAAGTTGAGAGAGCGCAAGAACGCGTTACTCTTAACCTTACTTTAATGGTCCAGTTTTTTGTTTCACGTAAAGCCTCTCGTAGGTCAAGTTTAAATCACGTATTAAGAATCCAGCCCAAGGTACTTCTGTTCCTCAAATGGACCTTAATGTATATGAGTACCTTAACAGTGATTTTATTAGTCACTTGCATTAATGTTGTTCCGACCCGATAATCAGTCATCCAAAACCCTGCCACTGCTAAAAATCCTGTTCAGGACACAATAATTTTTATGTCCCTGCAACAGCTATCTACCAGTTTACCCTCGCCAGAGATCCGCCACACCACCGGCGGGAAAACGTCCCCATTTGGAAGACGCATTCCCCAATAGTGCCTTAGCGATTTGGCCAGATAAGTTGAAAGATAAGGTTTGAATCTTTAGGATACTGTGTTTTCCTTGAATTCGTATGCTCCCTGAACTTGTACATACTTAGAGTATCGATTTTGGAATTTGTCCTTAACCGGAAGGTATTGGATTTTGTTGACCTACGAAGATTAGGCATTTCGGGGAAATCAATTCAAATGTTTGTAAAGTACCGCTGAATCTATACCCCTTTATATCATCATGGAGAACATTATATTAGAACTTGCAAATAGCACTGAATGCTAGTTTGAAGCAGTGCGACAATGGCCTTAAGGAATCAAACGTAAGACATTATCAGATTGGCTCGGACGAAATATGACTCATAAGCTGATAATGTCTTGAAAGAAAAAGGCAGTTATAACCGGAAATTCCTCCAAATTCTTTGGCATTTCATTGCCAAATTTACCCGGTTTTGCTATCAAAGACTCTATATAGGAAATGCCTGCTTTATCGGGACTGTATCATGCTATTCACAATTTGAAACCACGGCTACTGCGCGACGCTTGCGTTAGGGCATCTTATGGAATATGCTTAGGCGATCGAAATTTTTCCTTTAAGATCAGCAGCACATCGAGAGCAAAACAAGTCACGGCGGGCCCTTTATTTCATGAAATAAAGGATACGGACTGTGAAACACAATAACTGCCCAAAAAAGTAAAAAACCTACCAATTACGTCAGCCAGCAAACAGGTTTCCTTACAGGTTGAGGTAATCATCAATTGAGTGCATAATTCGTAAGTCCCTAAAAACGGGTTAACGTCAGATGTGCTCTCTCTCCACCGCAGAGGCCCCTTTGTGTCGTAGGGAGGCTGGGGAGAGAGAAAAGAAAGTGCGCGGTATGCGCTAACTCTTATTCGATTATCATCGGGAGCCTCTGCGGAGGAGAGAGTCAGATGTAGGCAAAATATTCTTGTTGTTTGGGCGTCGCCCAAATAGAGTAATCGAGATGGCTTGTTTTGATTGAAAGTTGCAATAGGCACGCAATACGTGCGAACGTAAACAAGCCAAGGCAAAAAAAGTATGCCGGAAAGAAAGCTCTGCTAGCAGGGTACTTGATCCCAATTTAAAGATCTCAAAAACCTTGCAACAAGAAAGACAGTTCCCAATAGTGTGGAGGACAAAGAAATTAAAAGCGACGAACATGTAACGAGGAAATAATTTTCAGTTTGGAGGAAAAGATAAAATTAATCTGAAACTTACGATATTTTTACGTCACATAAAAGCCGAACGGATTTTTTAGAAATTTAGAAGTATTAAATCCAGGGATTAAATCTGTCAAAATATTTTGAATTTAAAACGGGTTTGGATCAAACCCAAGCGATTTTTGTGCATACTACTAGGTGTTTGCGTTCCTGAGGAACATTTCAAAATCATATGACGGGAAACGTGCTCTGTTTTTTGACTTACGATAATTCGTTTAGCCAGGTTAATCAGTTTTTGCTATTTCTATCCATTCGTAATTGCTTTATGTGTTGTTTGAGTTTTAGAAGTAATAAATAAGTTTTAATCGATGGTAGTATTAGACATTTAAAATCACGCGCTGTTGTTTTGACGGGTTTGGCTTATCGCCAAGAGTTTGACAATATTTTTGCCCTCAGTTGTCGAGAGCCAAAGAAGATGTCACGCATGACGCAAAATTCCGTGATCGTGCGTGAGAGAAGAGGGGAATGACATGCAATGACTGGCCGCATAAAAAGTATTTCCCAATCGGCAGTTTGATCATTCTATTGGAGCTAATTGATGTCAGCCTATTAATCTTAACATTAACTGATGTATAATTTCATTACATATGTTCGGAAAGGAGGTGATTTCTTAAAATCTTATTGAGCAAAATAAACTCGTACACAAGTTGCATTAGGTTAAGTCGATATCTCCGATACACGAACCACGAAAGCGGCAAATTCCAAAGCTTTCACTTGCAAACTGTTTGACAATGCAACTCACAGTATAGCAAGAGCCCGATTACATGACCCGGGCCGGCCGGGTTTGTCGGGCTGGCTAGCTCCACCGAGGTGACTTTTTTCCCGGTACTTGTACATAAGCCGGGCCAGCCCGGAGCAGTGCGCGTGAGCAGTGTGTTACCCACTGTCCTGTTTCTCGCTTGGTTCATTCGCCGGGCCGCCTGGCAAGCATGATTAGTTGGAAAATTTCCAGCCGGGATCCCGCTATCATAATTGGGATCACAGCTCACCCGGACTAGCTCGGTTGTCATGTAATCGCAAAGTTTACTTTTGTTGCGTTTAACTAAGGTGCGGAGATCTCAAAGCGAGCAATCCCTGCTCATGTAATCAGGTTGTTAGTTTTATTGCCAGTTTTACGCCCTTCCCCTTGACCTCACTGATTTTTCAAAAACCCTCCGAGCCCAGACACCCAAAATTTCAGCCCCCCCCCCACAAGCATCTTCATATTCCTTTCTCCAAATTAAATGAACTTTCCCTTATCCACGTTCTCTCCATACAAATGTGATCAAAAATAGCCGAAACAATTTGAAACAGAAAGCCAAACAACACTTAAAATAATTACAAGTATGTTTTCGACTATTGATAAGATCTTTCACAACCACTATTTCAATTCAACAGACTGAAACTACACTATCCCTTTATACTGACCAAATTAGCACTCCAACAACTACCTCACTGCAACACCTCTGAAAGTCACCTTTACCTTCCAAAAAAGTTATTTTTTGTTACTTCATATCAAATTCTACTAGAAACCAGTTTCAGTGATTAACAAACTACAGCCATTACCAATCCACGTCCAATGTAACTCCACACATCTCAACCAACCCCTAAAATATACAACACTACTGTACTACTCACACATCCCTAATACACATAAAAAAATCACATACACCTTATTAAGTACGACTGTCTCCCACATAGGCTTTTACTAGCTAAGTTATGGTCTGTCTGAGGATAGCGTTTTACTTATGGAAAGCTATCTTTCCGACAGGTTTCAGAGAGTTGAAGTTGGAGACACCTCTTCAGATTGGTCAAGGGTTGTCAAGGGCGTCCCCAAGGGTCAGTTCTCGGGCCCTTGTTTTTTAATATTTCCATGAATGACATTACGTATACTTCCTTTTATTCTTATGTTAGTTCATATGCTGACGATATACATCTTTTTCAAACTGGTTTCGATGCCATTGCGATCAAGTTCAGCAGAGAATGCAGGCTGATCTTGTTTCAGCCTCCAAGTGGTTTGAGACCAACGCCATCTGTCTACACTCGTATCAAATTCAAGGCAACCATCAGTTCAAATGGGTTATTCTGGGTTTTTGGAGCAAAATGTGAACAAAGTGACTTGTAATTTGCATTCTGAAGTCAGTGAATTAAATATATTCACTCCGACACCTCTCGCCGAACTACCAACTGCATTGTTG
>OZ037994.1:35044351-35076851 GCA_964035705.1 Porites rus
TCAATGACTTCAAACACATTGTAGGCAAGCGTGAATTTCTTTGGGCAAATCACTATACAAAGATATTTTGTTTTTGTGTCCGCAGTGGAGCTCCGGACTTTATATATCCAGAAACTTCCTTATATGAACACGTTTTGTGAATACATCTTGAAAAAACTCGGACCTACGCACGCATATTTCCAGTACAGCGCAAGGAAATTAATGCCGTCGTTAAAGTCCGTTTTACTATGATGTATTCTTCGAGAAAATTAAATAATAAGGTTGCAACCACAGCTTGCAACTTTTGAAGACAAATTGCTTGTTCTTTCTAGGTTTATGGCTGCACAAACCACCACAATTTCTGCGCCAAGTCGACTCGAAGAACACTGTTTTGAATATTTCCCGCTTTTTTTCACCTGACCAACATTGACGTCACAAGCTGTTTTTACCGACAATTTTTCCGACCGCTCTACGAAGATAAGGGCCAAAAAATAACAATTTTTAATTGCGAATATCTCGGAGATGCTTGCTTCAATTGAGCTGAAACTTCATAGTATGTTTATTCGGGTCATATTAAACATATTTGACTAGAATTGAACTAAAATAAAAAATGTCGAATTTTTGGTTCATTTGACCTTTAACGAGCTACTGATAGAAAGAAATTCTTCCTACAATTTGCATGGTAAACACTCTTTTAGTATTCCCAGGGTTCAATCGACCAAATATATAAAGAAATCAAATTGGGTGCATGTATTCTTGTAAACAAAGGCACTCACTTCAGGCTTGGGGTAATTAAGTATGAATTGTATGAAACTGTCCACCAATCCTCGACTCAGGTTCCCTGCCGTTGTGGGTTGAATAACAGAGGTGCTACCCCGTAACTTTGGGTCCCTCTACGCTGCCCTTATTGCTGAATTTTAACCCTAAAATAGGTAACCTGAAGAAGATTGTAATATAATAAAACGTAGACACAAAGTACATATAGTGCCTTGGAATCGTTCGTTTAATACATAATGACTGGCTACAAGAAGTACAGTTACCATATTCAAGGCTTTTTGTTGAGGAGAAATCTCATCAAGTCTTTATTAAATACGCATTGATCTATTCAAAACCTCAATCAATCAAGAGCATTGTAGCTGTGATTTCCAGACTGGTGAACAATTCATTTAAGAAGGCTGCTTTTCCTAAAGCATGGAAAATTGCTGAGGTGATACCTGTACCCAAAGAAGGAAACTCAGAAGAACCAGCCAACAACGCATAAATAAACTTTCGACTTATCAAAGTGGTAACAGGAAAATGCATTCGACAGAAACTGCCCTCACAAATGTTACATACAACATTTTGAAAGCAATAGATGAAAAATCTGCCTCGTTACTAGTACTGCTTGGATATGTCAAAAGCTTTTGACAGCCTTAATCACAATCTATTGACAGAAAAATTACGAAAACTGGGCCTCAAAGCTTCTTTAATTTCCAAGTTTAGTAGCTACCTATCGAGTAGATATCAAAGAGTATGATATGAAGATTCGGTCTCAGAATTGTTACCCTTAACAAATGCAGTACCTCAGGGTTCGATCTAGGGTCCTGTGCTTTTTACTATTTACATTAATGATTTAGTCAGTGTTATTACCCATAGCCAACCCTTTGCATATGTTGATGACAGTCAATTACACTTTAAATTTTATGTATCAGACTCTTCGAGTGCTATGGCAGCCGTAAACCAGTTTGACGAAGGAATAAGGGCCAGATCGCATGTCACTGTAAATCACGGAATCATACTCAGAGAAAATTGGAAAGTTTTAATTCAATTGCTCTGCGCCTGTGGTTTCGGTTCGCTGATTCTCGACAAGCAAAAACCGTTCCATCATCCACCTAAAGTTAACTAAAACTGCTAACGGGCAGTAATAGGCACGACGCAACGCAGAACATGGCATCTGGGTAATCTTGATAATCAGAAACATATTTATGACGTCAACAATTCTAGTGTCCGAACTGCCTTCCTTTTTGTACTTAGTGTACAGTGTCGCTTAACCATTGTGTATTTTTTTAGTTTTAGTGTCTGAAATAGCAACGAAGGAGGCAATAGATCGTTTTCACTCACGTGATCAGTGGCTGCGCAAATTTCCCGGAACAAAAGAACGTTTTAACATGAGAAAAGAGTTTAATTCTTGTGAAAACGATGTATTGATCAAAGGATGTACGGACTGTAAAACTGCCAATTGAACACTAATTTTAACGTACCTACACTTTCAATATCACTATCTGGCTGAATGCGGTCGAATATCTAATTAGTCGTAACTTTCCTGATCGTTTTAAAACTCCTTATCCCTAAATGGCGAAATTACAGACAGACTGATCATTACCATTTGTAGTCTCAGAGCCGCTACATATACATCCAGTATGAATTTGTTTTGATAATAGAAGCTTTTTCCTTTATTCCTTCTTTATCAAAATACTTAGACATAAGAATGTGAACTACGAACATTAATGGCTGCGAAACTGGCGAAGTGAACAATTATCTATTGTAGCCTAATGATAAAAGAAATTAATCTAAGGTTTCAGCTTACTCACCTCATTCACCACTGTTCTCTCAGATTTAATCTTCGTCCAAAACCCTTCCCAAGAAGGAAACTGGAGTGCGAATCTTCTTTTTGTTGCAGTAATATACGTTGAACTGTTACAAAACAAATTCGCTGTTTCAATCGACAGTAAGTCATATATAGAGCCGAATTCTTAAAACCCATATAGCACAAAATATTCGCAGAGTATTAAAGTATTACTCCAATACGGTTGTCTTAGTTGATTAATATCGTGCTACTTCAGTCATATGAAATCTTGAAAGAATCAGAAAATACAAATTAATATCTCTGAAAGACAAAAACAAATCCGACTGACTGCCAAAGAAGTTTCGTTCAGCTGAAAATTTTTTAGCAAATTTTTTTTCTAGGTTTTGTTTTCAGTTAAATTTTATTTTCTGGCTGATGCGCGTGCTTCACGCCCTTTAACCGGAGGGGGAAGACTCCCCACGTTAAGAAGTTGAATAAATTCAAAACCGTCATGCCCGCCAAACTTAGGGCCTGTTCACATGGCGGTGGGGGACCCCAGGAAGGTTAGGTAACCCGTTTAGGTAGGGTAACCCGCCTGTCCATATAATCTCTCGTTTTCATTTGATTGCGTTCACATGAAAGGTGAGGTGACCCGCCAAGCGGGTAGCCTGGTCTGCCAGACCGGGTAACCCTCTCAGCCTGGGTCAAATTTTGCCATGTAAACGTTTCAAGGTGGGGTAGCCTGCCTAGCCGGGATTGGATTCGTGATACATCAATTTCGTGCAAAATTCGCTTTGGCGGTGGCTTTGCATCAATAGAAAGCAACTGAAGGTTGCAGCAAGAGCAGCAAGTGAGTGTAGAAAAGCATTAATCGCCACAACATATGGTTTGCCAGTATTTTTCTTGTTTACGTGCTTAGCGACCATTCATTAATGTCGAGAAAGTGCATTCCTGGATGACGGGGTTGTATGATTGCATGTAAGCGATGATTTTTTTACCCCACCTAAGCGGGTTACCTCACCTACTCGGGGTCCCCTGCCTCCATGGCGGATAAACGAAGTGTCTTGGTGGTCAATGCTCTTCTACACTCATTTGCTGCTCTTGCTGCAACCTTTCAGTGCTTTAGCTTGCTATAGTCAACGAATTGGATGTAACACGAATTTGTCCCCAGCTAGGGGGCTTAATTTCCCTACCTATATTACGGACAGTTTCCAATGTCCCGACAAAATTCTCATATATTTTCTTAAAAGAAAAAAAACCCTCTATAATACGGACTCTCTCTAATACGGACAACGGACACTAAATCTCGGCCCCAGAGAGTAAATTCATATAAACTTAACCTCTTTATTACGAACACTGCGGTGATTAGGTGAATCCCGAATCCAGATCAGGTGAATCTGCACAGGGTGAATCCCGTCTGGCTGATAAGCTATGCAAGGTGACTTCAAAAGCCCGTCGCTGTATGTCAAACGACGATTTACAAAAGGTGTACAGAGGAACATAACCAACTTTTTGAAGGCTTGAATAACTACAGATAGCATTAAGATCTTTTCTATTACGTTTTGTGCTCTAGTTACTGTTTACTGCACTTGCAAAATAGTGAAAAACACTTTCAGAATTGTGATTTAGAAAGGCAATATTCTGCAGCAAATATAGTGTTTTCAGTTTTATTTTACCGGAAGTTGAAGCCACCAGATGTGACATAAGGCAAATGTCGCAATGAGTTTGATATGTTGCTTGTATGTTCTATCACTGATATTATTTGAGATTTTATTTCCTCTTTTTGCTGCTGCCGGTTATCTGAACATGACGGTCTCCAACAAGAAAGCTCCTGCTGCTTAGGACACTGTACACAAATGAACTTAATGTCTTTTAGTTTAAAGGGAAAGGTTCACGGTTAAGCGCATGCTCATTAATTAAATTGCTTTCTTCCAATTTATTATTAATTTTATCGGTTATTATTATTCATTCAAAACATTTCCCCAATTCTGATTGGCTAAAAGCAAAGGCATAATTCACCATAACCAGTTACTCATGACCAAATTTGGAAGAATTTTGTGTTTAACGAGGAAATGACGTCAACACCCCCCTCGATCTCCATAATTCTTCATAAGATACTCAGCCTCATTAATTAATTGTTAAATAATCCCACTCACATGTATCTCGGCGATCTGAGAGTGTATTTCAAAGTAGTAGTTTATTTCAGAGTAACCTGAAGTAGGATGGAGGAGTACTAAAATCGCAGAAAAAATTAGTGGATTATGCCAACACTACCAACGTTGAATTTATTGTTGACCCGAAGGTTTTATTCCATGGTTGATTAGTTTACAGCTATTTGCAAATATTTAAGGTGATCAAGTGCAAGTGACTATTAGGATAAAGCATGTCCCGGCAGAAAATAGCATTTTGATAAATGAGCATGCGCTGAACCGTGAACCTGTCCCTTTAATGATTATTTATCAGCTACTTCGTTCTCCCACTAACGTACACTTGTGTAAATGCCTTATATAGTGTGAAATAAATATTGATTGAAAGATTGAAAGTTTGAATTACGAATACGCGTACTCAAACCCTGGCACACTAGTGGAGATCCAGGGCTGTTTCACAGGCGGACTTAACCAGATTTTAGTTTTGTCTGTAGTGCACGCTAACCACCGTATTAACATTTATGATGCGTTCACCGACAAGGTGCTGTCAGAGCTTGACCTCAGTTTTAACGGAAATGATCAGGAAATGCTCTGTGCTTTGTGAAACATTGAAACACCTGATAAAGAAAGCTTCTCCCGCGTTGCTAAATTTCTTCAAAATTGACGGTAAGATTCTCAAAGCAGAGCAGTAATTATAGGCTAGTTTTCTTCGCGTGCGCTGATTAGGCTACATGACCGTTCCAGAAATGCTGGAGACAATACACGAGAGTGAGCTATTTAATATGTCTTCAGTGTTTTATAATGGGGTATATATCCTGGAGTGATACCTGCTACATTATATTGTGTTCTGCCGAACGATCATTCAGTGCGTTGCGCAGAGTGAAAATTAAATTTACCTCCGTAGCATGGGGCAACAACGTGTCAGTGACATCGCATTTAGTAACATTGTAAGAGCATATGCTAGCTTTGTAGTCAACAATAACATGGATCGTATCATTGATGTCTTTGGCCGTCAAAAGGGCAAAGATAGCTATTTCTGTCATTTAACATGTTTTATGAGCTCCTATGATAGATTCATATGAAAGAATATTTTCACTTCATATGTAGGCCTATGTTGTTGAATCGTATAGCCCCCGTTTCTATTGGACAATTTATGAAATATATTTCAGCTTACTTTGACTTTCGCGGCGTGCGAATTATTAGCAAATAGAAGTTTAATTAGCCAGTGATTAAATTATTCTAGAACTAGTTCTTATTCTTGAAACATAATTATAAAAAAGCTTTTGCAATACTGTATGTACTTGTATGGTCCTGCAAATAAAGCTTATTGTTGTTGTTGTTTCGTAAATATTTGGCCAACTTGCTAGACTTTTTTGGGCAAATGGTTTACCGCCCCCTGGCAAAAAATTGGCGGTACACCTATGGCTGAAAGGAAGCCCTGGAACAGTAAGATTTAATATTTGTGTCCAGTGACAGTCGCAATATGCCTGGCTTCAACGTTGTCATCTGAGAGCAATGTGACGGCCGTAGCTCGGACTCAGTGGTCTATAGTTAGATGTAGAGCTATCACGGCAGATGTTGACTTTTGACATGTTTTTCATCATTTTTAATTTTCGAGTACGCTTTTGCCGACAGTGGAATTGCGGTACCACACTTCATCATTTTGTGTCTGGAGCTTTGCTGACACATCTCTTGGTCGTTGAAACACAGCCTGCAGCTTGGGATTCAGGTGTTTTAGTAAGATTTAAAGGGTTTTCACCGGGTAGCGTTTTGAATAGGAACCTCAAACATTTTACCGTCGGATTCGTCGGTTCTCAAGCCACCTTGATGACTTTTTGACGAAAAGGGGCTGCGAAACTCATAGTAACGTCGCCCTTGAGATGTACTCCGAAGAACCAACATATCCGAGGTGAGCTTTCTCTGATGTTCACGTCCCCTTTTATCGAAATATAAGGTTATGTAAAACAATGCAGTACGGAAGAGTTGAGACGGATCCAAGGTATCCCACTCGCGGAGTTGCTCTGTTTCGTAAAGCTGTTGCAGTTAGTGGCTCCAAGAACCATAATGGGACAGAGAGGTCCCATTATGGCTTTTGGTGGCTCGTAATAGGATTTTTATGAAGGGTCACCTCAACTTTGCCCTCTTGCATCATTGGATTTTAGTCGCCGACTATCGAACATAGCTTTTTGTTGTGAGACTATCTTCTTATGTAGTATATTACGTCACTTATCCGGGACTCATTAAAACATGCTCGTCTACCATGTGCTCGCCTCGTTGAGACGCTAGTCCATAACATGGTGTTTTGAAGCGGGATTTTCAGCCGAACATCGCTCAAGCCGAAAGAAATAGGCGCTGAAAATCAAGACATTCACCAAAGGTATCACACAAATAGACTGTGAAGACCTCATTACCGACGAATTCACGCTCACACCCCTTTGAAGTCAGAACTGTTTACTGCCGTATGCGTAAACTAAAACCATGTCTTAATTCATGATCCCTCCGCCGTCAAAAATGGATATGACAGGAGATCAAGCCTCAAATTGGGAATTCTTCAAAGACAGCTGGAAGAATTATGCTACTGCTACCAAACTGGATCAGAAAGACAAGAAAATAGTCGCAGCCACGTTATTATGGGTAAAGAATGCCTTCATGTCTGCAGAAATCTCCCTACGATCGAAGAAGAAAGACAAGATGCAGATGTTATCCTCACAAAGCTTGACGAATATTTTGCACCTAAACGAAATACGATTTATGAACGGTATGTATTCAACTGTCGTTCTCAGAAACCTGGTGAAAGCCTTGATCAGTTCTTGACTGAACTTCGAAAATTTGCCGCTACGTGCCAGTTCGGTACATTTGAAGATGAATTGCTTCGTGACCGCATCGTCACTTGTTTGCGAGATCACGGACACCGAGAACGTCTCCTACCGGAAACTACGCTTACTCTTCAAAAAGCCATCGATATTTGTCGTACGAATGAAATAGAAGAAATTCAACTACTCAAAATGGAACAAACTGACACTGTTCATCTCGTCCACGGGAACGAAACTCACGCTCGCCACGCAGATCCACGCAAGAATCCTCGCAAGATCAAAAACTACAAATATTGCGGAGACTCCCACGCGGCTGGAAACTACCCAGCCTTTGGAAAAACATGCACTAAATGTAACAAAAAAAATCATCTTGCAAAAGTCTATCGCTCCACCCCCAAACACAGCAATGAGAAACCAAAGAAGAAATCTAAAGATGAGCGCCAGCGAGTAAATCAGTTGAATGGAAATGGTGCATCGGATGAACCTGACAGCAACGAATGCATCTACTCCCTGCAATCTCCTAGACAAAAGAAGCAGTACATTACAGAAATTTTCGTGACAGCGAACAAAACCGAAGACAACATTCCAATCAAATTTCAGGTTGACACAGGAGCCTCGTGTAGCACCATCACTTTAAAGGATTACAAGAAAATAACTCACGAAATGCCGGAAAAGTCCAATGTCAAGCCCAAGTTGTATGATCAGTCCCTGATAAAACCCATAGGCAGCACGAAACTCTACTGTACAGCTAATGGCGTGAGAAAGAAAGTCCACTTCGAAATTGTTGAGCATGCATCCACTTCCCTACTTTCAGGAAGAGCCTCTGAAGCCCTGAAGCTTATTCACTTCAATGAAGAATGAATCCTGCATGTTGACCTTACTAGCGATGAGTCACCAACTCAAGAGAGAATCCTTCATAACTATCGTGATGTCTTTACTGGTCTTGGCAAGCTACCTGGTATTTATCATATAGATCCTGACGCCAAGCCCGTTCAAGAAAATCCAAGACTACCCCAGTTAAAGATGAGCTTAAAAGCAAGATCGAAGAGCTCGAGACCATGAGTGTTATTGCAAAAGTTACAAAACCAACCCCCTGGATCAGTAATATGGTTGCAGTGAGAAAGCCGAACAAACTCAGACTGTGTCTAGACCCTCTACAACTAAAAAAAAGGCACCGTCAGAAACCATTATCCAAGGCCCACTGTGGAGGATATCGCACCCAAGCTAGCAAAAGCTCAAGTCTTCTCTGTTGTAAATGCCAAAGACGGATTCCTGCAAGTTGTCCTGGACAAACCGTCCAGCTACTTAAGGACCCTTTGGATCCCCTTCGGTCGTTTTAGGTGGCTATGAATGCCCTTCGGAATCAAATCTGCGCCCGAAGAATTTCAAAGGCGGCTTGACGAATGCCTGGAAGGTCTGGAAAACATCTCAGTGATGCATGATGACAAAGTTATCTTCGGATCTGGTGAGACCACCGAAGAAGCCACTGCATCCCATGATGTTGCATTCAAAGCTCTCCTAGACAGATGCAGAGAGCGAGGCCTAAAGCTGAACAAAAAGCAATTACGCTTCAAGCTCAGCAAAGTAGCATACATGGCCCACATACTAGAATCAGAAGGTCTTCAAGCTGACCCAGAGAAGATGCCAGCCATACAGAACATGCCCCGTCCAACAGACGTACATGGAGTTCAACGGCTGATAGGAGTAGTTACCTACCTTTCCAAGTTCCTACCACGGCTCAGCACCGTATGCGAAACCTTCCTTCGCCTAACAGATAACAATTCTCTCCTGCCTTTGATTGGTTACCTCAACATGAAGATGCCTTTGTCAACATTAAGGAACTAATCACTCAAGCACCTGTTTTGCGTTATTTTGACGTCAGCAAAGAAGTCACCATCGAGTGCGACGGCTCTGACGTCGGCCTTGGCGCTGTCCTCACCAAGGATGGACAACCAGTTGCTTATGCTTAGATAGAAAGAAACTATGCGCAGATCGAAAAAGAATGTTTAGCAATTGTCTTTGCCGCTGAACGATTTGAGCATTACATTCTGGGCAAAGACACTGTCCAAGTATTGTCCAATCACAAGCCTCTTATGACAATCTCACAAGCCCCAAACGCCTTCAAAGGATAAGACTCCGACTACAGAAGTACCCACTAAAGGTATCGTACAAACGTGGCTCTCAAACGTTCATAAGTGACACTCTCTCCCGAGCTGTTTTCCCATAGCGAACCAATCAGATTGCTTGAATCACCAAGATCACTGTGTGTGTATATACTAATACAGTATATATAACAATTATTCACCGAAGTGGAGGCGGCTATTGGTGGTGGATATTTAGCGAGGCCGCGAAGCAGCGAGGTAAATATCCCACTAGCCACCGACACTGAGGTGAATAATTGTTTTTGTAAAAAGCTATTTCGAGAAAAGTGGTCGGAAAAAATGTGCACGCGACAATCCCGAAAGGTAATATGGGATATGATCAACACACTGTTCCTGACATTGTAGCTGTCGAATCTTCTATTGTTGCTTTCCTTTAGCATTCGCAACATACGTCTATGGCCCCTCGTGCCATTCTTTCAAATTTCTTTGAAGAACAGTGAACTCAAAACCGCCCACAATACCTTTCGAGATTGTCGCGTGCACTTTTCAGGACAACCTTTCTCGAAATAGCTGTATACTAAAACAGCAAGATAATTGAGCACAAAAATATGATTTTTAACTCATTTACTGTTGCCAACGATTACATTTTGGCGCGCAATGACCGAACGGCCGCGGTCGTCGCTATTTCTTGCCGACAAATAAAACTTTTGAAGGCATTTGTTTAGCTCTTGCAGGGAAATGTCTTCAAAAGGAGTTGTGAATTCTTTTTGTATTTAAAATCATTCTGTAAAAAAGATTATTAAGACAACTAAACAAAGCAACCCAAGATATAATTTGCATTTGTAAACAAAAACCTTTTCACCGTTTTTATCGATAAATTCAAGTCAAAAAGACAAAGCTTTACCTGTTAAAACTTCCAAACCGAACTTCGTCTCCTTCTGTGTGTATTTCGGCAACAGCTTGCTTCATTACATGTAGTTGTGAAATGTCTTTGTTTGTTTTACGGCAGCAAACCGAGAAGGCATTTTGCTCACAACTTGGAGCCTGTTTACATGAAGGTAGGGGACCCCAGGTAGGTGAGGTAACATGGGGCGGGTAACCCCATCTACCATGTAAACGTGATCACATTAAAATGAGAGATTACATGGACAGGCGAGTTACCCCACCTAAGCGGGTTACTTCACCTATCTGGGGTACCCACTCCCATGTAAACAGGCCGTTGCGCGAGTTTGGCGTCGCTCGCTGGAGGAACTGTAGGTGAATCAGTGAATAGTGCAGGATATTCACTGATTGAGTAGCCAATCAGAACGCGCGAAAAACACTATCCACTGTTTTAGTATACACCTATTTCAATTAAGGTTTCTTAGGGATTTGGTCATTGAAACACAAAATACAATCCAATGCTTTGCTTGAGTGTCCAACAAACAATGGCTTTCAAAGACCAAAGTACAATTCCCAAAGCAACCTTTATTGAAATAGGCGTATACTAAAAGTAACTATATTGGACAAATCATCCAGACGCGACGAGGTCAGTGCACATGAAATAGGTATTCCCTGTCTTAAAGGACATCACATGACAAGGAACATGCATGGAGTATTCTCATTTTAAAATAAAATACCACTGTAACATTTCTAAAAATTGTCTCATAATGCACCGTTTTGCTTCTCAGCGCATATTCATTTCAAAACTTTCCGGGCGGGTATGCCTCCAGACCCCCTAGGAAGCTCTTGGCCTTTGGCCACTCGGCACTTCTCCTCCAAAAGACAAATTCTAGATAGAAACCTGCATGGAAACATCATATTGTTACTAATGTTGCAAGGAAAATTTCTAAATCAGCTAGAAATATATATAAATCAAGCTTTTGTATTCCTGTTACTTTATTACGTACCCTTTATTATGGCTTATGTATATTGTGTTCCTTTATGGGCATCAACTTATCCCACAAAATTGAATTGTTATAATTCAGCAAAAATATATATATTTGAATAAGTCTGAATAAAGTTTTTATTTGTTGAAAGACGATTCTCTTCTGTGCAAGTTATATATATATATATATATATATATAGAATTATTTCCATTCCTGTCAGTCTCATGCTCTCAACTCAGTTAGCAGAGATAAAAACAATCCTTCATGGACTCTTTCATTGAAGTTCTACGGCTCTATAGCTTTCTAGATCTAACGAGCGATTGAAATACAAATATAGACCAAATGATCAAACAACTTACTCAAAATAATAATAATAAAAAAGATAATCAGCGCTATGCAGATTCCTCAAAAGCAACTGATACTGTCTAATAGGAAACTCCTGTTTATGTCTTTAATCATTCGCGAAATTGAAATCTGGACGACCATGAATTAAGAATTGAAACCGGGTACATGTAGTAATTATTTCCCAAAAATCTCTGAAAACTTAATGATATGTCAACATTGTTCATCCAATGATTTTGAGCTCGAAGCGCACGAAAAATTTACTTAAAAGAGAATTCGCGCTATTTGAAACCTCGTGAAATGTATCGGGAGAATTTTCCTGGAGTTGAACTCTAACGGGAAAGTGTTTGACCACCTACTACTTATAGAGTCATATCTTTTAAAGACATTGACTTATTATCACTAAGCTTGTCTCAAAATTTGCGTGAAGAGTAAAGGAACAGCTACTGCTAATGCTTAATCGTCTGGGAAGAAATTAAGAAAAACTTCACACGTCTTGTACGTCCGAGGTTAAAGCTTCCCACTCAGTTTTTGAAAAGGGAATCATTGGACTTTTTCCAAAATCTTTTTTCGCTCCCCTGCACTGACATAGAGTCTGGCAAAAAGTCGGAACAACGACAATTTTTTGACCTGTTTCGCCTACGAACAGATCCTTTGATAACAAAATAAACATAAGAATATTGAAAAAACTTAGCTTATTTAGAATTTTTCTCCCCTTCCCCCACCCCGATTAATCCATTTGGCTCATCAGCGAAGAAAGATTCGAGCGACAAGCTTAAGTCCACCGTATTTGCAGGAGACGTTTTATTAAAATGCATATGTTTTGCTACCATGTTAACATGACGTAACGACTTCTTCTCTCCGTTGGCCAGTTTTACGTAGGAAGGTACAGTGATAAGTCATTTCGGCTTTTTTTTGTTTGTTTGTTTTATTCCCCTTAGCCTGCGTCACTGACGAAAATAAACTTCTGGTTGCGTCTGTCTGCGAATCAGCGCGGAAAATCCTTGTTCTAGGCCCACACCTGTGTACAGGATTTGTACGCGAGTTTGGCGTCGCTCGCTCGGAGGAACTGGAGGTGAATCAGTGAATAGTGCAGGAGATATTATTCACTGATTGAGTAGCCACTCATAGCGCGCGAAAAACACTATCCACTGTTTTAGTATACACTAAACTAGTTTATTCGGATGGGCTGGAAGTGAAAACGTTTTTACGTATCAAACTTTCATTTTTAAAAGGAATTAAATTACTGAAATCATTTCCACTTGGCTGTTAAAATCTTTTTACCATAAAGGACTATCGCAAATAATTAGTATATACACTTCATTGAAATGTTTCCAGTGACAAAATTTCAGTCCTATTCAAAAAGGTAATGTCTTCGACCAAACTATGGCATGAATACCTGTAAAGTCTCCAAAACCCCGTTTCGCCAGTTCTGATTCCGACCAGAACGCGCCCACAAAGAAAAATGTCCTTGGAGCTACGTTTCGTTGCTTGAGGGTGTCATTTCTTCTCAGAGGAAGTTTTTTCTTTTTAACTCTGTCTATCCGTTTTTGTCCGTTTACGGTGTATTTTGAACTAGATGACACGAAATTATAGTCCTAAATTTCACGCAACAGCCATTTTTTTCAAAACTTGAAATGATAGACCTTTTTACAGTTGTGGACTTAGTGCCCTAGCCTAGTGAATGTGAGGCTGACGGTGACCTTGTGTTGACATAAGCCTTCTTTGCTTTGTTGTAGAAATTGTCCTTGAAAAATACTAGTTAGCATAAGAATAACTTGATTTGCATAATAAAGCAGGAAGGTTTGTGTCAAAACAAGGTCACTGTCAACCTCGCTTCCATCCGTAACTGTAAAATGGCCTGTTTACCATAAAGCAAAAATATTCCTTCCAGTAACCCCTAAAATCATTATATCCACGCGCACCGAGGTTTGGTCAGAGGGCCCCTAACCCATTTTCAGTCATTTCATTCACGCCTGATTCTCACACAGTCCGCGAAAGGAGAAAACGTTGCATTACACCTTGCAAAATCAAAACATGAATAAAACTTCAATGAAAGAAGTACAACAAAAACACTTTTTACTAAAGACAGCAAGTAGACTGAAATGTTTCGAAAAACCTTGTTTTCTTGCTGTTTGTTTGTTCGAGTGTTGTGTTTTGTTGTGTTTCGTTTTTTTTCTAGCCGGCTTTTCACGCTTTTAATGGATGGTCGAGCCTCAAAGCAAGACTTTGAGGCTAATTATCCTTACTTTTTACCGGCAAACACTAGACCTAAAACCTTCTTTAAAACCTTCCTCTTTCCATTTGCGACAAGAAAATAAATTTAAGCTTCTGTCAGTGTCACGCAATCAAAAATAATATCTTGTTTCGCGAGGCCATTGAAAGCGTGTCTCTGTCCCAAATCTTTAATGCACGTCAGGACATGAAACAAGATAGAATAATCACTCTTGCATGAAATAATTAAGTCTGACTTTATAACAAAACTAAAACGAGACAAAAACTGCAATAATGACTCAAGCTCACCTTGGATGCAGCTCCTGAAAGCGAGTACTGAGCAGGCAAACCTTTACTCAGCTCCAAAACCGAATAAACAAACCAGAGTATACGGACGGATGGTGTACGCTAACGTCATAACCAAAATTTCGCGGATGGATAGATTACCAAATTTTCTTTGCAATGGGGCTCAGCTCGCTTGCAGCTCTGCTATAAATTTTGATAATTCGAGACTGGCCTGTATTTATTCCCACGACATTGCATGTTGCAAGCAATTTGAGCAATCAAATGGTGGCTTCCTGCTAGTCATTGACAGTTCTTCATTGTTCATCTGAGTTTAACAAGCACTCAAAAAATAGTAGAAATACAACTTGAAAGCTGACAACTGCTATTTGACAGTCCGGGCCATAACGATTTCTGGCAACTCAATGACGTCATCGATAATGTCTTCTGGTGCCGACTTTAAAGGCAACCCTCGGGAAAATTACCCCTGTTTTTTAAGTTCTCTATGGTTTCCTAATGGTATGTAATATCTCTGTGGTGAAATTTCCGATATATCTGCGAAACTTATTTTTTTATAATTTTTCGAAAACTCGATTTTTGCCGCCATTTTGAAAACATTCGGATTTCAGATTAGTCACGTGATTTTACGTCACACGTGTGGAACACGGATTGCCAAGAGAAGATTATAAGAGAAAAACGCAGCAAATTTCTCTTGCAAATAAAGGAGAAATAGAGCCTCTACTGTCATATTAACGTTCAGGAAAAGCATTTCGATGATGGTTCCATTTTTTAAATTTACACGGGCGTCAGATGCGGGTGATTTAGATTTTTTTTGTATTTTTTGAAGTCGCGTTAGACATTTATCGACCCGAGGTCAATAATTGTAAACAGCTATGCTGCTAATCTGCTACGTATAATACAAAGAACATCTTTCCTATAGCAGATTTAAAATTCTGATACAACCATTAATGTTACCTGATGGGTGTTGATGCCCTTCATTCCTCGAAAACGACTTAATTTATTCCCGCGAAATACTCGCATCTTTGAAGAGAACGCCGTCACAGACCGCCTTTTGTGTTTTCACTTAAGTGTGTTGTTCTTGTCTGAAATCTCCAGGTTCTATCCATTTACCTTTGCTCCTAAACACGCGAAATAAAACTCACTTCTCGCCGAAAGTTGCGATTTTATGATCATTATTTTGAATGTAGTTATTCGAGATGTGCTCTCGAGATTGTAGCGTCATTCCATTGCAAAACCTGCACACACGCTAAAATTACATGTAATGTGCCTTTTAAGGATAGAAGGAAATTAAAACGGTTAAAAAATTTGATTAAAATAGGATTGCTTCATTATCTTTAGCGGTACTTTGTACCCGTCCTACCTGCGAACACTATGACACTGCCTTGATAGCACGCGTGTCACGCTTCTTTTGCAATACTCCCCTTTGGGACTTCTCACAAGAAAGGAAAAAAGAAATTATTAACCCGTTTTTCAATCCCCGACGCGATACTTATGGAAAATTCCAAGGAGAAAAAAGCGACAACGGGAGCGAAAAAGAAGAGAGAACTAGGCAAGGTTCAGTCACTCCTGCAGTATGAACCTTTTTATTGAAGGTTGTGGCTCAAGCACCATAACCGAAAGTCTTTGCTGGCTATTAAGAAAATTCAAGGGCTTTAAAAAACTACATGTTGAACCTGCAACTGATATGCTCCTGCACTACTTGCTGCATCCATAGAGAGGCCCAACAGAGATGAGGCAATGGGTTCTTTCGTTAGCAGATAAAATCTTTCCAGCCAAGTCAACTAAAAAATGCCCTGCAATGTTTTGATTCTTTGTAGTTTAGGCTAAGCTAGGTCACTATGCAATTAGTGACTTAGATGACCATGCACTGTATGGTCCACTTAAACTGTGACCGGTTTTCTTTATTATTATTGCCTTATCAATTAAAATATGCAAGATGGAAACAATCCATTTGTGAATTCTAATTTAAAAATGAGGATTTTCAATTATAACCTAAAGATATACAGCAATGAACAATAAAATATCATTTTATTATTAAGATATAAAGTTTCAACTTGTACATTTTTTTCCCAGTTAACAATCACACCTACTGGAAAAAAAGGGCGACATGTTATTAGTCAAATACTAATCCACCATTATTATTCGGAAGCTGTGAAGAAATAGAGAGAAGAATTATGTATTTTCCACCCACCATTGGACTTTAAAAGACCATGTAGTCTTACAGATTTTTAGTTCCAACAATTATTGTTGACATTTCCATGCTGCATATTTGAGTTAGGGGCATTTTGTTTGCTGGGTAGCAACCATTTTAATGGCAACAAAGTTGCTCTAGCCCAGTCTTCCAGTGGTGAGTGAGAAAATTGCATCATATTTTATATAAAGTAGGCCCGTTATTTGCAATATATCATATATATATTGAACTGCACAATGGAATCCTGTGAACTCCATCTCATCCTCCAATCTTTCAGGCTCCTGGAAATGAGGTTGTATGCACTTAACTGCACAGGAATCAAGGACGGTAATGTAACTACTATGTGCCTTCCAAGGCCTGAAGGCAATGTGCCTGCTTTTTTTATGATCTGATTCTTCATATGCCAAGGCACCATAATGCTGCTTGTATTGCCATGCAGCTCATAACACCCAGTAATTCAGACAAACTGCCTGGAATCCTGGGTGTTCCACTATGCACTTTGGAGGCTCCTCCATATTTTCAACTTCAACTGCCTCCAAATATTTACATTTTACAAACAGCCACCTCTTGGAAACAGATATTTTCCTCCTGCTATCACATTGTCTGGCAGTAGCCATACAAGCACCTTGCAAACATTCAATAGTAGTTATTTTCTTTAGTCATAAATACTGAACGTCGGTTAATAAAGGGCAACAAAACAAGTGTTGAATATTGACCTTTTCATTCTGCACCCAGAAAATTATCAAACTGCCACGAGTCAAGACATAGAACATTATTTCAATTTTGAGCTTATTCACTCTTTAACGTTTATGGCTTCATCATACCATCTCCTGCCCATAACCACCAAAATAGTTTCAAATATGCACACGTTTTCAATACTGGGTGTATTAGGTATAGAAATTCCTGCAGTTACATGTATATCTCATCAAATGCAATATTATTGTGGTTAACACAACCATTGTTATGCTCCAGACAAAAACATAAGTGAATACGGCATGTCCCAGCCTCAAAAATAATATACTTGGGAGCAGACACGTTTTATGCAAGCAGTTAGTCCACATGTTTATGGAGGTGTATCTCATCCCAACTTTAAATTCTCTTCATAATAACATCAGGATACGTAGAAGCTAGAATAATAACTTCTGAACCAAATTCATTAACAGAGCAAGACAAAGTAAAAGTAAGTGAACGACTTGTAGGAAAACAACTGTACAGCGCCTTTCAATTATTATGTATAACAATCTGTATAACAACAAAAGAGACAAATTTTAAAGTGCAAGCACCCCACGAGTCGAGCATGAACGGCTGTCAAGGGGCAAAGATATGGAAATTTTATTTGCGTTGCAGTCAACGGATTACGAGAGTGTAGTTATTGCTTCCGGTATGAATTACTGCTTTTGTAAAACCAAGATTAAAGCAGAAATTAAAAAAAAAAAAAAAACTACACTGAGACAACTTGCCCAGATTATTTTTGCGTCGTCGTGAGAGACCTCTGCCAGCAGGGAATCGTTACAAGGGGAAGGTAGTCGCTTTCGACTACTTGTACATGTGAAAACAATGATCTAAAATTATAAACGCTCAGTATACAAAAAAAAAATGCGTGTTTAATTAGTCCTTTTCCTTTTACAATTTGAAGCATTCATAGCATTGATGAAATCAAGCGATATGCGGATCGCACTGTACACAAGAATTGTTTAAAACCATCTAGCCACTCACCATACTTCACTATCGAGATCGCAGCGGGCGAGTGGCAGGCTCGATGTTTTCTGGCGACGCACAAACTTCATCAGCTTCGGACGATCTTCCGGCCGGTCAAAACGCCGGGGTTGAATTCCCGTGAAGGGCTGCCCTATACTTCGCATTCTAAAAGTTCTTGTACATCCGAATAATCGGACAAAGAGGTAGCGCTATCACTTGAAGAACTACAGTCAGCCATATTCGAGATCATTTGTTGTTCCACACCTGTGACGTCACGTCACGTGATAGGCAAAATCGAAGCGTTATAATGGCGGAAGTTCGGGTAAGCGGCAAATTTAACTTTCTGAGCCAAATAGATCGCTGACGATATATTTCTTGATGGTATTACAATGAGAAAAACATTTGCAAGGTTTTTCCGATAAATGTTGCCCTACGCGAGAGTTGCCCTTTAAGAAATTTACTACTCTTATTTGAGCCTAAGCGGATTAAGTCCTCAGTCATATTCCGTGAAACCTTTGCGATATTTAAGGCTAAGAGTGGATTAATACAACAAGCAAACAAGTGACAGCTTCAGTAACTAAATGGAGAGTGAGGTTCTGTGGAAAACTTAAGGAAACGCCTCTAGTTTTTTGACGTTTTCAGGTATGTACCATTTTTTTTGGTTCCTACAAAAAATATTTTCGAAAACTAGAATAAATTTGCTTCCGATTTGTCAAATTCCTGTCGAGAACCCGAGACGTAAGTTCGAGTGCTCGGACGTTGAAAGTCTATTTACGGAACAAAGTAGGCGTTGATTGACTATCTTTGTTCAGAGCTGTCGGAGAGTTGTTTAATCCAAACTTTGGAACTGTTACTTTTGCGGTCGCCGCGTACACTTAACTCGCTCCCAACCATCAACCTCGTTCCCAGAGTTCTCTCCTACGCGTCTCGGGTAGGAGATGGAACCTGGGAACGAAGTTGCCCAACCATCTGAACGAAATTCAGTCGTCTTCGTGGAAAAAATATCTGATGCGTGGGTAGTAAGCAGGGTAGTGCCATGTCATGTTCTCATTACTTTTTTCCTACACCGTGGAGGATTTCAAACTTTAACTGAGCAAATCTTATCATTGCTCTTTGTCTCACATTTAGACGCCATTTCCTCCGTTTCCTATTCTGTCAGGAATTTACCTCCAATGACTTCCTGCCATGCTTCACCCGCGTTGAATTGGCGCGAGGATGTTGAGTTATTACAGATAGTGATTTCTTGACCGGAATTAACTGATAACAAACAGCGGGGTCTGTAGGACTGAACGGCTTTTACTTCATAATTTAAAATGTCATTTTTTCTGATTCTTTTTCCTTGTAGAGTGTAGGGTAGATTATGCTATGGAGCAAATCTTATTTTTGCCGCTGGTTTCACGTTCAGAGGTCATGAAGCTGACCTTTCCTGTATTATTTCCCAGGGTTTCTATTTCTTTTAAATACAGGATTTAATTTCTGGTGCGATGCAGTTCAAGCATTTTCTTAGCTTTGGCTCCGCGGTGGAATACATGACGTGTAAATGTTTAAGTGATGAATTTGTACTGGAAAGAATCCGCTTCACTCTTCACTCCTCACAACAATACGATAAGATATCGGGTCGGGGCCGGGGTAGCGGTCTACAGTTTCTTTAAAGAATCCTCTTTTAGGGTTAGGGTTAGGGTTAAGCAGTGCCTTTACTGATTAGGGTTAAGCACTGTTTCGAAACTGGTTAGGTTCTTTTTTGGGGTTGGGGTTGACGATGCTATTTGTACTTATAATCAGTAAATTATTTCACCTCCATACAGCAGAATCCTCAGTGGCCTAGTAGTTTGCGTAATATACTGGACCATCTGGGTCGTGGGTTTGAATCCTACTGTCTTCCGTAGTACTTTTTTTTGAAGAGACGTGCACTTTCATGAACATTTCCACCTTGAAATATCATCTAAGTGTGATATAAAAGCAGAATATGAAACAGTTCTACCTTGGGTAAATTTCATGAGGGGAGAAAGGGGCTACGGCCGATGGGATCTAATGCTGACCCCCTAAAACAGCATTCTTTTAAAAAGAGATAGACCCGACCCCACGTTTTACTGACACCCGTATTTTCTATGCTGTCTTTCCGCCCAGTGAGTATTACTGAATTTTGTTTCGGCGGCCGATTGCCTCATGTGGCTGCCATCGAAAAAGCTTTTTAACTCCTACCTATTTCCAGTAGCTCTCGGTCAAGTTTGTTTTGTTTTGATTTTCACCTCAACCAAAATCGAAATCGGTTATGGCACGGACTGCTTGAATATAACTGCAATTATAGACTATCCTGAGTCTGCCGAGGAAAGCATATTCGTCTTTTGTTTGATCTGAAAATTATGAAAATCATACTTGTCTTCATTCAATACTTCTACATATTCTGACAATTTTTGATACATTTTTTTCTATTCATAAAGGCTTTCTTCCGTGAAGCTTGTTGGTAAATTTCCATTGTGATGAGACGAGATCACACTCAAATTGCATTTATGCCCAAAATATATCAAACATTAAACATTACAGAGTGGCAGCCATGATATTTAATTCATTGACGTCATAAAAAACTTTACCGACAACCATATGCCGTGGACTTTCTTCCCATGTTTAGGTTTCTGTTTGATTTCACATAAACAAATAATTTTAAACTGAAGCGAAATTATATCCAATATTGCAATAGAAGAAATACAAGTGAAACATACCTGGCAGAATATTACTACGATAAAATTTCGGTGAATAATTGTGTCTTTCAGCATCACTTTATAATTATGAAAAATAGGCATTTGTCATGAAATAGTCTTTCTTGGAAAGTACATGATATCGGAACTCGATTTCTAGGAATCTGATGACAAGTTCTCAGCACCTATATAAGGAGAACGTTTAAACGACTTACTGTGATTGTAGATGATGTTTCTTCCTTTTAAGTCTTACAGCGGAGCTCTGTTGCTATCGAAAGTTTTGGTTTTGACATATAAGTCTGATATAAGAATATATTGCCCAAACAGACTTTCGGGGAGGGAGAGGGGAGATCCTGTGCGGGAGGGTAAGAGAGTCCCAGACATGCAGCCGGCATTTGTCTCCACAAAAGGAAGCCAGTTTAGAGCCAACGAGTTGCTCTAGTAAGAATCGTTTTAAAGTTTCTTGTGTTTGGATCACGACAAAAACTTTCAAAAGGCTTTTCTTTAAGCTTGATTACACTTTTGGTCACCTTGCAGGATTAATCTATTCTCAGATTCACAGAGGTAAATTTGAGCCCCATTTAGAATTTTTTTTTATCGAAACTGAAAAGTCACTTGCATCAAGTTTCGAACTCGGTTCTTCCACTACCGCAACAAAATAAAATACAGCTGCTACCAAGATTTTTTCCAGTGGGAAGCAACTTTTTCTGTGTGACCGATTCCCCCAGGGAGAAATTGCCTCGGGAAATTTTCCGTGGATACGTCAAAAAGAAAGAAAGAATTACCCATGACGGTAGTTTCAACCAAACAGTAAAATGTACCTAAAAGTAGAGATCACGAGTTGTTTACGTGTTGAGTTCGCCCTGGCGCATATAAACTCAAAGTTCGAGAGCTCAACTGAAATTCGAGCGCTGCTGTGAATGTTTTTACGTTTGATATATAAATTCAAAAACACCTTGAAACACTCGCAAGTTTTCTTCACATTCTTTCCTTCTGAAGTGAAGTTGTTGCAATAATTTTTGTAAACCAGTACTAGTTGACTTTTGAGGGAGAATTTACCTTCCTTTTATTAAATCGCAGATGAAGAAGTCGACGTCTTTGTTTTTTTAATAGTCTCAAAATTAAGGGCTGGAGATTTAAATAAAAGGGTAAACCATTTATGTCAGTTTTAAATGTTTACCATGACGTTTCCCGCGAAACCGGGTTCAACTTTTTTCTTCCCCTTAGGCATGTTATCCCTGTGTTTTTTTATATTTCCATGGGCAAACCGATCGGTTCACAGTTTGGGCAAAAGGTAAGCAAAATTAGGACTGGCAAATTTCGCCCCGAAATCGCGTTTACAAATCAGTACCACTTGCCGAAAAACAGCCGCGAAGGCCTAAAACTGGTGGAAAACGAATTTCCGTTTGGAACATTCCGTCCGAAAAAACAGGACTACCTTTTTAGGTGTTCAGTTGCTCCCGGAAATTTTCCTTCTAAACGACCCTAAAATTCTCGTTCCATTTACCTTTCAACTGTATTTTCCGGAAACATCAGAGCTTGTCTCCCACCGCCATTTTGTTTCCATCTCACGCGACATCTTTGTATATGATATTTTTTCTGATACACTGGGTTATAATTTACAGTCTGTTTCAAACAGGTTCAACATAAGGAAGACAGTAATTTTCAGGTCACCACGCAACTTTTGGATCGATTTCGTTCAACAGTTATGATGGTAAACTAAATAGAAGATGAGGATGTGCCGTATGAATTTGATCTCGTCACAACGAAAATGCGAGGACGTTGAAAAATTGCCTCTGTGTGTTTTCGTAATGTTTCCTACCCCTAACTTTTCGCTGCAGTTTTCTTTGATACTCAGTCGTAGTTACGGCTGAGGTTGGAAAGCAAAAGATAAAACCTTTATGCTGGGACTCAAATCCGATGGAAAGCAATGGATCTTTGTTTAGACTGATAAAAAGACAAAAACTTTCATTGGTTACGTACCTGAGGACAAACTGTAACATAGCACAAAGCCATGATGGGAAAGCCACGTTTCTTAAAGCCGGTTATCCATATATCAGTCGGACAAACATTTATTAGAAACTCCAAGAAGGTCAAACGTATCAAAAACGATATAATCCGATGAAGACACTCAGGCAGGAAATTGAAAAACAAAATATGAAAAAAAATGGCCAACCAAGTAGCAGCGATCAATTTGCCTAAAGGTAACTGAAAACCAAAAACAGGATGCATGTACCGGCTTTACGTAGAATTTCTTGACAAACCAGCTGTGGACCAGCTCTGATAATATCTCGAAAGACTATATCAAGGAATACTCATGCGCGATCTTGAGCTGTAATTCAAGCTTGAAAAAATCGGCAATAAATTAATTACACTTGTACTCTTCGCGGAGTAATTGCTGAGATCAGCTAGTAATGTGCAGATACATAAAATCAGGTAATCACGCAGAATTAGATCCCAGCCTCCTGAGGTCTCCCCAGGGGAGTACCCCGGATTTCATGTGACAGGGATAATCGGGGTTACTCTTCGTCTCGTTCAGACCGTGTTTTAGTTATCTTTGACATTTCTACCAGCTTAATAAAAAATGCACTTATGTCAGTATCTAAACTGAGTATATTAAGTTAACAAATACAGATTCAGTATGCCAAATTTACACAACGTAGCGTATAAATATAATATTGACAAAAAATATGCCTTGAGCGTCAATATCATAATAACAGTATCTTTAAACTAGCCTTCAACACGTTTAGAAAGGAGCCCATAAACCACTGGTTCTTGGTTAAGATTAATTGGTACCGTACCTGACCTGAAGACAAATTCAATTCCTAAGCTGTCAGTGAACAAATTAAAACATTTTTATATTTAATTAACTTAACACTTTATTCGATTACGTCCTATTAACAACTATTCCCTTTTGTTATCTCTCATCATATCACAACTTGCCCAACTGTTTTGTCAAAGAAGAGCGACATTTCTCCGAAGTGTCGCATTATGTGGCAAATTGTCTTACTTCACAGCTTAACCGGTTCAAAATTCGATGTCGCTAATACATATTTCTACGGATATTCGCTAATTATAAGCATGTTTATTCACTGTTTGTATGACTCTTAAAACTTTCTTTCAAAATATTCCCAAAACGCTTTCATAGAATTTGTTCAAACTTTGCTATAACCGAGGCAACTAGGGGAGGCACAAGCTCCCTTAAGCGATTTCTGAAAAAAAAAACTTCTGGTACCGAGAAATATGGAGAGAAGTAAACAACCTAATGGTGTCATTACGCTGCCATATGTCCTATGTCAATAAAACATAGATCATAACAATTTTTCATCTTTATATAGTGCAGCTGATGTATCCTTTTTCCAATAAATATCTTCGTGAATGCCGACGTGGTAATCGCTAAAAGTGGGGAAGTATACTTTCTAAAAAATCCAGTCGAGCCACCTTAAACAGGCTATACAATTTAACTATTTAGCCAGTCTTGAACAGGGTGTGCAGGGAGGTTCATAGTTTCGCAAGCGGTTGCAAAAGAAGTTGAGCTTTTTCTTGGGAAAAGGCTGGTTTCAAAAGCCATTAGTTATGATCCAGGAATAAATATCTAGATATGCCAGTTGCACCGCCCATGTTTGCATACGTATCGGGTAGCGATCGAAGGTCTGCTGTATGGCTAAGCAGTGTTCCAGTTCAAACAAGGACCCTGCCTGTAAAAGGGATAGCTCCTCCCCTTCATGTCACGCAATTAGTGCTTTCCATCCCTTGCAAGATGGCGGACGCATATATGAGAAGAGAACAATAACCACCTTATTTTCAACCAAAATGAGGACCGAAGGGCGCCCTCCTTATCTCAGGGTCTGGATGACCCCCCCCTCCCTTATCTGAAGGTCTGGATCCGCCACTGAATTAATACATCTTTTAAAAAAGACACATATTCTTTAACTTTTCTAGTCTAATTCTCCTTAGAGTAGTTGGCCTGTGCAAATAAAAATGAAGAAGCGACTGTATGCTGGTAATTTTTTTCGAGAATGTGAAATTTTGTTTGCAAAAAATTGGTTCCACCAATGGCGTGATCGTGGAAGGTCCAGACACTCTTCTCTGTTTCTTCTCTGTTTTCTGTAAGTTCTTGAGCCCTCAGTATGTTTGAATTGAAGTCTAAAATATTGGGGTATGCTCAAACTGTGGTCTGCTTGATGCAATCTTATTGATTTGGAGTTTGTTTCATCGGAAGACAAGAACAGTATGTTGCCCAGTTTCCCGCCACTTCAGTTTTACGTTGCAATAACTTTCCCTCTGAGTCGCAAGAGTTCTGAAATTCGGCCCATAGACAATCTATGGCAAAAGACAGTTTAATTTTTTTGCCTTCGTTTCCATCGCGAAATTAACATTTTTGCGACTCTCCCGTGTTGCCCAGTATCCGTGTTGGCCCGGTATCCGGCCACAACAATAACAGCGTAATTGTACATAAATTTCGACAGGCAAGCGACTTATAAGCTTCTTTTGCACTTGCAAAGTAGTCTGGCAATCGATTCCATAGATACGAATCGATCTGGGAACCAAGCGTTGTGAAATAAAACATGACAAATGACTGGGGTATGGGGGGAACGCGAGCGGTGGGTTTAATGGTATAGTTCTTACTTCCGAGTGGTCTAAGAACTTTTTTACTGATTTAAGGAACGTAACTGTGGACAAGCCAAAAGCCGTGGTTTACAAGCGCAATTATTCAAACTGCAAACCGGTTTCTTCCTTCAACTTTTGTTTAAATAATAATAATAATAATAATAATAATAATAATAATAATAATAATAATAATAATAATAATAATAATAATGGCAAAGGGACCTCAATCCAACGGTCAAAGGTCAGTCTCTTGTTTAGTCTGACCTGCAGTGTTGATTTCTTCATGGTCAGCCCCCATATTTGGCCTGCTTTTCTAGCACTAATAATTCCTCCTTCTTTCACATCTCTCAAACCCTTTGGGACATTTTTCAGACCGTTTCAATGGGAATTACCGGTTCAACCCCGACGCTTCCGGTTACAGCGGGGCTCCCACGCGCGCGAATTGGACAGAGACCCATACTCATAGAATATGGTCAACCTCTTTTCGTTTGGTTGTCACGTGATTGACCGAGCGTACGTACGTAGGCGTCTACGGATTGTACGGGTGGGGAAGGGGAGACTATCAAAAGGAAGGGAGTGGTGTCTCAGGAATGTCTTGGCAAGTCCACATCTTCTACATTGGACATTCACAATATGGTCAACTGACAGCTGTCAAAACAGGATAGCCACTGACCAGTATCCCATGACCATATCGCGGACTCATGTGTCAACTCATTGAGGTGACCTGATTTACTTGGAAGCTGTCCGCTAGCAGTTAATTGTTTTACTAGGTCGCGATCAATGTTCAATCTCATATTTTCTAGCTAGTTTGGGATCGGAGCACAGGAAAACTGACGCACATATTGGACATCAATATTGTGATCAATTGACAGCTGTCAAAACAAGGTATCCGCTGACCAATATCACTTGACTGTATGGCGGGCTCAGGTGTTGACCCATCGAGGTCAAGTTTTTTTTTTGAAGTTACCCGCTGATAAGGTACTGGTTTTCAAATGATCGCAGGCTCAAGTTTAATTATGTTTTAATTAATATGAAATGTGCTGTGTTTATGTGCCGCACAATTAAAATTTTGACCCCGGACGCCAGCTGCTACAGGCAACGTAGGCAGTTGCTTTTGACTTTTCTCACCGGCTTTCTCACCATGATCACGCGTTGGTCACGCTCTACGTCCAATTTTTATGCTCTGATTGGTCAAAATTTGACAGGTGAGTTCACGCGGAAGTTTTATGCAGCATCTTGAATCTTGTTTACTTTGACAGTTGAAGCTGACAGAGTTTGTGTCAACTTGTGATGTTTTTAACTGTCTTTTTCCACTGGATGTACAAAATGAAATTCAGCTGCTATCAGGAGTCTTCTGTTATTCATGGCTAGTTTGTTTATTAGGCTTTTGGTTGAGAAATACGTCACTTGTCAAAATCCGAAATCCGATTTCGGATGGCATCGTTTTCGTTTTCACCTTGCTTAATGCGTAAGCAGAAACGATACTGGCCTTACTTGATACCTTTCAGGAGCTGCATCTCGAGTGGTAAGCCTGAGTAGTTATTGTATTTGATGTACAAATTGATGTTTGTTTTTTATTTCTAATTTAATGAAGTCGAGCGTAGTTTATGCGGCTATTTTGTTTACGCACGTTTGTAAGATTTGAGACAATGATCTGACCGAGTATCAGGTTTGTTGTAAGCTTACAGATCTTTAAAAAGCCTTTTCTCACCGCCAATAGAAAGAACACGTTCCAAAGAATATTTAGTTATAATTCTGGCTGTAAAAGAAAGATTTGAACGATTTTCTTGCCTCGAGTTCGTCTTTGAAAAAAGGAAACACCGGAAAGCCGGCTTAAAACATAAACTTCAGCTTTACGCTCGAAGACACGGGGGTCGGGATTATCGTCTCTGTATACAGCTATTTCGAGAAAGGTTGTCGGGAAAAGTGCACGCGACAATCCTGAAAGGCATTGTGGGTGGTTTTGAATTCTCTTTTTTCAAAGAAATTTGAAACAATTGGCACGAAAGGCCATGGATATGTGTTTGCGAGTGCTAGAGGAAAGCAACAAAAGTAGGTTCGATAGCTACAGTCGTCAGGAACAGTGTATTGATCATCTCCCATATTACCTTTCGGGATTGTCGAGAGCACATTTTCCGTCAACCTTTCTCGAAATAGCTGTATGTTTCCCCACTAGTGGGGAGGAGCGTTGCGAAACAACACTAAAAACGGTTGTGTAGCAGACTTATGTTTCACCGAATTACTTTTCTTTTATTGATTATTAGTAGTCTCTCTGATGATTTTAATCGCTGTGCCGATTGTCTTCAGTCGTTCAGTAAACAACGCTTCCCGGAGTACTCAAAATGCCGCGCGTTAAACCATTTTAAAATAAAAAATAAACATAATAAATATTATGTTGGAGCGTAACTCTGTTAATGTTTATTCAAACACTCGCCATGTGATGTGTAAATGATATAAAAGACTGCTTTACACGCACCCAGATTCGTTGGCAAGACTTGTCGAACGCAAAAAATTGGGCCGGAATTTTTTTCCAGGCCTAATTCCCCCCGGGGCCTAATTAACCCACGGTGATCAAGAGCCATTATGACTCTTAATAAAATCGAAGATCATTGCCAGTTTTTGGGTGTACATATGAGGCTTTCAAGTCGATGTAAGATTTGGTTCTCTCTTGGGCTGTTTGCACGCTTTTAGCCCTGGCTAAATCTATATATTTTATAGAAAATGCAGTCACGCGAAACGAGCCTTGCACACGAAATCATGTGGCCTCTGAACGAGTGAAGAAAATTTCAATAAGGAGTTGAGTAGAATTACATTATACGATTATATCATATATCCTAAGCTTTAATTATAGTTATAGACATAAAATAAATCATGTCCGGATAATGTACGCAGCTAATTCATCGATTAATGTACAGCAAAGAGAAAACTAGCTGGATACTGGGCGCCAGACATTAATACTATAATAGTGAATGTTTCTGGCCTCCGTTATTCCAAACAAATTGAATTTCAAGGAGAATTCGTAAATTTTCTGACAACCTGACTCTTTTAAGTATCTTCTCTTTAAATACAAATCAGTTTCTTTGAAAATATCACATATTACCAACCCTTTTCTGAACAGCGCTAGTTTGGCTGCGCAGTAAACAGCGTAACTGAGTAAACAGCGTAATATATTAGCCATAGAAAGTTAACTCACCTGGACAGAACGGCGCTCTCTGAAACTGCTTCGCTAGCTGTAAACTCGCCAAAACTTTCGTCTTAAAGCTCAGCTTTCATTCGAAATACTTCGTTTACCGAGAACTGAAAAGGGCGCCTCAAAAATTGAGTTTTTGTTTTAAGTGGCCGGGTACTGGTACCTGCCGCATACTGGGCAATATACTGTAATGCCAAGCGTTTCTGCTGCGACATCACTTGCTTTTCCCCTTGATTCTACTCCATCGTTAAAAATGAAACAAATCACTCTGAATTCATCAATCACATCCGGAATCCTGAACATAGGCGTGTAGCTTCCAAATTTAGGATAGGAAATCATAATTTAAAAATAGAAACTGGAAGATTTACAATCCCCAAAACTCCTGAAGACCTTAGAATCTGTGATCATTGCAACCAAAATTCGGTTGAAAATGAACTGCACATATTATTTCACTGTGATCAATACAATGATTTGAAAAAGACTCTTTTCATTAAAATCAACGACCGAAATACATTATTTACAAATTACAATATCCATGATAAAGTCTGTTTTCTTTTTAACAATACTGATTCACATATCAGCAGGCTAACTGCTAATTTCATCTTTCAAGCATTTGAAAGACGAAAGAAACATAGTTAATTCTACCGTTCCATCATATCTTCATTTCCTTAAATCTAGCTGTTTATTATTCTTATTTTAATCGGTAACACCTGTACAAAATGGTAATACTGAATAAAGTTGTTGAATCAAATCGATCTCGTAGCATTGCTTGTCTTTCTACTTATCAGTATTTATCTTTTCTGGTACTCGCTATGGATAATTTGCCCTCGAAGAAGGCTAAATTAACAGCGCCGCGCGCTTCCCGAATAAGGTACACCTTGGAGCTTGCTTTCGAACCCAGAATGGAAGAGCGACTCAAGAGGTTGAAGTATAGATTGCAGCGAGCGAGGAACAGTCTATTCATTACTACTCGGACGCCAAAGGGGAAATGCCTTGCTGATGGAAGGACTTCTGGACTCATTCGAGCTGTCCGAACAAAGGGGAATGGTGATCGAGTGAAGGTCATACTGATTCCTCTTTGTTTTCATTCGTGTCGAAGTTCCCGGGAACTACTTGGGTTAATGTTTGCTGGGTATGTGCCGCTGGCCTCTCAGAGCCCCTACCCCATTATAGTCTATATTTTGGCCAATCATAGACCCCATCTTAGGCACTTTTTGGAAAATGTAATTTTTGCCATTCCAACTTAGTCACTTTCTATTTATGCATCTACCTTGTGGTTTCAAGCGGCGGATGTAATGCGGTCAATGCGAGCTTATTGCCCGGGGAGGGGGGGGGGGGGGGGGCACCTGGGTATTTTTTGGGTGGTTATGTGCCGCCCGGGACTCCAAATTGGCACCCCGTTCTAAAAAAAATTTCCCCTAAAATTGATACCCCGTTCTTGAAATGGGCCAATTTTTCATACCCCGTTCTAGAATTCGCCCTAAAACTGATACCCCGTTCTAGAAATGGGCCAATTTTTTATACTCCGTTCTAGAAAGTTTGTAATTTGAAATAGCCCTGTTTTTTTTAAAAAAAGATATTTCTTTATTTGTTCGACTTATACATTAAATAAATGCTTCTTCCTAATCTTCCGGAGTACGTTTCCTGTCCATGTGGATACAATGCTGTTAATTAGGACGCAAAATCTCTCACCACCATATATTTTCCTTCCCCTCCCCCGTCCCTTTCTTTTGAGCTTGAGCTTTTAAGCTTGAGCTGTGCTGCCGGTCAATCACTACGCTGGTTTCTCGGGGAAATTTACAGTTAATCTTAGGTATGTAGGCTTATCTTTGAATTTTGATAAAGTTGATACGAATTTTACCAACCAAGTCCTGGTAGAGCAGAAAATCTAAAGTGTGTCTTGGGTTTGTTGGGATGAAACACGGCCTCACGAGTACCGGGCTTACACGGACCCAGTGCGTAAATTACAGCAAGGCCACGAATATTGCTTATGTTGAGGAGAAGTACATTTCCACTGGTAAGTGTTCAATGCGTTCTCTTCTTTCATGCAACCCTTCAGTTTTGATTTTCCAAGTGCAATTTGTATGTAATAGCCTTGAACCTTGGAACTTTGAAACTACCTAATAGACAAACAGGAACCCCTATGACAAGAACTGAAGATATATAGAAGTGATTATTTATTTTCCTGTTCACATGTGACATTATTGTTACTGTTCTTCTGGTACTACTGCTATAAATACTTTCAAAAGTATTTATTTTACATAATGAATTTCATTTATTCACTGGCGCTCTACTCCTCTCTTGGATATAAAAATGCATTTGAGGCTTATTATGAAGAGAGTTTGCGTATGGCACGGCGGGAAGCTCAACAAGATTGTAACTATGCTACTGACGGGGATGTTAGGGCTATATTTGTCTCTTAGTAAAGATTAAGGCGTGGTTGCTTGGCATTCATCATTCATATTGGATCAAAGCCACTGGTGAATTTATTCCAATTGGTTCAGTTCAAGAAATATTTTTTCATAGTTTGCAAAGCGTTGAAAAGTAGCACATTGTTGATAGAATATGACGCCCCATAAACAAGAAACAAACTAAATTCGGCGAGATTTGGAGTTCATCTTTATACGGCAGAACTACCTCGCCGGTGAATTTTTAATTTCTGATTCCCAGCTTCCTTATACAAACAGAACTACGTACCTCGACACTAATCATCGGGGATTTTAGAGGTCCTCCCTATACAGACAGAATTACCTAGCCGATAATCATTGACGTATTTCTGTGATCCTGCCTGCAGTATAGTCCAACAGTAGCCCGTGGAGGAAGGGGGGTTGCACTTGGTTTAATTTTTGCCGGATATGCCGTGCCGCTGGCATCTCAGAGCCCCTATCCTTTTATAGTCTTTTCTGTTGCCTATTATAGATCCCATCTTAGTCACTTTTGGGCAAATGTAATTTTCGCGATCCCAGCTTAGTCACTTTCTATTTATGTATCTACCATATCAATCCTTTAAATAGGTCATCCTAAAATGAATTGACACATTCCGGTTTTAAATTGAATAAAGAATACTTTACTTTTCACCAGCAGTACAAACATCCTGGTACGTTTGCTAACCGTAGAAAAATCCGAAAATGTGCTACCCTATTCTAGTAACTCTGTTGAAAATGCAACCCCATTATACTTAATCCAGTCGAGAAAATGCGACTCCATCCAGCGGCACATCCCCGTTAGCCTCTTATAAGGAAGTACCCTCCCCCGGGAACAGTAGTAGCACTGACATAATACACTGTATGTGATTTTCTGATAACCAAACTGTGAAACTGTGATTTTCTGTAATAAGGAATCCAATTTTTTGTATTATTATATTTTATTATTTTAATTTTGGACTGGCGTTTGAACAGGATGTAAAATTAAAAGGAATATTTGGAAGCTCTGGAAAGTGTCTCTTGTCTAACTCTGAATGACAACCAGATTTCGTAGAAGCTTTTATAGTGCGTAGAGACGGTATGAAGACGATATGTCTACGTTTGGTAGAAAGAAAACATAAAGGCAAACCTTCGCCAAAACGTGTCAAAAATAGATTTATGACGTTTATCTCCATGCGGCTCGATTCGGGGGGTCGGGATGCAGGGGAGGAAATTTCCACTTCACTGTTTTGACACGGGCGCACAGGATGGTTAAAACACTTGCACGCATCTATTAAAAATAAGCTGCTTAATTATTAAGGCCTACAACTAACTTTTATCGCCACAAACCCATTTCCATTTAATTTGCTACAATCATCCCCTCCCCCCCCCCCCCATC
>OZ037994.1:35081851-35099351 GCA_964035705.1 Porites rus
AGAAGCCCTTCAAACTAAATTGGCGCCAGCCAGGCCGACCACATGCTGCCAGAGATAGACCACCACACCGTGGATTCTTTCCCGAACTCTTCACAGTGTGTGGCTTCTATCGCATTGTTGACCAGTGTGTAACGTCTCATTAACAGGTTCCTAACAGATTTTGAACGAGCAAGGACGGTAAGACGGGATCGACGGTTTAACAAAATTATTTATCCAATAAGATTTAAAGGTCTACCCGGTTGCAGATATTATTACACAGGCAGCACTTTCTCCTCCGGTATTTATTGGCTCTGCCGGAGCTTGGAACCCCAGACTTCCCGCTCGACAAACCGGTGCTCACGCAATTGAGCTTGACCGATGGCGGTCCTTCATCATTTTCGCTTCATTTGGGTTTGTACTGTTCATTTTGTCGTGCCAACTTCGTTTTGTGGTTAGATTCGTTTTAAATCATTTGAAAGTTCCTCTTACACCCATAGTCCGTCGGAAGTACATGAAGGATGATTTTAGGAACGAACGAAACGGAGATAGTTTTCCTTCTCATGCAGCCAGTGGCATAATTGCAGCGGGGCCAACAAAACAGCAAACATTTGCAGGACACCGTAAATATCAGCACTCTACAAATCAGATGTGTCTACTATTATTTTTAAGAACATTGTATCATCTCGCACATACGCATGATTATTCAATTCTGTTAGAGGGCAAAACATAGGACAACCACTTGCAATGTTTGTTTCTCTTCTCGGTCTCTGAAAAGAAGAGCTACTTGGATCAGGCCTGAACGCATCGATCACGTGCTCAACGTTATCCTGATCCATTAACATAAATGTAACCTTCTGTCTAAATGGCCAGCGGAGTAGAGCGTCATATTGACCGCGCATGACCACAAAGAACACTGAGATGTGTGTTCCTCGGCCCATGCCATCACCGTTTAAATAGATACGCGCGCACATCTTGTATCCATAACGACCAGTGAAGAAGCACGGGCTGTAAAAGGATATTTGCTGTCCACTAACGGCTTCGTTTCGTCTTCGGGCGAATTCAGTTATCTTCCAGAGCAGCTGGCCGTCATAACTCGAGAACTCTTGTTGCCTAACGTACTCCTCTAAGTCAGCAAGGGTGACATTTCGTAAAGCAAGTGTATGCTCAATGGATTCAATCCGTCTGTCAATCCTCCTCGTACTCTCTTGGACGCTTTCTGCTTGTCTTTTAACCATTCCAACTTCTCTACTTGTCTCCACTATAGTGCGATTACTTTCAACTAAAAGCACTTCGTGGTCAGCGGTTTTATTCTCGAGATTGGTAATTCGTCTTATTATATCCATATTTGGTAAACTGCCCTCAGCATCAGATGGTCTTGTGGCGGATGCTGCAGCTGCTCCTGATATGTTCCCGGTGGCCATTTTTCTTTCTAATGATGTTATCCTTTCACTGTGTTCTCGCAATTTTTCTTGCAAATTCCTCGATGTTTCTGAGTTGTTTTGCATCCGATTAAGAAGATCTTGTATGACACTATCGTAATTTGTTAACATGCGAGGATTTCTTGACATGACCTGGGGATCACGTCTAAAAATTGCTTCTAAGTCTTTGCTGATACCAAGGGCAAAGTGAAGAACAAGAATGTTGTGGTGAACTAATTCTTGTGTCAAATGTTCCCTCTTTTCCCTTTGGTTGAGTATCTGATAAAATTTAAAACGAGTTTAACAAAGGACGTCAAAGAATGTCGCTTTATATGTGCCAATAACCAATAACGATGAAAAGTACATACAGTCAAACCTCTTCACAACAGCCACCTTGGGGACAGAAGAAAGTGGCCGTTACGAGGAGGAAGGGGTGTAATATGATAAATTTTGGGGGGAATTCCTCCGTCGGCTGAAACTTGGAAAATCGTTACAAAGAAGTTGTGTCAATTTTTTTTCGCTTAAGCTGACAGTTTAAGCGAGAAAAATCCGTATTTTGAATAGCATCTTTTTGCAAAACAAGAACTGATTACGCGTGCAAGACGTCGTGTACAAGACTTTGCGGCTGGTAAGAATTTCTCTTTTAATCAGTGCCATAACAAAGAGTTTTGTGTTTTTTCTCGGGAAAGCCGTTATTTTATAAAAACAATAGAAAACGTTTTTCCTGTGTTTGCATAGCCTGATATAAACACTCGAGGGGTGGGGAGAATTCTCGACAGTTATGCAAACCCGAGACGAAGTCGAGGGTTTGCATTACTCTCTCGAATTCTCCCAACCCCTCGAGTGTTTATTTCAGGCTATGCAAACACGAAAACATTTTCTATTGCTTAAATAATCCACAAAAAAACTTGTACAACGTTTTGAATCAAAATGTTGAGATGCAAAACAAGCAGGGTTCGACACATTCGCTACAAGTATTGTAGACAATTTTGCAAACTGCAGCAGTATAAATATAACCCAATCAAAATACGATTGCCGCTATAAATCATCAACGCGCCATACGGATCAAGTTTCATCACCATTCTTGACTTCTTTATAAGTCACTGAAAAAGACTGGCCGTTGCCTAGGGATTATTTAGATAGTTAGGGACATGCTTTAGTGGCCGTTGCCGTTGTAGAGAGGTGGACGTTGTAGGTAGGTCTGTATGAACTTTCAGCCGAGACAAAGAATTGGCCGTTGTGGCGAGGTGACCGTTAGTGAAAGTTCGACCGTATTTTAAAACTCATATTCTTAAAAGAAACTCTCCAGAAATCTATATTATATACATATATATAACAATTATTCACCGAAGTGCAGGTGGCTGGTCGTGATCCACCACTAGCCACCGACACTAAGACTTAACAAAAAAACCTATTTCACCGGTTTTATTGATAAATTCGAGTAAAAAAGACAAAGCTTTACCTGTTAAAACTTCCAAACCGAATTTCGTCACCTTCTTCGTGTATTTCGGGAACAACTTACTTGATTAGCTGTGAAATTTCTTTGTTTGTTGCGGCAGCAAACCGGGAAGGCATTTTGCTCGCAACTTACGCGAGTTTGGCGTCGCTCGCTCGGAGGAACTGGAGGCGAATCAGTGAATAGTGCAGGACATTCACTGATTGAGTAGCCGATCAGAGCGCGCGAAAAACACTATCCACTGCTTTAGTATATACTAAATACATACATATATATACACAAATATATATACGTATATATACTGTCTGGATTTGTTAAAACGTGGCTAAAGAAATTTGAAGTGCATTTTAACTATTTGACATCTAAGTGCAATGGGAAGTAGTTAAAAGTCACTAGCAGAAGCTAAATAATGACAGCATTATTGTTGGCAATAGACGGTAACAGGATTTTGCGATGAAATAAACAACATTTAAAACGTCGCGAAATTGTAATCTTTTAGTCAGTCAAACCGTGAGACCCAGAGCTCAGTGTCGGCCGAAAAAAGATTAAGAATCCACAATCTCTGATCACAGAATAGGCTTTCTAAGACGACATCACCTGAACTAAACACTCACGAAGTGTTTTTATGCTTGACACAAAGTATTCTAGTAACACGAGCTCAAACGCACATACCTGAGATTTGTCTGTCAACACTTTCGGTAAATCACACAATAAATGACTTTTGCGGCAATCACAGCAGTTCCCAAAACCACTCATAATATTTCCACACTTAACAAGGGCGAAACATCGTCAGATTACTCTGTAAAACTCTGGTTTTCTCCACATAAATCGTCACATGGAACTTTTCTCGACTCACTGACAGTCAATTTATTCAAGATCCCGTATGTAAACCAGCGGTTGAATAGGAGACATACAGCCCCCGCCTTCCACAAAATTTTTACTAAGTCTTTGGTCTGGTCAGAAATCAGGGTGAATTTCCATCTTGCCTAATAGATTTCAACCCTAGAACCTATGTTGTGAGGCCAAAGACTTGTTACTGCCAACAACAAAGCTCGCAATATCCAATCTTACCGTCTCAAGCCCGGGATCAGTCTGTCACCCGTGTAGCCCGAAATGAGACGAAATACCAGAAGATATTGGACGCAGCAGACTTTGCCAGACGTGAGAATTGTTCCTCCATAAGGCTTAATGATGCCTTCCGGAAAACTTTGCTCAAGGCAGCCAAAAAAACTCTGCAATAACCCACTATATGAGAGCCGAGTTCAGTCTAATACGCGAGCTGATTTCAAACTGACATACAGAGAGAATTATGGGAAATTATGAAACACATTTTTTTTGGCGGGGGGAAGGGGGGTGGGGGGGGGGGGGTTATAGGTTAATAGCCAGCGAGAAACTCATCAAAGTCTGTCTACTGTGGCCTATCCGGTACCCATTAAATAAATAAAAAGTAACTATGAAAAGAAAAAAACAAACAAACAAACAAACATGCTCCACTACAAGGCTCACTCAGAGGGTATATAAGAGAGATTTCTGTAGCCATGTTTTTGCAAATCCAGACAGATCGAGAAATTTTGAACCCCTTAGAAATATATAAATGTAAATATATACATTCACTTTTCAGTGCATTTTTATATCAAAAGAAAACAATATTTGCTAGTGGGTAAACTACACCTTACCATATTAACAGATCGCTCCAATATATGTTAATATATCTGGGACGTACAAAATTTTTGCAAACTGCTGTATATAAAATATAATTCATGCGGCAATGTACATTTTCTGCCCCACACAACATATAAGGGAATCCACGCCGTGGATTGCGGATTCCCGGTACTGGATTACAGATTCTTTGTCAGTGAGACTTGGAGTTCCGGATTCTAATCGCTAAAGGAAACCGGATTCTTTGAGCTGTGTTCCGGATTCTGAAGCCCAGGATCCCGGATTTCACAAGCAAAACACAAAACTAAATCACTAACCTCTTTCTTGGAACATCCAATCTGTGCGAATGGACACGGACCCTGCACTCCCTCACAGTCTCCCACGATGGGATTTTGATGATCTGCCAGCTAAAATTAAGGGAGTTGTCTGTGAGTAATAAGCTTGACGTATTTTGCGAAACCTGTCTGGGGAACGAAAGGTCCAAATTGCAGAAACTATTTTCCATTATCTTACAACCAAACAAAGATTACGCATGATGCCTAACATCATAAAATTTCGGTTGCCTGATGTCAAGGTGTTCAAATTTCTCATGAGTATGAAAGAAATTTAATGATTTAGAAACAATCTTACCTTTCCCCGAGGAATCCCCTCTCTGTTGCATTTATCACACACAATTGGATAAGCTGGACAATCGTTCTCTTGATGTTGCTGCGGTTAATAACAACGCATAGTTAATACCATCTGAAAAGAGGAGCCGAAACTTCTGTCAAACCTTTTTGCCCATTTTTTTTTTACATGCTCCTGTCATTTTATTTATCCTCATAGCTTACATGGTGAGAGTATTGTCATTTTTTAATTCATAAAGGAAAGGAGTTTACCGAATGCCAAAGCGAAATAGAGACTCAATCTCGGCTAAGAGCTCTTCTGCGCATGTGGGGGAGAGAGATCAAGAGCTCTGGGGAACCCTGGAGCAAGATTGTCTCTGATTGGTTTCAGCAAAAAACAATTAAAGGGCGGTACACACTAGGCGACAAGTTGCAGCAACACGTCGCGGCGACAGATCACTCCATGTGTGCAGGTCGGGCGACTAGTTGCAGCAACAAGGTGAGGCGACACGTCGCAGCGACAAATCGCTTCGTATGTACCGGACAATTAATTTTGGTGAAAATCTTTGTCTCCGCAACAGAATTTTGTCGCCGCATCAAGTCGCAAAAAATCAAATCAGACTGAATCTGTGCGACAAAATTCTGTTGCAGCGACAAAGATTTCCGCAAAAATTCTCCAGTACACACGAAGCGATTTGTCGCTGCAACGTGTCGCCGCGACATGATGCTAAAACTTGTCGCCTAGTGTGTACCAATCTTAAAAGTGTTTCTGATCGGTCCATTCAAGTTTGGACGAGAGCGGTTGAACGTGCAGCGTGTCTGGCGTGTGAGCGGGTTTTTCCCTAAAAATGTTGAAGTAAACTCGACCGGCCGATTCGTGATTTCAGCGATTCTAAAGCAACATTTGCACGACTAATTAGGCAGAATTACTGGATTTCCCGTTTTCAAATACAATAGCTTAGGTATACATATCGAAAATTGAACCAGAAATAAGATTTGAATGTGAAAAAATAAAATAAAAATACACCGACATCTTTGCCAGCTATATATGTAAATTAAGAAGCATGACAAATTACTGACTATTCTTTGACTTCCACGCTATCGTATTCACCCGACGGTTGCCAAGTATGAATGAAAACTTGAGCTTCTTGTCGTAATTTGCCCAAAAACAGACTTGAAAGAAAAAAAAAACAGAAAAAGTAAATCGTTCCCTAAAGTGATGCGTGTACAATGGGACTTGATATTTATAGATGTCTTCTTTTCCCACGATATCGCATTTCAAAGGAGCTTCGCTGAAGTGTTAATGTTCATGAACAAACATAAATAAAAGGACGCTTAATTCATATTTTGGAAAGTTTCATTGGAATTTCGATACATTTATCTAGTCCGCAGAAGTATTTAATCAACTGTCAAGCATATATATAGCATATATATATATATAAGAATATATATATTTAGTATATACACACTCAGGGATCTTGGTGATTTAAACAATCTGATTGGTTCGCTATCTCGGACTATTCAACAATATTCACCTCCTAGCGAGTGGATAATGTGTGAGCTCGGTGTTTTTCCCTTTTTTTAGAGAACGATCTTTGAAAAGTCGACAAAATCCTAGGGCTGACTTTTTTTATACGAGTTCAGTTCTGTTGTCCAGGGTCGCCATATTCGGTCTACAAATTATATAGTACTTCTCCCACAGACATAAATTACACTTCTTCGTTACATTTGAATAGGATCTTGCCTGTCTAACACTCCGCCATCTAATTTGGTGGTCAGTTTTCTTGTCTTTCAAGCCCCATACATACTTGCTTAGCTCAGTGGGATTTCTATAACGTTCATTTCTAAAGGAGCAAGTGTGGTTTCTGTAACGCGATTTGAATGATGTGTCACAAAGACCAATGTAAGTTTGCTTCGAGTGCGATATCGTGACTTCTGCTTGGTATATGATATTCCGCTCGTTGCAATTTCCGTCCATAGGGCAGGACCTTTTGTCGCGGCAGTCGCAAGTGTTGATAGTTTGAACTGGTAAGTTTGATGACCTGCTAATGACGGCTTTATTGTGGTTCGAGATAATGGCTTTTACGTTGTTCATGCAGCTATAGCTAAGTTTGAGAGTGTTCCGGTTGAGAATTTTGTGCAGAGGATTTGATTTGGGGAAGTGTTTGTCGATTAAGGTGAGGAAGCACTTTCCAACTTTGGTTTTGACATTTTGGCTGTACGGAGGATTGAACCAGGTGATGTTTCTGGGCCTATTCTTGCGGTGTTTGGTGTCTGGGGAAGGTTTTCTGTAGGTGAGATTGTAATTGTAGCCGCTCTTGTTGAGGGCATCTTGGTAAGTACCTTTAGCTTTTTCAAAGGATTCCTCGTCGAAAGAAATTTCTGAGAGGCGCTTGTTTATGGATTCCGGGATATTTTTTAGGATGGATGGCGGATGATTGGATTTCTTGTGAACATAGAGTGGGATGTTTCGTTCTTTTGTGTAGGGGTAATGCTTGCCACATTGGAGGTCAAGGGTGACATCTAAAAAATTGACTTTAGTCATGTTGGCTTCGACTGTGATTTTTAAGTCGTTTTCACGTAAAATTTGGCAGAAACCCTTCTTGATTTCTTCGATCTGTTGGGGCTTTATGTTGAACGTTGCTAAACCATCGTCTCTGTATAGGCCGATGCTGTTGCCATACTTTTTGGTTAGGTAGGACAATAGATGGCAACCCACTAGCTCACATGTTTCAGCGCCATCGAAAGATCCCATTGTTACGTCAAATCTGCTGGTAGAAGATTTTTTCTCCCTGGGGCAATCATTGGAAAATAGCAGGGATTGCTTGGAGAGAAAAATGATTTCCTGACTTATTGAGAAAACAGAACATTTCTTGCGCCGATTACGTTGGAAAGCACACTTCTTCCTATCTGGTGAAGCTGATACACCACACAAAGAAACCTATGGATTCGAGTCAAGAAACTCACCTCCAAAGATAAATGAACTGATTCCTTTTGAAGAAGGTATGTTAAATCTAATTCATAACATTGAATTTGATAACAACGCCTCCAAATGCCGTTTCCAGAGAACATTAAACACGGACATCGACACAAAAATCAAGAAACCAAACAATCTACTCGTTCCCGCTGACAAAACAACAAATTATTATTCTATGAGCACTGCAACCTATGAGAAGCTGATTACCGAGAATGTGACGAAAACATACAGAAAGTCAAGTCCTAAAGTTGTAGATGAATTGAACGCCCAATCTGCAAGAGTAGCTGAAAAACTTGGATTGGACAACCGCATCGAAAAACTTGCAGAGAGGGAAGCGTTTATAACCTTGAAAGACCACAAACCTGAATTCCATGCACACCCAACATGTCGCCTAATTAACCCCTCCAAATCTGAGATTGGTATAATCAGCAAGCGCATTCTAGATGAGATCAACACCACGATAATCCAAAAAACGCAGATCAACCAATGGAAAAACACATCCAGCGTCCTGAAATGGTTCAGAAACTTAGACCACAAAGAAAACCTCTCATTCATATGTTTTGATGTATGTGACTTCTACCCCTCAATCACTGAAAAACTTCTCTACAAAGCACTTGACTTCGCCACTACCTACAGACCCATCAGCGCAGATGAAAGGGAAATCATTTTTCTCTCCAAGCAATCCCTGCTATTTTCCAATGATTGCCCCAGGGAGCAGATTTGACGTAACAATGGGATCTTTCGATGGCGCTGAAACATGTGAGCTAGTCGGTAGCTATCTATTGTCCTACCTAACCAAAAAGTATGGCAACAGCATCGGCCTACACAGAGACGATGGTTTAGCAGCGTTCAACACAAAGCTCCAACAGATCGAAAAAATCAAGAAGGATTTCTGCCAAATTTTACGTGAAAACGACTTAAAAATCACAGTCGAAGCCAACATGACTAAAGTCAATTTTTTAGATGTCACCCTTGACTTCCAATGTGGCAAGCATTACCCCTACACAAAAGAAGGAAACATCCCACTCTATGTTCACAAGAAATCCAATCATCCGCCATCCATCCTAAAAAATATCCCGGAATCCATAAACAAGCGCCTCTCAGAAATTTCTTTCGACAAGGAATCCTTTGAAAAAGCTAAAGGTACTTACCAAGATGCCCTCAACAAGAGCGGCTACAATTACAATCTCACCTACAGAAAACCTTCCCCAGACACCAAACACCGCAAGAATAGGCCCAGAAACATCACCTGGTTCAATCCTCCGTACAGCCAAAATGTCAAAACCAAAGTTGGAAAGTGCTTCCTCACCTTCATCGACAAACACTTCCCCAAATCAAATCCTCTGCACAAAATTCTCAACCGGAACACTCTCAAACTTAGCTATAGCTGCATGAACAACGTAAAAGCCATTACCTCGAACCACAATAAAGCCGTCATTAGCAGGTCATCAAACTTACCAGTTCAAACTATCAACACTTGCAACTGCCGCGACAAAAGGTCCTGCCCTATGGACGGAAATTGCAACGAGCGGAATATCATATACCAAGCAGAAGTCACGATATCGCACTCGAAGCAAACTTACATTGGCCTTTGTGACACATCATTCAAATCGCGTTACAGAAACCACACTTACTCCTTTAGAAATGAACGTTATGGAAATCCCACTGAGCTAAGCAAGCATGTATGGGGCCTGAAAGACAAGAAAACTGACCACCAAATTAGATGGTGGAGTATTAGACATGGAAGATCCTATTCAAATGTAACGAAGAAGTGTAATTTATGTCTGTGGGAGAAGTACTATATAATTTGTAGACCGAATATGGCGACCCTGAAACGAAAACAGAAATGAACTCGTATCAAGTTGCAGACATGCAAAGAAATTTCTTCTAAATAACGTGATTATTTAAGCCTGTAAGACGTATTTTATTCTATCTTTTTCAGCGGTTTACTGAAAATTGTTTATCCGTTGCTATGCAACCCAGCCTATTATGAATCGCTACCGCTTTTTTTCAAAATCACTATAAAACACCATGTATTGTTTCTTTTTGGCAGTTGCCTGATGATTGCTTCTCATGAAGCATAAAACTCTGAGTAGCAAGTAAATGTTTTTGACCTAGTTCTAGTCTACGTATCTATTCAAAGCTCTGGTAAACCCATCGAGCACTTTTTAGTTGATGATCAATTTGAATTTCGTCATTTCATTTTATATATATATATATATATATATATATATATGTTGCATAAAAAAACGGTCCTTGTAAAAAAGCGTCATTTTTATGTAAAAAAGCTGCTTTTTTACAAATTGAGCGGTTGTAAAAATACTGCTTTTTTACAAAAATATATTTTTGTAAAATAGCAGCTTTTTTACAAGTTACCTGGTTGTAAAAATACTGCTTTTTTACAAAAATATATTTTTATAAAAAAGCAGCTTTTTTACAAATTAGCCGCTTGTAAAAATACTGCTTTTTTATGTAAAAAAGCTGCTTTTTTACAAAATATATTTTTGTAAAAAAGCTGCTTTTTTACAAGTTACCTGGTTGTAAAAATACTGCTTTTTTACAAAAATATATTTTTATAAAAAAGCAGCTTTTTTACAAATTAGCCGCTTGTAAAAATACTGCTTTTTTATGTAAAAAAGCTGCTTTTTTACAAGTTACTTGGTTGTAAAAATACTGCTTTTTTTACAAAAATATATTTTTGTAAAAAAGCAGCTTTTTTATGTAAAAAGGCTGCTTTTTTACAAATTAACCGGTTGTAAAAATACTGCTTTTTTACAAAATATATTTTTGTGAAAAAGCTGCTTTTTTATGTAAAAAATCTGTTTTTTTACAAAAGATATTTTTGTAAGAAAGTTGCCTTTTTATGTAAAAATCCTGCTATTTTACACGTATAGACCATTTGACAAACTCATTTATCGAAGACAGGCTGTTTTCTATAGCATGGTTCGAAATTTATTGAACTGTAGTTTTCGTGCGCTTCTCAAACCATACATTTTAAGATATCCGGCTAGTCACGTTCACGTTCCCGTGTCCCCTTTATTGTGGGGCTTTTAAATTCCCTTGTTAACTCGCTGACAGCATTAAAAATTTACGTTCTTTTTATTCTTTTTATTCTTTCTTCTTGTTTCTTTTGTCATTCAATTTTCCAGGACCTTCTAATTGTTGGATGCGAAGAAGGAACAGGCAATAATTTCATTTGTTATGCTTATCGGCCGAGGTCACGCACGGCAGTAACTGCATGTTAGGCAATAATAGAATAGCTGGGTTATTCACAGTCTTATTTATAAGCAATGCCTGTCACAATCTCTTGCAGCAACCAAAGCCTTCTATTCTCTCCCTCATTGCTACTTTTGTTCAAGCCAAAAACTGTACAGAATATTATTCTCTATTATTTATCTATTCTCCCAAGGTTATCACCTGCAATAATCGGTTTAACTGTCAACAAAATACTTGGCCATAATGCTTTGATGCTTTTAGCAGTGGACAAATAAGCATAAAATCTTCAGCAAGAATCAACGACAGCAATTGTTAGGCAATTTCCTGTATTATGTATGTGGCGCTAAACCTCTATCACGGGGTTCATGCTATGTTGAAATCCATGTTGATGCATGCAAGAGTGTCATGTCTGCGTTACAACTTTAAGCTTTCAACATGGTGTAGGAACATGTTCAGTCGGCTAATCAAGCAAAAGGAAACGCTAGCCTATAGCTACAAGCGTACATACACTCGCTTGTTAGTCTAATTTTTGCAATACACAGAGCAACTTGTAAGGCCATAAAAACAGCAGCCGATTTGTTTATAAGAATTAGGGACTATATAAATGCGGTCTGTAACGTACGCCAATGCGTTTTTCATTTTAGAGATCGAGAAAAAAGCCAGAAAACACTTGTAAAGGCTGAACAACTTTAATATTAATACAAGGTGAATTCGCCAGCAACATTTAGTGTATGACCGTTTTTTTACAAAACATATTTTTGTAAAAAAGCTGTCCTTTTACAAATATATAGCAGTGTAAAAAAACAGCTTTCTTACGGTACCGTTTTTTTACACAACATATACATATATATATATATCCAAATTTCAAGTCTCAAATCTGTGATTGGGAACAGAGGTCTTCTTTGCATGAGCATGCGCCCGCTGAACTAGCGATTTGCATGGAGGCTCTCCACAGGGTCTAGATTCATCAAAATGGCGCGTCTCAAAGCTATCATCGAGATTAGTTTGCTTGTTGGTCTGGTGAATGTAATTGTGATTTAACAAATTGTGTACACTGTGCACTAGAGGATGTTTTTTTCTTATCGATACTGATGATTCGCGGCAAAGCCGCGTCAATGAGGCGCGAAGTGCCGAGGAGATAGAGCTTTTAATATCAACCCGTAAGCACAGTTTATTTTATCTTGGGTATTTTGAGAACGGAGCTCTGGAGCAAGGGTACAAAATTTGTAGTTTGCAAAAAAAAACTCTAACATGGTCTCCACAAAAGCGAAGTAGACCGGGTTTAACAAACAACGAGCTACTATCAAATTTCATCACCCCACTTGACCTGGACAACAGCGCGCCTATATGTTGTCCTTGTAGGATTGCGCTGACCTCATCAAGTCTAAACAAAGTGCCCAAACGTTTGTTGATGTAAGTAAACACTTCCAATTTTATTGTTTTGAAATGGGAAAGGAACACAAATGTTAAAAAAATATGATTGCAAATTCAGCGAGCGAGTTCGAAGAGCGCAAAAGCCGGTGTTCAGTTCAGCGGTGAATTTAATATATGTTCTACAAGTTTTCCAGTACTTTAAAGCTACAAAATTAAGAGCACAGGAGACATAGATTAGTCACCTAGCTGGTGAGATGTTGGTGGTAGCCACTCCGTATGTCTCGAACAATAAAAAAAAAATGAATATCAATGAGGTACAGTCAAAACTGCATTCAATATAGGACCTTAATTAAACTCGAATCTTGTGACGATTTTGATGACGGTTAGATTTCCCAAGAAGTACTGACAGTAAACATGTCACAAAGACCAAAAGTTAAACATAGGCACGTTTAACGTGCATGAGCTATTTTGAATGCTTTATTGTAACCTGACCAAGAGTGATGACTCTACCTTTTTCATCCTAAATGTAATCTGGGTTTTTGTGCGAAATTGGGTATTGAGGTACATAAATGAAAACACGAAACGCTCAGCTGAGTCGATCCCCATGCTATATATTCACTTTCCTCTGTCTTTCCCTGATACATCTTGTGTAAGCTAAACAAATTGTTAAAGTACAATAAATATCGACTCACCAAACGTTGATTAGAAGGAAAACTCTAAGGTTTACTAGGAAATTCTTAAGAAAATGTGACTTATCGAATATCGAATAGTTACACAATAAGAGGATTTTTTTTTATTTTTTATCATTGTGGTAGATGGTTGCATCATCATAATTCACGAGGTTTTCACGTGCGATTCTACTCAGAGAAACAGTCTTTAACTCTGACAACTTAATTCTTCATGTCTTAAAAGCTATTGCTTCTTAAAAGACAAGAGTTTTTTTTAAGCATAGGTTACAAAACGAAACCCTTTCGTGGTCCGTACGTGAGAGAATTCGACTTATCACACAGTAATCTAGTAAACAGGATTATAAAAATAACTCATACACACAATTTGCACGTGAAGATGTTGGACTTTGCCCCTCTTAAAATTTGTACGTGAAAGAACGCATATTGTTTACGAGATTACTTCGCTCAAACGATTTTAACAAAATAATGACCTCCTTTTCTAACATCTGCAATAAAATTATGCATCATTCATTACTTTACTTCTAACAAAATGATTGTCTGCTCAAATGCTGATTTCTACTCATCTCATGTTACTCCACACAATGAAACAATCTCTAATTATTTTGTCAACTGGCAACTTCCAAGTTTATTCGCTAACGCAAAAGTTACGCATCTTTACTTAACCACTGGGTAAATTAAATACTATGTTTTAATTGCTTTTATGACAGCAAACATGTATCAGATATGGTTTCACTTAAGCTGCCGGAACGCGAATTTAAAGGTCTGTTGAACTTTGTACGAGAGAAAATAAAGCATGTTTACAGAATTATATTAACTCGGTGCAGCTTTCAGCTCTTGTTCAAGCTTCTAAAAACACAATTACGCATACTTCCAAGATAAAATCAATACTTAAATACCATTTAATATTAATGTTTCATTTTTAGACCTTTGAAAACTGTGATTTTTTGTAATTCACTTTGAAGCAGGTGGTGAAAGATAATTCACACACATTGTGCCGTTTGCCATAGCCAAATTAAGTCATAAATGTCTTAAACCAGCAGTCACACTAAAACATGAACCATTAAACAGCTGCATCACTGTGCTCACCGTTTGAATAATGAAGATATTTCAACCTTATGCTTCTAAACACCTTTAGCCGTATTAAAACACGACAAAATTATGAACAGCAAACATTACCAGAAATTTAAGACAAAATGGCGGACGCCCAGACTCGACCCAGACCTTCCGCTCTCTAAGAATGGCCGCCGATCGTTATAGAGAAATGTATGGAGAAAATTGAAGAAGTGGAAATTTCAGATCTGAAGTAGCACACACGACATTTGCCGACCTCTAAATGTAAAGTGTACGTACCATATCATTATTTACGGTAGTTTTGGTCTCTCGAAAGTTCGCCAACGGGCCGCAAACAACACATTTTACGAACGGCTGTTACAGTTCCTTGAGCTCTCTAATTCTTTCAAAAAAGCTTAGAGGTGCCTACCTTCTCTCCACATTTTAGAACATTTCGTTGATGTGAATCCTTGGTGCCGACCTCTCTAATCATCGATCGATGTTCAAACTTAAAAACGTGATAAAAATCAGCCTTGATCCATTCCCCAAATGGCCGCAAAATTTGCGATAAAAGAGGTAAAAATACATCCATTTCTGCGATAAAAGCGGTACAAAACGCACCACTGCGCTTATCATTCCCTGTGAAAAGTAGGGTTTCTGTCTCCAGTGTGTTTTGATCGCCATCTTTACAGGTAGGTACTTCATATATGATTATTATTATACAGAATATCGCTGGCTAAGTATACTGTGGGCCCTGATTTTTGAAAATTATTTTTACTCTGCCAAGTCACGCATGAAACGAAGTTGTTTCTTCTCTCTAAAATCGTCATTTGAACAGGAGCCCGGACTCTAGTTTCCCCTTTTTCATTCTCCCTTGTATTGACTACCTCAAAAAAGAAATTAAATTGATTCAGATCCTTTAATAGTGTGTCATTTCAGTCCTTGTTTTTTCTACGTACTGCTTTCTTTATGCCGCCATCTTGATAATTTGAAACCGCGTGCCAAATACTTCGCGGGCGCAAAATGTCGCCGATTTCTGGTAATGAATGGCGGTCTGAAAATGCCCTTGTTTGACCTTTAGTAAAGCAATGCCATGTTTAGATGTCAAAATCTCATTGGTTCTTACCATAGTACCTCATAGTACCTTATACCTCATTGGCCCCTGCAACACACATCCTTACATACAAAGCCACAAAGCCACAAAGTCACAATGCCACAAAGATACATACGCTCACACCACCGACATATGAGCTATTTTTTCAAAACAGCTCAAAAATTATTAGAGCACTCAAGTTCTGGCTAAAAGCAAATTCTTGTACAAGATGAGTTACAATGTTAGTCCACGCAAAAACAAGAACTTCTACAATTTTCCGATACACAAACTTTGTATCGCTAAAATACTCAAGGGAACACTTTTCTATTCCAACTGTTAACGGCGTGGTAGTCGCCCGCTGATCGTTATTAATCCACTCCCGAAATATGGCTAAATCAGCTATCCACAAATTATTGACAGAAATCCTCTACGGCATCAAGAAACTAATTTACATCCGATTTATAGACAAACACTAGAAAAAGAACATTTTGCTCAAAAGCTACCCATCAGGACTCCATCAGCGATTCATTCTATGCCAAACTTTGCGGTTCTTGAGGGGGAATCAAGACACGAGTGGAGAGCCAAACAACAACAAGCAGCCATGTTCGTGTCAGAAATCATTGAGAAACTTGCTCTTTCACCTCGTTCAGCGAATCAGTCTCCACTTTAAATCACCAGATCTTTACTTATTTTGTACAGCGAAGGTCTTTCCTAAGTTTCTGCTATCATTTGAATCTCAAGAAAGCTTTTAAAGTGAAGAATTTGGTTCCTACGACTATGCACCAAGGGTCGCTGTCTTTGGTCGTGTGCTCTTTATCAAGTCTGCATGCTCATGCAAGTTTGCATGCTCATGCAAAAGAAGACCCCTGTTGTGATTGGGAACGTTTAACGGTATTTTCTCAGCAGCTACCACGAGAGCCTTGGATACCTGAAAATTCTTCAAGGCCGTTAACTGAATTTCTTCAGTTCTAATACCGAAACAACACTAGATTTTCGGGATGAAGTAGATATAAAAGAAGCAAAAAGTTTTGGTTGGATCAAAACAGCGTGCGCTGTGAGGCCCAAATAGCCAGATTTTAGCTACTCCGGCGCAGAGTTTCCTAGAGCGCGCATTCCCAAACCCGTAAGCACTGGGGTCGAGAATGGATAGAGACCGTAATCAAGACTAAAGAGCAGACTTGCTTTGCAATAAAAAGGGCAACTGTACTAATATTCTCAATACTACCGTATCAAGCTGTATTAGAAAAACTGTACGTACCGTCATCCTGATGAAGACTATCTTGGCATGACAGAGCAGGCAATCCACCAGTCTGTACAAGCATTCATTTTCCAAATGTTCAGGAAGATCAGCTTTTTTCACCAAGACGCCACACTCAGGATGTACACAGGGAAGTTTAAGGAATTCGCAGCCGTTTGTATGGGCCTATTAAGATATTAAGTACGTAGATTAATTGATTGTGATTTCAACGATGATGAATTTTAATTTGTAAGTGTCAAGACTGATATGGTCACCCGGATCGTTCAAAAGCTAACTGACCAAGAAAATTAATTCCATAAGTTCTGACCAGCTAGGGATTAGTGGTACCAAGTAACAAACGTATGCACATTCTACATTTTGCATTTTCTAGTTGAGTAGACATGTACAGAACTCCATACCTCTAAATTTCTGACCTCTCCTTTCCACTTGCATCCATCCTCCATGAATGTGCAGAAAACTATGAGAGCGAAAACTTCACGACGCATAAAGTTGTCTGGAAAGATCTGTTTACAGAAAAAAAATGAGGGCTAACGAGTGCCTTCAATGTTATTTAGAATTGCTAGGTCTTAAACCGGTATCGCTTTACTTTCCCTCCATCCCTCGACATATATCTAACTGCTTAACCTCCTAAGCCCCTTCAAAAACTCGAGCTTAGTTTGGGGCGTACGCAATCCAAACAAAGCCTTTGCGGACGGAATTTATCCTTACTAGGCTTTTTTCCTATCA
>OZ037994.1:35104351-35144351 GCA_964035705.1 Porites rus
ACGCATGAGCAGAATAGTATTTGCAGCCAAAAACAGTTGAACGACATTGCGCATGACCACACCATTATTTGTTGGCAGTTATTTGCAGGTCACGTGGGGGCTCTCGGCCAATGAAAAGGAAGAAACATTTGCATCGAATGATAAATAACAACTATTCACCTCAGTGTCGGTGCCGAGGCCGCGAAGCGGCGAGGTAAATAGCCACCACCACGACCGAACGGCCGCGGTGGTCGCTTTTTCTTGCCGACAAGTAAAACTTTTGAAGGCATTTTTTTTGGCGCTTGCGGGGAAATTTCCTCAAAGGAGTTGTGAATTCTTTTTGTTTTTAAAGTCATTCCGTAAAATAGACTATTAAATTTAGTTTTATGCTTATTTATGAACAAGTCGAATAAATAAAACAACGCAAGAGTTAAGCTTTATTTGCATTTGTAAACAAAAAACTTTTCACCGCTTTTATCGATAAATTCAAGTCAAAAAGACAAAGCTTTACCTGTTAAAACTTCCGAACCGAATTTGTCACCTTCTTCGTGTATTTCGGGAACAGCTTGCTTGATAAGTTGTGAAATTTCTTTGTTTGTTACGGCAGCTAACCGGGAAGGCATTTTGCTCGCAACTTATGCGAGTTTGGAGGCGCTCGCTCGGAGGAACTGGAGGCGAATCAGTGAATAGTGCAGGATATTCACTGATTGAGTAGCCAATCAGAGCGCGCGAAAAACACTATTCACTGTTTTAGTATATACTAAAATACATTAATTATACAGTTGACTCCCGATAACTCGAACCCTCGCTAACTCGAACCAAAGTAGATTTTCCTTGGATTTCCCTCTTACATTTACTGTAATTTTACCCTCGGTAACTCGAACCCTCGATAACTCGAACCTCCCGCTAACTCGAAGTAATTTTTGTTTCCCTTCAGATCATTTCTATACAGTTTTATCCTCGATAACTAGAACCATGTTGTAAGCGCGTGACAATTCGGGAAAAAAACCGTGAAGTGAAGCCCGGAACATTGAATTTATTTCAAAACATCCGAGTAAATTCTTTGTCTTTACTTTTTTGTCACTCCAGTTCATATTCAGTGTCCATTCCTGTATACTTTGTTGCCAAGAGAGGATAAAGGGGACAGAGAAGGCATCCCCTATACACACCTTATTCCATATGTAATGCGTCGCGAGTAATTTTTAGAATCGGTATAAAGATACCTCGCGCGCTGCGTGGATGTTTCGTGGAGGTTTCGCATGATTAAACGCCGTGCAAAACATGTCGGGCGAAAGGCAATGAAAGCGTAAAGAGTTCGAGAGCATTCCTGAATACTGAAGCGAAATGAGTCGGCGCTCACCTGGGAAAAGGGAATCGCTGGACTCTTTGACAACCCGTGAAATCAGTTTAACTCGAAGTTGTCGTAACCTCAGTGCTTTAATAAAATGAGAAATTTCGCCGGTCTACTGAAACCGGTCGTTTGTACAATAAAGTAAGTGGGATGCCAAGTGTTATTTTTGTTGAATAATAAAAGACTAATAAAAGAATAAATATCAAAACAGAAATTGCTCTCTTCAAACTGTAAATTATAAATAATCCTGAGAGAATATTCAGTGTGTTAAGGATTTTCCTGCTGTACAGTTAGCTCTATACAAGAGAGGAAGGGCGATTGTTTTTTAATTTCCATTTCGCTGATACCGCTTTAGTAGAAATCTCTCTTTAGTCGTTTTCGTCGACAAAACGAATAGCAATATCGCTCTCCGCGTCTTCCGCCACTTTTTTCAGCGTCAATTCGTGAAGGACGCGTGGCTGTGAGCATGGGTCATCCACGCGGAACACATTCGCGCTATGTGATTAGCTGTTGTCTAATCCCCTTGGGATCTGTGGTCTTAAAAAGAACTCGAGACGAATTACCTACAGAAAAGGGTGTGTAGGAGGGATGCCTTCTCTGTCCCCTTTATCCTCTCTTGGTTGTAACTAAAAATAAATGCCTCTACCCACTGGACCACCTCGATGAGCGTTAACATTACTTGTTTAAACGAGGTATATATTCCTTCCCTATGGTGATTGACAGTTTTCAAGGATGACTTTTTTGGTTTCCGCGTAGAATTAATTCTTTAACTGATCGAAGCCAGACGTAAAGCTCACAATAAATCCATTAATACTCTTTCAGGCTTGGTCCATGCCGCAGAACGTTTAAGAAATTTATGAACTATCGATAGCGCGGCTACCGACTGAACAGTGTGACCGTACGATTCTCGCCCTGCTCGTAAGGTGTCTTTTTATCAGTCGGGGAAAACATTAACACTACATTGTTTATCATTATATCCATCGTTTTAGGTTAGGGTAAGCAAACCATTTGGCTTTTAGCGTTAGAAAAACTGCTGCATGGTCTCTCGGCCCCGGAATGAAGAAAAACAATATGGCCGCCAAATACATCCTTTTAGCGGAGCTCTCGCGCGCGAAGCGCGCAGCGGAGCACCATGGGTAAAGAAATGTGGTAAACTACCCATCCGAGAAAATTTGGTAATCACGTGACCGTACACCGACCGCCCGCCCGACCGTCCGTCCGCACCACAGACATACCAATGTAAAATAATTCAATTAACAGGTAAGGCAACCCAAATGCAACTCAAGGTTTTATTTGGAAAGAAATCGCATGGCCGCCCGGACTTTTAGAAAGAAAAAACAACAACAAAGTCGTGTCTTTTTCAACGTTATTTTTTATGTTTACACTCACGTGGATAACAGAGAAACTGAGCTAAAGCTAGTTTCTGAGAACAAAAGAGAAGAATTTTGTAGGAAGAAAAACATGAAAATTCAAAGCGGCTGTGAGACAATGAGAAATGCTACTGGCCAGCAAGGTGAAACTGAGCGCGGCAGTGAAAAATAAAAGCGAACATCAACACAGGAGACAAAATATTGGATAAGAATTCCTCCATAAAAATAATGTGCAACTAGGAAGTTTGACGTTTAGTCCTACAAAACAGCGTTGTAGTTGTGTAAAACAACGGCAAAGAAGGACGAAAAGCGTGCTGCACGTGCAAATTTTGTTGTTTTGCTAATTAGAAAAAAAAGTGTGCTGCACGTGCAATTTGTTTTTTTTGCTAATTAGATCTATTGATGCCATTTCCATTGGCCTCTCCGTTTAACATTAGACGATTTAATTTTTTTTTGTTTACAAGTTTTATTAACAAGAGCTTCGCTTTTAGTCCTGGCTAAATCTATATATTAGCTTTGAAAGTTCTCCTTTATTAACAAACCATGAACATTTATTTCGGCAAACAAACAGTTAAGTTGAAGACGGATTTTACAAGTCTCAAAAGTAGGTCTCCTATTCGATTTTAATTTGCAATATCGGTCGATCTGCGCAACCTTTAAACTTCTGGCTCAGTTTTCGTTTGCTTCTGCTTTGAAAATGGAATAATAATTACTCAGGGGTAATACAGTGTAAAGATTTGTAGAGAAAAAAAACAAAAAACTTGCAGATTTATGGCGAAAAATGTACTAAAATATAATATTCAAAACGCTCTGATCACGTGACTGATGACGTCATGTCCCTCTTTTGGTAATGAAAAAACTTGTAAGGTAGAACATTACTTTCCTGAAAATTTTCTCTGCCGTGTGATGAAACGTCAACTCTCTACAGCCCTCGGCCTAGTCTCCCGACTTTTTCGCTCATGTCCATTGCCCCCTTAAATTTTAAATACCGGACGTAAACTGGTTATTTTTTATTGCTCCACAAACCAAAACCTCAAATATGCTATTTTATTTTAACCCAATGGTGAAATCTTGTCACAGCAACAAAAACCCTAATTCAGCGATGGTCACGTGGCAGATGACGTCATCGCCCTAGATGTGACATGAGAAGATATTTTATGGAAATGCTATCTTGCTGTGGTCTGACATTCTTCTACATATAAAATTGTCAAAGTCATTATAAAGCCGTAAAAAAAATTGCCTCAAAGAAATTCTGGGATAATTAGTATGATGATTATAATTTACTTTTATAATTATCATTATTATTATTATCATCATCATCTACATTTAATTTGATTTACTTGGTCGTTTTGTTCTGTCTTCCAGCTTTATCATATTCTCGAAGCTGTTATAAACTTACTGGATGAGGTTTCTCAGACAGGACTGACAATAGAAATGACCACAGCTTGTTTGCATGGCCTCTCTCAGTAGTAGTCCGCAGCATGAACAAAAGTACTTCGCATCAATCTTCGCCTTGTCAGGATTTGCCAAATGATACCCTGGCATGGTGATCAGTCAATGGAGTACCCTTACCAAAAGATCATAAAACTTTGCCCAGAGAAATAATTCACAACTGCACAAGTCTTCTCCTATGGCTCTTCTAACAGGCCCACTGGATTCACTTTTGATAAGCTAACTAAAAAGGCAAAGCAAAGTTCAACAGATATCATATTTAATGAAGTAACAAGAAATTGCGTACTATCCTCAAAGATCTTTAGACTCATTTATCAAAGGGCTGTCACTGGCATAACCACATAACTGCATTGATCATTGTTTCATCGAGTGTGCAAGGACGTAGGGACGGCGGAACATTTTTTTTTCCAAGTAGGGGACTGATAAGTGACAGGAAGTGGAAAGGCTAAGGAGACTTTCTTATTAAAAAGTCGGATTAACATTTTGACCTCCACGAGAAGTAAGTGTTAATGTTGGCTTAAATTGATCCAAAAAGTCTTTATTTTCTCAGAAAAAGCTAGCCTTCCGAATTTCTTCACGCGTGAAGAAAACATCAAGAAAACTACAGCTATCGACTTAAAAGTAATAATAAGGACGAAAACTTTGATAACATACAGGATAAAGAAAGATGACAATGAATGACTAAAAAGGTTTTAAAATTGCATGGTGCAATTATCGGTTTAGGAAGAGTGTTTCCATTGAATAGCTTCCTTTATCTTCAGATGAAAAATAGTGGCAGAATGATCCAGAATATCGAAAAAATTAGGTAAACATAAACCTTTGCATTTTACGTCTTGCAGGTGTTTGTGTGAGGCCCTATCGGTTTTTCCCATTGAATTCAAAAAACACATGCAAGTTAAATTGTTTCGATATTCTGGATCATGCTGTCACTCCTTTTCAACTCAAGATAAAGGAAGCTTTTCTAGCTTTTGTAGAAAGCTAAGCTTTGTAGCCAAGCATGAATTTTGATCTGATATATGGAAATTAGTCCATTGCGCTGTCAAAACATGTTCTTAAGCATAAAAAATATCGTTTTTCTTGAAATTAATTTAAAAACTTTTTTGCAATAAGGTGTACAACAGCATGTCAAGGTAATTCTCGTTTTAAAATGAAATAAAATAGATATAGTCTATGTATTTGTCAATGCAACTACCATCGAACTTCTTACAGCTAGATCGTTCCAAATGAAAATCAATTTTAAAAAGTGATTGCATCAGCAGAAATATTAATACCTTAGAGTATTATTTCTTAGTTCACACCTCTAAATGATCGGTTATGACGATACTAGCAATGCAACGGTTATCGCAGGCGAGACCTGTAAAAGGAGACAAAACATGCGTAAGCAAAATGAGCCTTCAGTAGGTGGCTCGGTTAACTGAATAAAACGAAAGGCGCGCAAGGACGCAGACCATTTCGTATGACGATTGCACATGTGGACTTGTAATGTAAATGCTTTAGATCTACAGCACAGTGCTTATCAAGTGGCAACTTACATCGCGACTATGGTATTCTGCCGACGCTCACTGGGAATTTTTCTATCCACTGTAAATAATATTAACGCCAACTTTAGTTCTGAACGTCTTATTTACGTTTTGAAGCGCATGCGTTCAAAAAAATATATAAGAAATTACACCTGACAGCAAGTTCACACCCTCATTATTGGGCAGGCATTATTGGCTCAAAGAACTAGGGCTTTATTTTTCATTTCAGCCGAAATTGGCAAAAACAGCTTCAAACGATGATTAAGAATTTAACCTTGGCATAAGTATATGGCGCAACGATGATGTCACAGCCTTTTGTCTTAATAATGTCAATAATAAAATGCTGAGGAATCTCTTTAAGATAAGGTTGTTTGCTATTTTTTGATATTGGACTTACCGGTTGGACAGGTTTTCTAGTTCAATCTGAGTAGATGAAAGTCTTGCTTTTTAATTGGTTGACTGAAAACAAAAGTATTCATTGGTTGCTTCACCTTGTCGACCTTTATTGATGAGATTAAGACAAAAAGTTGTGACGTCAACGACCTTAATGTCTTCTCCCGCAGGACAACGAGATTCCCCACAAAAAAGGGGTTAATTCGGTGAGCCCTATACTTCTTTTGACTAAAAGTACTTTACGCCAGGGTAAAACGTCGAACTTTGCAAAGGAAGACCTAATTTTAATGAGCAAAATCTGTACTTCTAGCTCATTGGAATTAGATTCGTCTCTCGTAAAGTTTGTAGTTTAAGCCTTGCCTTATGTTCATTCACAAAACTAGGAAATAATCAAAGAATGTCATATAAAGCTATTGTGAAGTAAGGAGAGACAAATAATGAAACTTCCCTGGTGGCTGGAAACATTCATGTTCATGTTCATAAACAGAGCTTACCTAGGCCCTCATCTACAAGCCATAGACGTTGTCGTTGAATTACGGAATTTGTTGAGACCAGGTGTCGGGCAATCGATCGATCGCGTAGTTCTAGGAAAGAACGCGGAAATGAAAGTGAATATATATATGATCTTTCTTCATATTTGAACTGTAGGGAAAAAGAGAGTTAACACGTGAAACGTCATCACAATTGCGACTTAAATTGGTAGTTACGACAAGAAATCCTTTAAAAAAGTCGTGCTTGAACAGTTTTCTTTTTGCAAATCCTTAAATTATAAGTTGCTGACACAACTGCGTTGATCTTTCACCTGTTAATAATTCATAATTTTGTGGTTAACCAAGGTGGCCTTCTTGTCCCGTGGTCGCGAACAAAGCTAAGAGTCTAATAAGTGCAGGTGTTTGTGTTTTTCGGTTGGTTTTGCTTTGTTTTAGTAAAGTTCTTTGCTTAGCGGATTGGCCTTACATCCAACACGCCCGCTGAAAGCGGTCACTCAATCCAAAATTCCGGAGTGTAAAAACTTAAAAAAAAGCCATCATTTTCAAGTAAGGGTATAAGTTAATTGCCGGTCTCCCAAGACATAAGTACGGGTGGACCGTCGCAGGTAAAATAGCCAGGCTTTGCGCTACCGAGTAGAACGAGAACGCTCTCAAAGCGATGCCTTTTCTAAAAGGTTTGCCTGTAACCGTATCCTTACTCCCTATTACTGCAGGTAAAAACAAGAATGTCCTAAAAGACATCTAAGAAATTGATGAAATTTTTTCCTCGCTGATCGGTCGATGAATTATGGCAAATCGTTTGGATCTGTGAACACCAAATTTTAAAGAAAATGCGAAAAGCAATATGGTAATATAGATCCTTTTTTTAAAAATAAATAATCCCTGATTCTTGATGAAAAGAGCCTGCAACTATACATAACACTAAAATCCAGCTAGAGGTACCCGACGCCATCTCTGAGGGATAGCCGTTGAGTGGCTGATATGATAGGTTATGCGCATGCCCGCTTTTAAATTTCTGAGAAATTTGTAAAGACCCAGGCCTTAATCTATTTATCCTGAGGGCACAGACGTATTTCCGGTCGTCGCTTTTCTCCACCGGATATTCGGTTGTGTTCGAAGGCTAGAATCTTGTCGAGTAGGGTGGATCCTGATTTGCAACATACGCTTACAGCCGTACAGCAATATAATTAGGTGTATATCAAAATCTGTACAACGCTTATTTCAAAAAATATATGTAAACTAGCATTTAAACGACCTTTGCATAGAATTGTATTTCTTCACCAACATCTACACAAAATCCACGAATGTTGGACAAGTCTGGCAACGGGTGAATCCGATAACCAGTAATTTTACCGATTGCATCACATGTTGGCTGGGCACAGGTCAGGGGCACCCAACGACAATTTTCGGAAAATATCTGTTCGGAAGACGATTTGAGATCTAGAATTTTCGGAACATTTGTTGTAAAATTTCTTGCTTGCCTGCCTCTCCTAGGATTTTCGAACATCTAAAAAATGGTATAATTGCCTATTATTAACGGATTTTTACCCTAAAAAGGTCACCTAGCATTTTCGGGAGCCTTTTTTCTGGCTGGAATTTTCGAAGAGGTAAGTTTTGATCCCTATAATTTTCGGATCACTAGCCTTTCAGCTAGGAAATCCGAACAGATGGAAAAATTTTAGGGGATAAAAATATGCTTATATCTACCGTTTAAATACTAAAATACGTTTAACAATGCTATGTTTAAGTGGTTTTGAAGGCCCAAGCTCACTACAGCAAAGCGGACGTGACTCTTGCTTGCGAGCGGTGTTGTGTTACAAACGGTTATTTACAAAGGCTTGAGTAGAATGTAAACGGTTTTTCTTAAAAAGGAGAAAAACTGTTATGTTTTTAAATAAAATCTACTTACTTTATTGCCTTGTTGTATTCTTTAATTTGTTGTTTGCCCGCGTCTCAGACCGTTTTGAAGCGTTTTCGGCGAGTTAGCGCTAGTCTTTCTCTTACCAGTCAGGAACACCAAAATAGCGCTAACTCGCCGAAAACGCTTCAAAACGGCCTGAGACGCGGGTAAACAACGAAGAATACAACAAGGCAATAAGGTAAGTCGATTTTATTTAAAAACATAACATTTTTTCTCTCTTTTAAGAGAAACCGTTTACATCCCATACTAGCCTTTGTAAATAACCGTTTGTAACACAACACCGCTCGCAAGCAAGAGTCACGTCCGCGTTCCTGTAGTGAGCTTGGGCGGCCTGTGGGCTGAGTGTTGCTTTTGAACACTTTGTATTCAACACTTTAAATCTGTAGTTGAAGAAACTATATCACGAGAAGATCTAATACATATCTGATATGTTAAGTTGTCGAGTGATGCAGCGGATTAAGAATGTGAATTATGAATAAGTAAAGAAAAAAAGTAATTAAAAAAAGCTACCAAAGCAGACCAACAGTCGACTGTAACGGTGTCCTTTCAGTGTCCTTTGCAGCCTATTACTCATTCGATGTCGGTTTAAAGGAACAGTATGCCGTTACTGCACAAGCACCAAACTTTGATTTTCGGACAGAATGTCGCAAAATCAAAAGATGCGAGGAGAGTAAGAGAACCTTGAAAAATCCGTTTGCATCGCGCTTGACCGAGTTCAACACTACACTACAGCTTCTCAGGATTACAGATCGGTGATATATAGTTCCCTTAAGTTTCGATTTGGGCGAAATCGGGATTTTTTGGCGTTACTTTTATTGCCGTTGGCCGGAGGACCAAAAGATGGGAAACGCTTTGATGCCGATTGAAGGCTTATTTCTTCTGCCAGCATGCATCCATCCAACCTCAGATAACTGTGAAAGGAATACGCAGAAATGAAAGAGCAACAATAAAGACTGTACGAAAGAAACCATGGAGACATTGATGTGACTAAGGAGATCTAGATCTTGTGGAATTAAGCTTCGTGAAGCAGAATGTTCTGCAATGATGCGTTAGTAAACTTTTAAATAAACTCCCCTACGGCCGACAAAATCAACATCAATCAAGGGCACTCGTACATGTTTAGAAAAACTAGTGCAATAAAATCATAAGATAACTTTTGACTAACCTTTGCGATGATTTTTAGCGTTGACAGTGCCGTAGCCAGACCAAACGGCCAACCGAGGCAGGCGGGAGTTGCTAGGGGGGTTCGGGGGCATGCCCCCCCCCCCGAGAAATTTTGAACTTTAGTCTCTCGGAAATGCGATTTGCAGCGTTTTCTGGGCCTTTCGGTAACTTTTTTTCGAGTCAATTTAAGTGGAATTTAAAAAGCAATAATCAGAAACAAGCTACATAATCTGGGTGACCGTTAACCTCGCCAATGGTTTTGATCAGTATTTGTTCAAAAAAAATTTGAGTTAACGTACGTAGCCCCTTGAGATCGATAATGTGGTAATTTTTTCATAGTATATTTACTGAATTGCTGAATTCTTTGTAATATCATGATGCGTTAAAAATATCCGATGATCGCTTACGTAAAATAAAAATGATCGGCGAAATTCGTCAAAATTTTACCGAGGCGAGTGCCTCGGTTGGCCTCATACTAGCTACGGCGCTGGTTGAGTTTGCATTTTTATTTATATCTTTCCAACGTTTGAGACTAGACCGCGAGCAAATTAGGCAAATATTACTGGACTTGGAACAATTGACCTCTGACACGAGGCTCACATTAGAAAAGCTGTTTTTAAAGCGTGCGGAACGAAATTTTCGGGTCACGAGGCGGTCCTGCAGGCGATAAAATCGCCATGAGTCTTCGTGCCGCGAGCCAAATTTTAAATAAGACGAAAGACTTCTTCAAAAGTCTAAAATATTACTTGAGAATGTAAACAACAAATCTCTGTTGGCGGTGAGGTCCGGAAGGAAATATTGTCGAGTCAATTTCACCGTTCTATTGTCTTTTGAAGAAAAAACAGATGACGCTAGCGCGTGTGCATAATCGGGACAATGTCCTCCCATACCCTTCGAAAAAACACAATTCTATATTAACTAGGAGGCTCATACCGATTGACATGCCGGATCTAAATTGTCGAAAAGTTGCAAGCAGCCCTAGATGAATTCACACCAACATCACGCCAAAAAGAGATGTTTTACCAGTCGTCTGCAAACGTATACAAAACTATGTATATGTAAAAGGTATAAACAAGGTCACACCAGTGTCATGTGCCAAATAAACAGCTTATAAGTGATCAGTGGCCCTATCGTTCCTGTTGTTTCATTTGTTTGTTTGTTTTGTTTTCTTCTACTTCACCTTGTTCTTCTCCGTTTAGTGTACTAGTGTCATCCGATCGACTCGAATTTTCGGCATTTTCAAAAAAAAGTAAAACGCAGTTATACCCTAATTTCGGATGAATTCGAAGGGGACTCGAAAGGACGTCTTTTTTTCTTAGGCTGGCAGTTAAACATATATTTCACGTTAATTAATTCTTTGTATCTGAAAAATAAGAGTTGTAACAGCAATTCGTAGCATGGTTCCGGCGGTGCATCCTTTTTTTGCCTAGACTACAAGCAGTCTCTCTTTTTTCTGTAGTCCGTCGAGCAAAACGCGAGACACGCAAATGGCCACGAAAAAAGAGAGACCACCCGCAAAGCCAGGGAGAATGGTCTTCCACGGTCTAGCGATTTTTTTTTCTTTTCTTCTCGGGCTGCCGCCCTCGTTTCGCGCGTCTCGCGGCTTCGCCTCTCGCGCGCGCGTCCACTCCCTAACTAAACCGGAAGAAAAAGAGAGACTGCTCGCAGTCTATTTTTTGCCGTGTTGTTTCACTTTTTTTTCGAAATTGACCATCACATTTCCGTCAAAACAAGTACTGTTGTTGTTGTTTCCAGGCTCCAGACATCTTGTTTTTATAATTTTTTTTGAGATTTTGAAAAGAATATAATTTTATGTACTCAACCGCCAAAAAGTTATTACTTTCTCTAAACGGCAAAACTAACGAACAAAACGTGCGAACAAAGAACGAATAATTAGTTAATTTGTAAAACTGGTCCATACGTAAACCTAAACCAGCCAAGCACGAGAGAAGTGTGACAAGTGCATGACAGCTTGGGGCTCGTGAAACACATTTTCGAGGATACATATAAAATAACTGAGTATGTACTGGCAGAGATCTCTTCGAAGAAGTCTTAAGAGTCTGGCGAATAAGTTACTATGCCAATTAAAAGGTCACAACGAACACCTAACTCGGTCCCGTACCAGAGTCATTAAAAAAAATTTCAAATATCATTTATATAATGTTGTGGTCAATGTTGTCACGCATGATGTATTGTTTATCCACAAGTTGCGATCATGGATATCTTATGCAATCGAGATCCCTACTGACAGTTTCATTTCACTCGATCTCGTACCCTAAGATTCCATAAAGGTTGCCTTCAGTTACCCACGAGTTAAGAACCCTCACGTTTTTCAAGAAAAAAAGGACAAAGTAGCTGAGGAGGACCTTGGAATCTATTCAATACTTAAAATATATTAGCTGCTTAGGAATTCGCTTCGGTTGCACATTATTAGGTCCATTCTCAACTGTTTTCTACTTGTCGTAAATTTTGGATGGTCGTAAAATATAAAGCGCGAAGAATCCTCGTGTAAGTGGCTTGTGGTTCATACCATGAAATTGCAACAACCATAGTTTGAAACTGAACATTTATTCCGAGTTACTTTATTTCTGCGTTATACCCTGAACATTTTAGATAATGACAGTTATGCAAAACAAAGATTTATTATCCTTAACAAGCCGAGTGAATATCAGGGCCCGGGCTGTTCATGCTCCAAACTTTACAAGACTGCAGCTGAAGTGGCCCGATCATAGTGTTATACACCGTGTGGCATTTGGGGAATACCCAAATGCCACAACAGAAGCTGTGTTTGCTGACTAGCGTGATATACAATTCATGTATTGTAATTATGAAATTAAAACCCAAATAATACCTTCGGCCACAAACCTTAAGTTGCCGCTAACATACAGGTAGGTCGTAGCCTTATTGTCCATTCGGACCGTTTACCAGCTCCTACGTCAAATGCATTGTTCAAAACAGACGTCGTAAGTTCTATTTGCGGAGCTGCCTTGCAAAAAGGAGTAAATACCAAAGTTATGTGACGTTTGTTCTTCTTCGCCTCCCTTGAAGCACCTCGATCGAGAGCACTTGCGCAGTGACTTGATGAGGCTTGGTCAAAAGGTGAAAAATGTAATGATGGGCGGGAGGCCTTCGAAAGAGAATGGCTCTATTGAATGCCTTAGGTACTGGATTGGGGCTAGTTCTGGCCGTGGTTTAACCGAAAGAAACGAGAAAGGTATAAAAGGGCCTTTGAAAGAAAATAATTAATCATTCTGATCCGGTAAGTTTAACTGGCAACATCTTTATACTTGATTTATATTCGAAAGAAATTTGATATTTATCTTCACTCAATAGAGTACTTACTCAAAACGAGCTCAAATGTCTCACTTTATGCATCGTTTTCTGGCGGAAATAAAGAATAGGAGCCAGATTGTAAGCATAAGTAAAACCGGGTTTCTAAAATAAAGTCGCTTGAATAACAATAAAATAGCGACATCTGTCGACGTGGTAAACTCTAAACACTCTCTAAAGAAATTAAATTCTTGTATTGATTCGGTGAAGTTAGAGTAGCTCTTTAAGAAACTTCTTAAATTTGTGGGAGATTCTTTTTCGTTTGCATTGCAAATTGTTCTTTTCAGTTTTTCTCCTTGCAGTTGGTTTTACGTGGAAATCGAAAGACCATAATAACCCTCACAATTATTTGTCATCTCATCTCGGTTTTCCTATCAAGATAGAACCTCGAAGCACCAAAGAAAACCCGATAAAATTGATTTACTGAGTAAACCAGTTTGACAAGTTTTCAGTTCTTATGAGCAACAACGTTGCTTCAGTCGCGCGAAACTGTGGGTGGACTTTCAAAGGAGTAACGTTAGCCTGTCACACATTCTCGACGCATGCATGCACATGTGCACAAATAGTATCGTGGAATATTTTTATTCGTCCATTGTATTTTAACTCGCCCTTTAGGCAAGCCAAAATACAGTGTGATTCGTAAAAATATCCCCCGATACTACCCACTAACTAAACCGTGTTCAATCAAATCATAAAAGGTATAGACGTTTATTGATGTAGCCAGAAGCAAGGAATTGTCGATTCTAGCATGAAAGGGGGAATACTAAGCTGATTACCAGCGATTTCCGGCGCAAGACCCGTAACACTTTCTGCAACCCAACGATAAGTGCTGTATTCATATCTGTTTAGGTTTCTTTTGCGCTTCGCTTAAAATTGTGTATCACAAACATATTCCTAGTGGATGTGTAATTTGTTGTTATTTTTTTTGTCTGCGCATGTCATAGACTGATTATCGGCGAATTTCATTCTCAGTCTCATTTGTTCCTAAAAGTAAAAATTATGTGGAAATTCTCTAATGATATAAACTCACCTGGCAAGAACGTAAAGCAGTCCTTAATAACTGAATTTTAATTCCGCATGGCATATTAAAATATGCCATGTGGAATTCTCGCTTGGTGTCAAAAAGAGACGCGCAACACTATCAATACACGTGTCGGCACAGAGTATGGATTCTGGATTACACACCGTGGATTCCGGATTCCAGGTACTGATTCCAGTCTATGTCATTGGAACTTGGATTCTGGATTCCGGATTTCAATCGTTCAGGGATGAGATTCCGGATCCCTTGAGCTGTATTACCAATCACAAAGCCAAGGATTCCGGTTTCAACAAGCAATTTGGATCCCCTTAAAATTTATCCTTTTCTTATTGGCTAAGTTTCCTGGGTTATCTGATACTTCATATTAAAGTAGAGATGTCTGTCGGAGACGATTGACGTTAATCGTTAGATATTATCCAAAAAAGGGTGGCGAGGCACGGTGGATCAGTTGTTTTGGTAGTCCATAGCTAGATATAATAGCGGTCAAAGACGAAATAGCTGAACTACTTACTGCCTGAAAAATCAAACTGATTAGAGCAATAGTAGACAAAAATATCACTCGGTGGAGATAAATATCTTCATATGTTTTGAACGACTGTCGAGGGACAGAGGCAAATGTTTTGAAGAAGGGAACTATATGTAGATAAAGAGGGAGAAAGAGGAGAGGTGTAGGCTTGTTTGACTATGAAAACATTTTAAATAAATAGTAACACCGTGCAATTTTATGATTCAGCTTTCATTTGATATGACGGATTCAATGCATACCTTCAATAGTCACGGTGTTATCCCGTCTCCTCGATGTGCAAAATTCTTCATGTCAAACCCAACCTCATCCATTGCTAGCTATATTGCTGAACATTACAAATGCCCCAAGTACAACACAACTAATCGAAATATGTCTAGAGAGTGTTAGGTGGAAAGAATTTTTTCTTCATAATTAAACCGACGAGTTGCTTGACGTAACATATGGCGAAACCTGAACTCGTGTCTTACCTAAAATGTTTTGATCCACAGAAAAACATAATAAGCTACGATCGATAAGAATGCTGAATTAATTAGGGTTTTACAATGACGAGAAAATATTGGAATTTGCAACTAATGCCGTTTTAAACTCTAGCAAATATGTTGTCTCAGAAACCGGCTTTGAGTTTAAATAGCGCGAAAAAAATTAACGATTTAATTTTCTTCATCTGTTTACCACATTTACATTGCATAAAATGGTAAATACAACAAGGACTTTTATAGACTGCAAGACAGTCCGTATTTTTGCTTACTGAAGTACGCGAAAGCAGTCAAACAAAAGGTCTGGAACGAGGCTGAAAACAGAGAGCCAGACTAGGGAGAGACGCCACGCTTTACCGATTTCTTTAATGATTTTGAGAAAAAAACCGACTTATTCGCAGTCTAGGACTTTTGTTTTTTCGAGTAGCTTTGTAGGTGCCGACAATTTTAATTTGATGGGCCCTGACGTGACTCTTTTAAAGTGGTGACAGTCGGACTAAGGCGTATTCGGCATAAAAGCAAACATAATTGCTTTTTGCATTCTTCCCTCTGAAGCCTTTTGAATTATAAATAGCAAAGGTCCACATGAAGTTATAATGACCAGGTGTCAGTCTTAACAAAGAAAAAGGGAAACCAGACGGTGGCGTCCACTGTTCATGGACATCGTTGACTTCATTTCATTCTTTATCAACCACTGAATACCATTGTCCCCAAACACAAAAGATCTACTTGAGGACACGTGCTTTTTAGGCAGCTTGGCATTAACATACCTTGCTGCGCAGCCAAGTAATCATGTTGAAAAGTTTACTGAGACTAAGACATAATAATATCTTCAGGCCTGTAGCCAGGTTTTGTTTTTCGGAGGGTGGGGACGATCCAACGAGACGATGGACCAAAAAGGCCGGTGCATGTGGCGCAAGTCTCTAAGGGCAGAGGGGATTAGGTTGTCTGAGACTGCATTACGAGCGTTTTGAAAACATGGATATTTTCACATTTTTTTGGCATAGACACAATTTCAATGCCACTAATTAAAAAGAAAAAAGTCGAAAGAAAGTTGCAAATTCGTATAATTCGCTTGGTTTGCTGCTGATCATCATAATCATTGAGGTTCATTCACATCATTATATTGAAGTTCAAGCCTCTTATGGTGCTTCTAAACAAACAGATCAAGGACTTCTTTCATATCAACGTCTGATAGATAGTGGATGTGCGTTAAGGGCCAGTGAATAGAGCCTCTCTAGCACTGCGAATATTACTTTTTGGCCACAAACTATCCTCAAAGACAAAGTTCTACGCAAAAAGGAACAATGTGTACTTTCATCTCCTTAAGCACAAGAGGATTTGAGATCCACCCTTTAACAGCCAATTGAAAAACAAGAAGTTCCGATCCTTGACAAGGCCTGATAAATGCGCAAGATCAACATTAAGCCAGTCAGAACGGTTGCACAGCTCTCGCCACGACTGAATCAAAACAAAGTTAAAAGTAATGTTGCTTCATAACTAGCAACTGTTACGATAACTGCAAAAGGAGGGATTATAACGTCATCATGTTCCAGTTTTAAGTCTCGCGACTCGCATCATTCCAATTTACGATGACAGGGCTTGGAGTCGAATGATGGAACACTCTTATCCGAGTGACAGTGCAATTTTTTTAATACTACAAGAGTAGGGTAGCTTTAATAGGAGCTTCAATATACCCTGCAAGCAACGTTACGAATCCTCTAAAGCCTGGTTTCCATATGATCGTCCGGATCGTCCTGATCGCCCCAGTCGTTTCAAAATATTTCGAGACGATACGGACAACTGGGGCGATTGGTAGTTTCCATATGATCGTCTCGATCGCCTCAAAGGCAAGAGACGCGGGGTCGTCAGCGATGTCTCTGGGTCAGACAATAGAATTTTTGCGCGTGTTTTGCAAACAAGCCACATAAATGAATGATTTTTATTCGTAAGCGAACCTCGTACCTTGGAATCTGCTTTTTCTCTTGATTTTGCGGCATTGAGAAGCTAGAAGAGCTCCCCGAAGACATAGTATCTCTTCGAAAACTTGATGTAACGGACTTTCTCTAATTTCAAATAACCCCCATACGCGCTGCGAACATTTGTGTATTACTTTTTCGGCTTCAGCGCCATCCGGGCCGAATTTATTCTCGATTACTGGAATAAAAGTGATGACTTCTGGGATAGCCTTCGATCGTCTCAGTGGTCTGAGAGCGTTTCCATATGATCGCTACAAAAATTAACACGATCGTCCCGATCGTCCGGATAGAACTCAACTCTATCCAAGTGATCGAGGTCGTCTCAGTCGTCCGGGTCGTTTGCGATCGTCTGGGTAGCGTTTCCATATGATCGTCCCGATCGTCTGAACATTTTTTGAGACGACTGGGACGATCGGGACGATCCGGACGATCATATGGAAATCAGGCTTAAAACAGACTTCATCCGTTAAGGGCGAAATGAAGGAGCAAGCGACTTATTAGCAAGGAGTAAATGCCTTTAAGGCATACCAAATCGCCTTCTTTATACTTTACGAAGGCTAAAACTGAAGACGTTTTGTGGAAAGCATGTGTTCTGTCGTAATTTATTATTGTAATACATGTCGTATTTTACATGTGATAAAAAAGCTGTCGTAATTTGTAACAACACTTTGCCGTAATTTGTAATAAGCACAGCTTTCGTTATTTGTAATAAGTTTTAATCAGAAAATTTTTTAAAGTTCTTCTTGTTGTTTTGCTATTTAGCCCGCGTCTCCGCTTGGACTTCTGCTTGCAAAGCTGAGCTTAAGCATTCTCTACGAAGCCTTTAAAGAGACATCTGTTATTGACTGAAACTGAACTTTGTTTCCAAAAATCGAAGTTTGCTTTAAAAAATAGCAGTTTTTTTTGCAAAATTGAACTTTGAAAATCGGATTTTCTGTAAAATTTTCGTTACAGGCTGTGCGCTTTCTTCTGCCACGTGGCGTCGACCTGAATGGCGTGGAGTTTGGAGGATTCTCGTAAAGAGGTAGTCCGTCAAGAAGCTTTGATTTCGTTAACAAGACAGTACTCGATCTGAAGCAGTAATTATTCTCCTAGGTATAGCTGAGTTAGTTGACTGGAATCTTGGTTTCTTGTCACGGATTAGCCTGCGCAGCTAGCGATTTTTTTGGTGTGATTTTCGTCTTCGCTTCGTATTAATTATAAAACGGCGGCGCACGACCAATTATTATATTTATTTAGTTTTTTAACAATCCCTTGGTATCAAATTTCCAACTGCTCCTCGTCTATACTATTTGAATCACGGTACCGACCATCAGATTCTTCAGTTAAATCCCTGGAAGAAGGACGGCTTGTCCGTCCGAAATATCGGAAAACCTCAAGCAGATTTTTGTCTTTGCTTTTTTGTTATAAATGTTTATATTTTTGTCTTGAACAAAACAGCAGGATTTGGTTATCGTCATTTTATATAAAAAGGTTTTGTTAAGATAGCTGGTCAGTCTCGTCTTGTAGGCTGTCAGGCGAGTCGCAAACTAGTTGTGCTCGTCTCGGCAAGGTCCATATAGTTGTGGTCTTGTGAGATTTCGGGTCGTAAGATCACAAGATTGGGTGACTGTTTCAATGTTTGAATTTTTAGAGGGTGGGTTTGAATTTAGAGGAGATGTATGGGAATATCGAAAAGTTTCATAAATATAATCGTGATATAATGCAATGAATTGTTATATATTAGATCAAAATAATAATATTTTCAGTGGCGCCCCCTCTTTTCTGAAGGTCTGGATTCGCCACTGCTTTTAACCTAAATGTAGTGTGTATTGTCGTTCTTGCAGCTGGAAGCGACGAATTATAGCGATTTGAAGGGTTTTACACAAGGACGATACGCTTGAGGTAAACGTCTAATCGCTATACTTCGTCGTTTCCAGCTGCAAGAACGACAATACACAACAATTCAGGTAAAAAGATGATTATTTTGATCTTATATATAAGAATTCATTGCATTATATTACGTTAAATATGAACCTTTTCGATACTCCCATATATTTCCTCTAAATTTATTCCCATGTATACCCTGTATACCCTGTATACCCATGTATACCCATGTATACCCATGTATACCCTGTATACCCACGTATGCCCTGTATACCCTGTACTCTCATGTATGCCCTGTATACCTTGTATACCTTGTATCCCCATGTATACACTGTATATACCCTGTATGCCCATGTATACCCTGTATTCCCTTGGATATCTTGTATACCCCTTCAAATGAATTTAGACTGCAGTGATCACAAATTCTAATGTCTTCGGGAGTTTTGCGGATTTAATCTTCCAGTTGTTTGATTTCCTATCTTAAATTTGGAGGCTATGCGTTTATGTTCAGGATTCCTGATATGATTAATGAATCCAGAGTGCTTTGTTTTATTTCTAAAGGTGGAGAGGAAGTTTCGTTTTTTTGTTTGCACCAAGATTGAGTTGGTGGTTTTTAAAATGTACTAACAAACTAATAGGAGAGCAGAAAGGTTTTTAAAATTAAAAACTCATATATATCTTTTCGATATTAAATTTTTTACATAAGAGGTTTATTTTGTTTATCAAGCATGATTTATTTAGTTAAGGGTAGACAGGGTATACCGGGTACACAGGGCATACAGGGAGTTCATGGGTATACATGGGTATACAGAGGATGCAGGGTATATATGTTGTGGTTCAATTTTATCCTTGGTTTAAATTTTATTTTCTTTTGTTTCAAACTCATTATCATACATTACCATACCTAGAAACAAAAGAAAATAAAATTTAAACCACGGATAAAATTGAACCACAACATATACATGGTATGTATGGGTATACAGTGTACATAGGGTAAACAGGGATTCGATGGGTATACAGGGTATACACGAGTATGGACAGTCTATTACTATTATATGAAACAGTGGTTCTATTTGGCGTAAGCGTAACATGAAAGAATAATCGTTGTGACAGCTCAACAGTAGAGTTTTTGATAGCGTTCTCAGTGCAGTCTAGAGCCTAAGTTGAAGTAGAATACTGGTGAACAATGAAATGACTTCTCCATGCAAGCATAGTGATACGATGTTACGATACCTCAGAATTTAGTAAATATTTAGCTGATATTTTCTCCTTCTGCTCTTTGATAAAGGCAACAAGGAATAGCAAATATTGCCCTAGTAGCTTTGATCCGTTGACTTATAACTAAAATCCTCATAGATATGATCGAAGTGCATACGCTCAGTACTTTAAATCAAGTAAACCTATAATCGTATTAAAAGCGAAAGGAAGACAAAGTTTGATAGTCCCAAAACCAAAAATATGAAATAAGTTCTTGCTCCCCCTGTTCCCAAATTCTTAAAAAAAAAAACCAGCAAACAAAGTATACAAACTTGAGGAAAATCTTGCTCTGCTCTTAGATTCAGGCCCAAGAACCTTTAAAAGAATGGCCACTCCGGCATACTGTGACACGTCCCCGACGCCGGGAACGTACACGTCGCACGGTCCGACAAGTACGTGTCATTATGACTTAGCGTTACGTTGCAACCTACCTACCTGACTGAGCAATTCCCACAAACCCTTGTTTTCGCTAAAACCGCTGAACACACCCCCTCCCCCCCCCCCCCTGGGTCGATGTTGAATTTTCGTTTCTTTGCCGTTTTTATTTCGTATTCTTCATTTCATTAACGTCGTTTAGTCCACTAAAGGCAGTGCCTGTTGTTCTCTGTTTAGTTTTAATTTTATATATATTTTCGGTACCGTTCACAATGCAAAGAAGTCTATCTTTTAGATATTCAAAAGTGGTATCTGACATTACATTCGATATTAATTTAAAAGTACATTGTATAACAAATGTATTTTTATTTGATACCCTATGAAACAGTTTAATCTTAAACCTTGCTCATGTTAAATATCCGAGTGAAAATTAGGGCTCGGCGTTGTCTTTACTGATTGTCCTTAACCTGACAATACTGAAAACCTTTGCTCTCAAGCTTATTTTCTTTATCTTCTGTCATTCAAAATAAAGAAATATTCCATCCATGTCCAACGTTCCGTTTCTCTATCTCTAGTTTTCTTTTCACGACTGCCAAAAACAAGCCGTACACGGTTGGTCAACCAACTCAATATTATTTGCATTTTTTTAAACTAAGATGCAAATCAAATCTCTTTCCCTTGGTGACAGCTGATTGGAGAATGTTGACTTGTTCGTCACAGAAACCAGTGGTCAGGGAATTCCCCTACTTTTTCTAGAAGTTATCGTCATGCTTCGTCATGACAGTATCAAAAGTCCTTTATAATAGATTGCTGCGAGTACGTGTGTGGTTGCATGACAGCCGGGCATTTGACGTAAGGGAAGTTCATTTTGGCTTAATATCACCCAGAATAGTTTATGTTGAATGAATTTTAAAATAAATGCTCTACATTACGGAATTTCGACAGGTTCCATGACAGCCGAACATTTGATGTCGTTAACGCACGTAAAGCCTAATCTCGTAAATAAGATAAAGCCAAGATAAAAAGAGCGGAGCTTAAACGAGAAGTTAAGCAAGGTTCAACTTTTACGCTTACGAGCGACCTATCATTCATTGCCTCTATTTTATTTGCGAACGTAAATTTTCCTCGCGTACGCACGTAAATATAACGCGATACTGGAAATCAACCCTAAGATGGACAGCACTAGAATACGGACAACGAACACTTGAGACTTGCTTTATGCAGTGAGAAAATACCTCAAGACGGAAATATACCAATAGGTGCTCATAATATAATAAAGGTAATCAGAATAGTCGTTCTCCAGTTCGCAGAGTGTATACTGTTACGCTTTCAGACGACAAAGTTTGGTTATAATGAACGTTTGATTGCTTAAAAAGAAAATGATTCCACTATTCTGTTTCAATGTTCCAGTTTTAGATTTTTGGCTTAAAAACAGACGATTATTCAACGCAAAAGGATACGTACTGCTGTCACGTTACCTTGACTCTTGTTAACTCGGACACCTCTCTAAGACTAACAGTCAGGGCTGGTCCCGAAGATGTCCGTCTTATTAGAAAGATTTGACTGTACTTATAAACACTCGCATCCCAAAAGCAGGCCTTATAAAAGATGACCAAGAATCCTGCTTTAAAGTAAGGTGGTTCTTTAAGAGTCTCTGTAGTCAGTTAAGACGGATGGCAGTGACTTTAATTTAATTGAATTGTCCGGTTAGTTCATCTACAGTCAGAAACATTTATCTATCGCTCTTTGTATAACATAGCCCATGCAATATTTAACCTTCGCAAAAAAACGATCCATAACCATTTTTTTCACAGTCAGTCGTCAAAGGATAAAAACACTTGAGCTCACACGATCTAGCTGTCCATTTACACACACACATGGCCCACCAAGGGTTACAGCATTGCTTCCCTGTCAGTCGGGGACAACCAACGAAACTGCTCAACACTCTGAAATGGACTTAACATAGCATCGTTTAACCACATACAGTAGTCCCGCATTGGTCCTGCTACTACACACTAACAGTATCGAAATATTAGAGGTTGTTGTTTTTAAACCTCTTTCCAAAATTAGTTTTGAAAGTATTGAAAACCTTCTTGGGATGAGTCAATCTAATTTTTCTGCTGGCATCAAGAGGAAATGATAATAATATGCATCATATTTGGGAGACCCACTGATTCCGTCGTCCAGGGTCGGGCCATGTGCATGTTTCGTATCATAACTGAGCCAAAGCAACCTGTATGTGGAAACAAATTTCACAATATCTTTGGTCATCTTAAAGTCCTCGTTTATCCAACTACTTTGTACAAATGTTTCGAATATAATTAGATACTGACTTTGTGTATAAACTTACCTTCACACTTGTAACATTTGGACATTTGGTTCCGGTAGATAAGGTAATGTTGCAGTCAAAAGACGATAATATGAATACTACAGTTGTGTAGAGCAGCACACCTTTTCAAGACATCATAAATGTGCAAGCAAAGTAAAAACAGTGTAAACAGCACGTTTCCAGTACGGGGGCAGTAGAACCGTGGGCGCATACAACCTCGAATTGCGCTGCGTCGTCAAAAATTTTGTTCCACTGACCTGATTAACCTGATCTTTTTAAAAACCGGATTCACGATTTCAGGTAACTTTTAAACTCTTTCCAAAGTCTATCAGTAGAAATAACTCTCTCACCACTTAAACCGTAATCAAGTGATAAAATTCGGAAACGGGGATATTTGCATTAAATTACAGAGGCGTAGCTACCTGTACGCACGGTACGCACGTGCGTAACTGAAAAAGTCGTGCACAAAAATAATAAATAAATAAATAATAATAATAATAAAGTGAATTATAAAGAGAAAGAAACATATCTGAAGGTAATTATTTAAAGAACACAGTTTGCCCCAATTCATTCAACTCTGGTTTCTTTGAAATATATTTATTTTTCTAAAACAACGGACTTTTTTTCTCTCTTCACCCAAAGGTCGGTATCCATAGAGACGAAGCAATTCATTGATGAACCGAATCACATATCAATGACATATATATTAAGTGAAAAGATGGCAGGCGTTTTTACTGAAACCGTGTTCGGATTCCTAACCGTTTACGCACATCGATAAACCCTGGGAGCAACGACGAAAGCGACGGTGACGTCGACGGCAATGATCCCAATAAGTAAATGAAAAACAACGAATTTGCTTGTCCAGCGCGCTTTTCTTTACAACCTGTACGAACACCACTGTAAATTTCCTTTTGCGACGTTGTTTGGAGGACGTAAACACAGGGATAAATTCAATTTCTTCTCTGAGCCGAACTTGGTTGCCGTCCCCAAGACTCACTCAAGTTCACCTATATTTGCTATTTTGATAGAGTTGACGGAAAGAAACGCAAAAAAGTTTAAAAAAACAAACAAACAAACAAACAAAAAAACGCGCATTCATTTCAATAGCTAGGGACGTTTTCGGTTCGGGCCCTCGCCATTGTCTTTGCTAAGGAACCCTATATTCATGAAAGTGACCGTTCGATTTTAGTTTTATTGTAAACTCTTATGATCAAGTGCGGAAAGGTATGCAGATACGTTGGACAAATTGTTTACACTACAAAACATTGAGAATTTACAAGGCATCGAACTCGTTTTAGATTTCGGATTCAAAATCTATGAAGACTTGACCAAACCGACACCTTTTCAATTCGATTGAAATGCACCAGTCAATGGACCCAGACACAGCCAAAAAATTATTTCATAAGTTGCTCACGTCATTTCATATGCAGAAAAGACTCTTAGGCCAACAACGGAACCAAGTCTGTAATCAACGAATTTTGGATTTTTTAGGGGGGGGGAGGGGGGTGGAAAGCGATTTGGAGAATTGTGCGTATTTCTGAAAAAATCCTGGCTACACCCCTGACAGGTATTCAATATTTCATTTTCTGTTATTCTTTTATACATTATTTTTTCAAAAATTCTATTAAGGTTAGACAATAAAGATATTGGGCGATAGTTATTCGGGTTAGTCTCGTTTTCTGCTTTAAAAATGGGTATAATTTTGATGGATAAATTCCAAGTGAAATGGAGTAATTAAGAATATCCTCTAAAAGGTTGCTTGCACACTTAAATATTTGTGTGGGGCAAGAGTACAGGCCGACGTGTGATTTATTGTTTGGAATAAAGATAATTACCTCAAAGCAGCCTCTAATTTTTAGCCCACATTGGCCTTGCTGGTCTCCAGTGATCGGTAGTCCAACATGTTCATTATATACGTTAGGTCCAATCCATACTTCGTTCATGGCTAATGTTTGTAGTGTGTTGCTGACGTTTGAGAAGTTTTCTCGGCAGAAAGTTCCAATACCTTCAACATGGCTGGTTCCAAAACTCTCTGGAATTTGTTTCTTTTCAGGATTCTCGCTAATTGAAGGGAATCTAGGCAGTTTTATCATACATTTTATCGCTCTCGGGGCTGTTGCTTATTGTGCAATTGTGATTGATACGACCTTGGCTTTCTAAGAAGGGAGACGAGAGACCCTCCTTTTCTACTCTGGTCCATCTCATGAGAACTTTTCTTTAGCAAGTGCCTGAAGTGCTGAGTTGTTATCTTAAATTAAAAAAGACAAACGAGGACAAATGTATTTCCTGCCGCACGGTTACAAGAGACACGTAAAGCCTGAATTGTAAAATAGTGGTTGAGAGAAGAGATTATACATATTCCTCGAGTAAATCGTTAGCAAATGGCACCCAATTAAAACATGACTTGTGTGCTTTTTGGCCCTTAGAAGGGCTGGGAAATAAGGCCGCCATGGTCAGCAGTTTTCGGTTACTCCTTTTTTTTATTTTCTCCAAGGATTCTTAGGCTCACGACTGTGAATCACCGTTTAAAAAATGAATTTTAAAAAGGGTAATAAGCAATGGAATTTTTAGGGATCGAAATATAGGAATAAAAAAAGTATCAAAACTGGAGCGGAATGTTCATGGTGCGTACTAGGCGTTTTTTTAACCGTTTGAGAACCATTCCAGTGAAGGCTTTTCGTCCCGCCGTTGCTATTCAGCATAGATATCATACATATCCGTTTTTGTGTCCTACATTGTGTTTTAATGCTCATTGCATCACTATTGTTGGGAAACTGGGTAAACATTTAATGGCGCACTGTCATACTGACTGAGTGGATGGACATAGGCAAGTTATTGAAAAATAGAGTACATTGTATGGAGAGAATTCATACTTACTGTTTATAAGCCTCGTATAAATAAACCTGATGAAAGCAAAAGTTACTTTGACCGGTAATCTATGGATGGCAAAGACAGGATCGAGCCCCCATCATCATCATCATATGTATAATAATAACAACGATCGACATATTTGCGCTCTATAACGACTTATTGCCAGCGGAGTACTATATCTGAAGAACTAGGCATATGCCTGCATAACACACATGTAAATAGCGCATAATACCTCCGGCTGAGCATAATCTTTAGCATAATATCTTCTTTTTCTTCTCCTTTTTTTTCCATGGGTGACTCGAAAAGCAAATGAATGAATTCGATCTGACGAGCACAATTCGTCAGACCCTGATGAGAGGTACTAATATTTCCCATAAACGTGAGACATGAACTGTTTCACATGCTGAAAGTCACCATGTGGTAGATTCCCATCGTCCCTTACGCTTGAGAAATCGGCGTACAATGGCGTACCACTGGCGTTGTTAAATTACTTTTTGTCCTTGGGTGTTGTATGTAGAGAATTCATACTTACTCTCAAAGGCCATGTAGACCCTTACGTCGCTACCTAGCCCCTTTATTCCATCCCATAGCGCGGCGCACCATCAGTGTCGTGGAGGTACTCCAGGTCCTTTGTCTGTCAGTTCACTTAACTTCCAGTAGTCAGTTATAGTTGTAGTAGCTTAGTTAGTTTCTCTCGGGTCTTTTTAAAACTTCTCCGATTGTGGCGTGTAGCTGTCTATCCTGTCATTTACTTTTCTAAGGGGTGGCGACTTTTGGCGTGCTTGTGCGCCCATCCTGAGGCATGTGAAATTGTAACGTATAGTTTGGGGTTTTACAGTGCAGTTGTCTTGTGTTAGTGTTCTGTGTGTTAAATGGGTGGCGTGGAATTGTACTCCGCTGCGTACACCCTCCACAAAAAAACCATGACTTACCAAACTATACCAATATCTTTAACTGTGGATTAATCTAGGCTAATAGACCTCTCGCATGTTGTTTTTTACCGAGGTAAGTCACGTGACAATAGTTCTTGGAACTCTTTCTTTCTAGACTACCCGTAGTTATCGTTTTGTTGTTCGTGTCATTATTCTACGGTCAGCCTCGCCGCGTCAACTTGTGTTGTTAAAGTTTTAGTTTGTTGTATCAATCTTCGTTTCCCAGTTGTAATATAACGTATACTTCTTAAAACTGTGAAAAGTTTAAAGCTAGGAGTCATTACATATTAAAGTTGGTTCCCAGGGTTCTCCCCTACCCTGTCCGGGTAGAAGAAAACCCTGGGAACCAGGTTGTGTCCGGGTGATCGTAACTTTAAATAGGAGTGATGCTGACAGTGACAGTCACTGTCAACAGCAGTCCTATTCAGGACTACGATCACCCGGACGACCTTGCTTCCCCTAGTATACTTCTATAATTTAAGTTTTGTTATTATGATCGTTAGCCTTCGGTGTTCTGTGCATGTTAAAACGCCTTTACTTTAATTGGATTGGCTTTACAGTCTTAAAGGCGAGGCCACAACATTGGTTGATGCTGCTCGGTCCCTGTTTTCCCAATAATTGTTTTTTTTTTTGTCGGGTTGACATGTCCGACTGTGACGTATTTACCGATAATATAATTTACGTGTGTTGATAAAGTGTATCATTGTCCTAGCTAACCAACGCGCCCATGCCTGACTAGGTTGTTTTTTAGCTATTTTGAAAAAAATAGCTCATAGGTCAGTGGTTTGAGCGTATGTATGTGTGTGTGGTTGTGTGTGTTTGGATGTGTGTTGCAGGGACCAAAAAGGTTGAAGGTACTTTTAGACTATTAGTTAAAACTAGGAATCAATAGGGCCATTTATGCGAGGAAAAATAAGACGCGTCTTACATAGGAGAGAGCGCGCGAGCGGAGCCCCATAGCTAACAAAATCCATCCATTCGAGAAAATTTGGTAATCACGTGACCGTACGCCCGACCGATCGTCCGTCCGTACTTCAGGGAAACCAATGTTTAATCTCACACTTTCTAGCTAGTTTGGAAAGTTGCCTCTAGCATCTGGAAAGTTGTTTACTGATAGCTGAAGATGACAGAGTTTTGTGTCATCTTCTGATGTTTTTAACTGTCTTTCTCCACTGGATGTACAAAATAAAATACAGCTACTACCAAGATTCCTCTGTTGGCGGAGAAATGCGCCGATTTTCAAGGTTATTGGAAATCCAGTTTTAGACGGCATCGTTTTCAGAAATGAGCTTATACTCACTTCACCTTGCTTGATAGTGTTGAAAAGTCTCAAGCGATTCTGGCCTTACTTGACGGCTTTCAGGAGCTGCATCTCGACTGGTAAGCCTAAATAATTACTGTATTTGATGTTTGTTTTTATTTGAAGTCGAGCGTAGTTTATGCTCGTTTGAAAGATTTGAGACTTGTAATCTAACCTAGTATCAGGTTTGATGTAAGCTCACAGAACTTTAAAAAGCCTTTAGGCATCTTCTGACCGCAAATAGAAAGAAAACGTTCTCAAGAATATTTAGTTGTAATTTTGGCTGTAAAAAGAAAGCTTTGAGGGATTTTCTCGCCTCGAATTTATCTTTAAAAAAAAAGCAAACATCGGGAAGCCGGGCTTAAAACATAAATCTGCCTAATTTTGAGCATATATGTTTACATGACTTACTAGGATTTTCAGAGACACTTTACTCTCAGTACTTGTCTTTGTCAATGAAATTTGTTGTCTCTGTAAATGTTTCACCGAATTATTTTTCTTTAATTGATTGTTAGTAGTCTCTTGCGCAATTTTAATCGCTGTGCCGGTTGTTTTTAGTCGAACATGAACATCACTTGCGGGAGTACTCAAAATGCAGCGCGTATCAAACGCTTTATAAAGATTACACATAATAAAACCGTAAATAAAAAATAAACATGATAGTAAATTCTTTATTATGATGAAGAGTAACTCTAGTAATGTTCATTCAAACACTAACAGCTCGCACTGCAAATTTAGCGCTTGTGAGAAGTGAGAACGGGCTGGTCGTATAGGCAGAAAGCCCATTTTTACCCTCCATACCACAAAAGAGCAGATTGTTTTGACTGAACAGTCCCGACATTAAGGAATTCTCTTCATGAAAACGTTTTATAATGTGGTCAATTCGATAATTTATTGTGCGTGCTTCGATCGTTCTGAATATTGAATGACTGCAGTTTGTCTTGCAAAATTGTGAATAACCGCTGCATTCTGTCCGAGGTCTGTATGTTAAAAAACAGCGCCTCATAGTACATACTGTTTACATCAGATGTGATGTATAAAAGGCTGTTTTGCACGCCTCCAGATTTGTAAAGATTTTGTAAAGTAAACTTGTCGAACACAAAAAATCCGGCCTGATTTTTTTTTTTATTTTGGTCTCCTTTTTAAGACAGAGGAATGCAACCTATAAATTACAACGTGTAAATTGGCTGCTACCGAGGGCTATCGTGTCTTATAACCGGCCTTTAATTATAGCATAATATTATATATTGGGGCTGTCCAATTAACCTTATAAAATAAAGGTGCCGTGGTGTAGGTGGGCCACTGGGTTTATTATGTTTGAGAAGAATTTGTTTTCCAGGTCTAATTTACTGTGATGAAGAGCAATTACGGCTCTTAACTGTGATCGAAGATGACTGCTATTTTTTGGGTGTACATATGAGGCTATTAACTCGATGTAAGATTTGTTTCACTTTTGGACCGTTTACAAATTATTTTTCTCTAAAATCACTTAGCCTTTCCCTCAAAAGTCACATGAATGTGCCCTAAAATTAACTGATTTGTGGATTACAAGTTTATTGTTTGATTTACAGGGGCTGTGTCACGGCAGTCCAGTTCATTTTGTTTAATTTTGCCAATCACTAGCCCTCAATCGCTATGGAACTTAAAGTAAGAAAAGAAATTACACATGGAAATGACAAAATCAGAGATTCGAGACACACAAATATGTCTCCTGAGCAGTATATTTGAAGTTGCAAACAGCAGAGTTCAACTTTGAAAAACTGTTAGGCTGAACAGTTTTCAAAAACCCTAATTCAATCCGTTTCAATCTTCTTCAGTTTCAATGCCAATCCATGGCATCTGTTGTGTTATTTTTACCTTCCTTTAATGTTTTAATCGGTTATTTTTACGTTTCTCTTAATTTAACCGGCCTTTTGTAATTATATTACCTAATTTGGCTGAATTTCGTGACACAGCTCCTTTAAATAACAAATTTATTAACGGGAGCTTCGCTTTTAAATTTAGCCCTGGCTAAATCTATGTATTTAGTAACTTCAGCGTATGAAGACCTACAAGTAGTTTTGTAACCAATGCCTTCATTCAAGGCTTTTGTCTTTTAAGAAGCGACGGCTTTTAAAACATGACGAATTAGGTCGTCAGAGTTAGAGACCATTTCATTGAGGAGAATCGCACGTGAAAAAGTCGTGAATTATGATGATGCAACCATATACCACAATGATAAAAATCGTGATATTTCTTAACTGTACGGTATTGATGAGCCACATTTTCTTAATTAGGAAACGTCCGAAGAAACCTTCGAGTCTTCCTTCGAATCAACGTTTGGTGTGTTGATATTTATTGTACCTTCACATTTGTTCAACTTGCACCAGATGTCTGAGGGAAAGACAGAGGAAAGCGAATATATAGCATAAGGATCGACCCAGCTGAGCGTTTCGCATTTTAATTCATGTAGGGCAGTACCCAATTTCGCGCACAAAAAAAAAACAGTCTATATTTAGGATAAATAGGGTAGATTCTTGGTACGGTTATCCTAAAGTATTCAAAATAGCTCATGCGCGCTGTTTTTTGTGCGTGTTCGATCGTGTCGTGGAGAGGGGAAAATATGGGACTACTTGTAGTCTAACCTTTAATATTTCGCAATATTCAAGTGGTGCATATGCGCGCACAGTTTATGAAAAAGCATAGGACATATTCCTTTGAGAACATGACATGACCGAAATTGGGAAAACAATGACATACAAGGTAAAGAAGACTACAACTGCACTTTGATTATTGCCTCCCGCGATAACTTCCGGCTTCCGTGAAACTTAAGCTAAGAAAGTTCGATCGTTTCTCTCACCCCGTCCGAAAAATAAAACAAACAGAAATAGTTATTTCGAAGAGTATTTTGCCGTGCCAATAGCTAACTCTTTGTAGCCACGGCCTTTGTTTGTAAAACTATTCCTTTTCAGACACTTGCAGAATTTTGGTAAACAGAAAGTGAAAAGTTCACCCTTCAGCAAAAATAAAATCAGATCTACTGTGTTTACGTACGAAAAGATGATACAGTATACGGTAAGGCGAATTTATAGATCATTCTCTGATTTTGAGCAAATAAATTGAAGATAATGCGAAGATGTAACTTACCAGCAATTGAAGTTGTAGTCCATGAGCCACAAAAATATGCAAGTAGGAATCTCGACCAACATTATTGACTTTGATTCCGAGAAATTAAACTTGCTAGGTTAAAATTCTTGGAAACTTGTTCTCATCTAAAGCGCCTCGTCCCCTCTCCTCTCGGGTATTTCTACAAACCCATTTTTACCGTAATAATTTTGCAATTTACAACCAGGATTGGCTCTAAGGCCAGGCCTTGAGGAGGTAGAAAAACTGCCTGAAGTATAACAGTCCTGCATCTCTTGGCTTTGATAAAGAGGGCAATGCAAGGACAGACACTTTAATGCGGTTTGCTCTTGACTTGGGGTGAGACACCTTGTGAGCACAGCCTCTTTTTGACCTTATGATTGAGAAGGAGAAGAGGAGACTGTGCCTGAATCGCGTAAAACCTTTGAGGTCGCCGCAGCCCAAAAATCTGGACTAGGCAATCTTGTTTTGATTTTCTCTCATCAAACTGTCTTTTTTTTTGCAATGCGAGCATCTGTCTGATTGATTAACCGATGGTCATATCCAAGCCTGCTCTAGCAAGCGCACGGCTATTAGGCCTGGGTTCGAAAAAATCTCTTAGCAACATACCGCGCATGCTCAACACAGATCTTACTAAAATCATGCAGAGTCTTTCTTGAGTACGGCAAAAAGAAAGGCTCCGCTGGTAGGGTGGGGGTGAGAATGAATGAACCTAATTTAGTGACCTTCGCAGCCACGAGTCTCCTATAGGCTTAGTGGAAGAGCATCTGGACAATTTTATGTTCTTAGTTCTTTTCATAACGTTCATAATAATTTCATTTTCAAATAGCTAATACAGGATATCCGTTGAATCGACTCTAGACATATATCAAGGTCATTGAATAGAGAAATTATAGTCTCCCGTGGAGCTGGTCGCATAAAACATAATGTTAGACATAGAAGGTAACATTTGGCGTTAAGAAAAAAGAGTTCGACCAGGCTAATAAACTGTGATGATGATTCACTGGAACGAATCATGCTAGTCATAAAGATTTGTGCCATTGCCTTGCTGCTATTGAACGGTGTTGATTTTTACTTTTCATGGCGTCACAGTGAAAACCAGCAATTATCTCAACCAATGAGCATTAATAATCATCATCATCATCATGATCATCATTATTGCAATTATATTGATAATTATTATTATCATCATCATCGTCATCATAAGGAGATGATGATGAAGAAGAGTATTCAGTAGTTTACTGATTCATTGCTAATGTAATTACACACTGTTAGTAGAGGTCCCTCTCCTAACTATATATGCTAATGGTTATAATAATGACAAAGTACTTAATTTTTTAACGTAAATCCCTTAACAATGAATTGCAAAAATAAACATTTTATCTGAATAAATGATTTCTAGTTTTGCGGTTTCCTTACCTCAGACAATGTTCTATGTCAACTGTCTATCAGTTACCGTCACAGAATCTGCATCTGTTGATTACAAGCCAAAAGTGTATAGGCAACCAAGGACTTTGCCTGTAATCTGAGTTTGTTATCAACTGGGGTAAAAATTAAGGGGGAAAAGAGGACATTCAATCTAGAACGTGAAATTTCTTAACATAATCAGTGTGTCTTACGATCAGGAGGTCAAAATTTTGTTAGTCTGTCGAGATCATATCACTGTCAGATAGCGAAAGTGTTTCTTTCCGGCATTATAGTTCAGTTCTAAATGGATCAGGAATTGTCACCATTCAGAGAGATCCGACCTACGCCGGGAATGTTTGAGTGTGAACTTTCTTTCATTATGTAATCCCACTGTGGCTTTTAACCCTCGGACGTACACTCAAATTCATAACCCCACCGTGGTACAAGGGGGAAGGGGTGGATGAAACCCCTACCCAGAGCTTTTCATCGATTTTGCCCTCAGTGGAAAGCCTTTGATCGTCTTAACAAGATGAGGTATATTTTATGAGTGGTGGCGCTGATGAAGGCCTGTGACATTACCAACAATGGTCGCCATCTTGGCCGCCATCTTGGATTTAACCAAGAATTGGAAATCAGGTTAAAACCGCGACAAATGGTAATTTTTAATTTTTTTGTGCTTGAACTGAAAAGTAACACATAAATAAGCACCTTACATGATTTTAACAACAAGATTTACTTTTATTGTTAAAAAAATGAAAAGACAATCATGTATTTTCACTCAAAAAGGGCTGGACCACCTACTGCAAATGACGTTTGTATCTCGTAACCATAGCAACTGACCATCACTGAGCTTGTCTCAGAATGGGCGCGAGGGATAAACGAACAGCTACTGAAAACGTCTGGTGCTGATGTGTTATCCACAAGGAAAAAACTCAGAAAAACCTTAGAGGGGGGTGACAATGCCACTCCCCCCCCCTCCTTGTACGTCCGAGGGTTAAAAATTAAAGGTAAATCTAAGAAAGGAAAACGATGCGTTTTACTGAGTCGTGATGCCTTAGGCTTTTGGGTACGTAGGTGCTTAAGAGAGAGTCTCTATGGGGTGGTGGCTTTAAAGGTTGACTGTTAAACGTTAGAACTTTTGCAGGTTGGAAAGTTAATCTAAGAGTTTAAGTGTTATTAACTTCTTCATAAATTAATATCAGCTGTTGTGTTTTGGAGGGTGTTGGGACCTGGTTGTTCCAGTTTAGACTTCAGCAGCCAGAAGTCCGTGAAGATCAGCAGAAATGCTGAGACTTGAAGTACCTTGAAAATAATCTGCATTTTTGATGGTTGAAGGTAAAAAATTATCTTTTGCGACGGCGATGGTTAAGTTTTCGGCTGTTTGACAGCTAACGGTTAACCTCATTGAGACCCTCTAAAGCACAACCAAGTTTTGACAGGAATGTTTTTTAAAGTTCCCATTTTTCTATAAAAAGGAGACTTCATTTCACGATTTACTTAAAAAGCATCATTAAGATATTATAATTAATTTATTGTAACTGCAGTCAGTGAAATCTAGGCTTTTTAATGACTAATTTGAGAAAAACATAAATTCTAAAATAACCAAATTGCACATGTTGAGTTCAATTTTTCTCTCGGAATTTCAGTATTTGCATATTGTTTACTCCTTAGCATTCTTTGATAGACAGATGAAGTTTTTTTTTTATCATGATTTATACGGACTGGTTTTTAAATATCACGGGGTACATTGTTTTATTAGACCAATTCCGGTATATTAAAATTCATACTTGACTGCGAGGCTTGTGAGAATAAAACAAAAAAAATTATCTTGAGGCTCAGTAATGAATAATACTGTACATTTCTTTTGTTTTATTCTCCCAAGCCTCGGAGTCAAATATGAATTTTAATGTATCGAAAATGGTAAAAATTAAAAATGACAGATCCGAGATAACAGATGGTTCCAGTTCCTTTTCGATGACAGTTGACGTCATCACACATCATTGCTGTTTTCAAAGGTTATTACATCGAACGTGGGTTATTAACTTTTCCGTTTTGATTTGTAAAAAGTACAGTCTAGTACAAACACACAGTCACAAGGAAAAAATTAGCCATCACGTATCACGTAAATATGGTGCAATTGCAATAAGTTAACACGGCATATCTCAACGCGTTGAGTGAACAGGCACTAATACTGAAATTGTTTTCAGCGTCCTTTTTGGGTAAGATCGCGCGTTAACAGTTTATTGAATGACCTGAATTATTCAAAAGTGGATTTTCTGAAACTTGGTGATGCTTAAATATTGACCAGCATTCACCGACCTGAGAATATAGTTGACAGGAGATCAGAGGTTGAGAAATACGAAGAAGGACTAGAGAATTATGTCAACAATGATGAATATCTGGGGTTTTTTTGTCTGTGCTTCTAGTCTCAAATAATATTCACCTATCACGGAAATATACATCTTTTGCCCTTCATTACCAGGAAATAAATCTTCATTGGCGTCAAAATATCAGGCGATACAACGAATGTGTTATCATTGCAGAAAAATAAAGTAACATCTTAATTTTCGTGTGGTCAATAAAGATTTTTACATAGAGATGGACATTCACTAATGCCAATAAATTTTCGACTAAATGAAACGTTAATCATTCAAAAAATAAAGGAACATTTGCAGCATCTAAATTTAAATTAACGTTAATACATTATCATTATCAAAATAGCTTATTACTTTTGGAAAGAAGCTCCTGTTCAATAGGCCGCTGGTGGTCAGCGGTCAGCGAGCATGATGGCCGCGTTTTTGTTGGCTCTGCCAACTTGACATAATTTCTCACGTAAATCTTACTTTTACTTTTACAAACTAATCAAACAAGTAACAAACAATGTCTTCAAAAAGAGGAAAGCAAAAAGAAGTTGTGGAAGAGGATTTTGAGGCGTTTGTACGCCACCGGTTGAGTTCAATAAGTGACGACCTAAAAGAAATGAAAGGAACTCAAGTCAAGATTCAGAGAGACATTGAATCTCTTCAGGGTCAAATCAAGAAAAATGAAAGCTCGATTTCAAAACTGAAGGAATCTTTGGATACAAAGCTGGAGGTATTAACAGGACAACTGCATGAAGCTAACACAAGAATCGACCAAATCGAGAACGATATCACCAAGTATGCAAAAGAGATCGATGACACCTACGAGAGATTGTTGTCCCTGGAGAGATATTCTAGGGACTACAATCTGAGATTTTACAACATCCCAGAATCAACAGTGCAATCTTCTGGATTCGATTTCATGTAAGTTTGATTTTATCGGTTGCTCCGAGACATGGTTCACCTCTGAAACTGATTATACACGTTTTCAAATCCCAGGTTACACTTTACTCAATGAAAATCGCACCTTTTCGGCAGGCGTTGAGATTGCGGATCATCTACCAGTCTTTACTATTTTATATGACCCGAAATTTAGTCCTTTTCCTGATTATTTCGAATTCAGAGACTTTTCGAGACTTTCGGAGTTTTGAAGATGAAAATTTCAAATTAGATCTACGAAGAGAGAGCTGGGATTCTATTTACAAATGCAATGAAGTAAATGAAAGTTATACCAGTTGAAGCATTATGTATCAAAAGCAACACTTATTAGTGTGTATTATTCTCTTATTTATCCTTACCTTACTTATGCTTGTACACTTTGGGGAAATAATTATAACGCTCCATTGTCTCAAATCGTAAAGTTACAAAACAAAGCGGTTCGTGTTATAAATGATGTTCCTTAATGGAGTCAATAACTCCATACTACACATCCTTAGGCCTTCTGAAATTTCCTGATATTGTTAAACTGAACACATGTATGCTTTTTTATGATTATTTCCACCATGAAAAGTTTCCTAATATACCTGTTTCATTAGTATCTGAACTACATAATTACAGTACCCGCAGTGCATCATCCAATCAAGTTGCAATACCTATATTTCGAACTAATCTTAGGAGATTTTGCCCCAGCATTATTGGAAGTTTCTTTTGGAACGATATTCCGCAATCCATTAGAGACAAACCATCTAAAAAAATGTTTAAAAAAGCACTTTTACGCTGGTACCTGGCTCAATACTAATGAATCAATATCCCTTTTACAACTTTCTGAGCTATTTTGTCATCTTTCCTTTACTTTTTTATTAATAATCTTAAGTCCTTTGTTATACATAACTTTAAGGGGCACAATATTAGTTTATCTAGATGTACCCCTCTCCTCTCCTTCCAATATACAATGTAATTCAATTTAAGTGTTGTAATTTCTATTTTACGCGTTTATTTCCTTTGTAAATCTTTATCTGTTACTTTTTTTTTTTTCAGTTATACTTACATAACTATGTATCAGCTAGGAATTGGAGGAATAAATAAAATGAAAAAAAAAAAAATGAAAAATGAGGCTTGGTTTTTCAAGTTTTGCTTTCGTGTGAGCCAAAAAAACCCATGATGTTATTGCGTTCGCTATTTTTGTTTTTATTTATCCTCCTGCTTCTTGATTTTACACGTATTGACTGAACATTGTACACATTGACTGTTTGTTTGTGCAAGCAAGGCAAATTACATGCATGCACAAGCCTAACAAAATGATTGCAAAGCACTATACGCGCAACTTATGCAATACGAATTTTAGGTACAGTGAAATCCCGCCTTACGGCCAACTCGGTAATACGGTTACTTCGGTATTACGGCCACTTTTTTGGCCGCCTTGCAAAACGGCCATTAATTTTCTTGTAAAAGACCCTCGTTAATACGGCCATTTTTTTGGCCCATTGGTGGCCGTATTAAACGGCATGTAAACCCAAAAATGCTACAATTTTGTTTGATATGAGTAGAATGTATACCGAAAGTACTTCATAAAAATTTCATTTTGACCCGAGAAATCACCTCTGAAAGTTCACTTCGTCCGCCATTTTGATTCCGCCATCTTTGTTGTGACGTCACGAGTGGAATCTCTGCCCACCGGAAGTCGAAAACATCTTTGGGTACAAGAATATTTTTTAGTTTTGACAATGGTAAAGCGGTGTGTCGTTGGATCTTGTAATAACTCGAACAAACCAGGGCATTCTACTCATTTTTTTCCAAAAGAAGAAAGAATTCGGTGCCAGTGGATTAAATTTGTCCAAGTTAAACGTGCAGACTTCTTACAGCCTACGGAGCACTCCATAATCTAGCATAATCTGTGGCGCTCATTTTGCACACGAATGTTTCGAGGATGATGGGATGGTAAAAACGGGACTCAAAGATAAAAGAAGCAATTTGAAAACCGATTCGGTCCCCACAATTCAGCCCCAGAGATCCGAAGCATTGCCCAAAGCGCTTAAATTAGCGGACTATGGAGAGCGAAGAAAAAGAAATACCGGCGACTGCGAGTCAGACTCCTGGCAAAAGGTCACGAACAAGTAGAGCTGTGCACACAAGTTATCAGTTTCTAGGGTAAGTAAGCCAATGTAATAATTAAGAAGGATTTTTTTCATTAAGTCAGTATTAACCGTTCCCCCTTCCTCAAGTATATTCAACTTTTTTTCACAGTTATTGGCTTAAAGTAAACGTGCCTCCGTCGCTGCGAACGCCGTCACGTCAGCTTCTGAGTCTATACCCGTCGACACCGAAATAAGTGCTTGCTCTGAGTGAAGATGTGACATCTCCCAGGTTTAAAGAGGTAGCAGTTCAATGTGATATTCTGCACGAAACGTCTATAGGTAAAGGTAGGTTACGCTTAGACATAATCTTACCTCGCTTTTTTCTTTTCCCCTAAGCGATTATCTAATGTAGAATCTCTATCCAGCAGGCACACAATTAGAACCCTTGAGAGAAGATTTTCAAGTGCAGTGCGACCTTATAGATACAGCTCCTTTCAGCACTAGTACACCAGAATGCAGCTCTGTTAAAAGTCTAGGAGGACGCAGCGTGGACGATGACAAAGATTTCGATTATGTTCCACCGACTGATTTGTCTCTTAAGGAAGCCGAGGACGACATTGAAGAATATGAGGGGAGTCCGTCAAAGTAACGTACCGCCGTACACTGGTTATATATTTGAAGAGATATCGCACTTTGTTTGATTGCTTTTTTTTCTTATTTTTCGCTGATGGGTTTCACTTCTTATTCGTTAAAATATAGGTTAATTATTGCAGGTTTCGTGGCTTTAAACCAGTGTAAGAGGTGCCAAAATCCGCAGGAAATCTTTGCCGTATTTTGTTTACCTGCACAGGAAGGGAGCGCCACCATCGCACAAGTTGGCGATAAGCGATGTAGCGACTGAAATTTTCTACACACGAACGAGTGGAAAAATGTTGGAATAAATATATAACTACGAGTATGCAGTCATAATTTTTTTATGTTTATTATAGTGAAAATTTCATAACTAGTAAACATACTCGTGCCCTCTATGACTGTCTGTGCCATGTTGTTGCCTATATGCATAATACGCCGTTTCAAGGACCCACACATCCAAGCAAGTAGACTGAAATCCTGGATGTTCTGTTGTACAGGTATAACTAATACAGTTTAAGTCACACACACAAAAAAAATTACCAGTCTGTGTTGCCAAGACGATCCGTCTCACTTTCGGTTTCGTCTTTACGGCTTTGCTGTTGTTGTTGTCCATCATCTCGTTGAACTCTGCGAGGCTCGTAACGGGACGCGGACCTGTGTCTTCAGAAGGCTCTGAAGTTTCAGCTACATCGCTGTCATGTAAATTTACGTCGTAAAAATCACTTTCGTCGGATGAATTCTGCTCTGCGAACTATCCGAACTCCCACTTATCGCTCGAGCCGCAATAGTGATAACCAAGTTGCGCAATGGACTGGTTCCACTCGTTACGTCACAAGTAATTTTATATTGTTAACCGGAAGTTAATCTGCCGTAGAAAACGCCGTGTTTTCGCCTTAGGAGCATCGAATTGGCAAAAATAATAGCAAAATCGTTTTTAGAATACTTTTTTTACATATAAGGGGATAAACTTGTATTTTTGGGTTTACGTGCCCTTTAACTGGGTTCCACTGTATATTGTAAAATTCTAGCCTCGCACGCGGATTCGTCTGCGTGGGAGGCTACTAGGACTGTTCGGTCTCGCCGTGAATTAAAGCTGCCTTCAAATTCAACTCGATATTGGCAAGATAATTGTCATAAAAATAATAATTGTTATTGATATTCTATTCTCATAAACAAACATTCCACCCAAAGAAAATGAAACTTTATTCGCACCGAAGAATGTTGTTTTCGATAAAACGCTATAGAAATTGTTCTTCTTAATGCAAAAATCTCTTCGCTAAATTGTTTATACATAAATGAAAATGAATAATATTTTCACGTTCATAAAAATTTATACATTTCCCGGTAATGAAGGGCACTAAAGGTATAAATGGAAAGTTACGCGTCACGCGTTGTGATGCATAATTTGCCGGAGCCACGCATCACGTAACACTCTTTCAGACGCTGAGCACATGGTTTTAAAACTCTTATCAGCTGTCTTAATATAGCCTGCCTTGCTCAATTTGCCTCATTCTTAACTAACTTGACTATAAGATGAAAGCG
>OZ037994.1:35154351-35156851 GCA_964035705.1 Porites rus
TCAATAAATAATTGAGCAGTGCAAGAGTGTTTGTGGAGCAGGCATTTGGACTGTTGAAGGGGAGGTGCAGGTGCCTACTGAATAAGTCGGATGAATCAGTGGAGAAAGTGTCCTCTACAATTATTGCCTGTTGCATACTACACAATATTTGCCTGGAGGTTAATGATCCGACTGAAATTGATATCGTCAGTGATGGGAATGGATTTCCTAGAGTGCCTCTGCCAGGCCATGATATCAATGTGGATGGTGCTAGATTAAGGAACATCATAAAAGACAATTTGTACTGAAGCTTTATTTTATGACATTTTCCTGCAAAGATTAGTTCATTTTCATTTCAGTTTTCATATTTTAAGCAAAAAAAATTGTCATTCTGGTACTTCTTATTTCATCATTAACATGTATGTAATAATAAAAAAATGGTATATATGAAAAATTCCAAATAAATTAAAAAATTTTATTAATGTGATTTAAAAAGTTCACTTCAAACGAGTTCAAAAGTGACAACAATAAAAAATCTATGTGCTTGACGTTCACTTCGAATAAGAAAATTTATGTACTTGCTTGATTTTCACTCCAAACAAGTTTAACAGTAACAATAATAAAAAAATCTATGTACTTGATGTTCACTTCAAACAAGTTCCACAGAAACAACAATAAAACTTAAAGATCTTTGTACTTGATGTACAAAAACTTGTGTCTGAAAGTCCGCAGTTCCCTCTTCAACTGTCTCGTTTAAAAATTTTCGCTATTTCTTTTATAGCATCAAACATAAGTTTTTGACTTTTAAGTTCTCTCTCTACCTCCTTGTCGGCGAGGCGCTCGAAAAAGTCGTTGTCTTTACTTTGACTCTCTTGTAAAAATTCCACAAGATCGTTGTTGGACTCAGCCGAGGCAGCCTTCGCTTTCTTTACGGCAAGCGCTTTTCCTTTGCTCCCTTTTTTGGAACGTTTTGGGTTTCCTTTTAAGTTCTTTTCGAACTCCTGTTCCAGGTCTGTATCGCTTTCGTGATCTGCTGGAATATTTGATTCAGGTGAAGCTTCAGCGTCACCGACTGCAGTTGCGTTGGCATCTTTAGCCAAACCACATTCGACAACTTCTTTCGGCGTGATGTTCGGTTTGGATCCCAAAACTTCATCCATCTCGTCGTAGTATTAGAACGATTCCCGGTTGTTGCCACTTCGGGAACTGTGGTCCTTTACTCGTTTGTACTCGTCCCGAAGGTATTTAATGCGCGCCTTTACTGCGTACCAGTGCGGTAGCTTGGTATTTCCTGGTCTTTAAAAATGGAATTGAGCTTCTTTGCGATGGCGTCTCACACAGTGCTGTTTCTTTTCTTGCTGATTGGATAATTGTCCCTCCACAATTCAAGTAAATACCTTGTCTCCGCGTCTGTCCAGTTAGAGCCGCAGTTGCTGTTCGTAGCTCCTGGCTGTGGATTTTCTTCGTTCGTTGTGTTTTCGCTTTCCCTACTCGGGACTTAGCTTGTCGAGGGTGACGCATGTGGCATAGGAACTTCAGGGTCGGCCAGGGGCTTTTTAAATCGGGTATACGGTATATTGCAACTTAAATACGGGTATTCGGTATATCGCTTGCTTCGCTAACTACTAATTTCAGATATACAGTATACAATGCTTCGATTAATTTTGGGTATATTTGGATGAATTTTGGGTATTTTTGGGTCTTTTGGCGAATTTTTTTCGGGTATACTGGTATACCACTACCCCCGCTGGCCGACCCTGGAACTTGGTATGGAAGAACCGCTGCTTGCCCGTAATGCGGGAATTGATTCTGCATGCCTACGCTGTGAAACAGGTAAGGCCCTGGACGAGGGATCTGAGCATCCAGCGGGTCCGGAGGAACTGTAAAACGGCGAAAGAATTGCGAAGTGTTTTGCAATTCGTCAGCCATGTTTACAAGCATACAAGGTTTTGTTTCGAAAGAACCACGAGGCGAGCGTCTGGAAAATAATTTTGCCAGATTGTTTTGGCAGGCATCTGTCAGTACACGCGATGCGATTGGCTGCGGTATTTGTCGGGACAAGTTAAAACCATCTTGCGAGGTAGTATAACTCTGCTTGAGTTTCCTGTCGTAAAGGCGAGAAAACCCGTTGTTTTTCCTTGTCAAAACAGTTGGCATTGTTAACTCGCTAAACACTAGACAAAGTGTTTTCACTGTATTTCCGGACTTTTCTGACTTTATCTAGCTAAAATTGTCCTGGTGAAAACACAACCACTGTTTTTCCCTGGATTTTGGAAGTGAATGCCTCAAAAAAAGAAAAAAAGGTTATCCGTTTTCGTACACGTCTCCAAGACGAGAGAAGACGACAACATCGTTTTGCAAAGAGTGGGCTTCGAAATTAGCAGAGAGCGACAAGGGCTACTCCGCCCGAGTAAAAGCAAGAAAAATGGCTAAAAGATGACACAGCTCCTGAAAAACCATTGAAACCACCGCGGAATCGAGTTTAACGAGTTTCTTAACGAGTGGGGCAAGCTTTTTTGGC
>OZ037994.1:35161851-35181851 GCA_964035705.1 Porites rus
CAGCCAATCAGTTGAATGAACTAAAAACGCGAGCGCTGTCAAAATTTGCTGTTGTAGTCATGTTTTTCGTTTACATTATTACCCATACAAATAATAATGCAATTATTTTTTTTTACAAAAGCACATGACATCTCAGCCAATAATTATCATTAAAGGTCTGATAATAGTCTGTCATGGTCTCCTGACCCACGCTGGTCGCTAGAGGTTTTTAAAATTTTAATTTTCCGACGAGCTTTCCCCGAGCATACGTTCTTCAAGATTGAGCGATCCGTCCCAAAATTAATCTGCAATTTGCACTCCGAAACGAGAAATGATAAATATCCCCGTCCCTTTTATACGGGAGTCCTCCCCCGAAACCGTCCGACTCTACTTCTAAACTTGCAAACTGAATTTCTTTTTATTCCCTAAAATAAAAGAGCTTTTGCAGAAAAATCTTTGTACGCCATGTTGTCTCCTGAAAATTTCAAAGTGCCTTTGGCATTGACGGCGAAGAAGAAGCGAATCGTTCGCTTTGAAGGCCTTACAGAATTTAAATGGACTGATCTAGGCGAACAGGATGTAGTGGGACAAGGCTCGTTCGGAGCGGTTTTTGTGACAAAGTATGCTAAAGACCTGGACAGGAATTCAGGCGAGTCAGTTGTTGTAAAGAAATTGCTTGGTTCGTCTTTACAATTTATGGATGCATTCACTAAAGAAGCTCGTTTACTGCATGATCTCGATCACGGTAATATAGTACAATTTAAAGCTGTTTGTCACGAGCCAGTTGCAGTTATGCTGGAATATGTTTATTTTGACCTGAGCGTTTTCGGAGGAGAGGGAAAGGTCAGTTCATTGAAAGACTTTATCAGTTGCCTTGACACAGGGGATTGTAATGGGGTGGACGCAAATTTTATGAACAGGATCGCGTCGGATATTGCCAGTGGATTACTGTATTTGCATAAAAGAGGAATCGCACACAGAGATTTAAAACCAGCGAACGTCCTCGTTAGCAATCATCATTACCGAGAGGAAAAAAGTCGCGATAAAATTGCATACGCGTGGAGCCATCAACCAGTGATCTGCAAGCTCACTGACTTTGGAGAAAGTAGGTCAAAAGCTGTGCAATCGGGATCTGTTTGCCGATCAAGAACTGTAAATATCGACAGGGGTACAATACCATACATGGCACCCGAAATTCTTCTCGGAAGCGAGATCTCACGAGCAGGAGCCACTGTTGAGGATCTGTAGGTCGTGGACATGTGGGCCTACGGAATGCTTCTATATAGTTTATTAAACCCTAGTCTTCATCATCCGTACGAGGAAGTCCTGAAGCAACAGGAAACTGGCGACACCAAGGACAAGATTATCCGTTTCCTTCGTGATGGCAGAAGGTTAAGCCCGTCTGAAAAGTATGCTGAGAGATGCCAACTAGAGTGGCGCAACGTTTGGAACTTGTACGAAGCCTGCGCGCGTTTCCAGCCTCGTGACAGACCAGACGCTAGAAAAGCCCTTCAGTTGCTTACCTCCTGGGAAAGGTAAGGACCTTCAATACTGTTTGATGGTATCATGTCAACTAGACTAGACAGACTGTTCAAAACAAAGGGAATACAAATCAATAACAAAGAAAATTGTTTGTATGCGTAGTATTGAATCATTTTTTCCATTGTTTTTCCTAACTCCTGAATTCTTGTATTTTTGTTTGGCCTTCAAAAAAAAGTATTATCTTATTCAAGAGGGTGAATGTGAATGATTTTGTATCCATGACTATTCTGGGTCCTGTTTGTTTGAATTTATCAGCAAGTGAATCATTACACAAAAAGGCCAGAATAAACATAGATAACAGAGATAAGGCTGGTAAAACGAGTATGCCTTATTTTATTTACTTCTCTTATCACACTGGTTGTTACTGCTTTTTCCCTTTCGTTCCTTTTTCAATCTTGAAAGCTCTTATGCAAAAAAATGGATAGCAAGGCTTACTGAACAGACTGAGAAGCATTTTCTTTTTGAATAACATGTTCCTTTTCATATCCTCCTAATCCTCTAGTGCAAGTGCGTCCCATTCAAATCCGTGCTGTGAAGCAGCAAACAAGGGGACTCAAGATCGGCCTGCTGAGGGTAAGATTGTGAAATATGTCGGGCGGCAATTTTTTTTTTTCAGTTATCCTGGTCATTTTCACTTTTAATTAGGGCCAAAGTCTGATGACATCACTTTAAAAAATCTTAAGATACATAGCATTGAATGGAAGAATTGTCTTCTTCGCAGCCGTTCTTAGGGTCGTCACGCAACCCTCCTCCCATTGGGGAAGAACTCGCATCTTCACTTTTGTTAATTGATCAGAACAAGCACGTTTTTAATTTCCTGATACGTAAATAACGTGTACATAATCTTATGCAATATAACTTCAAACACGGCAGGTTTTTGTTTCCATGTTGTTTTCCGTTTATCTAATGGCATTTGAGGTGCGCTTATTTTTTTAAGAAAATCCAAGTGCGGATTTCTGAATTTAAAAAAAAAAAAAGAGAAATTCTATTAAGCGGGAGGGGGGTGATGGGGGCAGGGAAGCTGGAATGGCTTCAGCCACCCCCCCCCCCTCCCCAACACTTTTTACTATGAAGAGACAGAGCCCCCCCCCTACTTTTGTGAATGATAAATAACTTTCTTTTTTTTTACCAAGGTCAAAAGGCAATTGAGAGGGTTCATACTACCTCAAGGCTTGCTTCACTCGCCGATTTTTTTTCTCTTCCCCCAATGAGGAGCCTGGTCCCAGGCTACCAAGGTCAACTCATTAGGACTATTTTAGAAAGTTCAAGTAAACGTCGATTAGTCTGTTGAAAACAAGAATGTGAACGTACTTGGCCGTTTTGATTCAGGGACATTACATTTTTTTATCCACTCTCCCTCCCCCAACCCTCCCTATAGAAGGCTTTACTAAAGTATGTAGTTTTTGTTGTCGGCACCATTGGAGATTGCATCCGAGGGTTCCAAAATGTTTTTAGCCCGTTCCAGGCTTTCAGATCGTGGGGAACACGCCGTAGTCCGACGCCTGGACCGCTAAGATGTTGTCAGCGTCTTACTAAAAAAAAAGGCCAATTTTATCTTCAGCAGCCCCCCACCGCCACTTTTTAATTCACTCCGCCGCTGAAACCTGAACCACACCGACATTTTATTTTGATCCTGATACCGAGAAGGAAACCGTTCAAAAAAACGTTGAAAATGGAGAAAATGCCAATGAAAGTAGAATTTCAACTGTGGACTATTTTTCTGAGTTAACAAATTAAGATGGAAGCCAGTTCAGTGGCAGTTGGTGATAGCTTCAGTGAAAAATCCAGTTTTTAAAGTGAGTTGTGGGTGATAAGACCTGTACACAACAGTTGCTAATGCAAAATACTCCTGTATTAAAGAGGAGAGCTCCAAGAAAAGTGAAGTGAACAACAGCAACATAAGCATAGATGTGGATTCGTCTTCGGAAAAAAGGGAAAATAATTCCACGCTAGAAGGCGCCAAAGAACCCAATGTAAGTCGTTTTGGGGGACTGGGACGAGCAATGGCGGCGTAAAGACGCTTATTGGGGCTGTCCGCAATTTCTTCTCGATATCCGAGGTCCCCGTAACGGCAAATGGCCGAATTCATATCTGAACTACTAGGAAAAAGGAGAAACAGGATATCTACCAGTTCAGACGACTCAACCTCTTCACCTGACAACAAAAAATCTCGAAAATCCATCTCGACCGACGGAGAAATAGCCGAAGAAGACACAATCCTAACCGCGCTAGATATGACAGCAAACATGGCAAAAAAGCTTGAAGAAATCCTTGAGCGCTTAAAAAAGCTCGACGTGATAGAATCATCTGTTAAAAGCATCGAGACAAAGCTCAACTGCCTAGAAGAGCGTTTTCTGAGATACAAGGATGTCCAGAAAATATTTTCACTCGGGCACCGATTAAAAGAAACCGATTTCCAAATGTTCCGCGACTATCCTGCAGAAATTGTCAGAAGACGCAAAGAGCAGATGAAGACCTTCCAAGAGGCCAGAAGAAACAACATTCCTGCATTCTTCAGTCTATCGGAACCAGATAAGTTATTTATTATAGTTCGAGTGTGGCCTGTAGGAAAAAAACTGATCATTAATCCTGAGACTGTTTCATAATTGTATTACGGGGACAAATTTACACTTTTTTTTTCTTGCGGCTAGTCACCCCTTAGAGATGCAAAGCGACCACCCAGCAAGAAAACATTTTAACTTTGTCTTTATGTTTTTTTTCGATTTTTTTCTGTTTTGTTTTACTTTCAGTGCTTTGAAATGTCTTTTTTTAAGACCTTTCTGTACGAAACCGACACTCTATATCTCATTTGCACAAATCAGAATAATCTCTCATGCTATTCTTCTTTGGGTGAAAATTATCAGTTTCTTCTTTCTTCACAGCAACAAAAGAAATGGAACTTACAATTGGTTCAATTAATGCTAGGGGATTAGGAGACAGAAGCAAGCGACGGGAATTCTTTAATTGGCTGCGGAAAAAACAAATGGCCATATATTTTATTCAAGAAGCTCATTGTACCGAAAATAATATGCATGACTGGCGAGCTGAATGGGGTTATCAGGCCCTTTTCAGTTGCTGCTCTAGCAAAAAGGCAGGCGTTATCATATTGTTTAACAACACTTTCACCTTTCAAATTTCGCGAACATACTGCGACCCTGGGGGACGCTATATAATCTGTGACTTGATTACAAATGGGAAACACTTAACCTTGGCAAATATATATGCTCCAAACAACGACGACCCAACTTTTTTTACCTCGGTCTTTGAGCGGTTAGCAGATTTTAAGTGCGATGAGGTAATAATTGGCGGGGACTATAATTTAGTTTTGGATGTTGAGAAAGATAAAAAAGGTGGCCTTGCAAAAACCCACAAAAAATCGTTGGAAGTTATAAATAGCTATTCCGAAGACTTAGACCTTATTGATGTCTGGAGAATACAAAACCCTGAACAACGACGATTCACATGGAGACAAAAGAACCCCGAGATACAATGCAGACTTGACTTTTTTCTCGTAAGTCAATGCACGTCTTGCAACTCAATCAACACAGATATAGTCCCTGGTTATAAGACAGATCATTCATTGGTCACGTTGCAAATTTCGACGCATAATAACATGAGAGGACGGGGCTTCTGGAAACTAAATACCTCATTCCTAAAGGACGAAGAATATATAAAGAAAATACAATCCATTATAACTCAAACTAAAGATGAATATGCACTGGATAATACTGTCGATCCAAACTTACTGTGGGAAATGATAAAAATGAAAATTAGAGAGACATCAATTGAATTTGGCAGAATAAATAAGAGAAAAATATTTCCAAAACAAGATGATATAGAAAAGACAATCAAAATCCTGGAGGAGCAGACCGCCAACATTGATGCCACTGACTGCCAAAATGTATGGTCAGAGTTAGAAAAGAAAAGACGGGAACTTGAAACCATAATCGAATACCAGACAAAAGGGGCTATTCTAAGATCTAAATCGCGATGGTACAATGAGGGCGAAAAAAACACTAAATACTTTCTAAACTGAGAGAAGAGACACTGCAAACAAGGAACAATTACCCAACTGAAAGTTAATGACAAAGACTTAATCCAATCCGACAGGGAAATCTTACACGAGTGCGAGACCTTTTATAAAAATCTCTACAGTTCAAAAGTACAAGTTAACGATTACCCGGAAGTTTTCTTTCCACCTGCACGAGAAGTATTAAGTGAAGAAAGAAAACAGCATTGTGAGGGTCTTTTAACTTCTAAAGAGTGTTTGGAAGCATTAAACGGTATGGCCACGGAAAAAACACCTGGTACTGATGGCCTGCCGTGTGAATTTTATAAAGGTTTTTGGAAAGACGTAGGCGAAACACTAACAGAGGCCCTAAACTTTTCTTACCAGACAGGAAAACTCGCTGTATCACAAAGGCGAGGAATTGTCAAGCTTATACCGAAGAAGGACGCAGATCCCAACCTGATTAAAAACTGGCGCCCATTGACACTATTAAACTGCGATTATAAGATTGCATCAAAGGCTATTGCAAATCGAATCAAAACAGTTTTACCGGAACTTATATCAGAAGCTCAGTCAGGCTTTATGTAATATATCAAACATGAGATGCAGTGTTTCATCACCAGATGAAACACCGAGAAGAGAGTTGAAAATACGACGCGCAGCGGAGTATTTTTGACGAACTTCGAGGTGTTTCATCTGGTGATGAAACACTGTGTCGAATGTTTGATATTTCTTCTCAAACAAAATCATTTTTGAAGGAGAAATTAAGGATGCAAATACTAAGCAGTGTTTCATCCGATTTCCAAACACTCATTAAACATTAATTTCCTTTGTATTTTCTTAATGAATTATTAATGAGTTTGAGAATAAAAAATGATGTATCAGTGACAATATACGCACATTAGATAGTGCTATTAAGTATGCAGAAAACAAAGGTTTACCCGGTCTACTTCTTTTCCTCGATTTTGAAAAAGCTTTTGACACGTTAGAGTGGTCATTCATAAACCAAACGTTACGGCACTTTGGGTTTGGCCCCTCACTGTTAAACTGGGTTGAACTATTTTACTGCAATACCGAAAGCTGTATACTAAACAATGGATGGGCAAGCAATTTCTTTGAGTTAAGTAGAGGTGTTAGACAAGGCTGCCCCCTATCGCCTTACCTCTTCATACTGTCCGTAGAAATACTCGCTGAAGCTATTCGCAATAAGAAAGAAATAAAGGCCATCAAAATCTATAATACCGAAGTTAAAGTAAGTCAATATGCGGATGACACGACACTCATTTTAGATGGAACTGAAGAATCAGTAAGAGCGTCACTGTTACTGATAGAAGCATTTGGGAACATATCTGGCCTAAGGCTGAACAATGAGAAAACAGAGGCCTTGTGGATAGTAAAAGAAACTGCAACCTGAAACTCTGTCCGGAAAAAAATTTTAAAAGGCAAAAGGGAAAGGTCAAAGCACTAGGCGTGTGGCTCTCTACAGATCAACAGTTAACACTCTCTCTCAATTGCAACGAGAAATTGGCAAAAATCCAAACTATCCTGGGATGCTGGAAATGTAGAAGACTTAGCTTAATAGGGAAAATAACAGTACTAAAAAGCCTTGTAGCATCCCAACTGGTCTATATACTCAAACCTTTAGAAACGAATCACCAAGCAATAAAAGAGATCAACAAGCTTTTTTTCAATTTCTTATGGAACGGCAAAAAGGATAAAATTAAACGCTCGATCATGATCAATGACTACCCTGAAGGAGGACTAAAAATGATTGATATTGCCTCTTTTAACAAATCTCTCAAGGCTACGTGGATTAAAAAGTATCTAGATTCAGGAAACCGTGGCAAATGGAAAAACTTCTTTAATCTGGCGCTGGGAAAATACGGGGGAAGTCTTTTTTTCGAATTAGGAAATCTTAACAGAAAGGATATCGATAAGCTAAAGATAGAAGACCCTTTTATCAAAGAAATTGTAGAAATTTGGTCTGACACTTTCTTCGAGAGGAAAATAGTATCAAAAGACCATTTTCTATCTCTACCTCTGTTACAAAATTCATTAATAAGAATAAATAACGCACCAGTTTTCTGCAATAATTGGCTTAACAAGGGTATAACAAAAGTTAAACATCTAATGGACGAGAATTCTCTCAACTTTTTTTCCCTCGACCATTTTCAGAACAGATATAACATTCGAGTAAAACCATTAATGTTTTTCGGAATCGTCTCAGCCGTGAAATCTTTACAACGACAAATCCCGAGAACACATCAGCAGTATGAAAGTCCTCTTAACACATTTCTCAAAGGCCAAAAATCATCTAGAATTGCTTACAAGCAACTAATAGCAAATAAAAGTGAAAAACCCATATCTTGTATAGGCAAATGGCATAAAGACATCCACTCTTCAACCGATAAAAATGCTGACTGGAGAAACGTTTTTCAAGCAGCAAACACTTGTACAACGAGCTCAAAACTAATTGATTTTAATTTCAGATTTTTACACAGACGTTTACCAACTAACAGCTATCTGCAAAAAATAGGAGTTAAAGAGGACGGAAAATGTACTTTTTGCCATGACGAGAAAGAGGATTTGGTGCATCTATTTTGGAAATGCCAAAAAACCAAAAATTTTTGGGATAATTTCTCGATATGGCTTCAGTCGTGCCAGATCCTCCAACCAGGCAGTTACTTAGACATGACTACCGCTTTGGGCCTAACGCCAGACAGCTCTTCCTTTAAGCTCCATATAAACTTCTGTTGTCTTATAGCTAAGAACTTTATCTGGATATGCAGATCAAAAGAATGTTTCCCAATTCACAACAATTTCTTGTTTTATCTGAGACATATATACCAATTAGAAAATAAGACACCGCGCAAAACAAAAAAATGGAAACCTTTCTTTTCCTCGCTGGGTCTTGTCTCCTAACTCCAAAAACATAAATTAGTGCCCCTACTATGAGTATTTATATTACTTTCACCACAAAGAAAGAAAAAAAAATGTAAAAATTAATTATAGATTATACTAAGTACAGTAATATATGGAATTACCATTGCTGTAACGTATTTTAATATTTGTAAGTATATTGCCATGTAAGTGTGTAAATTCGCTATTTGTTTTTTTTGTTACTTTATTTGTTACTTTTTTTTTTTTTTTTCTTTTTATTACTTTATTTATTCTGTGTAATTTTTGTTTCTTTTCTGTGTGTGTATTACTTGCAATAAAAAAAACACACACACAAAAAAAAAACAAGTCGTTTTAATTTTGGCTACTTTTTTCCTTTTTCTTTTCTTTTCTTTAGTTCATTTTGTTAGCTTTGCCTATTACATTGATCAAAGAAGGATTATAAATATATAAAGAAACAAGGAAAAAAGAAATGAAATTAGGCAGGGATGCCACAACAGCGATAAGCCAATTACAGTGGTCCCGGAGGTTAAAATATATGTAAAATATAGTAAAGCTACTTATGAACAACGAAGCGAACAGCTTATTACGTAACACGTGGTTTTCCAGAATCGTGGGTCCTATGGGTCGTGGTTATGTTCTAACTAGTACGTATAGTTCTTATACATGATGGATTTGAATTGAGTGATCTAAAGGTTGACTGAGAGTTGACGGGCGTTTGCTAGGTCAAGATTGTGGTAGCTATTGAAAATATCTCTGAAAAGTGATAGTCTTATATTTCCTTGAATAAAAGTGAATAACATTAAGGTTGCTGTTCGATCATCAAATTACTTACATGGAATTAATTGTAGTCATAGATAACACTTTGACTTAGGTTTTAGTACGAGCTTCTAATGCTTTTCTTATCATTCATAACAGTCAGGTACACCTTTTTTTGGAGGTTCCTTTTCGCTAGAGGAAGGAGTGTTTTAGCGCCTTTAAAAACAACACGAGAATAATCCTTATCTATTCCAGCAGAGCGAACGTATCGTTATTTCAGCAGTACGGTGGCAAAACTCTTTTTCCACTGTTTTTTTCGAAATGAAAATAAGGGCAAGTTGAGGGTACGTTTTAAACTCCAAGTCTGCAAACCGTGAACCAATTTGGCTGAAATTTGGCCAACTTACTGTCGGATAGTTTTTCTAAAAAACAATGTCTGCGAATTTTGATTTCCTTTTTCGTTTTTGAGTTAGAGTAGTTTTTTCACAGGTAGTGCCAATGATTTGCTATCCCTAACTTCAACTGCTTATGACAAAAGAATAAAAGCACTTGACAAAAATCTGAGACACGTTTTTTTTAGTCAAACGTGCTAAGAAGCGCTAGCGCCGATCAACGCGAGGAGGGTGCTTGAGGGTGGATGATAAAGATATCATATGGTTCGGTGTAAAGTGCTTGTAATCGGAGGAGACATTGGCCAGAGTGCGTCGGGCGCCTAAATAGAACATTTTGTTTTAGTAGCGCGATTTACAGGGCGCAGTTGCCCAAAGGCCGATTAGTGCTTAACCCGGGATTCGTTTTCTTTCTTCAAAAAGATTTCTTCGGATAATTTTCTCTGTTATTTTTAAGAGCATCCAATCATCAACTTGTTGACAAAATCAATTACATTGTAGGCCCGTAGCAAGCATAAAATGACTGGGGGGACCTAGCGAGTGGCCCACATTAACCCCACCCCCAATATTACAAGTCATGATCAAATGGCGCCGCCAAGCTTCACATCTCGGTAGATTTACTTTGTGGCACAACGGCTGCCGAGCTACACAACTCCGTGAATTTACTTTGTGACACAACGGCCGCCAAGCTACACAACTCGGTAAATTTACTTTGTGGCACAGCGGCCGCCTAACTAAACCCGGTTTGATGCATGCACCAGGAGTCGCAGACATTTTCCAAAGACAGTGACGAACCATGCTGAAAAATACGAAGGCTTAATCCAAAGTAAAACTTAACAGCAAACTTCTGAAAGATGAACGCTTTGGACGATTCAGCAAACACAGATCGATGTACGCTTTACGAAGATTCAGCAAACTTTTTAAAAGATGAACGTTTTACGAAGATAGCATATAGTTTTCTTGCATCAATTTCAGTTTGGAGGGAGAGTATATAGAAGAAAGCAGTTTAAAAAAACCTCATGAAGGAAAAGACCTGTCAGCTAGATGAGTTTTACTGACTGGTTTTGGGAAGTCTCATCACCCAACGGCTTGTTTTACTCATTAGAAGAAAGAAAGGAAAAGTCATGCTGCCCTTGTGCTTGTTATTTGCTATTTGACCTCATACGCCTACCACGCAGGCTGCTTTATCAACGACCAGATGGTTGAAGACGAAGCGATCTATAATCCTTCACGATTTTTGGTTTGACGACTTCTTCTTGCTGGTTACAGAGAGTCAGCAAAGTGATTTAATTTTTCTCAGATGCAAGTTGCGAAGTCCAGCTCAATTCCTTCAGTAAGTGACGTAATAGATTTCTGCTGGATTTTATATATTAAGCCAAGCATCGTTGCAACTTTCTTTTTCCAAAGGACGACCGCATTTAAACTTTTTTATAGTATTTTCACCTGAGATTTCTTATTTTAGGAAAACAAAGGAAAAACAGTACGAGAAATAACAATAAAAATAGCTAAAAATAAGTGCGTCGCAGCCAGACCTATTTGAGAGCTAGTCATTCACAGTTGCGTTAATTTTGCATACATAATTAGTAGGCGGGATGGCGAAAACAATGGTTTCCTGGCAGGCGTTTCCCTCCCTCCCTCCTCGCGCGCCCCTATTAGGGACCTTTAGCACGAGAGCAATTTGGGACGGCGACAGCGACCGGAAGTAATTTTTATTTCCGATTCGGGTCGTAGGTTTTGGCGCGACGTTGTGCAAGGCCCGCGCCGACGCCAAAAAGATGTCTTTCGCGTTGCGGAGAAAACGTGAGTAGACTTCTGGTTTCTTTTTCATTTATATTAGCATATTACATTTATTTTAGGCTCAAATGCCTTCAATATGAAGAAAGAGTCTCTTTTCAGCGTCTTTCAAGATGACGAGGCCAAAGATGAGCAATTTTTTACCTGTTTTTTAAGGCTGAAGTTGAGTGAAGTTTAAGGTCAAATATGGCTACAGTGGACGAGACAAGGGAGCGATCAAAAACAAAGTAAGAAATAGACCAAAAGTTACCGAAAGCTTTCATTTTACATGGAATAATTAAGTAATCTTAAATTACGACAACTTTCTTTCAGGCTGATGGAATGGACGGAGGTAAAGATGTTTTCATGTTGAGGGAAATGTTAGGCTCCAATGTTTTCGCTCACAAAAAAAGGAAGCCCAGCTCGTGGCCTAGCTTAGGAGGCAACAGTATCGACGCTTAATGGATCGGAGTCTCAAGAGTTTCAACTTAAAGACAAAAGAGCAGTGAGAGAGAGAGATGGATGTTACTAAGGAAAAAGTTTACCAATAAAATTCGCGAGGAAGAAAATGCGAGTGGAAGTGCTGTGAACGACTTGACAGAGAAAGAAGCTCTAATTGAGGAGCTAGTTTCCAGAGAAGACACCGCGACAGCGTCGGAAGCCGAAACTGCATCCAACAACAGGAAAAAGAAACGGCTGAAAACATGAAAAAGAAGGCAATGGAGACCCTAGGAGAGACGAATAAGCGAAAATCCGAAAGCAAGGATGGATCTACCAGCAAGCGGGGCAAGTCAGGCCGATGTGCGAAGCCACTCGTAGACTTCTTAAGAGAGAAGTCAGACGCTGACAGAGAAATTAGACAACAGGAGCTAGAAATAAGAAATCAGGAGCAACAAAGCCAGCAGCCGGTGTTTCAAACACTGTTGCAAAACCAGATCCTTGCTGTGGTTCAGAAAATTCTCGATGATAAGTGAACGTCACTTTTTATTTGTTGTGTATAAGCTTAAATGTAGGAAAAAGAATGAAACTTGACCTTTCAAACTTCAATATCTAGCAAGAGTCCCTCGTAAAAGAAGAGTTGAAGGGAGGGCCTTTTTATGCATTAATAAGTCATGAAGCACTCAAGACCATTCCTTTGTTATTCTGTTCATGTTTCTGATGTTTTGACTTTAAGCAGCTCTTAATAAAGGCTCGTGTTTACAATAAACGTGCTTGAATTCTTACTTGGCTCTTAGGTTTACAGAACAGGGATACAACAGAGAGATCAATGAGGTAGATCTAAAAGTTGGGGGGAGTTGTAGTGCTTGGGAAAGACGAGGTATGTCTTGCTCTTCAAAACGAAATTCTGCAAAACAATCCGTTATGCTCATTTCCGTAAGATCAAAGGTAGGATAGCTCTCGTAGTCGAAATCGGGATTTTCAGACTGGAGCGAATCATTCAAAGAAAGATATTCTTCGTCTGAGATAATCTTACTGTCATAACATGTCACCAGGAGATCGCGGGGTTCTTTAAAACTTGCCATCTATCACTAATTCGTTTTTCTCACTCTAAATTTCGTGTTGATTTGTGTTATGTTTACCCCGTCGCACAGAAGGTGTCAGCTAAAGTATTTTTGATTTGGGCGGGAACGGTGTCAACTATTCTTAGACCTCCTCGGTCAATGGCGTTGCCGTCTCCCCGAAAACTGCGATGCTAAAGGTCCCTATTCTCGCGCGCCCAAAACCCCCTTTCCCTTCCTTTTCAAACGCCTGCCATGCAGGCTAGAGGTAAAACGAGGTACCGGAAAAGAGTTTGTTACTTGTCGGCTTGTTGGGTATTTGACGTACACCGGAATGAGTTGGAGATAAGGCGAGATCACTTCTAGTTCTCTCGGCTATATTAAATATTTGAGTCGGAGTGCAAAGTATTAAAGGGTTTGCGACGCTGAAGAATGTCGTTAACTTGCAGTTTGCTTCCGAAGTGAGGCCGGAAGTTGTTCGAGATATCTCGAAATCAGTTTTAAGAAAGTCAAGATTATATAAGCTACATGCCTTCATGAAAACAATTTTGGGGACAGAAATGTGTATAACGATAAGATTGATAACTGGAGATTATTGCAGCAAGAGTGATTCGAAAGAGGAAGATCGAGGAAGGGGTACGGTCGTTTGCGTTGCAAGTAGACGAAGCGATTCGCACTGAGCGATAGATTGTCAACAAAGAGAAGCAAAACGCCGGTTTTGTAACGGTCCATTGTTCTTCTTTTAGTTTTAATTTGGAAGAGTGGATATTTTTATACTTGTTTTTGTATTGCGTGTTGTTGCTTTTCAGGTAATAATTTATTAAAGCTTATGTTGCGATGTTGTATATGAATTATCCTCGGTGTGGAGATTGCGCATTTTCAGCAAGTTTTCTAAAAGGAGTGTACTGATGTTAGTTACGTTGCTGAAGAAGGTGTGGAGTTAACTGTACATAAGGAAAGTGTTGTTGTAGAGGAAATAAAGGAAGTGGAACTGAGATCTCGTCATGAGCAATTTATTTTTGACAGAAATTTTATAATCAAAACGCGGTCATGCACCTAGACGACTTCCGATGAAGAAGTTAAGACGTCTTGTTACTCAAAGGAGAAAAGTAAGCGTATTTGGACGGAAGGGTATCCGGAAAAAAATCATTTCTTACTATTCCTCCGCATTCACAATTAATTCCACAACCACGGCGCCGAATTGAACGCTCCCATAGCGTCTTGTTTCCTGTGGTTTTATGTCATTGTTTCTGTAGGTGTTTGTCATAGGATTTGATCTCAGATGCCGTTTATATTAGAACCGGTTTTTCTTTGACCTCTTTGAAGCCTAAAGCTTTTTAGTACGGCTAAAGAACCTTTCAATAAGGATTTCGGTTTGTTTTCTTTTCTCCGATAAGCTTTGATCTGAAAAGCTACATGCAAGTGGTTGTCCATGAATGTGATAATTTTCTGGTTGCCAGCTATGTTTTGACGACAGGCCCTAAAGCCAATCAAAATCCCTCATTTACATAATGTAATGATCTACGAGTCACAGCCAATCAAATAATTTTCCACACATTACGGGAAAAATCACGGGGCCTCCATTCACGATTAGCAACGGTGAATCACAGGCGCCCCTTCCAATCAGTGCTTGACGAGTCCGAACGCCGCGTGACGCTAATTACTAGTTGTCTCGACACGCAACGCTTCTCCCCAACAGGGAAAACAGTTACAAATTTAAACTTGCCCCCTTTATACATAAAATTACTAACTAGTAGAAGGCCATTTGCATGATGATGTCATTTTACTACTACGACCAGAATCCTTCAGGATTTTGCTTTCCTTGTGCAAATTAGGGCTTTTGTTATCGAAACCTCACTGGGATTATCAAATTAAAATATAAAGGAAAAACGAGAAGAATTCTGGTCGCAGTAGTAAAATGACGCCATCGTGCAAATGGTCTATAATCATAGGTTACGGAATGCGGGCGACAATGATCGAAGGTCAAAACTGGCGCTTGTGCTTTGCGTAAGTTTCGCGTGACAGATACCGTCTGGCACGGAAGTTTTGCGGGTTCTAATTTTTCGCGATTTTTCCAGCGATCCGCAAAAATAAGTTCCCGCAAATAAAAATTACCGCAAACATTTTTCCCGCAAAAATTTACTCCTCGGTAAATATTCTATAACTTAAAATTCCCGTCACAAAAATACATTACTAGAAAATCCCTGTCTGTCTGAAATCGTGCTTCTTTCATTCAGAAACAAAACGGTATACAATAAATTTCTGGTTTTACATAGGGTACGCATACCGTAAATTGTTTAAAAATATGTATTTCTATTGCACGTACTTAACAAAAACGAAAATATTATCAATGCTAGGTACCGGGTACCTGCTGAAAATCGCAAAATTAATTCCCAGCAAGAAAAAACCAATATGTCCTAATCGCAAAAATTAGTTTTCGCAAAACACAAAAAATCGCCAATCCGCAAAACTAAATTCACGCATAAATTTCGTGCCACACGGTAATAAAAACGCGAGTGATAGGAGGTTTAAAGTCTCCAAACACGCGTGATCAATTTGGTTCAGTGCATTCCATCCATTCTTAGTGGAAGTCCAAATGAATGCTGGCTACATACATCTGACGCATGCGTAATAACAACCTGGGATTAGGATTGCGGGCTCCTATTAGCCGACCAGCAAGCTCTCCCGGGTGCTCGGGAGACCTTGCAACTACGTCTCTGAAATTTGAATACCGTCAGGAGCCCATCAAATGGAGCCTCCATCCCCTAAAATTTCTTGAGTCAACCCTTTCCCGAGTAGATTTATAAATAGAACGGCTTGTTGCCCGCGAAAAGTGTCACATTTCCGTGAGTCTCGTATGTCACCGTGAAAGAAATTGAAGTTGGATGAAGTCGAACTCAGAAGCCCGTCCTTCGACCGTTTTCCTTTTTTACTATACCGTCCATTTTTACAATTTTACAGCCCCTGGGATCTGGGTATCATGAAATAAAAGTTAATGAATTACCCGACTGAGACTGAGCATAAAGCGATGGGACAAAGACAGCGAACTGAGGATCACGTAAAGGTTATCTTTTTTTTTTTTTTTGCCGTCATACATCCCACAACGGGAGTTAAGCATGCACTGTGGACAATTTGGAACTTTTCGATGATCACCGCCGAAAAAATGCCAGAATCATTTGATTTTTGTCATCACCGTTGAGTGGATTTCGCCAGTTGAGCACCGCGTGCAAAAGCGATGACCTAAGTAGCAACTAACTAGGAATGCCTGAGTTCCGAAATTTGAGAAATTGCAGTCTTCCTTTACAACTTACTTATATCACAATGACAGTTGCCTGATAAAACTGGCACTTGAAAAGTTGAACATAAGACAACAGTTGCTCGACGGTGAAGCAAAAGTAATTTGCTAACGGGGGAATTTGTGACATCGTGCTCCAGTCCAAAGATCCACTTATCTCAAGAAAAACAAAATGGATTGTATCTGCGCTAAAGGAATTATGACTGACTAACAGGAAAATTTTCAGCAGTTAATGTAGAAGTTTAGGCTCAATTCTATCCTTCGAATTCGCATCTGTGGATCACTTTTTTGCGAGAAAACAATGGCTGGGCCCCGCGTTACAAAACATAGCAGAGAATCATCACACTAGCTGACGGACAAAACAACCACAAGGACTACAATTATTTATTCAGATAAACGAATTTCGGGAAAAAAAACCTTGAAAAACTAGAAATTTGATTAATATTGAGTCATTTTGCCGAAATAAGAACCTTAACGCTCAAAAGAATTGGCTAAAGAAAACGAATCCTGTCAGAACTACAGACTGCAGGTAGTAGTTAATCATTATGCATGTAACAGACGAGCTTCATGGCCTCTTGATGTGAGAAAAGAAACCAAAATTAAGATTAACATAGTCAGAGTTTAAAACTCTCCACAGTATAATCTACCCGCTAGAAAGAAAAGAAAGAAAATCTCTGACGGATGAAAACGCTAAAGTCACGTTTCACTAGCTTATGATTGTGTTTGGCCTGTCAACACCGAATTTCCTACTGTTTGATGAAGCACAATAGCAGTGTCATTTCGTCGTTGTGATTGGCTCTTCCCACGGTAGGCGCGCGAAGTCTCCCCCGGGAACCGTTCTAATTATAAATCTACTCGGGAAAGGGTTGACTCCAAGGGCTTGTATGGGAGATGGAGGCTCCATTTGATGGGCTCCTGATACCGTAAAATTCCGAAAATAAGCCACGGGGCTTATATTTTTCAAAGGTCCTTTTTGAGGGGCTTATATTCGGAGATGCTTTTCTGCGGAGGGAAATTTGCGTTTCAAAATCGATTGGGCTAGCCTTATATTTGAAAGTAAATTTACCGTTTTTGCTTTGTTTTACTTTGTATTTGAGGTCAATTTCCCAAGAACAAGCCCCGAGGTGCACCAGGCTCTGTGATAGTACCACAGTAGAGTTCCAATAAAACTACAGTGTTTGTATAGGGTAAAAAAAAACAAAGATCCAAAAATTTGTGGGAAATACTAAATAAAGGTAAATGAAACTTACCCTGCAGTTAGTTAGTGTTGTCCTCAAACGAATTTTCGTGATAATTTGCTCAAATTCACCTCCACACAATATAACACACAAAGTAGGAGGCACGGGATGGCATCTTGGCCGTAACCTGAGATCAGGCTCTATTTTCGTTTCTCTTTGTAAACAAGACGCTATGGGAGCGTACACTTTGGCGTCGTGGTTGTGGAATTAATTGTAAATGCGGGGTAATGGTAAGAAATGATAATTTTCAGGATACCCTTCCGTACAAATACCCTTATTTTCTCCTTTTGAGTAACAGGCGTCTTAACTCTTTCACCAGAAGTCTGCTAGGTGCATGACCACGTGGCTGAAACCTAATTCGATTATAATTTCTGTAATAAATTGCGCACGACGAGATCTCAGTTCCACTTCCTTTATTTTCTCTACAACAACACTTTGCTTATGTACAGTTAATTCCACACCTTCTCCAGCAACGTAACTTACATCAGTACACTTCCTAATAAAACTTGCTCAAAATGCACAATCTCTACACCGAGGATAATTCATGTACAACATCGCAACATAAGTTATTACATTAAAAACAATAACACGCAATACAAAAAACAAGTATAAAAACACAAAATATTGACACCTTCCTCTTCTTCAACAGTCACCCATTTCATCCCAACTTAAGGACTTGCCAGGGTAAATTCCGACAAACGACATGACCCAAAAAGTAGCGACAGAGCGTAAAATGAAATCGCAACAAGAGACAACCTTCCTCGGCCAAATTGCGACAGTGACGGCAAAGCCGAGAATAAGCAAAAAAGAACGGTGGTTTGGCTAATTATTTGGGCGTGGTCCAAATAGAGTAATAGAAACGGCTTGTTTTGACACAAATGTGCAATAGGCACGCAATACGTGCTAACGTAAACAAGTCAAGTAAACAAGCGAAGCGAGGGGAATATCTGCCCTGCGAACGTCATTCAACACTACATATTCTCCATTATCGTTTTCGTAAAGTATTCCAAAATCCATAAAACGTGTCTTCGGAATCTCACGCAAAAATGTAGTATTTTTAAAATCCTCAACACTCCCAGGCGGATTCACGAAAAAAAAAACTCTCCTAGTACCTCCATTGTGAACTTGAATTTGCATCAACATATTGACACATGCAGACTTGAAAAGTAGAATACGCTCCCACCTGAAAACTTAGACAGCACGTGATCAAAACATGATCGTATGGCGCCAACAACGTTGTCAATTTCACGACTGAGAATAACCGACAACGTTTCATTGGCCAAAACTGACAGGTTGAAATCTAAAACTACGCTCTTCAAGGATGATATCATTTGATCCGAGATGTTTCAAAGCAGCAGTGAGAAGCAGTTTGGATAAAATTTGGCGACGGTGTTTCAAGGAACGTATTGTTGAAGTATGTTATCGTGGGTTAACCTTACGAATGCACAGACTGTTCGCGGTAGGCCCACACTAAAATAACACTGAGTGTTTTCATAATGGGCTGGTCCGCGAACTCAAAGAAAAACAAAGGAAATTGTCAAGACCTTCAAAGACCATGGACCTCATAGACGGAATACCAAATCGGAATGTCAGGAGTGTACATGTAAAATCGATAGGAGTTTGAACAGAAGAATGTGTATCAAGTTTGAGAGTGGCAAGATTTGTGTAGCTGATAATGAGTGTGACAATAGTGATTTTGATTTTTGCAATGCGGAACACAAGGAGTTCCCTGTGATAAAAATCTCTTCCTGTGAAGAAAGAGAAGATTGTCAACAATTAAAACCAAAAGGGACTCAGGCTTCTTTGGGAACTACTGTGATAGCGGTAACAATTCTTCTTATTCTTTCAATTTTGTTTAGGAGTGTACTTGCTTTTGTATTGCGCGTTGTTTTTTTCATGTATATAGTGACGCGGTACATGTACGATGCTCGGCATCGGAATTTTGCATTATTAGCAAGTTTTGATGTTAGTGAGGTGACGACAGGAAAAGGTAATGAATGTGTGTATATTAGGGTCATTCATTTTTTCTGAAAGTTGAAAAATGAAAATGAAAATCTGTGTTCAAGTTTCATTTTTTTTTAAACTTAAAAAGGAAAAATAAAAATCGACAATTGATTTCAATTTTCATTTTTCTCTAAACATAGAAAAATGAAGAATGAAAATCTGTGTTCAATTTTTACATTTTTAGAAATTGAAAAATGACAAATGACAAATGAAAATCTATGTTCAATTTTTATTTTTTTCTAAACATAGAAAAATGAAAAAAGAAAATCTGTGTCAAATTTTAATTTTGTCAGAGAAATGAAAAATGAAAATCTGTGGTCAATTTTCATTTTTTTTTTCTGGACTCATAACGGAAGTGAAACTAACCCGGAAATAAAGATACAATAGATTACCGTGCAATTGCTGTCATCAGCTTCGATCTTGTTTCGGTCGAGTGTTTCTGTTGCAATGCAGGAAGATTACATTACTTTTTTCTCAGGAGAAGGAGAACGAGGAGTAGAAAGACGAGTGAAAAAAATGCCGGTGACAGCGGAGATGGGCTCAAATGTTTGGAGTAAGTCATACCGCACATTATTGTAATGAGCTGATGTTAGTTTCCAAGTGTTTTTGCGGGGA
>OZ037994.1:35186851-35491851 GCA_964035705.1 Porites rus
AGTTATGTGAAATAAGACTTGTTAAAAGTATCCAAAGCATACAGTCATTACTTGAAGAAATTTGTAAAATTAAGCAAAGTAAGTTAAATTGTCAAAGACTACAATATGAAATACACTTTATATTATGTTCATGCAAAATTGAAAGCAGTGAAAGGAAAAAGATTGCGAGGAAACACAGGTAAAGTTCATTTGAGCATTGTGAGATGGAATCTCCTAAAAAGAAACGTTTAGTTACAAGGAGAAAAGAAAACAGGCAGATCGGGGTATAGATTTTTACTTTGAACCGTATAAAAATTAAATAAGAAAAGGTCCCTGTCATACACGTCGTGTTTGTAATCGATTACTTCATAAGAGATCAGTTCACATTTTTGGCAAAAGTAAATATTTGTGTCAAATTTTTTCAGTGTGCAGTCTTCATTTGATGGAAAACAGTATGTTTGTAAAACATGTCACTTAATACAGACATTTTCTATCAGCACCTCAGTGCCACTATCAACAGAGTTTGACTCTATTACCAACATCCAATAAAAACAACCCCATGAAGAAACCCAGCAACTACCTCACAAACTACACCCATGATCTTAGTAATCAACTTCCAATATAACTCTAAGCCTACTACTTCACACGTCTCAGCTAACCTCTCAAGTACACGATACCACTGCACTACCCACACATCCCTCATGCACATAACAAACTTCACATATGCGTAGTACAACCACGCCCAAATATATGCTACCACAGCGTCTTGTTTATCACCAGTCTGAATGCCAAGAAGAAGCAATTTTCGTCAATTTTCCTTACGTTTCAGAGAAAGTCTCTTGTCATTGAGCTTCAGTGGTCGCTTTACACTTCATTTTCGCAACCCCGCACAACTCCTGGGAGACATGGGAACAAGGTTGTCCATCACATTGGTTTACATCTCCTGCATCCTTGTAGACCTCTGTCGGACGGTGACGACGGTGGAGAGACCAGGGACCAGGTAACCTAACCATCGACCTTCCAACCGCTCTCACAGAGTAGACCACCGTGCCTTCACGATTTATCAGGTCAGTTAGTCTTAAAATGTTGAACGTGGATCACCTAATTATGAACAGCAATGCATAGGTGTTGGATACGCAAAATGGTAACTAGAAATTGCAGAACTGTAAGAGTTTCTTTACAACGCATCGCTATCCCCCTTTTTTAAAATTCCGACAAAGACAAATAATTTTCGTTCAATTTCCGACAGCGACGTGAAGCATTTAGAAACACTGACACGAGACGTTTTGAAATTCAGACGAGCGACATGGGACCACCGCGTGCTGATAGTCAGTGAATAATTATCCACAAAACATTCGAACTCGTAACAGCCAATTCCATGCTCAACGTAATTGACTCCCTACCCATGCCTTACATATCTTTAATCAGTACATGAGACTGCTATGCTGTTTTTGGAGCCTGATATGACTAAGAAAAATAGAGAATTCTTTTTTCACTGTTTGTTTTGTTAGACTTGTTATTCACCGCCAGTAACCTCATATTTGACTTAGGTCTAAACGTTTAGACCCAAGTCAAATTTAGAAGGATTTGTATGGAGTCATCAGAGCATAACTGGGCTAATATCTCAGAGACAATTTGTCCCGAAATGCTAGTTTTTGGCAAGTAGGCCTATTGGATGTTGCTCTTTTCAGAATACCCTGACAAATCTCATAATTTCACAAATTAACACCTTACTCTTACCATATTTCATTTCTTACTATTCCTCCGCATTTACAATTAATCAGTTCCACAACCACGACGCCGAAGTGTATGCTCTGTAGCGTCTTGTTTTTCATACAGTCACGTCTCCGTCATCTTACGGGGCAACGACAAAGCCCGGGCGAGCCAAAATTAATATTTATTTCTTCCTTATATAAACTAACCTACTCTAGCTTATCTCGAAACTCGAACTACTTCCGCCCTCACGTTGGCAACAAACTACAAGTTTACGACAGTCCTGAGTGTCGCAAATCCTTTAACACTTCGCGCTCTGTACCTCGTGCATAATTTATACGATAATTTATATATTTTTTCACAAATTAGCTTGTGTCGCAGTGGCGCAATCGGCTGAGCCCTTAACTTAGAGCGTCACATCTGATTTAACGGGTTACGGGTGAGCCGGTTCAAACCCTGTCAGTCAGAGAGAACGGCGGACAGGTTCAAGAGAGTCGCATACCGTTTCACGTACTTACTTCAAGGTATCTTGAGGGTCGACTATAAAGCTTTGACATCTCCGGGCAGTAATAACTTACTCTATGTACTCATGTATGCATGCGTTTAGTTATCTATATTTATTGAATTTACTTCAGATATTCAATTTATTTCTAAATTAATAATTTATAATTTATTTAATGTACCTCTATAATTCCTATTTTAGAAAGCTTCAGAGCCGCATAGGCTTCATAAATGCTGTTATAAAAGGCTACGAAATAGGACTGCAACCTGTCCAATTTAGAAAATAAATAAGAGCATTGAAACTTCTTAAGATCCCAGGAGTTAGAAGTTCTTCAGAAAGGCTACTGTGCATCATTGCAGAGGTAGGCCAAAATGCATGGTGTTGAATATATTGTTTTTCCAGGATCGAATTCAATTATGACACGCAGCCTATGGCCTACGGACTACAGACCAAGAATCGGTGAACGGTTTTCGATCTGTTACCGGCTTAAACTGCTTTTTTACCCACTCTTGATACATCTGTACTACGCACTGTCGCGACTTTGCGTCAGTGCTGAGTGGGATGAGTAAGTCAATGCCTACCGTCGGTAGCAAGTCGTCAGCGCATCTCAAACACTACTGAAGAAAGGCAATAAGGATAAGAACTAGTCTCACAAGAATTTCACTTCATCTAAGGCGCGCTGAACTGAGAATTGTTAATCGTTTTTTGTTGTTGTTTTCAACTTTACTTTACTTAAAAAAATAATCTTTCAGATGCTGAAATCGAAAATACTGTCGAACCTTTTCAAGCAGCCAACCTATATTATCGAAAAGATAGAAACCAGATTTTTGTGTTTATGGTGCTCCTATCTGATATTATTAATTAGTTTGGCGGTATCTAGCAATACAACACGAAAGCAGGTTTTAGCTATTTTGTACACTTTCCATTCAAATTCGAATCTTTTGCGAACCACACCTTGTGAAAAAGGGTCTTTTTCAATTTTTCACCTACTACCGTATTTATTCGATACAGCTCCCAGCCGCCAACAAGCACTCATCTCGAATAAGCGCTCACCCTGCAGGCAAAGTTAATAAGCACCCAACTTCAAATTAGCAACCACCCTCAAACCTCGCCCTCCGCCCCCACCCCCACCCCGACCCCCACCCCCCAAAAAACTGAAGTTACTGACAATGAGATTGAGACAGGCCTCTTTAGCTCGAATGCTTTGTTTTCCCAAAGCAGATCATGTCATAATACTCTAACTAGAGAACTGTTTCTTTCAAATTTCGTTTATTCTTGAGGCTAAGTACCCATGATTTATGAAAAAACAAAGGGTCAAATTTTCCTGGGACCTCCATTGGAAAAACAAAACAACAAAACCCACCCCAGGCCCAAACCCCAACTCTCTTAGGGCCGTCGTCAGACACCTTCTATGTCAAGTATTCGTTCACTAAGAAGTACCCGAACCTCGTTGGCTAAAGAGGTAACCGCATTAGAGAGATAACCTAACATATTTCCACGCGACAGGGTATGTTGTTCTAAGTTCCGAATTTGTTCCTGCATAGCTGCAATGCTCCTCGTGGTTCTTGTTAGCTTTACATGAAGTTCACGTAAGGCAGGGTTTTCCATTTGGGCTTGCAAAGCAGATTGATTAAGTTTTAAAGCCTCAAACGTCTCCCAAATGGCTTTAAAGCAGTCACTTTGCCAGCAATGTGAATCAGCAGACATTTCTTCAATACAGTCTATTTTTCGTTTAAAATCACAGAGAGCAGAGGAAATGCGTTGGACCTCTTGTTTTAAATGGCGATTTTCCTCTAAAACGAAATCGTGTTGAGCAACCTTGTTCTCAAGGAAACGTAGCCTACGTACAATGTTTTGTTCGTCAGGGAAGTGGTAAGACGATGCGCCCTGATTGTCAGTATTTGCTAGAGATAGGTCTTTCCCCATGGGTGTGATTTGCTCTCTTACACCTGGCAAATTGCAAGCTGGCAATACCTTCCTTGATAAAGGCAAAAGGGAAGTCTTATAATTCATTTCTTTAACCTGCAAGGGCAAAATAAACCAAATTTATTGACATATCGCTACATTACAAAAGATGGAAACCCACAATAAATTTACATTTACTCGCTTACTACTAATTAATGCTTGAATTGTTCAGGGCCCTGTCAGAAAGGGGTTTAAAACTGTAATTTATACGGGGAAATACTGCTTCAAAAGCTACAATTTTAAAAATCCTTTACAATAGAGTAGACGTTTTAATGCTGTAGCCCGCGTGGCAGTTGTTCAAGGGAAGGGAAAGGAGATTTCGGGCGCGTGTAAAGCGCTAAGGGCGCACGAGGAAACCTGGGGATTCTGCCTCGCGCCCAAATTACCTTCCCCTTCTCTCGAACGCCAGTGACCAAGGCTACTGTTGCTAATAGTGTGGAAAGACCTTTTCCCTGAAAAAGCGATTACAGTACTCACAGTACCTTTTCTTGGTGATTGTTGTCCTTTCCACATTTGTCAATTACAACTAATAATGCCTCACATTCTTTATAATGAAGCTGCAAAGAAAATACGAAACATGTTGAGCGACCCGCCTTTCGATCTTTGCCACGCATGGTCCCAAATGTCTAACGACTAGGACTAACGCCAAGTTAGGTGTATGGGATGACTGACCTTGAAATATCCAGCCACGGGTAATTCTATGTTCCTTTACTTACGTGTGCAAGAGTAAGACATCATCTTCTTATTTATTCATAGACTAAAACAGATTATTAATTAGTATTCACCAAATCACTGGATAGCGATTTTCGCGCATTCTGATTGGCTCCCGTAATTCGGAATATCCTTGGATATTCACTGTTTTGGGGACGGGATTCAAAATGGCTTCTCGTTTCGCGACAGTTTCGAAAGATGAAATTTTAGCGGTAAATGAAGCAGCTGCACCCACAAATACCAAGAAAGAGACAAAATTTGGCTTGTCAGCGTTTACTGGTGGGTAGAAAAAAATTTTCTTACTGAATTTGGAAAAAAATCATAAAAAAATAATCCCCGAAACACTGTCAATTGCAACGTGAACAAACTCTAACTAAGTGAAGTCCGTTATTTACAAAAAGTTCCTTTTTTATTTTTATCCAACTGATTTGGTAAATACTAAAACAACTATCCCCCTCAGGGTCGGTGGACAGTGCTTGATATATACCTAGACGCTTTGCGTCTCCCTATATCCACCACTATTCACCACCATTCACCACCCCTTCGGGGGAAAGTTGTATATTATTCATTCAAAGTATTTCTCCGCTTGTAAATGGCTCAAATCCCGGAGCTAATTTTTCATAACTAACCAGCGCTGACCAAATTTAGAAGACGCCTGTTATATCCGGTCGGTAGAATGACGTCAATAGTGCAGGACATCGCTACAAAAAGGCACGGCAACCGAGAAGACCTGGTCACGAGGTTGTCTTTGCTGAGTTGTTTTGGTAGCTGTTTTGGAGCTGGAGAAAATGGCAGGAAAATTTCAGTCGCACGTTTTTTTTTCTTCCAGAAAGAAATAGCAGAACTAGTGCCTTAACATATGGCAGAAGAACAAGAGAACAGCAAAAGAACAGCAAAAACCCACCTCAATGGGCCGGATGGCCATTTGGAAAAACAAGCCCACTTAAGCTACGTAGAAAACGGACGCAACAACCCCCAATATTGCTAGGCCAACAATGTTAGGAGTTGTTGTGTGCGTGTTGGCATTGATTGCAAACAGAGGAAACAACTGCCAAAAATAGTGAGACCTGCAGTGCATCATTAGAAGGATACAACCCATTGGATTGTGTAAACTCCAAGGAGAACATGTCTAATGCGCGTGCGTGGCCGCAATAATGTTAAAAGAGCTGTGCAAACGGATCCAACATTGTCCCCCTTTTTCGCTTCGGGGATAACGAAACAAAAGAAATGTTGGGAGTTGTTGGCTCATTATGTTTGACTCGTTCCAAACTTTGCGCATGAACAACGTCCAACAACTGACATGCAACAATATGCCACAGAGTGTTCAAACGGACGCAACATGTAACACCCAACAATGTTGGGAATTGTTGGCTAATAATGTTGCGTCCTTTTGCACGAGCTTAAGATACCTCCATCACACTGGGATTGACTTGAACTTCGCAGTATTTACATTTTCCCAGCTGCCCACCAGATGCCTCAAGACGCGTAGGGTCATCGTCGCTGTCCCTCTGAAAGGAAAATTAGTCATTTCTTACGGAAACAGACAAATAATACATTGTTGGTGGTAATTTCTAGGTGCAAAACACATTCTACCAGCCAGAAACCATACATAACCCAATAATTTTGCCTATGGACGGCTTTGCTCATGACATAGTTGTATACATGTAGCTTTCTGATTACAAGCTGCTTGTAATTAAAAAGGTCAAATCAGGCAGCTTTAGCCCTGCAACACCCAAAAAAGCAATAAACGAGGTCTGTAAAAACCAAACTTAATAATTTCCAGTTGTTAAGCACTGGTACAATTCATGGTAAATTATCTAGTAGATATAAAATGCCTTCATTCAAAAACAATAAGACATTTCGTAACTACCAATACCTTTTGAAGCTTATGCTTTTCTCTTATTTATCCGTGGACGTTAGGTCAGCTCAAAATTCAAGACTATGGTGACTCTAGAAACGACCCGGAAGCGGCACGTCCCACGGACCAAATAAAGACTTATCGGTCCACTTTAAACTCAGTAACACATCAAAAACAGTGTCACGCAGAAAACACAGGGACCTTAATCATGGAGGTAAGAATGAATGTAACAGTTTGCTTTTTCAGTGACCTGTACAGGTTAGGAAAAAACAAATAATGAACAAAATATCAGCCATAGCACTGTATGGGCATTAACAGTGAAAAATAATGATGCAAATCCCCATACAGATCTGATGCAAATATTTTATCCCAACCCACCACCGACTAAAACGGCATGAACCGTCAAATATGAGCCTTGTACTGCTCTTTGTTTTGGGCAGCACTACGAAACCCTCCAAAGCACGTGAAAATAAGAGAGATTCCACGGGCCTCAAATACAGTGTACGCGCCTCCTCACAGCCACCCCCTCCACTCCTTACTAATTGCTTCTTCCGATTCTTAACAGCCTTAGAGTCTTCCGATAGTCCTCATCAAACAGTTTGATGCAGTACGGGGGAACCTGTATACAACGACCCACTATTAAAGGCCCAGTTTCCTTAGACTTCCTTTTTTTCCTCAATAAAACACTGTAATTGTTACACTATTTCCCGCTCCAGAAAGAAAGTTCAACAATTTGCGTGGATAAATAAAGAAAACAATTTTTTATTCACAATATAGCCACTGACCAGTCACGATATGCGTTTGGTTTATTTACTAAACCCATAAACTATAAGAAGCCAGATTGATCCACCTGAAAATTACTCATCATACAGGGGAATTCCAGCCCATCACGCTTATAACAACAGGAGAAGCCAAGAGTAGAATAAACACTGCATCAGAACAACTCACCACATTGCTAGTCACTACAGGTTTCAACAACTCATCATCCAGCTTATTGTTGTTTCCCTCTGTTTGACTACAGTGGTTTCGCGCATTGCCTTGTTTTTTCTCTTCTGTACAGTTGCTGTTGACGTCATTAGTCCCCACACGGTGCTGTTGCCCTGCCTGTATATAGAGCCAGAATTTCACAAGTCACACTTAGAATGTTCTTACTGGAGAAATGGTGTAATGTGACACAAAATCATAAAATATGGTACCAACATAGCAAGCTGATCTTCTTTTAGTAGTTGGTGAGAAGTCACAAAATAATTTCCATATGGTTGGTTTATGTTAATTAGTATTACTACGTGCTATAACATGCAGAAAAAACTAATACCGCAGTGCAATACGCATGAAATTCTCGTTGCACTACCTACCTATCTACCTACTTTTCTTTTCATCTAATTATCCTAAGATGCTGAAAGCTTCCCAAAGAAACGAAGCCTGATAAAGGCCCAGCAAAGGAGAAAAAATGTGGCAAGGAAAGCGTAAGAGAAAGGAAGGAGAATAAGTGAAAAGAACAAGTCAAGCCTACTGTGTCACTTTTACGAAAATAGTTTATAAAAAGGACAATAATTATACAACAGGGTATAACTGAATAAGGCAAACTCATTCTAACCCCTGAAATATATTTTTGAAAAATACTCACCACACAGCTAGCTGCTCCAAGTTTCAACAACTCACAATAACCATCCACTTCATTGCTGTAAACCTCCATTTGACTACACGGATTTTCCTCTCTAACAAACTGTTCCTGTTGTTTTTGATAGTAGCTGTTAAAATCACAAGTTCCTGAATGATGCTGATGGCAACAAATTAAAACCATTAATGAGCAATAATTGAATAATTAAGCCAATTACAATGACAAAAATTAACAGTCATTCAGGAATGAAACAAAAGAATAATATATTAAAGCCCTCCATTCAAGAACATTCTTAAGAATAAGAACATTCAAAGGTATTCTTGAAAAGCGCTGAAAGTTTATACACAATCATACAATTTGGTTTGTCATAACTGCAAGGAAAAGTGTTTTATATAGGCATATGTGATTTCTGCCAAAATAAAGTGGAAATCCAATTAAGAATTTTCAGTAGTATGCAAAGTACATTGTATGTTCCCCGATTCTTAGAGATGGTAAGGTAAAAAAAATGCCATCCCAGATACATGTGCTTCACTGGCTGAAAACGTGCTTGGCAAATGCATTTTCTTTACCCAATTTCACCATTTTTGCATAGACCACAATGCACCTTGTTTACCCCCGCCCCTTCCTCCTCCAAACAAAAATTGCATAACCATAACTATTATGTCTCCAATTTCTCCTGGGTATTACAGTAAAGACAATGGTTATAAATGCAAAATTTGGGGGGGGGGGGGGGAACATTATGGCCCATGTGAAAATGGAGAATTGAAAAGCAACCCAAAAAGGTAGCTGTCTCCCTCACAGCCATTTTTAGTGTCATCACGCAACACTCCTCCTCCTAAGACTACAAAGGGAAAGGAATGTTGCTTGAATGTAAACAGCAATTTGTAGGGGGACAAGTTGTGGGGAGGAGCGTTGCGTGATGACACTAAAAATGGCTGAGGGAAACTACTGTAAAGGGAGCAAAGGGTTTTTACATGTAATAAACTATAACCAAGATAATAATTATTAAAAGCACTTTACTCAGAAAACTGAGTGTGCTTAAAGCAGGGGCCAGGGGAGTGTGAAGGAGGCTCTTTATAATTAGAATTACTGAGTCAACTATTGCCTTACGGACACCCTGTTATAACGGACACTCCAATAATATGGACAGCAGCTAAATCCCAGGAAAAACTGAATTACAGACATTTGACTGAAATAAACTCCCACTGTCCTGGACTCTTGCTAATGAGGACCCTACAGTGTCCACTATAAAGGGAGTTGACTGTACATACAATAAATATAGTTTCAACTTATTTGTAATATTCTTTAATAATTACTTCTCTTCTTACTACTACATGTAATAGGCTATATTAAGTAAACATTAATTTATTTGACCACAGATTTTAGCTATATGTAACTGAATTTGGAATTATGGTATTTCTGACAGTGTATTATTTTGCCTATTATATTAGTATTTTCAGCTATTTTGCCGGCACAGACCAGTGGCGGGGCCGGCTACGAGGAATTGTGGGTACCTTATTCTCACTAAATTGCGCAAATATTAAATTTTGCAATTTTACGATTTGGGGAAAAATGCAAAACAATATTCACTACTTGCAAAATCTAAAAATTCCTAAAAATCCCTAAAATTTCTCTTAAAATCCCTAAAAATTCCTAAAAATTGTGAAATGGTTCGTGATCTTTTGCAAAATTAAGTGAGAATAAGGTAGTTTTCTAAGGTATGTTTAGTTGTATGTTGTATGTTTGAGGTCCTTGTTGACCTACAGGCCCCTGTATCTACACTGATCTTGTGTGAGTGTCTTTCTGGCTAGTTAAGGAAAAATACCATGACATTCTTGTGCCATCTGAACAGCAAAATTATCAACCCGAGGTACTTGCACTCAGATGGCTCTTTTTAGTACTCCAAATCCTACATTAAACCACACTGCACCATTTACCAAATGGTAAATAAACTGTAAGTTTTTTGCAGCTTTACTGTTATATTGGCGTGTTTTGAGATTATTTGTCACAAACTTTTAGACAACGTTCCATTGTTGACATTAATTTTGAACAATGAAAAATGTATTGTTGACACAAATAATCCCCCCGCCCCCCAAATAATGTAACCCAACAAGATCTTGAAATGAATCCTTATAAATAATATTATGATAAGCTATGAGCCCCCATGTACACTGTAAGCCAAAAAAAAAAACCTTTAAAATTTTATTATAGGCCCCAATGACACTTAACGTATTTGTTTGAAAATTTTAGAGATACAACTGATTCATTAAACACACCTCAAAATTCTGCAGTTTTCCACTCCAAGAACATTCTTTACAATAAACTTCCAAATCATACAGTTCATCACAAAAGGCTGCATCTGCAGGCCAAAACTGAAAAAAAAAATATCTTTGTGTGAATACAGGAAAATATTTGTCATCATATTATCCACATTTTGGTATGTGTGCAATATCATTATTGTGTGAGAACAAGTCTTTCATAGCATTTATTATATTTAACAGTAATAAGTACAGACTAGAACAGCACTTAACATAGACTTGTGAAAAACCTTCATGACAAGAAACCTTTTTAAAGGCTCTGTCCCACAGAGCCTTAACCTTAGAAGAACAACATCTATGCAAAGTACTGCTGGGCACAAATTTGGTAGTACCAAAACTAATCATAATCAAATGAAAATAGCCAATTTATCGTGCAGAAATAAGATTTCGCACCACAACTTCCCAAGTCACTGTACAAAAATCTCTACCTAGTTGTCAGGGCTGTCAATAAGGGCTGGTAGCCGGCCAAAACCACTGGCTGGTTACGCATCCTTAGCCAGCTACTTTCACCTCCTTCTACTATAACTGCTAACAAAAATAAGTACCACTGAATGAAAAGGAATCTATATTTAAAAAGGTTTAGCTCTGTGAAACGTGTGAACCGTGCAATGTCGTGGAATGCCTGGGGCATTTCAACGGCATTGTTCCCATTCTTGCGGGTATTCTGACGAAAAAACATTGCGTCCACGGTGGAAAATACCTCTTGAAAACCACTGAAAATGCCATATCCAAGAGTCTCAATTCCAAAATGTTCCGAGATGCCTCAGCCCTCAAGAACTTGTGCCTTTTGTCCGAGTTCCAAAGGTGCCTACTATTCATTACTAGCCTGCTACCTAAACACTTTTTGACAGCCCTGAGAGGTTATACATATTGTGCTGGCTACTCAGAGAAAGTAATTTTGTTTTAAAAAGGATAATACATCTGTAATAATTTCCTTGCTAACACTTCATTTGATGAAACATAAATTATGATACAAGGCAAAGAAAAAATGAGTAAATTAAGAGGCCATCCTCATGGCTATACTTTCCCTGGTTTGCACACTTTGTTTGATGAAACATACAATAGAGGAAAAAGCAAAAATGAGCTTGCAAATAAAAGTTGACACTATATCCTCATAGCTATCAAACTTCTAACTAGTCGCTCAAAGCACTCAAATATGCTTTTCGTGGTCCCTCAGAAAAGTTCTCGGTTAATTAGTCCATGAGACTCCTCTAATAATAGAAACTTGTAGGGTGATCCTCCCTTATTTTCCATCAACCAATCCCCACAGGAGTGCCTTTCAGTCTATGAATCTCTTGCTGTCTACTTTAATTTTGTTCTATTCCTTTGAATTTTCAGGAAAATCCCAATCTATAATCTGCCATCTTGATCTGTGGACCAATTTTTCGCATCTGGTAGGGCTTCTGATAGGTCGCGGAGAAAAAAGTCATTTAGGGACAAATTCGCAGAAAAATCGGCTGATTTCACAGGAATTTTGCAGGAAATTTCAGGGCAAACTTTGCCAAAAAGCAATCAGTAAAAAATGGCCGATTTTGTGGTTATTTTCAAGGCAAATTTCGCTGGAAATCAATCGGTTTTGTGCTGATCAGACCAGTGTTTTTAAAGTTTTTCTAATAGAGGTTATCATTTACTCTTTCAACAACAATACGCTTAAGAAATGAACCAATAGCAAAGCCTTTAACATCATGGCTAGTGCCCAGTTTTTTGCAACATAATCGATGCCAGGTAGTTTCGGGACATTGTTTGCACGTTTCAGTGACGAAGTTTCAAGATAAATTTGCAAGTTTACAGCAAGTAACTAGCCGCAATAGCTGAAATAAGTTTCAAATATGTTGTACAGACATGCATTTGATAAGATTTTTACCGAGTTTCACAGTATTTTGCGTGTTTTTGTGAATTTCGAGGGATTTTGCAGATTTACCTGAATTTTGCAGCTCCGCGACCGCGCAAAATATCAGAAGTCCTGATCTGGACACAGCTTTGTTTGCCTCTCTCTAATTACATAATGCTTGTTCATCAAGACTGTGATAGGATTGCATTGCACAGACCTCCTATATTGGTATTTTTATTTTAACTTTTCATAAGGAACACAAGTACAAGTTATGTACATTTCTGCATTTCAGGGGCTGTACCTTAAATTCTGGTGACCTTAATTTATTCTTTGGTGACAAGTTTGTTTTCAAAAATGCAGCCTAAGTTTTTTTCTTTCTTTTCTTTTCTTTTTTTTTTCAGTTTTGAGCCTTGCTGCATGCATCTTTACATATTTCTGCACAAAACTGAAAAATGTATCGGCAACAAATGAGCTGATTTCCTTCTTCACAGAGATAGAAGTCAAAAGGGAGAGAAAACCATTGCTTAAAATAATTATTCTGCTTAATCCCTGTATGTACCCTGTCTACACAAGGAATTTTTCTCCATAATACGTTATCTTGCTGTGCAAATTCTAAAACTCCTTTCCCACATCCTTGCCGCAATTGAGTTGGGAGAATCAATATGATTATAAATTACTGTACCTCTGTGACATCGTGAAAAAGTGGCCTGTTGCTTCTTGGACAATATGACACTCTTCCTGGATTTTCACTGGAATAAATATGACCATAAATCAACAGTGTCAGCTTACATAAAAAATAAATGTATCTTGTATACACACAGTCAAACCTTTCCACAACTGGCCACCATACAGGTACAGTAACTAAGTGTTGTTCTTCGTTGTAAGGGTATCTCTCCTGAATTATCTGGGAGACTTCCAGATATGGCACAAATCTCCAGGCTCTCATATGGGTCACCAAATTGAATTTTGAGCTCTCTTTCTTTATATGGAAATTGAATCGATTACCCCCAAAATCACTGACAAGGGCTTTTTGTCAAAAAAGCAAATTTCGGTGTGGTGTGTTCTTCATGTAAGACTCAATAAAAAAAAAAAAAAAAAACCTCTCACGCGAAAACGTACACTAACGGTTTTCCGTTAAACGGGTGAAACGCACGGCTGTCGAACGGGTAAGAAACGGCCCACGAAGCCGTTTGAAACGGATGAAACCGAACGGCTGAACGGCTGATAATTTATTCCGAACGGATTGGTATGACGGCTGAACGGCTAGCGAAAAATTTCGAACGGATGGTAATCACGTCTGAACGGCTAAAAAAATTTTCGAACGGTAGACCTGAACGGCTGAACGGCAGGAGTAAAATTTCGAACGGATGGTCCTGAACGGCTGAACGGCTCGTCAAAAACTTCGAACGGATGGTAATCACGGCTGAACGGCTAAAAAAAAATTCGAACGGTAGACCTGAACGGCTGAACGGCACGAGTAAAAGTTCGGTCATTTGCCGCAGATTTACCTTTGGACAAGTTGCAGAAATTCTACAATAATTTTATTATGGCTGTTTGCAATTGAACGGGTCATGAACGGGTGAGTTTTTTTCGCCACGCAGAATATAAACAAACTTGTTCTAGACAAACAACAAAAAAAGAGCGATTAAACGCTTTGATGCTTTTAAATAAAAACTTGCTATGGCACAAATGGAAAACGTGAATAGAAATAATGTTAAAAAGCTCAAATCACGATGAATAAATCGGCAGCGGTAAGTATTTTTGAATATCGAATTATGAATGAAAGTAAAGCTTGCATCATAGCAGACCGTTTTGAAACTTATTAAATGCGTAGCGTCACGTCGCCAGAGAAAACTTCGAGATGTCACGCTTGTCGTGATTCTCACCCGTGCTGGCCAACGAGCAACAAACCGTCGCTTCATAGAACTATGCCATAGTTGTACACTGTTCTTTGCAAAAAAATCTAAGGCCTTTTAAAAAATGACGAGAGTTTTGGTTCACGAAAAATAAATCATCAGATAGTTGACTGAGTAGATGTTGGTCACGTGCTAGGCAACGAGTTTTGCAAGTGACTCAAATTTCATTCGCGATCAGAAAGATCAGAAAGTGTTACTGGTAAAAGTCTTTTCTCTTCGTTTGGTAGACTGTTTCCCGTGATTCTGGCAGCGGGTCATTAAACGAGTTAAATCGCCACTTCCACCAATAGTTTCTTAGTAGTTTACCTGGGATCAGAGGAACACGTTTTCGACTCAACAATTGCGGTGAAACAGTTGTTTACACAAGACAGTATTAATTTTTGTCGCTCTGTCAGACTTTTTTCGGTCGGTTCTGAATTTCACGCTTGGTTCGAGATCAATGTTACGTTACGGCAAGAAAGCAACGAAGCACGGCTAGAACTACCCTGCGAGCAGAGGCCCTTCGATCTTCCTAGATAAGTCGACTTATCTAGGAAGATCGAAGGGCCTCTGCTCGCAGGGTAGGCTAGAACAAGATTTCGCAAACTACCATTTCGTGTCTTCGTTTCGCAAACGACCGGCCACAAGGCACAGCTGCACAAGGCCATCTGAACAGCGTAAAGTCTATTAATTATGATCCAAGGCGTTTGAATGAACGGTTCCAACTGATTGAAACTGTTTTGAACGGGTGGATAATTTTTGTGAACGGATGACCAAGTCGTTCGAACGGATTCAAATTTTTCTGAACGGGTGCCACAGCCGTTTGAACGGATAGACAATTTTTCTGAACGGATGGATGATTGGCCGTTTTTATGCTAGAGACGTTAAAGTCGTCTGAGACGTTAAAGTCGTCTTAAGACGACTTTAACGTCTAGTATAAAAACGGTAAATAAGGCAGACGACTTTAACGTCTGACGACTTTAACGTCTTCTGTTAAGTGCGTCCGAACGACGCACTTAACAGACGACTTTAACGTCTTAGACGTTAAAGTCGTCTGGTATAAAGACGGGACGTCGTAAACTAGGACGCATTGAACAATTTGTTCGCATTTCGCGGGCTTGAAGTTCATTTTTGGCGCCGCTTTAACTCGTGTCCAGTGTCTTCCGCGAGTAGAGCCTAGTCCTTTTTTCAGAAAAATCTACTTTTTTAAATAAGGTCGTCTACTTTTGTGCGTCCCATTTTTACACTAGACGACTTTAACGTCTCAGACGTTAAATGCGTCTAGACGACTTTAACGTCTCTAGCATAAAAACGGCCATTGTTGTGAACGGATGACCAAACCGCTCGAACGGATGCAAATTTTTCCGAACGGGTACACTAGCCGTTCGAACGGTTGGGCAATTTTTGTGAACGGATGACACAGCCGTTCGAACGGCTTGACTTCCTTTTTAAACGGATCGCCCAAGCCGTTCGAACGGATGCAAATTTTTTCTGAACGGATGAGAAACGGCTTGTGAACGGATTTCCGTTCGAAAACGGGAAGCCGTTAGTGTACGTTTTCGCGTGAGAGGTCACAATTATAATGTCCTGAGCAACAACCACGTTATAATTTGGAGACTATGTTGATTTGCCTTTAAGGGAAGGGGGGTTGGTTGATGTTAGTGTTACTGCAAAAAAAGGAGACAGTCTCTTACATCCCCAGGGTTTGCAATATTTATTTAGTGATTGTGGGGTGATATGAATAAAATAACCCATCTTGATGGGGCCAAAGGGGGAGAGGTAGAACACTTTTATGTTAAAAGATACTTGCTAATGTGGGCATATTAAAAGAAGGCAACATTAATCGCTGATCAGACAAAAGTTTCAACATTACCAAAGCGACTGGTTAAGTGAGTATAGAATTCGACCCTAGTCCTCGCCAAGTACACATCCTCCAGGAAATCACACTTGGAAGGTAACATAAAGCTGAGTATATCATCAGCATAAAAATGATACTCTACTTTGTGGGCCTTGATGATATCAGTGGTAGGTGTCGTGTATAGCAAATTGAGAAAAGGACCCAGAACTGATCCCTGTTGCACCCCACAAGTTAATTTTTAAGATCTTACACTTGACTTTCCACTCTCAACATGGTTTTCACTGGCAACGGGGTCTGAGTCAGAGACATAAGCGGAGTAGCCTGAGAGCAAGCTCTCCATTTGGGGGATATCATGAAAAGTAGATGCGCGAGAGGCATGTGAGAGGAGACGCGAAAGCAGCGAGCAGGGGAGAGAAAGGAGAGCTTGCAACGATCACTCATAAATTTTCACTCCAGAACTCCACATCAAAGTGTGAAAACTGCCACCGCAAATGTGCCGCAGATCAGAAAAGTGACTGTCAAGTTTAGACAGCTGAAGGCACGTATAATTTATTTATTTATTAAATCGCTTTTGCAACAGCTTTCCACTGCATCAAGGCAAATGTTTTTCACCACTGCTGTGTTTTTTATCCACTGGACATCGAACGTCAATGTGTCCACCCAGATAAGAACTCACTACTTTTATAAAATTTCTTGCTCTGTTTATATTTGAAAAGTTGTCCACATTCAGAGGACTATAAGCTCCCCATCACAATCACCATCATTATATAATTGTCCGTTCCGTAACTGGAGAACAGCATTCTCCTGTACTTGGTTCTCTTACGTTTTACTCCAGTTGCTTCATACTCTTTCTATTGTCCTTCTTGACAGTCAATTGCTAATTCTTTGTCAGCTATGCTGTCATGTACATGTTTCTGAATTTTTCTACCCAGTGGAATTCAAGCACGTGAAGAAACCGACGTTGGAAGGTTAAGCACTTGAACCGGGCAATCTCTCTTCACTTTCACTCTTCTCGTTTTCGGAACTAAAAAAGGTGCTTGAGACAAACGAATACAACTGATGAAGGGTTCTGATTTCCCTTCCCCAAGAACTACAAACTCGGTCCGACTTATCCACAGCTTGCAATATTCTATGGGCAATCCAAGACTTTCACACATACAGCTTTGCAAGAATTACATCAAACGAGTCCGTCTACTTTGATGGCTGAACAAGTTCTTGGTTTCAATATGATCCCCCTGGAACCAATTTTGACACACAGATGGCAGTTATCTCTCACAGAAGGAGAAAGTGATTTTCCTCCTCTGCTGGTCTTCTTTTTCGGAGTGAGTTTAGCGATCGCCCACATAATATGGGCTTTGGCGATAAGAGTATCATGTTTCTACATTTCCCACAAAAATTTAAATTTTTCAGCCAGTGGTATTTTCCTTTGTCCGGGCAAAGCACAAATGAAAATTTACGAGAGATTGTTGCAAGCTCTCCGTGGCCCCTCGCTCCACCACTTCTGCTTACTACTCTGACAGCCTAGTTTTCTCTTGATCATAAACGACAGAGTGTAAGCAGAATCAGAAAGCTGTTTTCACTAGCTCTTTAACTTCTACGCTTCTGATTATGACTCTGACTCTGATGCTACTGAAACTAGCCTTTACCGCTATGCCCCCTCCCCTCGCTCAAACTTGTGATCAACCCAGGGGGAACGAAAGAGTATTTCTAAGTTGACAAAGATTTCAAGAAATTATCTTAGAAATAGACATGGCAACGTCTATTTTTCTAAACATTATTGTCCAAGATGGGAGCTATCTAGTAAGTGGGTCCACAAAAGTTACATCTTAGGCATGGGTCGCACTTGGCAAATTTTTGGGAGAATTTGTTTACATTGCGGTAGAAATCTGTCATCGGTGGACATTGCTAAGTGCGACCCCGAGTTTTCAAGTTAGAAAAAACTTTGAAAATCAGCAAAAACATCAAAGACGCCGTAGTGCTTGGGTGGGGCAGGCAGATTTTGGAAAACTCGAGCTAAACAATAGGAATCACAGCGGTAACTGTCAGCGCCTTGTCATGAACGTGATCCATTTGAAACACGAATTTTCAGACCTTCTCGAAGAGGCTTCTACTCGGCTATCCTTCGCCATTTCAAGTTTTTTTCGAAAACTCTCTACAGGCAAGGACTTCACTCGCTTATAAACCTTCGCTATTTTAAGGTTTTTACGGGAACTAGCTCTATTGAAGGCGAACCAGTTCCCGTCTACACAAGCAAACACTTCACAGGTTTGTTATTCCCCAAGCCAAATGCACTATTCGCATCCAAGCACTTTCTGGTCTTCTTTATCTGTTCCATCCTCCTGAAACTGGGAATGGAGGAAAAAGATCCTTCGACAAAGGTTCGGACAAAGAAGAGAAAAATGTTTTCTGGTATCTGGCGTTCTTAAGTTCTCAATGTGTCAAAGCAAAAACTATTAACTCCCACTAATGCGACCCTCCTCGGTTGGACTAAAAGTTTTCTTTTCCGGTTGCAGTTTCGAATTTTTGTGGTTTCTTAGCCGGCAAAGATGAAAAGTTTTCCCAAGTGCGACCCATGCCTTAGAGTGATTTTACTTGACCCGTGAAACTGTCAGATACTGACAATTATTGCAAAATAGTAAGAGGTAAACAAAAAAAGACAATGGAATTAGTGCATAATAGTGTATAGTATTCTACTACCTATTTCACAGGCTATAAGTAAAATCACCCTATCAAGAAAAAAAATTATTTTATATCTACTTACCAAAGTAGATTATCAACACATGAACTACAAAAGAAGTGACCACAGCTTGCCTTTTTTGCCCCTCGTGACAGGGATCCACACCATTCACAAAGAAATTTTGAACCAGGAAGTTTTTCCATCAGTATTTTCACAGAAAATCCTGACATTATTCTGAAGATGGATATTCTTACATGTATCTTGAAAATAGCCTTGTTTATCTTCCCTCACTGGTTTTGAAACAAAACAAAATATTTGTGGCTCTCAAAAGAGAACCACATTTGACTTCTAACATCATTGAGACTATGATCATGACAGTTCAATACTGCTCTTGATCACGTGGCTGTTAAGTGCCTGAAATACAAAAAAGTCAAAAGATCAACATCAATTTTAGTTTTGGGAGTAGTAGTCAGACTTTAGAGCCTTAAGAAAAAAAAAACTCAGCATTCGCTTTCCAGCAGGTTGTATAGTAAAGGGCTGTTTTCTGTTTTTTTTTTTTTTTTGGTACAATATTATCGACTTGCTTATGGTCAAGCTAATGAAACATTGAACACCTGAAAGATGTTTTTGAAATGCGAAGGTCATTGAAAGTGCTGTGACCAATCACAGTGAAGATCAGGACATGCAAGCCAGCCACAACACCACAAGAAACTAATTATATGCTAGCATAGCTGCTCATGTGGTTTTTATATTCTCAGGCCTGCATGATTGGCTCTAATCCACTGCAACACAATAACATTTCAGACACGTTTTTTGTACAATTTCACAGTTTTGTAGTTTCTCAGTACATTGGTCAATAAAAAACTATACGGAGTCATGAAAATACAAAGAGAAACTGCAGCTATTACCGGACACAAAAACAAAAGGTCATTCCATATAAAACAACAACAATGCAAGCAAGAAAAAAAATATGACCAGTAAAACAGCAAGGATCCCAGCAAAAAAAGTTTAAAATAGTGGATGAGGTTTTTAAGGTCTGGTCTTTTGGTAAAATTATTAACCAGGACAAAAATATAATGCAAAGAATGAAACCAACGGCACTGTTCAATCTAACTTTCTTTTATTGTTGATTTTCATGAAATGCGACAAATGATTCACAAGTCCTGCACATCTTAGAAGATAAATCCCGCTTCACATGCATAACTGGATTCACAGATCACATTCCTATTTTAGGGACATTTCACGCATTATGTGCTAACTTTGGGCCTAATCATGTGTCACGCACATTAAAACCCTTTGCTACTCTGTTCTTAGTTGCAAGAAGCGGTAAAAATGTATGAAAAGTTAGTACACGCCACAAAAAGGAAAACCCTGACCACAGAGTGACTGCCCTACTTATTCCCTGGTCAGGGAGGTGAAGACCGTGATTTCTAGCATATCTCCCGCCTACCAGGGAACAAAAATGGAGTGATTATGAAGTGAAAGGCCCCATATTACCCTGGTCATCACCGAGGGGGAGGGGGGAGGGCAAATCACGGATGCAAAATTTCCATGCTGATGTAATGCACTTATCAATGTAAAGCCAGCGGGGGAGGAGGCAGGGTATGGGGTGGACATTTGACTTTTTTAAAAATTTGCTGTCAAATTCCCTGCCCACGGGCAAATTATTCTAGTCAAATGCTACCAAATTTCCCCACCCTGGGCTGCACATTGCTACCAAATATCCCAAGGCAGAACCCAAGAAAGGCACAATGAAAATATCTCCAAATAAAACTCTGCAAATCTTCATTTATAAACATTGCTGCATCACCAAAGATACATGTTCCTGTTACAGCTGCGATTATACGTTTTAACCATAATCCGTGTTACACTGGGTAGAATATAGAAACCTTTCAGGAGAACGTCCACATTTTGTAAGTTTAAATATACCATTCTTAGTATTTTAATTCTGGGTGCAAAGAAAGTCAGTTTTACAAGCTTTATACAGTGATTGTAGCGAATGAGCCATACACTGATCAATTGTACTTGCAAGAATCGACTTTGTTTCTCTTCACTTCCGTGTACTTTGATACCACAGTATCTTAAGAGGTTCAATCGATCAAAAACACGCTAAAACAAACAAAATTTGAAGACAAACAGTGAAATCCACTCAGCTTTTGCTTGTTCCCGTTGGCCTCAATGATTTCCAGATCTTTCCAGACTATGAGGCACATGCGTGAAGCGTGGAAGCAGGAAACATAATGTTCAGTCTCAGTCTTTTTCGTCCGAGTCGGCAGTCAAATATCTCCACGTTGGGCGAAGAAAGATCCAAACATCCCCTCCCCGGTGAGAACAAGATCAGTCAAATGCCCTACCCCAGGGCCAACAAAGACAATCAAATCCCCACCCCATACACTGCCTCCCCCCCCCCCCCCCCCGCATGACACTGATAGGTGCATAATAGATCCGTCATAATAAGGCCATTTATACGAGGAAAAATAAGACGCGTCTTAAATAAGACGCGAACTGTACCATTTATACGAGCATGTCTTATCTAATAAGACGCATCTTAGCTAAGCCGCTTCTTATTTTAGACGAAATGTGCCGTTTATACGGAAAGTTCGCGTCTTATTTAAGACACGTCTTATGTAAGACGCGTCTTATTTTTCCTTGTATAAATGGCCCTATTCTTTCAAAATGAACTGATTGCTATAAATCATCAATAACTGTCACACCTCACCACACCGGCATCAAAACTAAATATTTGAAGTGCTCACATTACGTTAAAGCCACAGATTGTTTAGTCAAGACCAATGTGGCGCCTTAATGAAAGGAATCGTACTGGTTATAGTTATAATTATAAGCTCATGTTTATTTGATCTCTATCAAGTGTTCACAGGCCAATTTGTTTCTCTTTTCTATGTATCAAGTAAATGGTTGATGTAAATACTCTTCATTCGTATTGCCTATTCAGATTTAAAAACCGTTTATATTATTCAAATGTCAGTGCAAATTTATGGCAAGGATTTTTGACGTTTTTTAAAAGTTCATAAACTAGTAGTCTTAATGAACTTAAAGTAAGGTTTCTTGCGGCCGGTCAAGCGGTCAACCAAGCCTTCGACCTCATCAAATTGCGTTTTTTCAGGTACTTAGGATAAAAGGACTTACCTTAAAGAAAGCTTTCAATCCACCGGCTTTGTACAAGAGGAGACGAAAAATAGGCCGATGATGGGAAATTTCCCTATCCCACAAACCAATTCTGTGTTCCGCGCGTATGGCACCCGTACTCTGCGTACTCCCTATACGTAACACAACCCGCACACCCTGGAGAAACGGGCGAATTTGTCCCACACACACCGGAGAAACGTTGAATTTGGCTGGAAACCTGCTCTCTTCTCTGTATCTGGAGGGCTTCTGGTGTCTGTGTGTTATTTTTTCACGAGGGGAGGGAAAAGTGCGAATGAAAGGAGGAAGGATTGAGGAAGAAGGGGGAGAGAATCCGCCATCCTCCTTCCTCCCAGCAACTTCTCTGGTTATTCTCTTCATGTTTTACTGGGTAACCTAGCCCTATATCGTCCCAGTGTTCATAGCGTCCCCTTCAGCAATAACACAACTGTTTTTTGTTTGTTTGTTTGTTTGTTTGTTTTTTCTTAAAAGTTAACTTGGGCCTCATAAGCTCAGTGTATTCAGATATGCGACATTTCAAATTTAATTCGTAGTTAATTCTGTTAGTTACAGTTCTACCAACAGGGCGAGACTTCTTGCGTAAAAAACCCGGGGGGTTGGGGTACATCCTGTAGACTAATAGCTATGTACCTCTGGATGGGGTCGCATTTTCACGACTGGATTGACTATATTATGGCGTTGCATTTTTATGAGAGTTCCTGGAAAGGGGTCACGCATTTTCAAGATTTTGGGGGTCATAACATTCAGGTATGTAGGGATTTAAAAATAGAAAAACTTACACCACATTAAGTTTAACAAAAGTGTCAGTTTATTTCAAGATGACCTAGTTAAAAGGCTTTATAAGGTAGATGCATAAACAGAAATTGACTAAGTTGGGGTCTATAATATGGCCACAGAATAGACTATAAAGGGGTAGGGATTCTGAGAGGCGAGCGGCATATACCCAGCAAAAATATAAATATTAACCCAAGTAACCCCCCGGGGTGGAAAGACCAAAAGTTCACAATTAGTTCCCGCAATATTATCCAAATAAATGCCTAACTCCCGCAAAAAGGAACCTGTCTCTATAAGGTCATACCACACTATAAGATGTTCTATAAGTCAGAGGTATCTACTATAATTTTGAGAAACATAGTGTCATCTTTCACATAGGCGTGGTTATTTAATTCAGTTAGGGAGCAGAACATGGGACACCCACTGGCGATGTTTGTTTCTCTTCTTGGCCTTTGAAAAGATGAGCTGCTAGGGTCAGGCCTGAAGGCATCGATCACGTGTTCAATATTATCTTGATCCAACAACATGAAAGTGACCTTCTGTCTGAATGGCCAGCGGAGAATTGCATCATACAACCCTCGCATGACCACAAAGAACACGGAGATATGCGTTCCACGACCCATGCCGTCTCCGTTTAAATAGATACGGGCGCACATTTTGTAGCCATAACGGCTTGTGAAGAAGTGTGGGCTATAAAAAGACACCTGTTGACCGCTGACTGCTTCATTTCTCTTCCTTGCAAATTCAGTTATTTTCCAAAGTAGCTGGCCGTCGTAACTGGAAAATTCTTGTTGCCTAACGTACTCTTCTAAATCAGCTAGTGTGACATTTCTTAAAGCTAACGTGTGTTCAATAGACTCAATCCGTCTTTCTGTCCTCCTTGTAGTGTCTTGGACACCCTCCAACTGTCTTTTAACATTGTTTACTCCCCTGCTCGTCTCCATTATAGTGCGATTACTTTCCACCAAGAGCACGTCGTGGTCTGCGGTTTTGTGTTCAACATAAGTTAGTCTTCTGGTTATATCGTTATGGGTCAAGCTATCTTCAGGATTAGTAAGGAGTTGGCAAGATGACGCCCCAACTGATATATTCGCAGAGGCCATCTTCCTCTCTAAAGCGGTTATTCGTTCGCTGTGTTCTTGAATCCTTCCATGCAAATTCCTGGTTTCCTCTTTGTTATACTGAATCTGATTAAGGATGTCCTGAATTAAATTATCGTAGTTTGAGAGAAATGGAGAATTTCCGGACAATAGTCTTGGATCACGCCTAAAAATGGCCTCTATGTCCTTGCCCAATCCAAGTACAGTGCGTAAGAGCAGAAGGGTGTGGTGTGCATGTTCTTGTTGTAGATGCTCTTTCTTTTGCCTTTGGCTGAGGACCTTTCAAATAATCGAAATGGAACTTACTAATTCAAAACTTTTACATGCACCAAATTTCTTAGTAGCAAAAGACAGGATGCCCTTGAACATGAAAGAGATAATTCAAACTGATCGAGAGACAGCAACGTCATCATCAGCTTATGGATTTCCTTACAATGGAAAAATTTCCTAGCCTGCGAATACATCCGTCTCCCAACACCACTCAGCTGAACACTCGCCCCTCAGGACCTTTCGCAGGAGAGAAGACTTTCCTAGGGAAGGCAAGAAGCGTTGAGACATACTGTATTCGCGGGCTAACAAAAATTCCTTTGTCAACCAAAGTTCAAAGTTGGCGGAGGAGAAATTGATTTGCGACAGCTAGAAATACATAAATGCATTTGCTTTCGGAGGCTATGTGTATGGTTATAAAGTTCATAACAAAAGGTCTATCGCTTTCACAAGTTTTTGCCGTTAATGAGGGAGCACCTCACGTCTTTTTACTACATTTGTTAGCGTCGCAGACGTAATTTAACCTCAGTTTTAAACGTCTGCAAAGCATTACAGATATCTTTGTTCTGGGCTCCCAGCGGACTCAATGAATTACCGGAAGCGCGTTTCGAATTTCCTTTCATCCTGATTGGCAAATCGACAATTGATTTTTTAACAGGCCAATCATGGCGCGTACTCAAATCCTGGTACACAGCTGGGAACCCAGAACAAGGATTTCGGCGCTGTTACGCAGACGGACTTAACCAGAGTTTAGTTTAGTCTGTGATACAGGCTACTCTGGCTTCTGTGCCGGCAAAAACCACAAGAACAAAAGAGTAAATAAATATGATCTATCTTACCTCTGTTTTAGTGCACCCAATCTGTGAAAAAGGGCATGGACTTTCTACTCCGTCACAATCTCCCAAAACAGGATTCTGATGATCTGCCAACTAACAAATGTTACATAAAGTAAGAGGACTCATGTCCGTTCATGAATGTGGGAATAGATTTTCGAAATTTTTTCAAACACAGCAGCCCGAATACTTTTCTAAGTTCAATTTGTCCTCCAACATATAGGAAAAGAACTATTCTGACGGGAACCATAATCGGGGTAGGAGGTCCACGCGGCTCCATCGAAATAGCCAATGTGCTATTTTTAGAACAAACTGCGCCACCCTCAACGTCTCAAATTCGAGCGGGAAAGCGCAAATTTAATTTGCGCGGCTCTCGTGTGGAATTTCAGGAGACGGGCGATCGTCCGGTGACTTTATTTGAGAGCTTCCTTGACTGTTCAAGGGGTTGATATCTCAATATCAGTTTGCGCCATGCATACACAGTGGAAGAATGAGCCAATATTTTATAAACATTACTAGAAATACGTCTATCGCGGCAGCAAGAATAAAAAAAGGGAAACAAGCCAAAGGGGAAAAAATATGATTAAAATAGAAACAGACCAAAACTAAAAAAAAAAGAAAAAGAAAAGAAATAGCTAAGCCATGAGGCGAACCTCGACCATCTGCACGGAAGGTCGGTTCCTAGACCACTGCGCCACGCTGCCAAGTAGAACGTTAAGAGGGAAAATTATTATATTTTTAAAAAGTATTTTCTTATGAAATTCTGCCGGTAGACTCTGTTTGAAGCTGGTGGAGCTGTATTTATCATGAAGTCAAAAAGATATATTTGAGGAAAATCAGACATAAATTTTGTTGTAGTTGTTGTTGTTGACTTGCCGCCCTTATTTTCCCCTCAAGTTTGTTTGGTCCTATGCGGGATATTCATCGCACGACATCACCAACATCTCTTCCTAACTGGCTTAGTCAAAAACACTCTCACCACGGTAACATGATCAGAAGTACATTCGCGGTCCTCACACTCAGAGTTATTGTCAAAGTGGTTGAGAATGACGATATAAATTGAATTTATTCATCTCCTACGGAGAAAATTTCTGACGCGATTTTGCTTGTTTATCCTTTGCACGGCGCCCTCGCAAAAAATGCGTGCGCTAGTCACACGAGATGGCGCAATTTGTGATAGCACTTTTGAATATTTTGATGAAACCAATCCAATTACCGGACAAGGTATCCAGTTACGGTTTCCTAGAAAATCATAAAACGGCAAACTGATCCTTATGGCAGGGCGATGAAGAAGTGAAAAGAGAGACAAATATCTTGTGTACTTGATGACGTTTCAAACAACCGATTAAAATTTGGGACATCCCAGGAATTAGATACGTTTAATTACAACCTCTAAAAATAACTTGAGTGAAATTCGTTTACCCCGGCAACGCCCTACAACGCCCTAATAATTTACCGTCAAGAAAATTTCCACTCACCTTTTCTCTAGGGATGCCATCTTTACTGCATTTGTTACAGACAACTGGATATAAAGGACACTCTGTCTCCTGATGTTGCTGCAAAAGGAATTTAAGGTACAACTCATACTTCTTAGCTCAGTGCACCATTTGGTCAAAGCTTGTACGTGTTTGAGACTGTAATCACACACTGAGATAAAAAGAGATGATCACTCAAGATCATTTTCGGATGAAAATATTCTGGAGGCAAAAGTTTTTTTAGAGAACTGCTGGGATTATTTCTCTCATTAAATTTAAATAACATTAATTCTATAAAGGACGGTTGTGGACTAAAATGGCCAACTGGCTCTTGACATAGCAGAATAAAATGCTGGATACCTTTAAATTTATCAAAGCAATTTCCCTCGCACAGAATCCACATGTTTGAGACCGGTACATGCAATAGTTTTCTAAATGTTGTTTGAGATCAGCTTTCTTCACCAGCGTGCCACACTCAGGATTTACACATGGAACTTTAAGGAACTCACAACCAGAAGTGTGGCTCTGTATTAGAAAAGAAAACAACTCTTTCGTCTATCTTCTACCGTAAAACAAGAAACGTTTTGAGGGAGAAAGAATACTTGTATACGGGTCACACATTAAGTTTAAGTATTGGCGCTAACTTTGAGTGACTTTGAACCTCTTGACGATAGATCACAAAATTTCTTGAATTTTCCTGTAATTAATTAGGGGAAATTTTTCTACCTCAATCACTTTTTTACGGCGCTTGGTGCTTCCATGCAACACCTTTTCCAATTTGGTACTCCATTTTTCAATGACTGCAAACTGTCTTTTTCTTTTTGTTTTTTCTTTTTTTGTTTGACCCCATGTGGGTTCTTCGGGTTTTAGGTCCAACTCAATGGGACATTCTACTATTTGCGCAAAGAACTGTAGAAACAGTAACAAAACTGAAAGAATATATTTTTCAATTTTCTCTTACCAATACATGCACCCGTTAATTAAGCCCTTGCAATCATGTTATTTCCGCCCATAGTTCCAAATTATGCAATAGACGATTTCACCTTTCTTTTTTTTCAAGTTTTAAAGACAAATCATCAACACCGCTGAAGGAGCACCCTAAAATTAGTAAACTTGGCAAGTTTAAAAGTAATACGTCTACAGGTAGCGAAAAGATTAGCTCCTCAAAGTTGCTCAATTTTACTATTTTTTAAGCTCTCTTTACAGCACTTTCGACGGAATATCCACTACTGATAACGGAACGATGTAAAAAGATCAAAATTAACCGTGAAAGGGTCTATTATAATTAAGTACCTCCAGGTGTCTTGCTTCTCCTTTCCAAGCACACCCATCTTCCATGAATGTACAGTGCACAACCAGGGTAAGTACTTCTCGACGCATAAAATTATCAGGAAAAACCTGCAAGCAATTGTAAAAGTGGTATCCAAAGTTGTATCGCCGGAATTGACCATTTCAACGATGACGTCGTTTGATCACGTGTGCCATAATTTATTTCGTATTAGCTTTGTTATTCAATTGTAGTATTCCTGCCGACAGCCGATAATTTCATCAACGCGAGAATCTTAAAAAGCAACGATGATCATTAGCCTCGTTATGATGATAAATTTCACCGGTAGCCCAGACTATATCAAGGTCACTGAACTTGAATTTTGGTGCCAACATTTTTGCAGTTGTATTTTTTTTTTTCGACTTCAGCGGCGTCCACTCAATTCTATCAAAGCCATCCAGGTCCTCTCAGTCGTCCGGGTCGTTTGCGATCATTCGGTAGTGTATCCATATGATCGTCCCGTGTTTGAGACCACTGGGATGATTGGGACGATCCGGACGATCATATGTGGAAAGCCCGTTCCATCAAGTTCTCGACGTGATAGTACATCTTCGTGGGACTCTTCTAGCTTGTCTACGCCGCAAAACTGAGAGAAAACTAAGTAAATAGCAAGCCACCAGGTTCGTTCTCCGATTAAAATTCACCATTATGCTTGGCTTATTTGAGAAACACGCGCAAAAATTCCATTGTCCGACCCAGAATCATCGCTGACGACCGCGCGCCTCTTGTCTTTGAGGCAATCGAGACGATTATATAGAATATATGGAATTTGTGTTTGTGCTGTGTTTTTTACTTTCTGTTGGCGTCTTAAGCCATCTCGAAGCCGTTTTGCTGATATTTATGGATAACTTTTGACTTTTAGTTCCAATTCGCCAAACGCAAAGACAAAATGAGTCATTTTTACTTTAATCGTTTTATAAGGGTAAATTTGGGACGTAATTTCTGTATCACTTCACAGTGGCTAATCCAGGGGAGGCCGGGCCCCCTCTTATTTTTAGACCAAACTGAAAAACTGTTGATCACCAAAATGGGTGAAAACAAACCTTCGAGGTAATCATGTCATATGCAAGACAACCAATTAGAAAGCCTGTATATATACCTAAACCACAACAGGAACTTTGATGTGGGCAACCACCAAGGTCGGCTACAACCCTGCGCCCACTTCAAGGACTGACACTCAAACGTAATTAAACTATAAATGACACTTAAATTGACATTAAAAAACCCCTCGACGCAAATACGGATTAACCTTGACCTGCAAACCTGGTTATAACGAGAATCTAGGCACAAGTGAAACTTCAAGCACGAACATGAAATCAACTAAATACCCCATGACCTCAAATCTTCAAAACAACCTAGAAAATACTTCACGACAAGTATTACGTACTTCATTTGACAGAAGGCGTTGCTGGTCCTGAAGACAGATCATAACCATTTCATTCACATCCCTAAGAAAAAATGTAGGATCCCATCTGTTATGCTGGAAATCGCAAAATATGAAAAACATTAATTCAGCATTTCACATAGACCATAATGGACATTGTTTACCCCCCAGAATTTTGCATAACCATTGTTTCCAATTTCTCCTTTGTATTCCAGTCGTTCCAAGAGAAATCCAAGACAATGGTTAAGCAAAATTTGGGGGGGTTAACAAGGTGCATTATGGTCTATGTGAAAATGGCGAATTGTATATTTGTTGTCAATGATTCAAGCAAGCAGTTTACTTTTTTTCAAATTATTTCAAATTAATCGTAGTACAGCATGTAAACTGACTTACGTGAAAAGTTTCTCCAAGCAGGACTGGCAGTAGAAATGACCGCAGCTTGTTTGCATGGCATCTCTTAACAGTAAAAGGCAATAAAGGCAAAAGTATTTTTCTGCAATTTTCTGCTTGTCAGTGCTTGATATTTGGAATCCTGGCATCCTTGCTGTCGATGAAGGCAGTTAGTTTAGACCCGATGCAATTACTCAGTACTGTTTGCGGACGTACATGCAATTTTACAATTTGACAATCAACGAATGGGTTTTAAAAACTATAACCAGTGGCAGTAAACTTTCCTTCATTAGGAATCTGGTGTAAGAACTGATATAACCTTACAGGGCATTTTTTTATTGGCTTTCATAGTGAGAAACTGAAAATATCTCTAACCAGGTAGTAGAAACTGAACGTTTCAGTAGTAATTTTCTTTTCTGACTTTTTGAAATTCCCTAGGTACCGTGAAATAAATATATCATCATATATGTGGTAATAATAGATTTCACATTCTCGTGGATCGCAAAATTTACATAAACCATTTATGCAAGCAAACTATAGTAAATCAGTATATTCCCGTTCTTTCCGTGAAAACATGTTTTTTTTTTCATTTTACTATGAATATGGTTATAATATAACCTAGAGACATCATTCTTTCTTGCTAGAGGCCTTTACTTTTATTTATTTGTTTATTTATTTTTTATTTCAAACTCTTATTAAATACTCCACAGCGTTACAATACTAACGTTACATGGCATTGCATAACATTGCATTACAATACATTACTAAATACGATACAGTAAATTACACTATAAACTTTAATTAACACTAAAGTAGCTATACAAAAACATACGTTCGGAGTACACACGTTACTAGGGTACGGAGTCCAAAGGTAGAGCCCACTTCGTATTAAATTTGTCCATTTTATTCGTTTAAAACCCATATAAACTTTTCTGTTTCATACTTATTTTTAACCTTGGATAAAAATTCAGTACGTTATACCTGGAAGAGTCTGATTTCTTCTACAATCCCATTAGTATAGTTTATCGATCAGTTTCAAATAATTCAGCAAAGGGCAATTTTTATATAATACTTCTGTAATAACGACTTGCGTTAAGATACTCTGGACGCGGCCGAGGAGGTCGTCATCGAGAAGTGAAATATTCAGTTCTTGGAACTAACTAGCATAATGCCACAGCGTCCACCTGAAGTCGCAACGGTGAAAAGAGGCCCCGCCAGGGTAAATTCCGACAATCGACATGACCCAAAAAGTAGCGACAGAGCCTAAAATGAAATCGCGACAAGCGACAACCTCCCTCGGCCAAATTGTGACATCGACGGCAAAGCCGAGAATATGCGACAAAGAACGGTGGTTTGGCTAATTTATCACCAGTCTGAATGCCAAGAAGAAAAAATTTTCGTCAATTTTCCTTGCGCTTCAGAGATTGTCTCTCGTCATTGAGTTTCAGTGGACCCTCCTGAGCGCGCGTCGCTTTGGCCGGTCGAGTGGTCTTCACTTACGCAGCACCGCACGACTCCCGGGGGACCTGGGAACTAGGTTGTCCGTCAGATAGCTTAATTTTACGCACGCTTTACATCTCTTCTAATTACTACTTTCACATACACCATAATGCACCTTGTTTTCCCCCTCGGAATTTTGCATAACCATTGTTTCCAAATTCTCCAGGGTATCACAGTAGTCCTAGCAAAGTTTTGGGGGGTAAAGTTTTACGGTCTATAATTATGAAAATGGTGAATACTTTGCTTGTTCCTGAACTTCTGACATCCTTGTCGACCTCTGTAGGACGGTGACGACGGTGGAGAGACCAGGGACCAGGTAACCTAACCACCGACCTTCCAACCGCTCTCACAGAGTAGACCACCGTTAACCGGCCTTCATGATTTATCAAGTCAGTTAGTCTTAAAATATTGAACGTGGATCACTAAGGGTGTGTTGATAGTGTTCCGTAAACCGAATCCAAAAACCGATCTCTGACTGAGATTTGCCGGATTTCGCCGTCGTAATGAACGTGAAATCCGAAGTTGGATTAGTGACCTTGGTAACCTTTCGCAAACGCGTGCAATACTCATGACAGCCACTCAAGAAATGACATGTTTTCTACTGTTTGACAAATTATGCTATCATACCGTGCAGAATTCTGTGGTCGGCAGTTCGAATAACGACGATGGAACATAAACAGATCAAGAAAGAAGAACGTTGAAGTTGAAAATTATCTAAAGGTTAACGGCTCAGTTTGATCCAGTTTCGTAGCTCGGTTTTTTATGTAACACGATCGAGTGCCTATGACGCCTGCAAGCGAGTTTGTAGAAAGATATCAGTTAATTATTGTCCCTTTTAATTATTTGTGTTTTTAAGCAATCTTTAGCGGCAAATGGTACGCACATGGATATTTTGCTGTACCAGGAACAATCTTCCAGTGTTTTCAGATGTTTTACGGCAAATGGCAGCAACGAGGAAACTCTACGGGAATACTTCAACTGGAAATATAGCAGGATCATATGACTAACTTAGAATCAACTGTGAATGGAACAGCGTAGATCACTAATCAGTTAATCTGGAATCGGATTCTCCGGATTTCAAATCCAATGAATCCTTTTTCAAAAGGATTCACAAGAGCAAAAATCCGAGTTTGGATTAATTTGCCGAAAGGATCGCGAAATCCGTTTTAAGATCTAAAATCCGTTTTTTGCATTCACCGAAAGGAACACACCCTTAATTGTGGCGATGTATAGCTGTTCGATACGCGAAATGTTAACTGAGAAATTGCACAACTGTAGTGGTTTCTTTACAACGCATCGCTATCCCCCTTCTCTAAAATTCCGACAAAGGCAAACAATTTTCGTCCAATTTCCGAAAGCAACGTGAAGCATTTATAAACACCGACACGAGACGTTTTAAAATTCAGACAAGCGATATTGGATCCCCCCTCCCCCCGGCAGGGCCTCTGAAAAGTAGAAGTTTGGCCGCCTCGTTAACGGTGAGTTGGTTTTCTTGTTTTCAGTGCAGAAATTGCTTTTCGTACAGGATTTTCGATCCATTTTACTTCAAGAGAGACATTTTAGTGTTTTTAGTGTGGTGTTCTCTCAATATTGACTCTCTTTTTTTTTTCCTTTCAAGCCCTTTGGGTGCAGTGTTTTGGCGGCAACTGAGAATGAAAGCGCCGAGTCAGTTTCGACACAAATCATAACACTATAACTGCTTATTTTTAAGGGGACAACGTTCTCACTTTAGGATAGTATTTGAAAAATTTAAGAGACGAGAAGAACAGAAATTGTTGGAAAACAGAAATCCTTTAATAAACTTGCACACGTCGGAGAAAATTGAGATCTTGAACAAGGCGCCATGGTTCATTTACTAACTTTATTTTATTTTGTTCACTTTCAGTTCAGCGATGGAGCGGTCTAAACATCAAAATCTCGCCTTTGTAAGGGAAGTTCTCATGACAGAATCATATCATTTAAAAGCAAGAACAACGGAAAGGGGAAAAATCTTGCAACAAATAGCTGATTACCCTCAAGTTTCCCTCGAAGAAATTCGGGGTTTTTTTTTAGAGAAACTGGGGTCATAGCCGGCAACACAAATTTTTCTTCCAATTATCGTTAAGGTATCAATCAAGCAAGACTTCACGAGTTTTTCTAAAAGACGTTGTGGAATTAAAACACGAAAGCATTACTCTATCCTCTCTCTTCAGGCGAGCACTCAAGGCAACCTGCTCAATCTTAGGGGGTGTACGTTTGCATGAGAAAACTCGTTCCGGCGAAAGAGTTTCATACCGCGATGACTTTTTGATTTCGTATCGCGTTTACCTGATGACTGGGTCATTTCATATCTCGTTACTTGAAAGTACACTTCATGTTGATAAAATACATGTGTGATTCAAAATCGCAAACATTTCGCATGCGCTACCCGTTCCAGGCTACCGGCAGACCGATTTCACACCGAAACTTATGGTCGTTTCGCGTTTACTTGATACCGTTGCGAGATTTCGCACCGAAGCGAAATTCTTGCCTCGGGAACAACAGCGAACAGGGTACCTTCTGTAAAACTCAGAAAACTGTGAACACATGAAAGATTTCAGGAATGTTGATTGTGTAGTGACCAATCACAATAGCATTCAGGACACGAGAGCAAACCTCAAAACTACAAACTAATTACCACTGCTGTTTGCGGTTTAGTTTTCTTATGCCTTATTGGCTATTTCCTAACAACACAATAACATTCCATAAATATTTCTGGTGTTCAAGGTTTTGTGAGTTTCTCAGTTAATGAGTAAAAGTAATATTAAAATTCCTTCCAAAACTGCTTGGTGTGTCGGCATTCGAAAAGGTGCGGTAAGGGGATTCCGAATCCGTTTTGCATAGAGAACATTTATCATCTTGGATGTAACCTATTTTGCATAACCTTTTTGTAGTGAACATTCGATCAAAGAGAACTTGATTACATAATTAAGTTTAGTTTTGTTTTGATTTTAAAGAAAGATACGGTTCTGTTTTGTTTCATTTATCGAGTTTTGGCGCCTATTTTCATGTACTATTGTTCACAGTTTGAATCAATTACCTAGCCAGCCATCCCTGTTTTTAACCGGTTTTACAACTGTACATATGAATTGTACCCTTATTAGAGAACGCCCCTTGAGTTTTTGCGGAGTTGGAGTTAGGAAATCGACGGAGGAACATTGGAGTTTTCAAAGTAGTTTTATCTTTTTCGGAGTTACGTAACGTTGGAGTTTCTTTAGCCCTTTAGACAGGACAGGGATAATAGAAAGACTGAGTCTTTCTATTACCCATGGACAGGATCAGACGTAAGTTTCAGCCTGTTGTATTTAGTTTTCGTTTTCCTATCAATTTTGCTCCTTTTGTAATTAGTCTTAGCCCATTTTTTATCTTGTACGTTGTAATTTCCCCTTTTAGTTTTCACCGCATGTGTACAAATATTAAGACGAGTTGGTGTTCAAATTACATGCTGTTGAGTCAACTTGTGCTGTTGATTTCTACACTGTGGTTGACACTTCCCGATCTCCAGTGCTCAACACCCCGTGTCCGCTAAGCTGGGTACGCGACACTTTTTATTGGTAAATAAAATTGAATTTAGGACTTTGGTTTTAAGGTTCAAATGCTACCTGATGTGGAGGAACAAATATTTTTTTCAGCTGGTCTTTAATTAGACTGAAATCTTGACATAAGTACGTGTTTGGAATTTTTTGGACGCTGGGCAACTGATCTTTTTAGCGGAGCTCTCGCGCGCGAAGCGCGTGCAGCGGAGCACCATGGGTAAGAAAATGTGGTAATCTACCTATCCGAGAAAATTTGGTAATCACGTGACCGTACGCCCGACCGTCCGTCCGCACCACAGGCATACCAATGTGAAATAACTCAATCAACAGGTATGGTAACCCAAATGCAACTCGAGGTTATTTTTGGCGGGAAATCCTATAGCCAACCGCGTCTGTAAAGCAGAGGCAACTAAAGAGTCAACAAAGACGAAACCGGAAAGCGGAAATTGTTTCTGCATCCGTGTTTTCTAAAGTACTAAGCTTAGATTAATTGTCATGTCCACAAATTTGGAATATAGTGCAGGAGAAAGACGGAGAAAAAGACAAAAAGTGGCAGGCCAGCGAAACTCAACGAGAAAAAGGGCAACAGAGATCTAGAGCGAGAGATAAAAAACAAAGGAGACATGTTTTTGATGGATGAACAACATAAAAATTTTGCAGCGGCAGTGACAATATGAGAAATGCTAGCGGCCACCAATGCAAGGAGAAAATGAGCGGCAGTGAAAAAAAAGTGAACGAGAACACGTACGACATTTCCTCCATAAAAAAGTTCCTGAAAGTTTCACGTTGTGGTCGTGCAAAACAACGGCAAAGAAATGCACAAAAAAAGTGTGCTGCACGTGCAAAGTTGCTTTTTTTGCTAATTAGACTTATTGTTGTTTTTTCACCATTCTCCGGCGTTGCCTTCGCCGATTAGCATTACACGATTTTATATTTTGTTTGAACAAACTATAAATATTGTCGAAAGCTTCGCTTTTAGCCCTGGCTAAACCTATATATTAGAATAGGATGTAATAATCTTTAGATTTCTTTTTAATACATTAAAATCTTTGTTATATATCTCAGCGAAGAAAATTGCGTGCCTTTAAATGTGTTGGGATGGAACTTAATTGACCAATCAGATCAATAACCAGAGCATAATACCATCAACTGACGTGATAAAACTCACTTTGACCCTGAAGATGACTACCGCACAGGTTGTCGAAACGTCAGTCACTGTCAACAACAACAGCCCTATTCAGGACTACGTTCACCAGGACGATCAAACTCGACCTACTATTGTTGCGCTGGTCACTTCGGCGATCACAGAACAAAAGAAAGGTTGGGAGTTGTTGACTTAAAAGTTTGACTAGTTTCAAACTTTGCGCAACAACTCCCGACAACATGCAACAGGGTGTGCAGACGGACGCAACATGTAACATCCAACAATGCACAGGGATTTTCCTTCTTGTGTGAAAATAATCATTTTGAACATAATGAACACGTTAAAAACCTGAAAATGGCAAATATATTTGTACTCTTTTTTAGGCAAACACTGTTTTGTATTGCAAAGCGCAAGTGATTTGTCCTTTTTTTCGCTTTCATAACAAAAGCAAGCGACGACTACGCAGTTTGATACAGAAAGTATTTTCCTCTTCATTGTCACGGGACAGGAATTAGTTCTGTCATGTGATCAGAAAAGGAAACAGGTTCTGAAAGTACACTGACTTGCTACGCGGGAGAAGTATCTCATTCAGCCAATGATAGACTTTCAAAAAAATCGATCGTCCGACTTTAATAATATGGCGCGGGACGAAGGTCGACTTCTCGCGACTTCGTCGCTCGCTCGCTAACAAACTCTTGAGGTCGTCTTGTAGCAAGTCTAAGCCAATGACTAATATGAGTAATATTGTAAATGCATGCTAAAACAAACAAGCCCAACGCACTTACAGTGAAATTTGCTCATCAAAGCAGATTTTTCAGTTGAAAAATAAGGGCTGGATGTGAATCGATCGTTTTCTCTCAGAGGAAGAAAAACATTATATAAAATTACTTACAATATACTTTTTTAACCGGAACCAACAAAAGATACATATTTGCGACTGAAGAATTTCTGAAAAGGGCAAATAACATACGAAAAAAATATACTGTTTTTTAAAACTGTTTTTCTAAAGAGACTTTCTGTTTACACCATTGATCATATTTTGTTTCTCCTTTGAATAATATTTCAATCATTCGGTAAAACCCGTAAAAAATGAAGTTCCACTTTGCGATCAATCGACTGCATAATACAATGGTTGCTCCAAAGAAAAAAAAAAGAAACCAAGCATATTCATCATTATTTCGAACGCTCCATTTCAACCTGTCTTGATTTGTTTTCTTGCTTAGATTTTCTTTTTAATACTGTGACTCTAAAAGCGGTTATCTAGATTCACGAAAAATATTCAAATAGACACTTTATGTCTTACCGAAGCGCTGATCAGGCGTGTTGTTGGAATCTTAAATGGTAAAGCGACGAAGTATTTGCACCTGTCCATTTGAATCCACAGAAAACTCGTACAAATCAACGCAACTGACAATATTCAAGATTCAAATGGAAACTGAGCTGGGAAATTCCCCAACTATACGTATCAATCACTGATAAAAGACGCCGACGAGGAACTCCCTTTGTTAATATCGTCATAACACGTCAAAATAAGTCGCGTTGCATTTTATTAATGCATGGAAAGCAATACTTTTGCATGCGATTTATATAATAAAGAAAATCTTTTTTTACTCTCGGACATATAGGTGAATTCAAATGCCCATCGTCGTGAAGGAGTTTGATGATATCATTTCGCCTGTGACAATATCTAGAAGCTGATACAGATATTAAGCAATATTTAAATGAGGCTGATTATTCAAAATATTGCTAAGTTCTCAACAAGAGCTTACCTCCTCGTGACTCCGACTGTTCTTTAAAACCGTGGCCTATTTCTGGGAACGGTTTCCGAGGATATAAAAGGAGATATTTTTCTGGTAGATACTACTCGATAGGGTAAATAACATTTATCGAACAATAATATTTGCGTATTCTTGAATTTCTTCCGTTCAGTTTTAGTCAGAAATTCAGCTATTTCCTCTACCGATAGCCGTGAACGCCACTTTTTAGTTTACTGTTGCCCAAGCAGGGTCCTTTCCAGACAAATATACCAACCAATCGATGGTTTATTGCTTGCATCTTCCAAATATGAAAAGCGCCTATTGATTATGAAAAACTAGCCGAGGGATTAGAGCCATTTAGAAACGACGAAATATGAATAACAAGAACGCTCTTTAAACCATATCAGTCTCGCTTGCTTAGGAGGCATTTAATTCTACACGGAACAGGATTTCTTCGCTAAACGTTTTTCACTTTCTACTTTATCGAAGGTCGAGTATTCTTCAGTGTGAACTGATTGAGTACGCGTGTATAAATACACGAAATCAAAGGCCTCGACTCGAGAGAAATGAGAGAAATTACTTCATTGCCAGAGAGCAAAAACGTGATGAACATGGCGCGTCATTTCAGTCATCGCCAAAAATAAACCGCATGCTCATCACAAGACTCATTTGCATGGCATGAAAGTTTACAACACCCGAGCAGTTAGTCTCACCATCGAATTTTGTTCATGCATTACGATTCTTCCTTTTTTCGACCACTGAAGTATTCACTTGGTACAAAGTAATCAAAGCGTTCAAGCGATAGAATTCGTGGATGGACCCGTTCCGGAAAAGCTCGACATCTTTTGCATTTATAATTTTCTAAGCTTTCTTCCTAAGCTTTCTGGCGCGCACACTCGAAAAAAAAAAGAAAAAAAGAAACAATTGCATTTTCAGTCTCGCAGCTAAAGGAAGCGAGGCTAATAATTAGCCGATTTATTTATTGCATTCGGCATTCCTATAATCTGAAGAATTATGCTGATTACTGAGGGTGTTACTCGTCGAGGGCAAAAACCGAGGCACATAACACCCTATTTGATCTGCATAATTCTTCAGATCAATAACTGGGATGCGCTCATTCAAGACGATTCATTTTTAAAAACATGCTTACCTTGATCAATGTTAAGTTCCCATTTTCAGTTTGCCTGTAAGATATAAAGACATTTTTAGTCTAGAAATTATTCTTCAAATGTCAGTTGTCATCCGTTGAGTTGTATTTCTATTTATTTCCATGGTTTTATGTTTTTGATTCCTGTGGTGTTGCCATCGTAAGCTACCGTAGGGAGAACGTTTCGAGCGCTAATCCCGGACGTGTTGGAGCAAATCAGGGAATTGCAGTTTGTATTTGGTCGTTATTCGTTTTGACGAAAGGCTGTCACTTGAAACATCAGCTCATTCTCTATCTCCCTACATCAGCAAATCTACCTTATTAACTCAGTTGAAAAAAGGGTCAAAAACTGTTTGAGAAACACTGCAAGGACTATGGAAAAAGCATAGTTTACAAAGTGGTCCGACTTAGCCCGGCAAGGTTATTTTTAGCTGAGACCACAGAGACAACTAGTCAGTACAACTTTTGACCAACTACCTGGAGAAAAACTCTTACCAGTTCCTGAAAAGAAGAAAAGGAATTTTTAAATTAGGTCATAAGGAAGAGTGAGAATCATCGAGGGTTTTCCAACAATTGACGATCTCATAATCCAAAAATCCATGGATAGAAAGAAGAAATTCCCCTTCCCTCCTGTCAATGAGTTCACAAGAGCCAGTCTACTGGTACCAGCAGGATCACACTGTCTAGTGACTTGTCTTTTCACAACGCCCTGTATGATTGCCTGATAAGTAAAGTGACATTTTTTTAAATACTATTACACCTCTAGGATAATTAGCAATTATTGGATTCGGCTTTAGTAATATCTGAAGAAATATGCAGATCGAGGAGAGTGTTATCGGCCGAGGTGGATTACGCCCAACCTCCGAGCCAACACAACCTCGTCTCCACGGTTTCTCGTTCACCGTCCTTTTTTCTGGTCATAGCCTGCACTATTGATGTCATTTCAAAGCCGGATATAGCAAACGCTTTCCAAATTTGGTCAACGCTAGCTAGCTGTGAAGAATTAACCGGCGAATATTTAAGCCAATCAGAAACGGAGAAAATGTTTGAATGAATAATAGATTCAAATAGTTACATGCCATGAAACATACAGAAGAAGCTCTTTTTTGAAAAATTTCTATAACAAGTCAAAGTCAAACCCTTCTTTAGCTGGGAAAAGAATTAGTTTTTTTCATCATCATCAACATCATCAGGTCTCATTGCGCCAGTAGGCGCATAGGGCCTGTATGCTGTCTGATCAACACTTTCTGTCTTGTGCAACCGCTTTGGCTACTTCCCAGCTCTTCCACCCCGCTTTGTTTCGCTCTTTCTCGACTATTCTTCACCAAGAGATATTTGCCCTTCCTTCCGCCCTCCCACCTTTAGGAGTCCATCCAAATGCTGTCATTCACACCCTCTCTCCTAAGTATTTGACCGAGCCAGTTTCACCTTCTTCGTCGCACCAGTTCACTTTATAATGAAAGCAGAGACCTCTGTAAACACTACAATACCGGGTGAAGGAAGTCCTTTGAATAGGACTGTTGTTGACAGTAGCTGACGTTTCGACAACATGTGTGGTAGTCATCTTCACAGTCAGACTGAGCTGTATCACGTCAGTTGATGGTATCAAATGATTATTGACCTCATTGGTCAGTTAAGTCGCGATGTTATTGGTCGTCTATCGGTTAAACCGTGATGTTATTCGCTTTGAATAACAGACTGATGCAGAAGAAAAGTAGGCCACTGCGGCTGCTGAGGGCAAAACCCCGGATTAGATCCGTTTCCTATCTTACATAGTCTTACAGCAGTTTTACAACAATGGATGAAGTTATTTGGAGCGGCCTGGTATTCTATAGCCGCTCCTTGTTTTACAACCTAGGTTACGTAAGATCCAAAGATGGACTGAAGCAGTCCCCCTTCCCTGGACTGAAGTAAAGCCTATTGATCATAACGAAAAACTATGCACCTGGTTAAGAGGGACGATCGATGATAGAGATCGATACTGAGGAATAAACTAATTTAGGTATACTTACATCTCGCCCTTAATTTAAAGCTTATCAGTTAAGCGTTTCGTGTTTAAAGTTGTCTTGTTTTTTTCAAGAGGTCATTTTTAACTTCACAAGAGTAGGTTAAGAAGTTAAGATGACTGCCGCGGCATAACTTCAAAAATAAAAGTTTTGTGGCATCACATGACGTCACTGTCCTGCATGAGAGTCTGACACAGACCATCCTTTACACCTGGAAATGCATTAGTCAAAGACTGACCATTTTATATTGAGAGAAAACGGCCGCCGTGGCCCGTCTCCAGTTGGAACTAAGCCTGAACATGACTAATTCAAAGGGAGCAGGCGGTAAATTGTAGTTGCTGGAAATATTTTTAAGTCGTAACTGCTCTTCATGAGTTTAAAACATCCAACTCTACTGGAAAAGATACCCAACAGTCACCCAATCCCCGCGGGTGGCGCAGAAGAGTGCTTTACTAAAAAAATCTGCAAGAAAGAATTTGACAAAGCAGACCTACATTAAGTTGGAAATTAGTCCGGACAGTAATCACAAAAAGCAAAGACCAAGAAGATCAGCTCCAACCGGGCATGCGCCACTGAGACAGGTGTCCTGTCAGATTCAATATTTAGCTAGGACCTGGATAAAGGCTCAGTTGGGTGGCATACCCTTCGAGACCAGAACTTGTCAATATTAGATTCTAGCAATGCAGGATCTTGTATCCCACAACATCAAACCTGAATTCAGTGTCGAAAAACCAGAAAACATCCTAAAACTATACATGCATAGTCTAACTTGAAAAACTCCAGAGCACTTGTCAGATCTCTTATGTTGTTTATCTCTTTGCTCTCAGCATATGGAACAGTTTCCCTATCATAAAGGCTTCTAAGTCAATTCCTACTTATACAATCCCAAGAAATCCCTACCTCATCATTTGCATTCTCTTTACACCTCATGCCCTTTCAACAGTTTTCCGCAATTGATCATGAAACATCAGGCATCAGATTAAACCTCATAAATAAGAAACAACAACTTCCATAAAATTAACTATTAGGAATGATTACTTTTCCCATATGATACTATATATGAAGTTAATCAAAAATATTTCTCTGTTTCCGGTTGTCAAGTTAAATTTCCAGCGACGAGATAACAAGATAAATCAGAAATAGCTAGGTTGTTTAATGAATTATTGACCGATTGACTGGTCAGTTGGTGTCCCCTTGATCTGCTCTATGGTATTCTTTCTTATCATATACTTAGCCATAAACAAGAATTGCTTATAATGCACCAAAATTGCAAGAAGTCGAGCACATCATTCTGGAACTTAACTAGGCGGAGCGCAGGAATGTGCTTGCAAAGCAAAATTGCTCGAGTAATGGATATTGAACTATTGTATAGACCGCTAGCTTTGAAAACTGCTCCTCTATTTTCCTTTAAAGGCAAAATCACTAATGAGAGAACGGACTTTTTCCAGACAGTATGAGATCAGTCGCTATATATAAAGAAACATCCTATTAGGCTTCAGAGAAACAGAGGAAAAAGCAAAGCACCACAAGTGACGTCAGCAAGTTAGTTTGAGTGTTTACCTTCTAGCCTGCGGAATGGTCTTCGGCTGTCTTCTTGCAACAAGTTAAGAAAAAAGGTTTCTCTGTCATGTTGGAGGTGGTTCCCAAAGAAGAAAATTTCTTTGTAGTTTGTCAAGCACACACAAAGATGTGGAAAGGATTCAACACCTCAAACATCGTTTCGCTCCTGTTAGTACGACGTCAGCTATGCCTGTTTAACCTTTCGGTATCCTTGTATGTCAGTCACGCTATAAGCACTAATGGAATGTGGAATCCCGAATATGAGAAAGCCGCGCTATCTCGGAGTCGCGCTTACCAGCTAGTAAATAAAGGACTTACCCCCCCCCCCCCCTTCCCTTCAGGTCCTGGTGATCAGGAACGGTCGATTTTAAAAAATCAAGAGGGGATAATCCTCTTATGATCGTGAAAAACAAAATCAATGGATAATTAATAGGTAATAGATAACCCCCTCCCATTTTCCCTCCCTCCCAAGGGAGAGGCTAATCATTGGAGACACTCTCTGACTTCAGTAATTGTAAATTGCCCATATAGAATCATTGAATCAGGTAAGAGAGTGACGCGGCAGCAAATAAGAAAAATATAGTATTGGTGATAGTGAGAGAGGCATTCTTATAGATGCCACAACTTTATTTTAAAGCCTTGGAAATATGAGGAAAAAAGGAACCCAGATAGGGGTCAATATAGGGGCCGTCGAAGCAAAAACCCTTCATTTAGCGGATGGGGGAGGGGTTTGCTCAGCTATACTTTAACAAAAACCAAAATGGGATATATCATCCAACGTCATATTCTAAGTGATGACGACATGATTTACACCTAAAACCCCTTTCTTGGATGTTAGAGACCGAGAACAGGCCTAAGAATGGGTGTAGAAATAGCTTTTTGGTCAGGCTCTGGATTCAGAGAACCGGGCGGCACACCTCCACCAAGAATGTCTGGGAGTGTTTCTAACTTAAACTCACGTGTTGTGCTATTTAGCGATCTTTTGATCTTATTTTACCGTACCTAGAACAAATTAGCACAGTTTTTACCCCCAGTACGCAGTCCGTATTTTATACCAAGTCTGTGTTTTATGTCCACAGTCCGCAGTCTGCAGTCCGCTGACCGTTTACATAGGTGTCGCGGAATGCCTCTGTATTGACCTTCTCGTCTGGGTTCCTCATTTCCTCATATCCCTAAGGCTTTACAATGGAATTGTGGCATCTATAAGAATTTTACTAACACCAATACTATTTTTTTGTGTGCCTCTCAATTTCATATCGGCTTTTATTGTTTTAAAACTATAAATTGAATTCTCTTCTAACTCCTCCTTTAAAAAAAAAAATCAGAGTTCATTTTTCATTTTCAGTTGCCTATAGTAGCGTTTAACCTTCCTTGCCCGTGCAGTATGCTTTCCTTTTCCACACGAAGCTGACGTTGGGGAGAATAGACTGCGTGACCAGCCAAAGAAATGTTTGTGTGTGAGGCAAGCAGCTGGGACAACTGTTTTATGCTAGTGCGCTATCTGTTTCTCTCAGTTTTACCTTTCTAAAGCTGTTTTTATATACACAGCCCGCAGTCCGCGTTTTATACCTAGTCCGTATTCTATACTCAGTCCGTAGTTTCTAGTCCGCCTTTTATACCTAGTCCCTGTTTAATACCCAGTCCGCATGCAGTCCGTAGTCCGCAGTCCGCTATCCGCAGTCCACGTTTTATACTGGCCGTTAATATATAGTGTCCCAAAAGAGTCTTAAAGTGTGACGTCATAGAAAAATTAAATTTGCGAAATTACGGGATTTAACAGGATATTCTGAAAGAAAAACATCCGACGCCTACCTGCCAAAAGTTAGCATTTCGGGGCAAATTGTCTCTGAGATATTAGTTTTGTTATGCTCTGGTGACTCCAATTACAAATCCTTCTAAATTTGACTTGGGTCCCAACGTTTAGACCCAAGTCAATTTTAGGATTTGTAATAATGGAGTCATCAGAACATAACTGGGCTAATATCTCAGAGACAAAAGACCTTTCACGGTTTATGACGCCATCTTGGCTGGGGAGCTAACACGGCTAAAATAACAGTTGGAAAAAATGTCTATTTGCCCCCAAATGCTAATTTTTGGCAAGAAGGTTTCTTGGATGTGTTCTTTCAGAATATCTTAACAAATCCCATATTTTCACAAATTTTAATTTTTATGACGTCATCACTTTAGAACTCCATTCAAATAAAACTGAAATTGATATTCAGTCCTTTCGGCTGAACGGTGCCTAGTTGGGAAATAACCGCGTCTCACGTTCCTTTCTTTGAATGTAACAACTGCATAACGCCGCACGATAACACTCTCCTCGATCTGCATAATTCTTCATATCCTGTTCAGCCTCCTTCAACAGGTTGACTCATATTTATCTTTAAAGCTCCGACAGACTTACAACTTGAACTAAAAACTATAGTTAATGTTTTTCTCATCAGCCCATTTGAGCACATCATGTTTTCATCAGGGTTCAGGAATCAAAGTTACAGCAAGAAAATAGGGATCAATGGGTCCCGGATATACCATGTTACGACCCTGTCTTTTTTTCAATTTTTTTTTTTTTGGAAAAATCATTGCTATTATTAATGGAACAACCGCCACCAAGAGCCTCTGCGGTGGAAAGAGATTTAGGCTACAAGTGTAGGCTTTTTTTAAAATCAGGTCTTGTTTCATTGTCTGCTATAGACGGTATCGCTCAAGCGGAAAATAACCATGGGCAATTTACAGCCGGCGTTGACGTGGACTTCCACCCTGCGGTTCCATGCGTGACCGTGTAAAAAACAATTCGAAGTTCCCAAAAAAAAAAAATTCAAAGTACGTGAGTGATTATCTGAAGGTTCAGTAGTAAAGGAACTTGAACGTGTTAAAACTTACAGAATAACTTAACAAAGTTTCTCACATGTTCTCACTGCACATCCGAAGAGAAACACACTTTCATAAGTGCGTGTTTGAGCAGTCTTAGACTGGACTCGATGTGCCTTCGAGCTATACAATTTCATGTTGAGTGCCGTCGAAATATGAAAAAAAAAGTAGATTTTAGAACACGATGGGCAGCCCTCAAATGACATAAGATACATCATAAGATACATTGCAATGCAAATTTACTTCCCGCTGGTGAAGGCTGATTGGATGAAGCCCACGTGTTAGATCAACAACTTGGTGCAGGGGATTCCCCCTTTTTTTAAAAGAAGCTTTCGTAGTTTTTGAGGAGCATGGGCTCGATTACCAGCCACCGATCGAACAGAAGCAATAAGTAATAATGCTCGAAAAACCGCCTTTAAATGTTCGTCGCCCACACGATACCTCTGTCGTCTCGCTCTTAAGAACGCGAAGGTGATCAACTCTTCACTGCTACAGAGAACTAACCAGAAACTAGCGTTGTGCTAATGGCCACTCGAGGGGAGAACATATGGATCTTGAAAGAGTCCCTTAAGTACTTTCCTAATCCGGTTTGTTGGCAAGAACATGATGGCAATATTTAACGGCGCACATGGATCACTAAATTTCAGGTTATCACATGCAAAAAGGTAAAAAAATGATGATCAAAACAAAATGTCTGGTAAATGAACACTGTAAACCAGTCTAGGCCGCCTAGAGATTTTTTCTTTCTTTCTTTCTTTCTTTCTCCCTTTCTCTATTCCTCCCCCCACCCCCCCCCCCCCCCCTTTTAATATTTATATATTTAAATATTGTTTTTTACTTATCTATTTTTTGTTTTATACATCGGTTGATCGGGCATTACCGCTGATTACATCCATAAAATAGTTCAGGTAAGTGCTATGAAATAAATAACGCTGTGTCAAATAGCCAAAAAGTGAACAAAATGTCTTATCAGACAAAGTAAAACGTATCTTGTAGGTGACTTTCAGAAGGTTCCGTAGCTGGTGTGGCACTTTCTCCGAGGTCTTGAAAGGGATGTCAGTTGATATAAACTGGTCACCGCATAAAATTTATCCCAAAATTGCACTTATATAGAAGAAATTCAAAATAAAATCAGGAGTATTATGTTACGTAACAAATGTGTAGCTATGATCTCAACTGGTTCCAACATAAACTGCACGGATACCTTTCGGCGTAGAATTTCTCAATCACTATAGCTGATGGTACCGCGAGTTATTATGATGTAAGTTCTGCTCAAAAAACCATGAATTTCAACCTTTTGCAGATCTCTATTGAGGACCACTTATAGGACTTACAAGTTACGAATCAAGGTCATCAAGACTAAATAGAAGTCAAAAATCATCACAACTATCCTAGCCTCTTTATCATCTTACCTTTCCAACACTTGCATAAAGAAGTAAACTTAACTTCGTAGATCGGAACTGTAAACCCTCCATAAATCTTCGAACTGGATCAACTCTCGTGCAAGCAGTGCTTTGCTGCACTATAATTTTGTACCATTTTGATGAGTCACGGAGAACGCGCGTATAGTGTATTGATTACCATAGTAACGCAGATTATGTAATATTACACCACTCCGCCAGTAACCCTGACTAGCATCTGCGTATCAAATTCGTAGACGACTTATCAGCTCTAGAGATTATCCCTAGGAACTCTATCAGTCTCTTGAATTGTGCTGCCTCTGACATTCAGAATTTCGCTATATGCAAAGAGATGTTTGTAAACTTTCTTCACAACTCAAATGATTACCCAACTCTATTATAACAGGGAATAATAGTTAAATGTCATAAGATCTTAGGTGTCATTTTGAGCAACTACCTCAAATGGAATAGTGTCATGTGACCTACGTTGTTAATAAAGCCTGTAAGAAATTATATTCCCTAAGGGTACTGTATAGAGCGGGTGTTAGCAGAGCTAGCATTCTGAAAGAATATCTTACTACGATAAGACCACTTTTAGAATACGCTGTGCCCGTGTGGCAATCTGTCCCAGACTACTTGGCTGATGTAATAGAGTCAGTGCAAAAGAGGGCACTTACTCAATAAATAGTTTTCCCCGCGGAGGAGTTGTATACGGAGGCCCTGGGTCAAGCTAACTTGACTTGCCAACACTGTGAGAGAGAAGAGAAGACTTATGCTACAAATATATGGAAAAGATGAAATCCAGAGACCATCCTCTATTTAAATTGTTACCTAGGCCGGTTGCAGGTACTTGTAATTACAAGCTCAGAAAAAACTCCGAGAAATTCCTTCTATTTAATGGCTCAATTACTTGTAGGACCAAAAGAGCAGATTCATTTTTTACATTTTAGATATTTTAGGTAAATTCTTACAAGTAATATTATTATTAATAATCATATTTGTAAATATCTAGGTAAATTTGTAGTATTTTTACAGTATATTTTGTAAAGCTTTGTAATTAGTCTTGTAAATTTTTAAGCTCACCAATTCAGTATTAATTTTATTGCGACGAGTTTTAATAAACTTACTCTATAACTTACTTTATATTAACCCAGGTTTCCATTAGGCAAGTTTCCCCATCTTTGCAGCTTCTGATTAAAATTCGTTCTGTGCCGACCATAAACTAGAACATCATTTATTTATATTCTCAGTGCAATTGGTTGAAACTGACTCATGTATCAGAAAAGAATTCAGTGGGTTTACTACTTCCATTTGTATGCTCTTAGCTGTCTGTTGATAAAAACCTTTTTCGTTTTCATGCAACGCAGTATTTCTGTATAGTCTGTGTCAGCATGGCAGCTCAGTAAGACCACCCTTCGGCGTCTGGTTGGTTGAGCGTCACCTCATAGCCAGATCCTGCGTTACCCTTATGGGGCCGTGACCAAGAAGATTGCAAAAGGATTGATATGGTTAGGCTTATGAAGGAGAAAATTATACGCTTTCTACTGTCAGAACAACAAATGAAATAATTTTTCGTCTTGTTGATGAAGTAACATAGTTCATGTAAATATAACTTCTTCCTTCTTTGTTTTGTTTTTCTTTTTTTTCTAGTTGTATTTCCTTTGATTTTACCCGCTACCTAGAACCTAAATTGTTCAGGGAGCTAACAAGAAAACCAACTGGTTCATTTAGCTTCCTAGCTTGCACATTATTTTCGTTACATTTAATATATCTTGTACTGTAATTAAATTTCCTAAAGTGTAATATTAACCATGTACATTGACAAAGCATAATAAAGATTATTATTACTATTATTACACCGTAAAGGTTTCTTTCTGTATCGGCGGTCCTGATTGTTTCAAAGTGACTCTGATCGATCTCCAGTTCCGCGTTCCATCGTTTCCGACCATTCGATTCCTTCAAGCTGTAGCTTGTGTTCTGTGAGCGCACCCACATTTTGCCAACTATCTTTTGGGCTAACATGATTTGAACGTAAGTGGTTTTCCCAGTTTGATCACTCTGATTAACAACCGTTGCAAGCGGATGCAAAGTTTGCTTGCTGCTTGCTCCTACGGCAACACATTCTTCCTTTACCGACAATAAGAAATAAAATAGTGTTTCTAGCTGGGTTACTTTAGCATGGCAGCGATGATTCACAATGAAATACAAAAGACATGAAACCTCCTTCGGTACTCAAAGTGAAAGTAAAACATGTTACAACGTGGATGCAGTGCTCCGGCGAAGTACAGTACGAAAGTTTGTTTTATAAAAAAGTTCCGTGTTTGTAATTTCTCGATCTAGGCATCAACATTTGATAATTCACACGCACAGTACATTATATACAGTCAGATAATCAATCAGATAACTACCTGTAAATATTGTGTCGCCTAGGAGTTTCCGGAAGCTCTGACTGAAAGAGAATATATATATAAGAAAAGTACAACTTGTCTTGACTAGTTGTGCCTAAAAGTGCTTATAACGCTAATAGTCGTACGCCGTGCATAGATGTTGATTAAACTATATTATTACCTGAAAAGCTGTATTATGAAAGTATGATGGCTTAACATACTTAACACTTTATGATAAAATGGAAGAAAACTACTGAAAATGATCTTCAGTCTTCTTACCTTCTCGTCCTAACAAATCGGCCATGCAAGGAACATCCTACGCGGAAAGAGAACGTTTCATTTCCGCTTTTCTCAGCAAAAATGCTAACGTTCGAGGTCAGAAATTTATTATCATTAATATTATTGTTATTATTTTTAATAAAATAATAAATAATCAATAACTTTATTAAAATCTTGTAAAACCTATACACAAAAGAAAAAAAACTACAGTACGGTAATTATAGTTCCTCGCCAGATACATACATGAAATTCTTAAACTAAAAGCATAGGAGTTAGTTGAAAAAAATATATTGCATCTCAGCGTATATTCATTTCAAAAATTAAGAGATTTCGACGCTAAATAAAAAACTCGTCCATCTTGCTCGCTAACCTCAGAGTAAGTAGTCTAACAACAACTCACGGGTTTAGAGCCCCTGTACGACAAAGTCTTCCACGTCGCTAACAAAAACTCTGAGGAACATGGTGTCTTCATGCACATAGGCGCGTCTGCTTAGTTGAGTAAGCGAGCAGAACAGTGGAAACCCACTTGCAATGTTTGCCTCCCTTGTTGGCCTCTGAAATGAAGGGCTGTTAGGATCAGGTCTGAACTCGTCTATCACGTGTTCTACGTTATCTTGATCCAGTAAAATGAACGTGACCTTCTGCCTGAATGGCCAGCGGAGAATCGCATCATACTGACCGCGCATGACCACAAAGAACACAGAGATGTGAGTTCCTCGGCCCATGCCATCTCCGTTTAAATATATGCGGGCGCACATCTTGTATCCACAGGGGCTGGTGAAAAAACAAGGGCTGAGGAAGGACCTTTGCTGACCATTGACTGCTTCGTTTCGCAGCCAGGAAAATTTTGATATTTTCCAAACCAGGTGGCCGTCATAACTAGGAGGCAGTCGTTGCCTCATGACCTGCGCAACGTTTCTGAGAGCCAGCGAGTGCTCTATGGAGTCAATCCTTCGTTCTAACCTCCTGGTGGTATCCTGGATGGTATCAAGCAGTCGCCTGGCATCATCCATGTCTCGATTTGCCTGCTTCATTGTGCGGCTTCTTTCTTCTAAGATCAACTCGTGCTTAGCCGTCGTTTTCTCAAGATTTGCCACCTGTTCGTTCGTTACGCTGCAAGCAGAATCAGCAGATGCGATTGCTTCTGAAAAAATACCTGTACTAACTCTTCTTTCCAAAGAGGTGATTCGTTCGCTGTGTTGTTGTAACTCTTTTTGTAAATGCCTGTTTGCTGCTATATTGGCTCTTACTTGAGAGAGTATGTCGGAAACAATGTCGTCGTAATTTCTGAAGATGCACAACCTAGACATCATGCTGGGCTCATTTGTCAAAAGTGAATTCATTTGTTCACCCAAATGGAGCGCAAAGTGAAGAATCAACATTGTATGGTAAGACTTTGATTTCTTTAGGTGTTCTATCCTCTCATCATGCCTGAGGACCTGTTACAAGAATGGAAAATAACTGTATCTAGGTCCAATTATAGGCTGTATGAATGAATCCAATTTGGCAACGGGAAACAATTGTTTAAATTGTGGTTAACAATGTCTTTTTCTCATAAAAAATGGCTTGCAGCTGCTTTAAAACAACTTTCAACCGAGAGCCCATTTAAATAGTGCATACAAACTCACGGCCCCTAAGAGAAGCCACTGATCTGGGTTTCTTGACAAGAAACACAAACAGGAGATAGACCGTGTCCAGCTCGGTCCTCTCAATGCACACATTCTTTCCCATTTAAGTTTGGTGGAGACAAACTGTATAACTGTGACTGGTGTCACTCCACCGATATTTCATGCCCTTTTTATGTGATATGATATAGAAAAACTGGCATATGGAAGGTCAGAGAGCTAGACGGAAACTGACGAGTTTATGCCGTTCGCAGACAAAGAAAACATAAGATATGAAACAAGAGAGTACAGGGTTGTAAACACAAGAAAATACTATAAAACTAAGATCATTTATGAACGTCTGGTTTAATGAAAATACCTCAGCTTTTGAGCATCCAATCTTAGCGAATGGGCATAGTCCCTGTACTCCATCCGCAACTTGATCCTTATGCTCTGCTAACTAAACAGTCAATTGTAATCAATTAGTTAGGCTTAATTGCCAACGAGCAGCCTCGCGAAGACGCTAGGCTGCGAGGCGAGAGCATAATAAAGCCGTGCGTGGAAGTTCTAAGGCTGAATGAATCTGATCGAGGCGATGTAACATAAGGTAGTGAAAGGTAACTTTTATGACGTAAAGCAGAACAGAGAATGCATTGTTTTCGAGCGAACACGTGCATATAAGTATAATGCATGAGTGAGTTCCATGACGGAAACATGACTAACCTGCAGCCTGTATTCTTGTAAATAACGGTAATTCATGACATTTCTGAACAAATCGAACAGCTAGCGCGTATAGGTAAAATCTTTGCTCGTTGGCACTTAGCGATTGCTATAACTAGTCAACATTTTAAATAAACGAATCAACGGATGCTTGGAGGGATGACTAAGAGATGATCGAAGGGATGGACAGGAGGAAGAATCAAAAGGAAGTGGAGGGACGAAGGACGAAAGGCGGGAAGTGGAATTAGACTTAGAGGGTGGTATGGTATGAAGCGGGGATGGAGGGAGAAAGAGGTAGATGGAGTGATGAAGGTTTGGTGGGCGGAGGGAGGCTTCGCCGCCAAATCTCACTCGACTACTACACAATACCGCCAGCTACGCAGGCTAATAAATACATAGGCTTCGAGGCTCCGATGAATATTAATTAATAGCTGGATGACAATACGTGGATTATATTTGGGCAGTCTATAGCCAATGGTAGGTTTATTATGTAACACAGTAACTAACCTCGAGCAGATAGAACTCTTCACCATCGCATGCACATGATGAGTTAGTCGCCTCTCTGCTGCAGAATGAATAGTCACAGCAATTTTAAAATTATCAGAAGGAGCTGAGTGGAAGTAACTAAGTTTAATGCTAGACCACTGACGCGGAAAGGGTTCGTTAATTGCCTTCGAGGATCAAAACACCCCATCCCCCATAAATACACTGAAAACGGGGCTTCGTCTGAAATACTTGCGTTGACAGTTAAAAAATCTATGGTTGAAGAGATTTGCCACAAATTTCTGAGAATTGTTATTCCGGAATACGATCAACGGAATAAACTCCAAGCCGTAAGGAAAATGAGGAACTACGTATTCGTAGTCTAGCAAAATATGGAAACTTTTGACAGTGTGTACAAATTGAATATCACGAGAAAGTCACGTGCATGTTGTACGTGCGAAACTGCATGCAGAATATTAACGATGCCCATCTGCTACAAGGAAACCTGAGCAAATATCAAACTATGACTTTAAAGCATAACAAGACAGAAAGTAACACTCCATTACACTTTCAAGGAAACACCATCGAATCTTCTGACTGTCTTAAATTGCTAGGGGTCACCATAGATGAACAGTTGAATTTTAACACTCACATTAATGAAATATGTAAGAAGGCGAGTCAAAGAGTAGGTGTAATGTTAAGGCTTAAAAAACTTGTCCCTACCAATGCTAAATTAACTCTGTATAAATCAGCCATATTGCCTTACTTAACCTATTGCCACCTGACTTGACATTTCTGTAGTGCCACCGACAAAAGAAAGCTTGAACGGGTCCAAGAAAGAGCACTGCGCGCAGTTTTCCTGGATAAGCAATCAAGCTACCAAGCACTGCTGGACAAAAGTGACCTAACGACTCTTCAGAACAGAAGACTGCAAGATATTGCTATCCTTATGTATAAGGTGAAACACAAACTATGCTCCATCAAAATATCCGAGCTATTTCACGCGCATTGCTCACCCTACAACTTGAGGACGGCAGAGTTCGCCATTCCCAGATTTAGGACCAATAAATATGGTAAACACTCGCTCACCTACCTGGGACCAAAGTTGTGGAATAAGCTACCAAGCGAAATCAGAACTCTCCCATCATTATTTAGTTTCAAAAATTGTATTCGTAAATTTGATCTAGGTGTAATGATAGACGACGACAATTGCTCCAATTGCATCCTTTGTAATTCTTAATTTTTTAAATCAATTATTTCATTAGTTGATAGTTAGTAGGTTTTTAACTATATTATATTGTTAGGTAACTATATTATATTTTTAGGTGTCCCCAATTAGTAGAGGGGTTCTTAACCCCATCGGCTAGACATTCCAAGACACATTAATAAAGTTTTTGTATGTATGTATGTATGTATGTATGTATGTATGTATGTATGTATGTATGTATGTATGTATGTATGTATGTATGTATGTATGTATGTATGTATGTATGACTGGTTCCACAGTTTTAATAACTCTGAGGTAGGGTTAGATCGATACATTATGCTGGGATAATTTTGAGCATAATTTTACAGTCGGGGCATCGAGTATAATGCTGTGCTGAGAAATTGTTTACTTTCAAGTGCTTTTAGTATGATTAACAGACTCAACATACCGTAATCAAAAGCTTGGTTGATAGCTTTCAATGCGGTCTTGTTGCACCGTTGCATTTTGCTAGCCTGTTAAGGCTTGCCGGTGGTATAATCCATCAATGCTGCTTGTTGGGGATTTGTAACTGATGCAATAAAATGTTGTGTTTCTGACTTTGTCTGCGGGGATGGAAAAGGGCATTAAATATACCAAGATCAGTCAAGCATAATGTTACTGACCAGGTGACTGACTTCCCGAGCATAATTTTAAGCTTAATGCTGTTGTTTTTAGGGTGACGCTAAAGCATAATGCTCAAATTTTAGAGCATAATGTATCAGTCTAACCCTGACTGAGGTAACTTAACCCCAAGCTCTTTAGAACACATTGCATAACAGCGTACAAAATGTTAAGAGTTTCTACGTTTGGAAATGTAACGATCGCACATGATAGATCGAATCATGGCGGAAAGGAAATTTCCAATAAAAATGCGACTTTGTTCTCCTCTTCTTTGTATTACCTATATTTCCGTGGCGTTTACTGTAGAGCCGTTTCAGAGCGATTCCAGCGAGATTTTTAGCTCACTGGTTTTACTTTGCACGCCGGTTGACGCAGTCCCAAAGAGCTTAATTGAGCTAGCTTTACTGGTATTTTTGTGAACGATGTATTTATATGACGTTTTTGTTAGGGCCGAGAAACGCCGCGGATGCCAAGAGGTCACCTTTGGATGAAAGGGACGAAAGCGATTTACAATATGAATTGTTTATTTTTACACAGGGGCGGATCTAGGGGGAGGGTGCAGTGGGTGCGCACCCCCCCCCCCCTGAGATGACCTGCGGTTTTCTAATACAACTGTTATTCTGCAAAAAAAAAAACCTGTGTGGTTTATTGGTGTTGAAGTAGAGCAAGAGACGAGTGCACCCCCTCCTAAAAAAATCCTGTATCCGCCCCTGTTACATGTACAGACTAAAACATTCAAGTATGGCTCGGGAATTGAGTCTTCGTACGTTGATGTACAATCGTCGTATCGGTTCACCCTAAACGTCCCAAAGTTTGGCTAGGCCGAGATTAATTTAACTAAACCAGCCGTTTTACGGCCTCGGGTCTATCCAGCCAAGTCTTGTTCGGATTGTCCGGTTTTGCATCAAAGGAGTTATATAAATATCGCCTGAAACATGATGATCATAGATGATCGACACAATATTCGGACGATTATCAAACCAGGCTTAATTGAAATCGATAGCCACTGCTGTGCACCACACTTCTTTTGAAGTAAACTGCACACTCTTCAAAATAGTTTATTTATTACCGCCAGCGTAAAACATGATTATAGTATACTATCTATACTATAAGGCCCGGTTCAAACGTCGGATTTCACATGTGCCGAACTTAACGCGAGAGTTAAATGCATATGAAGTGCGACGTTTGAATCAATTAAATTCGACTGCTTAAATTAAATGCGACGTTTGCCGTATCTCGGACTGAGACAGTCGAAGATTCGACTTTTGATTCAAACGTCGCATTTCACATGTGCCGAATTTAATGCATAAATTTTTGTAAATTATTATCATATTACTGAGAATATTGACAGCGAGCAGAGTTAAATTCGACAGAGTTCAGAGAGTTCAATTTGAAGTTTGAATCAAATGCCGTATTTAACTATTTTAGTCGACTAAAACAGGAATTAAGTTCGGCACATGTGAAATTCGACGTTTGAACTGGGCCTAAATCAAAGAAAACCTGTCAAAGCAGGAAATTCTACAGTCTCGTGATAAATTCCGATGGTGCATTATGGGAAAGGGAAAATTCCCTAGCTCCACGTGGTAAAGCAAATATCAAAGCAGTAGCAAATTCGGTTCGATTTACTGACTTGTATAATAAAAAGGTACATTGGATATAATCTGCTTTTTACTGTTTTTGTAGCATTATCTAGGATGCTGATCTATGGTTATAGTTTGTTCTACTAGTGTACGAAAATTTGAGCTGAATCAAATATTAACAGTAAATACAATGCACACGTATTTGACCCCGTGTTATTGACCCTATTCGACACAGTTGAAGTGACGCATACATAACATGGCAATGATGAATAGTCAGGCGCAGCTCCACCGCACCGGTTTCCACCGTATCACTGAAAACAGTCAGATATTTCACAATGAAAGGTAAGTTTCAACTTAAATCAGTTTTTAAGTGAATGTGGGACCTAGTTTCCCTTCGTCTCTTCGGCTCACAAGTGATCAAAAAGTGATCACGTGTGTATTTGTTTCTGGATCTGTGCCTGATAGTGGATAGTAAAAGGAACAACAGCACGGAGCAAAGGAGCAAAGGAGCATATTTAATAAAAACTTCTTAATATTAAGTTACTCAATAGAAAGCCTAGAACTTCAACATTTTAAGCAAAACGCTTCTCTCTTCCAGCTAAACAGGTCGCGCTAAACCTTTGTACTTGACATCTCTGATACGTTTGACCCTTCGCCACTTTCACCCCCCGAGATCACATGAAACCGATATCCGCAAATTTCCATTGAACGAAATTTAACTCAGGAAGATGAAACCAGCTTATCTTTGGTCATTAAACGAAATCGGACACATAATTAATAAAGTTCGCTTTTCGAACGAAAACAGACTTTCGTTACGATTCGGGCCTGTTCGATTTTGTTTGAAGATCAAGCTTTGAGCTAAACTCAACGAGCACAACTGACTGTCGGTGCCATATAAGTTCGGCGCTTTATGTAGGAGAATACAAATCCGCGTCTCGTGAGCAGAGATAGCTTCTTTATCGTAACAGTGCTTCATCCTGCAAAAAGCTATTTTTTGTAGCAGATAATGCTGCAAGAAGCGCAATACGCAATAGCATGCTTTCAATGCGAATGGCCGCCATATTGAATTTTTGCCGTTTTTTGAACAACATTAATTACACGCATATTTACTTTTACTCATACATAATTAAGTACAAAAATCTCTTCTTTTAATCATTTCATATTTTACGGGACAAAAACAAGTTTAAGTGAGCCTTAAAAATCGCTGGTATATTATTAATACAAGTGGTTCTTGCCTCCAAACTTGTGAGACCGCCATCGCCGACAAGCAACCTAGCGAATGTTAATTGCCATAAAAGGAATTCACCAAGCTACATCTTCCAGTTCCCAGATCTTTCTGGCTTCTTTTATGCGGTGGGGGCCTGTAGATGATGAATATTTTATTAGAGCTTTTTTTTTCTTCCAAGTTTATAAAACTCGCTTCTAGGGGTGTTTTGCACTCCGTTGACAGCTGTAATTAGTTTTGAGTCACGGTATTTTTTTTGATTGTTTTTATTAGCGATAAAACCGGACACGCAAGATTATTATTCTTTCTTAGAATTTAGCCAATCAGTTTTCAGCTCGCTCGTGGGACTAGCGTGATTGGAGAAATTGAAGGGTAAGTGAGAAAGAATCCTGTTATTGAAAACAGTGTCTTATACCTTTTCTTCAAATAAGATAGGAAAATAGCCGTGTCATCACGGGATAACGCCTTACAGAATTGTAAGTATGTTCACATTTGTTGAAGAAAGTTTGCTGATTTCATTTTCAGTTAGATTCGATTTATCAAGCTTTTATAGTCGATTCACAAGTAAACAATGCAATGTATGCCTTTATTTTCAGTTGACTACGCATATACACATCTAGCTAGTTGTCGCGAGATTGGAAATTGTGACATTAAAGTAGTTCAAAAACAACTGGTAGATCCCGTTGACATTATTTTCCTGGTGTGTCTTCAACCCGAGTAGTACCCAAAACCGAGGTACGAAACAGTCAAAATTCTACGACGCACGAGGACATACACCAAAGGTCAACAAGTCATCGAGAAGATCATCTTGGCGACAGGAAAAAGAGGACGACCGACAGCAAAAGGAGCGACCGACTGTCTTTGGAAACCTTCGCCATAAGGACAAGACTTCTTAAACAAGGGTACAAATTCTCTGATTCTTCGGTTTTTTGGTTAGATATCGTGATCGCGTGAGGACCGCACGCCAAATTCTCTGCATGAAAACGAGGCTAAGGGCGTGAACGTTGAAAGAACGACAACAATTTTTTAGATCGCAACACGATGCCTCCAAAGATCGATTTAAAGACCCTCTCTGGGAAAAGAGATAACGCTATCCATGTACTCAATGAATTATTCGTGGAATTTGAAACTCTCTATTCGGTGAAACCCGAACTAAACTTATTGGTAGCTGTTTTTAATGAGATCGAATCAAAGTACAGGGCTGTCAAGAAACAGATGGAGATCATTGCTGATAGACTGGTTGAAGAAGGAGTCACGTCAGAAGACGAAAGAATAACCGAAAATCTAAATTCAGGAGACGAAATTAAACCGCGATATTTAGAAACTTTGCGAAAATATGCGAGTTATCAAAAAGAATTTAGTACATTCCAATCAGCATCGCAAAACACCTCTGAAAGCACTGCAATCCTCGAAGCAGTCGCTGACGCAGTAAAAACAATGGCAGAAAATATGGCATCAAAACCGCACGCAAGTGGTTTAGAAAGGCTACCGGCCCCATCGTGGGATGGGTCACGCAAGGCGTACTTAACCTGGAAAAAGGAATTTCAGCATTGGATGAAAAAACATGGCCAGGATAAGGACGAACAACTTCAGAGGTTTCGTAAAGCCATGCCCAAGGGTTCTTGGTGGACAGAACAGTTGAAGACTTGCAAAAACATCGATAGAGCATGGGAGATTTTAGACATAGAATTTGCAGATAAAAGGAAGTTAATGGACGAGCTGCTGGCGGAAATTGATAACTACGGCACTGTAAAAGGCGACTCGAAGAGTCTGGGACGTTTCGCCACCTCAGTACTAGTGTTTGTGAGTGACATGGAGGACAATGGCTGTCCTGTTCAGGAAGTAAGTGAAGCGCCATTCTTTATGTCGAAACTTTTGTCGAAGCTTGAACCAAAGGACAACGCGGACTTTGGGAGAGAGATGCAACGACAAAAGAAAGAAGAAAACGTGGCAAATTTAGTCGATTGGCTCCACCAAGAGGCAGCCTTTCGATCCAGGGGAAAGAAAGAAATTGAGGGGAGCATCAGCTATAAAGAGCGCGGAGGCCGAAGGACCGATCATCACGCCAATGACGCTAGCAGTAGAAAAGATGATGAATCTTGTCCCCTCGTCCGACTCGGATGCTGAAGCTATACCACGTGTTCACTCAGTGGACATTGGAACTGTGAGCGCCGCAGAAGACATAAGGAAACTTGTTTATCAAGATTTCTTAGGAGTCAGACCGACGGAACTTTGTACCTGCAGTGAAAATGCTCTGCGCGAGAACAAGTTCGTAAAAGCTCTCTCAGCCTCGACCACGTTGGTGAGCGGAAGAGTGCAAGTCAGGATGCCTTGGAAGGAAACCGGGCCTCCGAAACAAAGTAATTATGACATTGCCTTGAAAAGAATGTATTCAGCTGAGAAATCGTTCAAAAAGAAAGATTGCCTTGCGATCGTGGATGAAGAAGTCCAAAAGCTAGTAGATCAAAGCTTCGTCATCAAAGTACCACCTGAAAACGTGGATCACAGTCAGCAAGAATGGTACATGCCACTACAAGCGGTGTTCACTCCAGAAAAGAGCACAAAAGTCAGACTTGTGTTTGATTCATCATCCAAAGGGCACAACGGTCTCTCCCTTAATGATCACCTAGAGAAGGGACCAAATTACATCAACAGCCTACCCAATGTTCTATCAGCATGGCGCTGGGATGAGTTTGCGTATGCTGGAGATATTCGCAAGATGTTTAACCAAGTGTTGGTGCATCCGGATGATCAAGTTTTTCATCGATTCCTGTGGAGAAAGAATCAGAGTGATCCTCCCACTGTATACCAGTGGCTCAGACTAAATTTCGGGGACAAGCCAGCTCCAGATATCGCTTCGAATGCCATCAACATCCTGGCGAAAGCTTCCCAACTGGAGTTCCCTGAGGCGGCGAAGGAACTTCAGGAGCGAACGTACGTTGATGATATCGGTGGATCCAGACCAACCGCTGCTGAAGCCAAGCATGTCACAACTACAATTGACGAAGTGCTTGGAAAGGGTCAGTTCCAGATAAAGGCGTGGCATTCAAACAGCCAGGAAGTCGACCAAACCAGCGGTGAACGATATACAGATTTGCTTGGTCACAAGTGGGACAAGCAAGAAGACACATCCGCCCTAAAGAAAGACTCAGTTGTGAGAAAGAAAGAAGATTTCACAAAGAGATCGTGCCTCGCCCTATTGGCCCAAGTATGGGACCCTATTGGACTCGTCGCGCCTGTGACGATTAAGTACCGAATTGACCTCCAAGAACTGTGGAGTACCGGATATGGTTGGGACGACATCCTCCCAGAAGCAATCCAACAAGAATGGAAGGAAAACGAAGAAGCAATAAACCAACTTCTATCTTTCAAATTTGACCGGAAGCTAAAACCAGATCATGCAATAGGTCCACCTCAAGTACATGGTTTTGCGGATGGAGGAGAACTGGGGTATGGAGCCGCCATTTTTCTCCGTTGGAAGCTGCAGGATGGAAGTCATCAATGCGTTCCAGTTATTGTCAAGCCCTTTGTCGCCCCGCTGAAACGGAAAACTATTCCCCGACTTGAACTCTTGGGGTGTCTAGCTCTTACGCGAATTTACAACACATTCCAGGAGGCGCTGGCCTTTGTTAATTTTCACGAATGCGATAGGACTTTCTGGACAGACTCTCGAACAGTCTTAACGTGGATCAAGACCCCACCTCGAGAATTCAGACCGTTTGTGTCAGTTAGGGTGGCAGAAATCCAAGAAACAGTGGGATCAGAACAATTCCGCTACATCAAATCCAAGTACAACCCTGCAAATGCCCTTACCAGGGGAATTGCTCCGGGTGACCTCGAAAGTTGGAACTCGGGGCCGTCGTTTCTAAAGTTGCCAGAGACGGAATGGCCAAAGTTTGAGGACGAGGACCAGAACCCTCACCAGGATCGAAAAGAGACTTTAAAAGAAATGAAGGCTGCAACGAAATGGCACGACAACAGTAGAGAGTTTCATGCTGCCTCAGTTCACAAAGAGAAAGAGGACAACCCTATCTTTTGCTACTTATTGCAAAGCTGCTCGACGTTCACAAAAATTCGCAGAGTCCTTGCTTACTTCATCGTTTTGTTGACATTACAAGACGTAGGGCTGTACCCAACAGCTCCCTAACAGTCCAGGATCTAAAGCGTTCAGAATTGCAACTCTTGAAATGGAGTCAGCTCCACCTAGATGTGCCACAACTTGACGAAAAGCTGATCGCCACAACGGACGAGGAAGGGCTAATCAGAGCTCGTGGCCGCCTTGAAAATGCCAGGATCCTACCAAAGGACATGAGGAACCCCGTTGTGCTGCCCAGAGATCATACACTAGCAATCCTCCTTTTACGACACTTGCACCGGAAACGCGGACATTGCGGTTACAAGAGTCTCATGCACGAAGCAAGGCGAACGCTTTGGATTATTGGGCTCAGGAAAATGGCTAAGTCCGTGGTCAGCAAGTGTGTCGACTGTCGGAAACTGCGCAAGAAACCCCTACAACAGCTTATGGGTCAACTGCCAAGTTTGCGGGTAGCAGCCGGATTTCCTCCATTCTCGAACACCGCTATGGACATGTTCGGGCCACTGCAGATCAGACTGAACCGAAGAACACTTCAAGAAGCCCAGATAATAATTTTCACATGTGCAACAACGCGGGCGGTTCACCTGGAACTCGTAACTGACAAGTCAACCGAAGCCTTCCTAATGGCCTTTCGTCGATTCGCATGTTTGCGCGGACACCCAAACGTCTGCTGGTCATACCGAGGCTCCAACTTTGTAGGGGCACAGGAATACCTGAGAGAGGTAATGCAGAACTGGGACATCCCCAAGATACAAAGCATCCTTTCAGAAGAATTTGTCTGTGATTTTGAATGGCAGTGGAACGTCCCACATGCGAGTCACCAAAATGGGGTTGTCGAATCCCTGATTAAGTCCGCCAGGCAAGCCCTCAACAGTGTATGTAAGAATCAAGCGTTCACTGAAGAACAGTGGAGAACGTTCCTGGCTGAAGTTACCTACATGATCAACAGTCGGCCCCTCTACCCAAGTTCCGAAGACGTCTGGGAGGAACCACCTATTACCCCGAACGACATCCTAATTGGTCGTCACAGCTGTCCTCCTCAGCCCGAGCAAGAAGCCAGAGTTAATCCGAGGCATTTAATAAGGAGTGTCCAAAACAGAGTTGCCGAATTTTGGACTTGCTGGATGAAGTACTTTGCTCCATCGTTGCTGCCGCGGAACAAGTGGTTTCGTAAAAGAGAGAACGTCAAAATCGGTGATTTGGTCCTCGAGCTCAACCCACATCGGAAGAGACTACAGTGGGAGATGGCGCTGATTGTAGACACCTACCCAGGGGAGGACGGATTAGTCAGGAAGGTGCGCATCAGAACCCAGAATGGCGAGTACGAACGCCCCATACACAAATTATGCGTTATTGTTACAAAGCAAGAGCTTTGTGGAGAAGAACAATGATAGAAACATTTATTACTCCAGAACACTGAACTGATAAAATATAGCTGAGTTTAACTTCGTGCTAAATTGGTCGTTGCTCAATTAGGTCCCCAATTTCCGCACTGGGGCCGAGTGTTTTGCACTCCGTTGACAGCTGTAATTAGTTTTGAGTCACGGTATTTTTTTTGATTGTTTTTATTAGCGATAAAACCGGACACGCAAGATTATTATTCTTTCTTAGAATTTAGCCAATCAGTTTTCAGCTCGCTCGTGGGACTAGCGTGATTGGAGAAATTGAAGGGTAAGTGAGAAAGAATCCTGTTATTGAAAACAGTGTCTTATACCTTTTCTTCAAATAAGATAGGAAAATAGCCGTGTCATCACGGGATAACGCCTTACAGAATTGTAAGTATGTTCACATTTGTTGAAGAAAGTTTGCTGATTTCATTTTCAGTTAGATTCGATTTATCAAGCTTTTATAGTCGATTCACAAGTAAGCAATGCAATGTATGCCTTTATTTTCAGTTGACTACGCATATACACATCTAGCTAGTTGTCGCGAGATTGGAAATTGTGACATTAAAGTAGTTCAAAAACAACTGGTAGATCCCGTTGACATTATTTTCCTGGTGTGTCTTCAACCCGAGTAGTACCCAAAACCGAGGTACGAAACAAGGGGATTTAATCACAGTCTCCGACACAAGTAAAGAATGGTTAGCCAGTGCCTGTTACATGCTCAAGCAAACAACAGTAACTGAGTAGTTTCAATCTGAGTTTTCCATTCAGGTCCGGATTCCTTGTAATTGGGACCTGGATTCCGAATTCCAATCGTTCGGCGTGATTCCACATTTTTTGAGCTGTCCTATTCTTTTTCTTCTCCCCTTCTTCTGGAAAACTGTTGTTTCATAAATGTAGATTACCTCATGGTTGGAATCGCAAACGAACAGGTGAGCGCAGAGTACGAGTCTGTTTGCGACTCTTCAAAACATTACATGTAATGGTGACTAGGAAGTTGTACAAGCGAGTAAATTGTTTAAAAAATGAGTAGGGAGATGTTACCAATGTTTTTTTTGTTTATTTGTTTTCTTTCGTTGTACTTTTTATCACAGTCAAATAAGAGTAACAAGAAAAAAAATGCAGACAAAATAAGCATAACAAAATTGATCGAAAATTGATTAACTTACAGTTTCACTTTTATCATGGATCAGGCTTCTCAGGAGTCGCCGTTTTTAACAATTCTTTACCTCGCAGTATTTTTATTTCCTCGTCTGTAAAAGCAATTCAAGTGATAGGTTTATTTCCTTGTCTTTTCCGTTTGAGATCCTAGTTGTGATAGTAAAGCTTAGCTTGCCTGTTAATCGGCGTTTTCCATAATGCTACGTGATTAATTCTTCTGTTTTGAATACCATTTAAGACTGGTCATCAAAGAAAGTCATAGTCTTCGTTGTTGTCCTCCATCGGCTTTCGAATCGTATACTCGCTGATGTATGCATTCATCTCCTTCGGTGGAATTTTTCTTTGTGAAGACTTGAATCGTTCCTCAGCGTCAGAAATTTTTTAAGCAAACATTCTTTGGAGATTTCTTTTTCCTTTTCTTGACTCTTGATAAATTTTTTGACTGAATAATAGTCCTAATTCTTACTTCTGCTGAAGAACCCAAACGTTCACTTTCATTTACCTCGGCAAGTCGCGGCACACAAAAGGTGGGAAAACCAATACGATTTTTTTCTTTACTAGTGGAAATTCGTAAGCGGCCTAATTGGTCATACGGTATTTTTCACTATTAGGAAAATTCTTATTAAAAATCAGATTAATTCTAGCTTGGATAGACTCTTTACGACTATTTTATTTGACAACTTTTTTATAGTACATCTCTTTACTAATATATAGCTATTTCGAGAAAGCTTGTCGGAAAAAGTGCACGCGACAATCCCGAAAGGTATTGTGGGTGGTTTTGAAAAGAAGTCTGAAAGAATGACACGAGAGGCCATGGACGTATGTTTGCGGGTGCTAAAATAAAGCAACGCAAGGAGGTTCGACACCTGCAATGTCAGGAACAGTGTATTGATTATATCCCATATTACCTTTCGAGATTGTCGCGTGCACATTTTTCCGACAACCTTTCTCGAAATAGCTGTATATCAAACACGAATACTCCAGCAAGTTTGTGTAAATGGCAAAGTTTTATTTCCGGGACGTGCAGCTATGCACATCTGCTTTAATTCTGTCAGTTCTGAACGATTACGTTTCAGGAAATCATAGGTACTTGCTTACAGCAAGAATCGTGGTCTCTTTGTTGCAGATCAAGGGGCAGGGGAGCGTCGGAGGGTCCGAACTCCCACAATCCCATGCACAATATATCCCTCAGACTTGATAATTTTTTATAGTGATTTGCTAACTCCCACGATATTGAAAAAAAATCAATGTCCAAAAAATCCCTTGAAGCGTCGTTAGCGTTTAATCTCCCATGCGACGTTTATTTTGTTCGATGCAAGTGTTAAGTATAGGCCATCTATTTCTTACTTTTGTTTCTCTGAATTGTCACGACTTTTGCCACAAACCAATGCTGGAAAATATAACATGAACAATCAGAAATGTACTTTATTGGACTTACTCTATCCTTATAACCAAAACCATCTTCCTCGGACCACATAGTACATTATTAGTCTTGCAGGAAGCTGTCCTTCTTTCATAACATTGTTTTTTGCGGATCAGTAACAAATTTTATAAAGACTACTGTTAGGCTACTTTTACGCTACTTTACACTAGAGGAGCTTTATCCGGATTTATTCCTTTTAGGGTATTCGAATTCGAAGGTACCACATCGGTAAGTCCGAGAAAGTTTTTTCGGATATCTGAAAGTATTCACTTTACACCTCGGATACTAAATTTTTGGACAAGTGACCAAACAGGGGGGAGGTTCACTTCGAATTCACGCATCTACGGCGTGTAATCAGCAAAACGAATCCGGTACCGAAACGGCCCGGACTCGTCATGAATCCGCAAAACTCTCATCTACTGTAAACCTAGAATGAATATGATAACACTGAGGGTCGCATCAGCGACTCTTAAGGTTAATCTCTGCCGAGGGTTCCCCGTCGGGCTGACACCTTCCTCGCGGCTTTCAGTGCCTGCCGTCATACAAGCCTTGTGCTAAGGGTTCCCCGTTAAGCAGGTGATTAGTTCTTTTTTTTTCCGAAGATCATGTAGCAATGGGCATATTCGACTGAACGGATTGCTAACTCATTACAGTCTAGACCAGATTTCCAAAGACAGTGGGTCTGATCTCCCAGGGTTTGTCAATTACAGTCTCCTTCTCCTAGATCAGAGGCTTTTCAAAGCTATAGAACCTGATCTGTCCTGGTTTGAATTCGGAGTTGCCGTCTCCTAGGTGAATGCCAACCAAGGTTTATGGACTCCACTAGTCCAACTAGATTACCATTGGCTCACAATGAGCTCATCCACCCTTTTACAGGGTTTGTTTTCAATCCTCAAGGGTGTCCACTCACCCACTTCACCAGCACTGCATCGTATCGCAGATTATTGTGAAATGAAATGAAATACGATTACCCTTACTGTATTTTGAGTTCCTGTGTCGCTTTCAAGCGATCTGGACTGGTTTTTGCATCCTGTCTTAATCTTCATTATAAGGGACTAGATCGGGCGTCTACGCTCTTTGGTGGCTTCTCCGGCTTTGATCACGGGGCAATCAGCGAGGCAATCAGTATGAAGACCTTCAGTCCTTATAATAAGGTTAAGGCAAGATCGCAAAACCAGACCAGATTGCTTCAAAACGACACTGGAATATAAAATACAGCATAGGCGCAAGCGTATTTTATTTCATTTCATCACAATAAGCTCCGATACGACGAATTTTTTCGAAATAAAAATGTTTGCATATGAACCTTAAAAATCGGTTCGTTACGCAATATTGCAAGGTTTGTTAACTTTTAACAAGCGCTCGCATAGTGGCCCTAGCCTCGCACCAGGCTGCTAAATTGCCAAAACAAAACAAAAAAACTTCTAATAGCCGAAATCAACATTTATTGAATGAGGCTGAGTACGATATGGTGAAGAATTATATAGATCGAGGAGAATGCTAATAACATCCTCCGAGATCAGCATAATTCTTCACATCAGAGGAAAGACGAATTCAATAACTGTTTTATTATTCTTTCTAAATTTTTCTAATTTCTTAGCAAACTTGCCTCTCCGTTGACTTTCTTCAAACCTTTGGTCTGTTTCTCGGCATGGTTTTAGGATATAAGCAGATCTTTTTTTCTTGCAGATTCTACAGAAAAAACTAGATAACATAAATCGAGCAATTATATTTTGCGTATTTTGCATTTCTTCCGTTCATTTTTAGTTACGAAATTCAGTCATTTAGTCTTCGGATAGCCATCAATGTCATTTTTTTGTTGTTGTTCACTATTGTCCAAGGAGCCTTATTTCCAGGCAAATACAGGAAAATAGAAAGAGGAAAGCTGCAGCTAGATCTTGCCAGTCTCTCGATACATGGGTCAGTAAAGTACCCCGTCAAGAGTCATCAGACGCTGACAATGACAGTGCAGTCTGCGATGACAGCCCAGCTGAAACCACGACTTCAGATTCTATCTCAGTTAACTACAATTTTATAGCGAGATATAGAAGGTAAATCATTACGGTGGCTCATAAGGACAAAACACTTCCCAGATTCCAAAACACTTCCCAGAATCCAAAACACGTCCCAGAATCCAAAAACACTTCCCTCATACTTATTTTCGCAATGTTCACCAGTCTTGATCCCATTATTATGCTCTGAGATTTAGTCGCTATTCCTCGATATGAAACGAACTCGCTTAATAAAAAGCCAGTGAGGGAACACAGAGTAACAATTCGGAGAGGGACTGGGACGGTTATTTTAAAGCAGCAACCAGAGGGGTTGAGGGAATAGTTCCGCAGCATTTTGATGTATCATTTTACATTGTAAAATTAGTCATTTATAACTTAATTCAAACAGTTGTATTCGACAAATGTAATATTCAGGTCCTACCGTGTACTTTGCCGTTACAATTTCTCATGTATTGCTACTTTCCTAAATATTAAAACGGATCAGACAATAAAAATACATTTCGGTAGTTTGGTCCACTTATTTGGTTCACTCATTTTCAGTTGCGCATTGAGAACAAACAGTTAAGATTACTTATAGTTCTTGGATTACCTCATATCCTCACCGTCATTTATGTTTTTAACAAACGTTTTTACTAAATTTTACTGATACTTCGTTTTCGTTGTCAATTTACGGTAAGTATGTAGCGGCAAATTTAAGCATTTTTGAAAGATTTAAAATAAAAAGGCTGCCAAAATGATGAATGTCTCAGTATGTATATAATAAACACAATACCACATGGAAAGTGCTTTGTACGGTATTTACTCACTCGTTGTTTTTGTATCAGAAATCTTACTCGTTCGCTGCGCTCACTCGTTCGATTTCTGATACGTCAACAACTCGTGCGTAAATACCATACGCCAGCACTTTCCATGAAGTATTCTCTATATATGTGTCAATTTGGTACGAAATATATTTGCGTTTAAAGCAGCGCTGTAGAAAATTCTGGACCGTAGTTAATTAATTCTAGACTGCAAAACAGTCGTTTTTTTTGCAAAATCAGTAAAGAAATCGGTAAAGCGTGGCGTAAGAGTCTTACGGGCGCAAAGCGCGCGAGCCTCACACGCCTGTAGGGCGTATGAGGCGAGAGGAAAAAAAGGTATTTTTAGCGTCTCTCCCCAGTCTCGCTCTCTGTTTTCAGCCTCCTTGACTGCTCGCGCGTACTTGAATACGCAGAAATACGGACTGTTTTGCAGTCTAAGTTAATTCAGGTATTGAGGAGGCGTATATAGGAAGACCGTAATTTAGTGTCGGTAAAATAATTGATCTGAAAACGTAATCTACACCTGGTTGTTGGTATCCTTCTTTTCGTAAACATCTTATCACATAAAGACACTTATTGGCCTCCTGCAACTTAACCTTAATACATGTATGCTCATAAAAGCTGTGATTTCTTTTACTTAACACTTTTAAACAAGAGACTCGCGTTATATTGTTCTATATCTTGATACTTCTTACAAAGTATCAGTTCTTTGCATTTTTTGGGATTACATGTTATGGCATTATTTTAAGTACTACTAAAAAACTGATTGACAACCTCTTGAGAAAGATCTATTTCATTCTTACATACTTTGACTAGCAGGGTGGTGTCGTCAGCATATTTGATTATGCTGGTAAGGTCGATCATTATCCCTAATGGCCAAATCGTTAATAAACAAATTAAAAAGATGGGGCCTACTCACACTATCCTGGGTGGTTCCTTTGTTTACAGTATGCCATTCATAGGTAACACCCTTAAATATTAGTCTCTGTTTCCTTGATTAGAAAGCTTAGATACCAGTAAACAACATATGGATTAAGATGAAGAGCCTTTAGCTTTTCTCCAACTAATGAGCTTCACATTATCAAAGGCTTTCGAAAAATACATTGCAAAAAGCCTAACATAGTTACAATCCTTATCATCAAGTGAATCCCTATCATCGATGACAAGTCCTCCACTTTGTGAAAGTGGCCCTTATCAGCAGCTCTGTTCTTTTTCTTTAACAGATATTTAACTAGTGGAGTGATCCAAGGGGGGAAGACATCACAACCGTTCCTCACAGGGAAACACTGTACATAAGATAGGTTAATTGCTATTTCAACATCGGGAGAATTGATCATACTGTTGTCCAATCAAAATCTTGTAACTCTGAAGTAAAGTTTAGCTTGTGATGCTCTCTAAAATCCCAAAACAGCATTTAGATCGGATTGGTTTAATTTTGTTCCCCGGAGAAAGTATCACGCCCCAATAGTCAGTCTTTATCAGCACTTGAAAGCGTAAGGGGTCGTTCAACAGCTCAGGGTGGTTTGTGAGGCAGCTATCCAAGACAGAAGTCCCTCTAGCGGCGAAATTCACCATGGGCACTAGGCCAGATGAAGTGGAAAGACTGTCCAGATCTAATCGGATCACCACACCACAGAGTACTACCCCATTTGGATGCATGTCTAAGAATGTATCACAATGATCCATGATGGTATCAATAAGATCGCCTTCATCATACTGAAAACTTGGGGAATGGTACAATCCAATGATCAGCATATGATGTCCCGACGGAAGGAGTAATTCCACACTCAGCATCTCGAAGAAGCGTTAGCGATTAACAGTCAAAACCGTTAAGTTTTTACAGTACAACCGCCAAACACTTTACACTGATCAAACGATCTGTGGCGAAGTCATCCTCTTTTTCTCGGAAATAGTGAAACTAAACAATCATTCTCTTATTGCGAACTGGGAAACTGTGCAATGGTTAGTGCATTTGAAGCGGGCTTATAGCTACTTTCCGGTAACTTATTGAAAATGCACAGAATATGAGTACACACATGTTAAAACAAACATTCATCGTTTTGCGAAAAACTAGAGAAATCTGAGTTCAATTACAGTATTAATATAATCATTCACGCTAGTACTTGGCATAAAATACTTCCTTACCTTAGGAGTAGATATGCAGTACGTTGTCTGCAGAAAGGTCTCTGAAATCGATTACTTCCCCTTTTAACGACGAAGCTCGACCCAGGGCCGTCTCGTTATCAGGGAATTTACGATCCGACGACGCAAAAGCAGCGGAAACGTCGCTTTAATAATGAATTTGCGTTTCGGCCTTTATCGCTGTTATTCTAGTCTCCTTCGAGCTTCGTAGCTGTTTTTAGGCGCGAGGGTTACTCGACATGTATTTTCGTTTAAATCGGTGCCACCCATGCCGTTCCACTATTGAAACCAAAACGTTCCACCTCCCGTACTTTGTTTTAAACAGTCGAACCTCCGGTAAGCGACCACCCAAAATGCCAAGACTTAGTGGTCGCATACAAGAATCGAACCACGGGGCGCCTCTTCCGAGAAGAGGTCTGGGGACATCTATTTTAACGAAGATAATTTATGGCATGCTATTTCTAAGTTACGCCGTGTGTAGTTCCATGTTGTTACTAAAGTTCTTCACACATGTATATTTTAAGTAGCCTAGTGCACACAGCGAACATAGAGATCAGAGAATGCGTCAAGTGGTCGCTTACAAGAGCTTAAAAGCAATGGAAAATCATTATTAAACTTTCAGGCCCAAAAAGTGGTCGCCGTCGCTTACAGGAGGTGGTCGTTTACTGGAGGTTCCAACTTTAAGGCTTTGACTGGGGAAGTTTTGGTGTTTTGGTGTTTTGGACTGGCGGCCGCTTATGGGAGGTGGTCGCACATGGAGGTCCGAGTGTATATGACATTGGGTTGTTTCATGCACACAATTCAAAACAAAACCTACGAGCAATCTCTTCACTTGAGAATGGCAAGAGGAGAAGGGTCACGTGAAGGGATTAACAGAAAGACTAAAGAATAACACTAAAACTAAAGAATAATACACAAGTGAGTTTATTTTCATTTTTTAAAAAGTTTGACAAAAAATATTTTAAAATATGTTACCTCTTTTTCAGTATAAACCCTATAATGCGATAACTGTTCACTGAGATACAACGCACGCAATGACAATGAAAAAATATTGTGTTGCACCGTTCCTAGTAACATGAATTTTTTGGGGTTATACTTAACTTAAGCAAAAGCGACGAACATTCTGTAGGATCGTCCACTACAGATGATTCTAACATGGATTTCGTCGTTTGTTTATCACTGTTTATGTTGACTGAAAGGACGAATGCTAGGCTACCAATAGCAAACTACTTACAAATGGGCAACTTCGACGAGTCCTCGTGATACCCTGTCTGGAGGGTAAGGTATTAGTTACAAAGTTAGGAAAATAAACTATGTTTATCCATTCTATTGAAAAATATGTTATCTCTTTTTCATTGTAAAACCTATAAATACAATAATTGTTGACAGAGATACAACGCACGCAATGACAATGAAAAAATATTGTGTTGCACCGTTCCTAGTAACATGAATTTTTTGGGGTTATACTTAACTTAAACAAAAGCGACGAACATTCTGTAGGATCGTCCACTACAGATGATTCTAACATGGATTTCGTCGTTTGTTTATCACTGTTTATGTTGACTGAAAGGACGAATGCTAGGCTACCAATAGCAAACTACTTACAAATGGGCAACTTCGACGCGTCCTCGTGATACCCTGTCTGGAGGGTAAGGTATTAGTTACAAAGTTAGGTAAATAAACTATGTTTATTCATTCTATTGAAAAATATGTTACCTCTTTTTCAGTGTAAAACCTATAAATACGATAATTGTTCACAGAGATACAACGCACGCAATGACAATGAAAAATATTGCGTTGCACCGTTCCTAGTAACTTGAATTTTCTTCGATTATACTTAAACAAAAGCTACGAACATTCTGTAGGATCGTCTAACACATATGATTCTAACTAACATTGATTTCGTTGTTTATGTTGATAGAAAGGACGAATGCTGGGCTAGCAATAGCAAACTACTTACAAATTGGTAACTTCGACGCGTTCTCGTGATACCCTGTCTACAGGGTAAGATATTTGTTACAAAGTAAGGTAAATAAACTATGCCTATCTATTCTTTAATCTACAAGTTTTAAAGCCTATATCATATCTTAAATGCTAACTTTGGGAGTAACTCTCTAAGTCTTTTTTTGGAGACAAAGATTATCAAATTGAACTTTATATGCAGCTGTCTCCCGGTAACAAGGTCACTTAGTAACTCGAGTCTCGCGCTAACTCAAAACAAAAATGATTTATTTTTCAGACGCCATTTTTATCGCTTTTAGTTATTCTTTGTTGGCGTTACGGACTTACCCACTCTTTCCCGCTTTTGTCAACAAGAGTCTATTGCTGCTTTCGGTTACATAAGGCATGTACAGTTCAGAGGAAAATTATGATGATACAAGATTGGCCCAAAACTAGTGACGAAACTGAAAAATATCAAAATATGCAATCGCGTATACAATTGAAAGATATGATACTTTGCAATTTGAATTTTGTTCTAAAAGTAAATTGAATATGGTAGAAAAGTTCTCTTTATAAGTCAGTCGTATCCACTATAATTTTTAGGAACATAGTGTCGTCACGAACATAAGTGTGATTGGTAAGCTCAGTGAGCGAGCAGAACGTTGGACATCCACTTGCGATGTTTGTTTCCCTTCTTGGTCTCTGAAAAGAAGAGCTGTTTGGATCAGGTCTTAAGGTGTCGATCACGTGTTCAACATTATCTTGATCCAACAACATGAACGTGACCATCTGTCTGAATGGCCAGCGGAGAATTACATCATTCTGACCGCGCATGACAACAAAGAACATAGAGATGTGTGTTCCTAGGCCGATGCCATCTCCGTTTAAATATATGCGGGCGCACATCTTGTATCCATAGCGACTGGTGTAGAAGCAAGGGCTGTAGAAAAAGACGTTCTGCCCGCTGACCGCCTCGTTTCTTCTACGCGCAAACTCAGTTATTTTCCACAGCAACTGGCCATCGTAGCTTGGGAACTCTAGTTGCATCAACTTTTCCTCTAAGTTAGCTAAAGTGACACTTCTGTCAGCCAGTGTGTGCTCAATATAGTCAACCCTGCTGTTAGTCGCCTCAATTTCACGCTCATTTCCGGCCGACAGCGCCTCTAGATCAGCGGTCCTATTCTCAAGATTGCGTACCCTTCGAGTAATCTCGCTGTTCGGTACACTGCCAGCTGAATCACCAGACACTTGAGCAGATGAACATACTCCCGAGGAATTTCCTATAGCCACTTGTCTCCCCAGGGAGGCGATTCGTTCGCCATGCTCTCGCAGTTGTTCTCGCAAACTTTGGATTTCTTCTTCACTGATTTCAATTTGAGAGCGTAAGTACGTGATAATGGCCTCGTAGTCAGCGGTAGATGGAGACGCTGCCGAGGAATTTCCTGAACCCTTTTTCCTATCCAGGGAGGTGACTCCTTCGCAATACTCTCGCAGTTGTTCTTGTACACCTTCCGTTTCTTTTGCACTTCTTTGAATTAGAGAGATTATGTGCCAGATAACACCAGAGTCTGTGGTGATATGCGGGCTTCTCGGCATAATTCTTCGATCACGAGTCACTAATGCTTCCAGTACCAACGTATCATTATGGTTGAAAACCTACAAACAAACTAATCGTTATGTTTCAAAAGCATTTGAAAAACTGATAAATAATAGGGAGAGCAACTGTTTAACCAGAGTTCGCTTAGTTTATCCTGACTATAAATCACGGTAGTTTCTTAAGAAAATGCAGTTGAGAGATTTCAAATCTGGTTTAATGAAGGATTAGCGGTCCCATCCATTAGCCTGTGTAAAGACCCCCCCTCCCCTCTGCTCAAGAAAAATCGGAGAAGCCAGGGGGAGGGGAGGGGGTCTATACACAGGCTACATCTCATTAGCTCAGTTGGAAGACCGCCGGTCTGCTGAGCGGAGCCCGCGGGTTCAGTCATACCTGACACGGCTCACCAAACAGGGTTAAAAAAGAGAGACGGTTATATTCCTGTCGTTAGTTATGATTAAAACCTTTTCTCATTACAGATAATGCGCTACACTGGGTGGTGACGTTAACCCAATAGACTTGCCTCCTTAAATCATTCTAGCAGGCCTAAAGGGCAATATAGTTCAGAGTTAGCCCCCAAGGAATCTCACCTGCGCTTAGTCTCTTACTTAGATTTTTTTCGTTTTTAATTTAAATCGCCTTAAAAAGCATTTTCAGTTCAGGTTTTGACAACGTTTTTCTTATAAACACTTCATGCAGTTTCCGGTACAGAGTATCTTATTTGCGTTCAGAAACAATGTCCATTTGCTGGCTATAATATATTTTTTGCTCTATTTCTTTTACGCAGTCTTGCACATTCCTTAAGTTTTATATCTACACTTGGATTTTAGTTTAAACCACATCTAATGTCAATGGCATCTAGCACAATCATCTTGCCCAATGCCGTAAACTTAGAGAGGACTGAAAATTGTTATTACAGCTGTGCGCTTATTGTTTGCGGACTGTAAAAAAAGTCGCCCTAGGACGGTTATAGGGGACGTAAAAGAACCTAGGACCACAGAAATTTCGAATCAAGTTTAGGCCAAACAGACAACACCAATTTGTACCCGAGGTGACCAAGTCTGCCCCCCCCCCTCCCCCACCAACCACTGCCCCCAACCAATTACATGCCAACGAGCGATCCCACCTCTCCAATCCGCACGTACTGCGGAGCCACTGACTGCGAGGAAGGAAGTTGGCGCCGTTCTTCCAAGGTTTATTGAAGTTAGGTAAATTCAGTTAATTAAAAACTGAATTTCCATTTTTGCTCTTACCTCAGTATTTGAGCGGCCAATCTGGTTTCCGTCACAGTCTCCTACAACTAGATTCTGATGCGCCGACAACTAAAGGCAAAAGAATAACGAGTGAATCCCACGAAGAAACATTAGAGTCACATTCTAGAAAGTTGGCTCCTCCATAATTCATAGTCAAGGTTTAACAAATCAGGGGCACCCAATTACGGTTTCCTCTTAAATACGGTTAAAACACTTTTTAGGCTGTCCCGAGTACTTTTAGATCAATAGAAATGTATTATAAGCGGCGCTATATCCTTAGGATCTGTTCGGTCATCCTAGGGCCCCGGGGGGTATTCCTGTGAATTCTTGGTAAGGGTGTGCTGCCCGGTTCTCCAAATTCTGACCCTATTTTAGACCAAAAAATGTCAAAAAATCCCTAGCTTAAATGCTTTTAAAAATTCATTTCATGGGAAAGATTATTTTAATACACCATGAATCATTGTAACGCATTATTATAATATGTGTTGTTTTTTTTCTATTTTTAACTTTAGAATCAAGTAGTTCTTTAGAGTATTTTAGTTTAATTTTACCCGCGATTCCTAGGAACACCATGTAAAAGTGATACGATTTCGTGTATAAATAAAGATTGATGATGATGATGATGATGATGATGATGATGATGATGATGATGATGATGATGATGATGATGATGATGATGATGATGATGATGATGATGATGATGATGATGATGATGATGATGATGATGATGATGATGATGATGATGATGATGATGATGATGATGATGATGATGATGATGATGATGATGATGATGATGATGATGATGATGATGATGATGATGATGATGATGATGATGATGATGATGATGATGATGATGATGATGATGATGATGATGATGATGATGATGATGATGATGATGATGATGATGATGATGATGATGATGATGATGATGATGATGATATAATGAGCTCTCCATTTGGGAGAGTTGCGAGAAGTCACGCGACCCCCCCCCCCCCCCCCCGGGTCTAGGCCAACTAGACTGACCCGAGTCGTTTCGAAATTACAAGGGCTTCAGTATCATTTTCCAAAATTTTTCGTGCAATTTAAGGCTTTACGAAGGTTAGTATTTTTCTGATTCCTCTCTCCCTAAAATGTTTGAATCCGAAAATTTTAGGTTTCCTTTTTCTTCGAAATATAGGATTATCTTGAACTGAGGAGTGAAACGTGAAAAATTAAATTTCAGAAAACCGTTGAAAATTTAGATCAGATAACTTCCAAAATCGTACATGAAGGGAACGGTCATTTAGAAATTTTTAGCCGTCCTCAAGCTATGAGGGACTTTAAGATAGCTCACGACGGTCACCTGGGACGGTTGGATGCGTATACGGGCGGCCTGGAGCCATGACGGTAAAAAGGCGCGAAAATTTTCAATTTAAGATAGACAAAACAAAACAGAGGATTGTGAAGAATATGTCTTTTGATGAAGTGCGAAACTCGCTTGTAATTTCTTTCGCAGAAAGCTCAATTACTGAAGAAGAGTTTCCCATTTTAAAAGGAAGAATACGAATCGGAAGAATAAGAGTACAAATTAAAGCTAGCTAGTTTTCAAAGCTAGTCGATACAATACAATACAATACAATAGTTTATTGACACTCCCCTGGTGGGGCTTTTCAGTGACAATGCGACTACTAATTAAGATAAGAGAAGTAGTTAACAATTCAATTAAAAAGGAAAGAGTGCGGTGAACAAAAGCAATATAAACATACCTATTTAAGAGTTAATCGAATAATAAATATTCTCACTACGTACTATACAATATGCATATTTTTAAGTTAAAATTATAATAAAATAAGATACTAGTAAGATACTAAAATACTATCATAACGTGCTATTTAAAAAGTCAGTAATCAATTTATTTTTCAAATAAAATTTAAAAGTAGAAATCGATTTTGCAGTTTTAAGAGTACTGTCTAGATTGTTCCAAATGTGCACTATACGGTAGTGGAATGTTCTCTGTCCGGTACTCGACTTATACAAGGGGATGTTTAATAATTGGCAACTTCGAGTCACGCGCCCGGTGACCGCAATTCTTGTTGTAAATTGATCGCTGAGGTAATGTGGAGCTTGACCAGTCATGCATTTAAATGCCATGAGAGCGTCGCGGAAGAACAGCTTTTGTTTAATTGGAAACCAACGTAGATCTCTTAGTGCGGGGGTTATATGATCAAATTTCCTGGTACCTGTAATAATGCGCGCGGCAAAGTTCTGCGCTGACTGTAGTCTACAGATATTTTTGTTCGAGGTGTTCGACCACACTGTGGAACAGTACAGTAATTTGCTAAAGACTAGGGCATTTATTACTGTCACCAGTTGGTTACGGTCAAGAACATGTTTAACCCGACTGATTTTTATGATGATGTTTTTATTTGAACTTTCCTCTCCTAAGCCAACACCGTTTGTGTTAAAGAAATCTTTTCTTGATACAAATACAGTTTTATGTTTAAAAAGACGGCTAAAATCACACTGTTACCTTTCTTGTCTGCAATTTTCCTCTGCCATAGCGGACGACACTAGGTAGAAAACAAGAAGTCGCCAATTGCAGCGGAGCGGAGTTATGTCTTGAACGAACTTCGACGTTTTCGTTTTTTTTTTTTCAGTTCTCCCCGATAGGTAAATCAGTATAAAAACAAGCCCAACGCATATTTAACCCAGTGGGTACTCAGTTTTAAAAGACAAGTGACAGTACGTACACATGAATTCTTACCGGTCTTCACCGTTGACTTCACGACGAGAAACCCAGCGAAAACATACCGTCCCAGAAGGGCGACGGTAAAAGGTCACGCGTGTTTTGCGTGACCTAGCATCTATCCAACCGCCGCAGGCGACCGTAGTGACCTATCTTAAAGTCCCTATTGAAAATTCGACGTAATATTTGCTTCTTCGAACACATTTTTTTTTCAGAAAACAGTTGTAGGACTTGCTGGGAGCCCCTGACTACTAAGGCGTTGGAATGAGCTCATCATTAAAAAATTGAGTCCGACAGCTGTTGTTATTATTAGTCTTTTCTGCATTCTTGCATGTGTAATACACAGTGAATTCAAACCCAAGGTAAATAGTATTTCTTCCAGTTCAATTGATATACACAATATGGACACCGAAGGGACAGAGTGAAGTGTCGAGAAGTGTCCGTATAAAAGAGGTCACTACAATGACGTCACTTTTATGACTCCACTTACAGTGTTAGATGTTTAGTAGCTAAAACCAGGATCACACTCGTCTTTAAACTGCATTTAAAGTTATTAATTCACAGTACAAAGACACTGTCTTTCAGTAGCATACAATATTGTACATCTCAGCGACAGACAAACTACTGTGAAACTGTGAAAGATTTGAACCCAGGAGCCATTTCAAAAGTAGGTTGAGTTTGATCGTCCGGGTGAACGTAGTCCTGAATAGGACTGTTGTTGTTGACAGTGACTGACGTTTCGACGAACTGTGCGGTAGTCATCTTCAGAATCAAAGTGAGTTGTATCACGTCAGTTGATGGTGTTATGCTCTGGTTATTCATCTGATTGGTCAATTACGTCGCGATGTAAGACAAACTACTGTTTTAAACCGAAACGAGCTACAGCGTAATCTGCATGTAAAAAGTTGCAACGTATTCGTGAAGCACAATTCTGAAAGCGTGTTTCGCTGTTTTTCAAGTGCAGTAAACAGTAACTAGAGTACAAAATGTAATAGAAAATATCTTTATGCTATCTGTAGTTATTGAAGCCTTGAATAACTGTCGCAAATCGTTGTTTGGTATACAGCGACTGGGCTTTATATCACCTTGCATAGCTCATCTGCCAGACTAGACGGGATTCACCCTGTGCATATTCAACTGATCGGGATTCGGGATTCACCAGATCGCCGGTGTGTCCGTAATAAAGAGGTTAATTTTATACGAATTTACTCTCTGGGGCCAAGATTTAGTGCCCGTTGTCCGTATTACAGAAAACCTATTTGGGTACGCTTGACCCGGGAAAACCGTAATTCCCACCGCAATTTCCAGTTTTCCCATGTAAATGAATGGTAAGTACCCTAGGTTTCATTGACTTCCTTACTTGTTTGACTAAATTTAATATCCTAAAAAGAAATAATCATCATGATAGCTGGCATGTTCGGAATTTAGGCAACTGTAAAAAGAAGCCCAAAAAACCTTGGTGCGGCACAATAGGATTCGAATCAATCACCAAAGCCCGGGGGAGTACTTCTAAGAATTCTTGGTGGGATTGTGCCGCTCGGAACTACCAATTCTGACCCTACATCAGACAGAAAAATGTCATTTTTCACACCGGTTTTCAGACCTGACCTCTGAGAAATTATGTTATCATTACATCCACTTAGATTAGAACGTCAAAAGAAAAGATTTCTTAAAATCCACTTTGAATTCCCATATTCCTCTTTCTTTTTTTATTCAGAGGGGAGTTGAAACGATAAATACCTTCATACACTCGCTCTCGTAGTTTCCTCCAAAATCATAACCAATTCCAGACCAAAATGGGCAAAGTCTATACCCGTTTTCAGACCAAAACGGTGCAAAAACCCTATCCTTTGGGGCCGCACATACCTACATGGTTTATGTAAGGGAGTAACCCCCCCCCCCCCCCCCCGGCACCAACGTGAACTTTACGAAAGTCAGGAAACGAGACCCATTATTTCTTGGCCTCTTACCTTTGCGCGTGGAATGCCATCCTTGTTGCATTTTTCACACACAACTGGATATGCTGGACACTCCTTCTCGTGGTGAAGCTGCATAGTAGTTACATTTGTAATGATTATTATTATATTTTTTATCTCGACAAAGTAAAGGAATAAAAATTGTCTCAAGGCTTTTTCTTAGCAAAACTGTAGTTGGACATGGCCTAGTATAAGTTACGGCCAAGCCGTTCAGTTTCTGGCAACTAAATGTACATCAAGTAAGGTGTCCCTTAATTCTTGCAGAAGCTATATAAGTAATTAAAATTGAATTTATTTACATGTAGCATAGGTACAGCATGACAGCATTATAAAATACCTTCATTTTGTTCAGCCTAATTTGTTTTTTACAGAATCCACAAGTTTCAGGTCTACACTTGCATTCTGTTTCCAGGTGCTGAGGAAGATCAGCTTTCTTCACAAACATGCCACACTCAAAATGATCACAAGGGATTTTCATAAACTCACAGCTGCTAGTGTGGGCCTGATAAAAGAGGTAAACAAAAATGATTATTGAATGGGTTTATTCTATGAAATTCCAAGCACAAACCATGGAACCCCATGGAAGTTCCATTGAATTCCATGAACCTACTTTACACTGGATGTTTTCATAATGGCCCACTGGTCTTACCTTATGCTTTAGTCATGTGAACACTACATTTCAGTCAATTTTTCAAAAGTTTCTTATAGGTTTACGCAGAATTTGTTAACATGCAAAGGTACATAATTTAATTTTCATCATTTGTTGTAGGAACTTAAATGAAACTAATGAACTGAACGCTATTCAGTTCATATCAGTTCAATTCATTTTCTAGTCAGTTTCCATTCCAAGTTGCTGTAAGTGTAGTACACATATCTCCCAGTAATAATAAAGTCACTCAGGTAAGCAGGTCGTCGCCTGGTTCTTTTCAGTCTTAGCTTGTGGATTTGTGGAGCTACTTGATAGCTAATAAGTGTCTCCAATGGCCGGGCTTGACATACCCACTTCCTGACGATTCACTACTTTTGCACCTTGTTCCTGTTGCCTGCCACTACCACCACTCTGTTTAGTAGGGTCCTCTTGGACTGGCTATGTGGTTGTTTCTAATCTTGTTCATCTCTTGTTCAGGTAGTTCAGGTAAATCTCCTGCTCAACATCCTTTGGGAAATGGGTTCATCTTTTACGTTACTCGCACCCACCAAACCTGTCTCGCTTCAGTCTTCATGCTGGCTGCCATCATCTTCATTCTCCTGGCATTTGCATTTTTGAACTGGCTAGCATCTCGCTGAAACCGTAATACATCTTGCAGTAATAGCAAATCCATTGATTTTTTGACTGTGTAGAATACAGGCTCATATAAGGTTGACCATTATTTTGTTCACCTTTCTTTGTCTTAACAGGAGATTATCTCCTACGGCAAAATTGTGTCCCTTGCTGCTTACACCTTCATTTTCCATCTTTTCCTTGTACTGGCTGTCCTTCTTATCCATCATTTCATCTTGGCTGCTTCTCTCCTTCCGTAGCACTCTAATATAAGCCCAGCTTAGTTCTGACAGGTCTGTTCATCATAGCTTGATAAAGTGAAATGCCAGTCACAGGGTGTGACGTGTCTCTGTAAGCCATTAACATATCTTGGACAGCCACGTTTCTATCTGATCCTGATTTCCCTTGCGTATGGGCAATTTTTTCTGTCTTGTTTAGGGTCTGCATAAATCTCTCCACCTGCCCATTTGCTCTAGGTTGATTTGGGGTGACTCAATAATGTACAAATCCTTCTTCCTTTGCAAAATCATTGAACTGTTCTGAATTGAATGGCAGTCAGTTGTCTGAAGTTACCCATCCAGGAATTCCCAGGTAAGCAAAGGTCTTTTTCAACCTTTCCTTTGTTTGCTCCAACCATAGTTAGTATAGAGGGTCCCCTCTATTAACTATGCTTCAATCCACTTGAAGACACAATCTCTACCACAGGATACCAGGTTCTCTCGTCAGTAGCCACTAAATTATAATGATCATCAGCAGCGTGCAAAGAAAGTCATGTACGATAGCCCGGGGCTAGTGGATTTTGGTATAGGGCTAGTGAATTCTGTTCTTAACTTGCCTAATGGGCAAGTGAAGCTTTTTGAGGACTTCAAATTACAGAAGATTTGTGAAATCAAGTATGCTCCTAAAAAAGTTTTTGGGCTGGTTGAAATAACTTTTGGGCTAGTAAATGCTAAGCTTCAGGTTGCCATCCAGGATTGGCAAGCTATAAAAATGACTTTCTTTGCATTCTGACCAGGGTATTAGGTCCTTTAAAATCAATAGAGATCTGTTCCCACGGTTCTTCAAGAATAACCGCGGGCTTGCTTAATGGGCTCTTGTTTGTGACTCTTTGTGAATATACTTGACAGCCAAAACAGTTTTATTGTTTGGCCAATCAGGTGATTCATACTGGGGAACCAAAACTTTGCACGGAGCATCTGCTTAATTTTTGTTGTACCAATAATTATTGCAAGGTGCCCTAATTGTATGAGAGCTGACTTAACCCATTTGCCCCAGGAGATTTTGCCAAAACACTGGCCTTTTGAAACTAGTCGAGAGGTTTTCTGGTCACTGTCGTGCTATTAAGAGCTAAAACTTCACCACCAATTAACCTGTTTACAGGTCGTACACTTTATTATGGCCTTCTAATCCAGATGCAAAATATTAGCTTGCAAAGTTCTGGTATGCGCATAGAAAGCAAAGTTTCGAGATTTTCGGGTTTAAAAGTGATGCAGCAGTCTTGACTTTTACTTTTCGCTTTCTCTCCTCCCTCTTTTTCTTGCCTCATTTTTTTTCTTATGCTGGGCATTTAGTAGGCTCCATTTTGGTGGGAAAAGTTTTTAGGAAAGCTTTAGGATCTTAGGATTAGATGATAGGAAAGGTATAGGTGGGTAGTGGAACAAGATTTTCATTAGCCTGAGTATCAGGTGTTTCTGGGGGAAAAGGGGAAAGATGGAAGTGAAAAGGGGATAGATTTTCATGGCAATTTTCCGGTCATTGTAACATGGTTTTTTTGCCTTTTTCTCCCGTGTCCTTGACTGAATTGTGCTAATTCTGGTATGGTTTGAAAGCTAGATCTCCTCACTATGCACAATGTCAGCATATAAAGTTGTCTTTGACTATTAAAACTGGTGACATCACAAGCGGTAGAAGAGATGTGGTTCCACACAGGCAGTTACAGGTGGCTCAGGGTGCAAATGGATCAATGACTTTCTGTTGTAATTAGTTTGCTGTTAAAATGATTCTTTCCATGCAAAAAATCAGGCCTTGGGATTTATACAGTTCTAACCCCTGACTTGATAGAACAATTCTGCATCTCTTTTGCTGCTTTCCCAGCAGCAGTGTACTCCATATTGACTCGTTTCTTCTCTAATCCTGTCCAATACCGCTGCATGTTCTGTAGTAATTAATGCTGCCTTCAACAACTTCTCTGTCATATTGCAGGATTTGCCATGGCCATGCATTTCCTTGCAAGACATTTTTTACCTCAAAATCAGTCTGCACATGCTCGCCTGCACTTCCTATTAACCAACTGCAGTTACTGCTAGTTTAAATTTACAGAGCAATTAAATACTGATACATTATCAGTTTGAAAATTTTCTCAAGAGTAACATTACTTTTTTCAAACCTTTTTTACCTCCAAGTGCCTGACTTTGCCTTTCCATTGGCATCCTTCATCCTTACATGTGCAGCTGACAACAAAAGCTTGTACTTCTCGGCGCATGAAATTATCAGGAAAAACCTAAAAAAAAGGAATTAATTTACAAATTATGAAAATATTAAGGAGTAATCAGGTCACTGAGATTTCAAGCATGGAGTTGAACAGATTGATGGGGAGTTAATTCTTTTGATTCTTTTTCCTTTCCTCCTGTGAGAGCATGGCGGGTCATGTGCTCATAATAGCCAGAGGAAATATCTGACCCCAGACCCCACCTTCAGAGACAGCCCTGTTAAGACCCAGAGTGATATATAAGATTCAATATCTCAGAACAAAACATATTGCACAGCATTTCTGCCCAAAAGTAAAAATGACGTGCACTCTGTGTTTTATATAGTCCTAGCTCAACTAGCATCAAATGATTCTAATTACAGCAAAGAAACTACTTAATTCTAGCAGTTCCTTAATGAGATTTCATTTACGAACAGTCACTGCACAGCAATTACTTGTATTTTGTGAATACCATAATACTTAATAATAAATTATTACAGTGAACGCCCTTTATTACGGCCACTTTTTTGTGGTCCGAATAAAATTCCACACTTTTTTGTGGTCCGAATAAAATTCCACACATTTTCGTACTTGAAAAACTGTTAATCCACCCTGTTATTACGACCAATGATCAGTCCTTTGTTTATAAAATTGCCCCATTAATATGACACGTTAAATTGCCAGGTGAGGAAGCTTAATGAAGACACTGAAGACAGATGACGAGTAACACGTTAAAATATTTCATTGCATTTTTTTAGGCAGACACTTTTGTTTAATCGATATAATGTCCCACAAGAAAATTACAGTGATATTCTCAGTTAAAATAAATAGCTAGAGAATGAATAAGAAAACTTCACACTGCTGTGAGAACACGTTTACATTTCATGGCCTATAGCTCACACAATTTCACTCGTTAGCATTTCGATCGAGACCAGTGTTATTTAATCCTCTGTGGCTTTTATCTTCAAGTCCCTTTCCTTGTTTTCCTCAAAAATGGGTTATTTAAAAATATGTGACATTTAGCTTTCAAGATATTGTTTTGAATTTCAAGAGGCAGAGGGAATACAATGTGGGGCCTCAATGATCCAATAACAACCTAGAGGTGCTTGAATTATAGATCTTACAAGTTCTGATGAATATGAAGTTGTGCTATTCACAAGTACCGTGTACTCCCCTGCCCTGACCTTCCTGGCAAGGCAACGTCCACACATATCCAGATATTTTTTAATCCGCAACTTTTTCTTTCCAGATTCAAAAATTTCCATGTCCGGTTCAAATCAAATTTACCTGTCCACTCGACATGTATCCAGATTCACTCTAGTACCTAGGACTCCTTTGGAAATATTCGCAACAGAGCATGCATTGTAATTAAGCACACAAACTTTGCACCTTGCTCTGTCTTGTATTATGATTCTCTATTTTATCGCTAGAAGTATGGTAGAATCAGCTCAGAAGTCAAAGGAAAATGCAAAGAGCAAGTTAAGGTTGACTTCTTTACCCTGGCCTCGAAGGGTTATTAGATGTAAAAGAGAGAGAACCTTGGAACAAGGTTGCCATCTTGAATACAGTATTCACAGTAAAGAACTGGGCTCGATCTTGTTGCGTCACTGGTTAAAAAAATATTCGTATAAATTTTAGCGTCCACATGATTCCAGATTCATAGCATATGAAGCAATTTCCACTGGCTCTGGATGAGAGTGGATCCAAAAAGTTGCACATTTGTACACCAGGGGCGCTTTCCATTCAGCCCAAAATTCTGGAAATTTTGGTTGGTTCATCAAATGGAACAGACCATTTCGGTTTGGTCTGACCGGAATATTCGGGACCTGAGCTTTGAAGGTGGTCCACAGTGACTGGTCTGGTCATTTCGGTCACTCAGACTGAAATGTCCCTTTCCATTTGCCAAAATTGTTGTCCCCAGTAATGCTCTTTTGTATCCTGCTTACAAGAACAAGTAGTTTCCGATAAGAAGTGAAGTGCTGTGAGTAAAGCCCTGACATCTCAAATAGTTTGAATCAATCATAGTTTGAGTCAATCCGGATACCTGTGGATGGGGCCTAACTCAGAAATTGTGGACTGCAGACTGTGGACCAGGGGTACAATGCAGACTGTAGACTGACAGTAAAATGCAGGCTGGGTGCAAAATACAGATAATGAGGACTATAAACTGTATAGTCGCAGAGGGGTTTAAGGGCAAAAAAAACCCGCAAATACAAAATGGAAATGATCAAAATGCAAATACAATACACAAAGAATCGATCTTAACCACGGGAGATTTGAATTGGGTACAACTACAACTTTGAGTTAGCCAAATAGGTCAACAATAATAAAGAAGGATGTTCGGCAGGAAATTTGGATGACCTTCTATGAAAGTATGATTGCAAATCAAGGTAGGCAGACTTTAGCTGTTCGGATGTTCGTTGAAACTTCTGGTGAATGCAGTGCAATAATCTACTTCAACTGGGAAGCAAGGTGTGTATAGTAAATGATACTAGCTAGCTATTTGGAGAAGAAGGAGCACAAATGTTTAAAAAGTCTGCATCAGTCCTCATTCTGATAACATTTTGCATCCAACCTGCATTTTACTCGAGATCTCAGTCATGTAGTCTGCATTTTGTCCCTGGTCTGCAGTCTGCGGTCTGCAGTCTTCATTTTACACTGACCGGTATCACAATGAATCAAAACAGTGAATAAAATAATACTAAAACTCATGAAGCACCATTAAAATAATATGTAAACATCATATCATAATGCCAAATATAATAAATGGAAATAGTTTAATTTGCTAGCAATATTCTTTTAAGGAAATCATGGTGGACCTTTGAGCACTTAAAGGACTCTACCATACCTCATTTTGATTCAATTCCACCTTATCCTGTAAACAAATCAAGTTGAAACATCCATCTCTTACTACATCTCTGCAATATTGAAGATGAACTTTTTTAGCTAATATTAAAACAGACCCGTACACTCAATGAAGGTTCTAAACGTTCAATTTGCTTTTCTTTGGCCGGGTTTTAATGCAATCGGCTCAATGCAACTATCCCAAAATTCAAAGCCATGCCGATGAAACCACAGGCAGGCGACACAATCTGTTCGTGTAACCAACCTAATTTTATGGTAAAGTCAAGCCTTAGGACAGTAATGGTCATTTCCAGTACTGTGTTGTTACCGTGATCTTAAATAAAGAAACTGAAAAACAGTTTTCCAGCAACATATCCTGATATATTCAGACTGAGGGATCAAAATACACAAGTATAGTATTTTTCAACTCAGATTCTTAAATAGCATATAGAGCAATGCTTTATGACTCAGCTTGTGTATAACAACGTTACCATTTTGAGCCATTCCCAAACTGCATTTTATGCATGTTACTGATAACTCACACGATAGACGTTTTACAGTTAAAAGCAGAGACTGAAGACTCCTAACTTTTAAAAACATTATTTAGAAGGTGGTCTTTTAGTCAACCTCATTCCCAGGTTCTCTCTCCTACCCCCTCTCTCTCTCTCTCCCGCTCCATAGGAATGGGTAACAGAGAACCCTGGGGACAAGGTTGGTCTTTTAGTGACAATTTCACTGTTGAAACTGAAAATGAGGCTTGAATCTCTTTATGAAAAGACAAGATCTGTAGCAAACATATTTTCAGTGAGTATACTTGTGAGGAACAGTATTAAGCAGCGAACTCAAAATCCATTTAAATCACTCAAAATACCACTTCTGAGGCAAAAGGACAACACTTTACTAAAGGTAAGGTAACACAATATTTAACTTTTAAACATGCACATATTTAGGGGTGTCAGGAAAAGGCAGGGTTGGGGTCAGGGCCGGGCTGGGGTTGGAGTCTATCTTTTTTTAAAATAATGCTGTTCTAGGGCTAGGGTTAGGGTTAGGTTAGGATTAGGATTAGTGTCAACTTTAACCCTAACCCTAAAACAACACTATTTTAAAACATGAAAAACCTTAACCCTGGCCATGGCCACGACCCTGCGTTTTACTGACACCCCATATTTAGTGATATGCCACTACAGATGAAACAACATAAAAATCTAAGGGTTAGATACATGCGGCATAATTTTGGGTATAATGGTATAGTCAGAGCATCCAGCAAAATGCCAGCATAAATATGGGCATTTTTTACGTACTTTGTAGCATAAAGAGATGAATAATAATAAGAAAATTAATATTTCCATAAAAATGTAATGAGAAATAATTTTTCACTTTCAAGTGCCTTTAGTAAAGTAAGAAAAATTAACTAATACATTCAAAGACTTTGTTGCTACTTTCAAGGCCTTGCTGCACTGTTGCATCATTATGCCAAGCTGCAAACTGACCAGAGAGTATCCAAATATGGAGAGCTGTTCCATTGAAATAAGACACTTTGGGTGCTTTTGAGCATTATTTGCCGTTTATTTCTTGTAAATATTATTTTTAATTGATGCAATGAAATACTTTGATGGACATTTTACTCGTAAAATAGAGTTAACTAATTAGAGCGTACTTCAGCCATTGTTTCATTATGATTTACTTTGCCCTGCTGGGTGGCAAATATGTTGCTATCGCACATAAAGAACATTGCGTGACTCAGCTCTGGTTCAAGAGCTCCTTGTTTATCTTAGATTACATCTATAACTGACCTTCAGTTGTTTCTAAAAACTTCGGTGATAACAAGTTTTCATTGTTAGTAGCTGTAATCAATACTATGTTATACTTATATCCATCAATGCTAGCTGTGTGCTCCTTTGTTTTGTTCACTTTGCGTGCACGCGTTGTATTTTCCAATAGTAGTTTACTACGCATTAGTTTCTGATTTTTCCCTGCCACACCCGCCCTCAATTCAATAAAGCTGGACTACTGGCTTGAGTGCACACCTGCTACTTTTACCTCCGCGTAGCAGGCCGGGTGGGGCCCCCACCCCACCTTAGTTTATTCACTCCTGGGTGGGGATGCACTCCACTCGTTGCCTCGTCCGTTACCGTGCAGGGTGTGTCGCTGCCACCCTCACTGCACTGCTCATTGCTAGGGTGTGTTGCTGCCACCCTCATTCCATTATGTATATTACTAGGGTGTGTCGCTGCCACCCTCATTCCATTACGTATATTACTAGGGTGTGTCGCTGTCACCCTTATTGCTCTACTCAGTTTTGGGTGTGTCGCTGCCACCCTTATTGCATGCACTTTATGGGGTGTGTTGCTGCCACCCTTGTTTTACCCCAGGGTGTACCCAACAACCTTTAGTCCCATTTACTGCCAAAGACTGTGTATTTTATCTTGGACTACATAGTTAAGCGATTAAGTTGTTAATTCTAGCTTATGGAGGTATTTTTTGTCTGCAGGCATGGAAAAGGGCGTTAAGTATAGCCAAGATCAGTTGAGCTTAATGCTACTTTTCGAGCATAAGGCGTAATGCTGTTGCTTTGAGAGTAACGCTCAAAAGCGTGATGCTCAAAATTTCGAGCATAAATTAATGTATCTATTAAAACCCTACAATGAGTACAATTTTACCAAATATAAAATTACGTCGGTCAAACAAACAGATTGTGTGGGCCCCATTTGATGAAACTCATGCAATTATAGTTTGGTTTGTTTTGGATTGAGTAGTCAAATATTGACTCTGCAAAACAGCCATGCATTTTAAGTCACGTAGTGGCGGTTACGAAATGTACGAAACAACATGCATGCACGTGCCGATCGGTTCCCTAAAGTGCTTCGGCTAATGCAGCTCCTAATTGCAGACCTTTAGCAATGCCCATCATGGACAAACAAGATCAAGAGGAAAATACTAAAAACTACGCTGCTTTGCTGCTTACGTGAAAAGATTTCCAAGGCATGATTTGCAGTAGAAATGTCCACAAGCTGTTTGCATTGCTTCTCGTAAGAGCAAACCACAGGAGTTGCACAGATACTTATGATGGGTGCTTTCCTTGTCTGAGGTGGCTAAATTGTACCCAGGCATATTTGCTGGCTTCCCTAGAGTACAAAGTTTCGAAAAGGAGTTATGAAGTCCAGAGACGCCCCAATATTTGAAGATTACAATCGGGTAAATGAAATGTTCCCGGGTTTTTCCCATATCCCATGATACCCCTGGGCGCTCGAAGAAATAAAGGAACAAGGAGCGAGGAACGAGGAACGGGGAATCTGTAAAACGAGGAATCTCTAAATCGGATGGTTAGAAGTACTGGAGTTGGTGGCTTTATTTCCACGGACGAAGCCAGCCATTTTTTGCGCGAGTCGTATAGAAGTCCTTGTCAAGGGGGAGGGCAGTTGTAAGGTCTTCAACTGTCTTACTCAGTGTATCTGTGTAAGTTGTCCAGCAAGATGAAAGTCGAGTAAAGTAAAGTAAAAGTAAGGATCCATTCAGCTGGATTATTTTGTTCGAAGTTTCATTTTTTCACATCAATTAACGCAGAAAAATGCCTGGTAGTACTCCTGGAAATTCTTGGAGGGGGTGTGTCGCCCGGTTCTCCAAATCTTGACCCTATTTCAGTAATTTTCCACACCCGTTTTCAGGCAACCTCGTTCCCAGGGTTCTCTCCGACCCGCCCTACGGAGCTCCGTAGGTTAACTCCGTAGGGCGGGTAGGAGAGAACCCTGGGAACGAGGTTGGTTTTCAGGTAGACCTGTAAAATCCATACCCGTTTTCAGACCAGGCTTTTAGGCAGAGACTGTGTTATCATTACTTAGATTAGAGCGCTAACAAAAAATTCTTCAAATCCATTTCGAATTCGCATATTTCTCTTTCTTTCTTACTCATTTGGAATTGAAACGATTAATACGTTCATGCACTCACGTAGTCCCCTCGAAAACCATACCCGATTCCAGACCAAAATGGGCCAAGTCAGGAGCCCATTTGATGGGCTCCTGGCAAAGTGTATACCTGATTTCAGACCAAAACGGCGCAAAAACCCTACTCGATGGGGCGGCACATAACTATATAGCTTATATGAAGGAGTACCCCCCCGGAAAAAAAAGGAATCACATGTAAATAACCATGAGGGCATGAAATTAAAGGGGTGGCCAATTCCACAAAAAAAAAACCATAGGAAAAAAAACTAGAACAAAAACAAACGAGAAGATCATTGTTTGCCATGTTAGTTATGCTGAGACAGCTTGAGACGGTCCAAGAAGTACGAATTTTTAACCTGAATCATTGGGTGAACAAAGGGGATCTCTACAACAAATCTACTTGAAAACCAAGATGGCGTTCACCTACAGATGTTCTGACTTAGAGTATGCTCCAGTTTTTCATGCCCATCGCGGCGACAGACATTGAGTTGCAGTTTCACGCCCTTTTATCTCGAGATTTTGACCCAGTTCTTGTTGAGCCCGGGCTTAATGGCTTAACCCTTCGACAGACGAACAAGGCGGGGGGGGAGGTGGTTGCCACCCCCCACTAAGGTTTTTCTGATTTTTTCCCTAGACGATAAAACATCATAAGCACCTGAAGTTTTCTGTAGCTGTTCATTCATCCTTCGCGCCATTTTGAGACAATTTTAGTGATGGTCAGTTACTATGGTTACGAAATATGACGTCATAAGTAGCAGGTGGTCAAACCATTTTTTAGTGAAAATGCATGTTTTTTCAATTTTTTTCAACATAAAAATTAAAATTTGTGGATGAAATGATTTAAAGTAGTTATTTACGTGTTATTTTACTAATGGTAAGCGTAAAAAATTATTAATTCTCACTGTTTTTACCTGGTTTCTAGTTCTTGATAAAATCCAAGATGGCGACCATGTTTGGTGACGTCATAGACCTCCAGCAGCGCCACCACCCATAAAATATATCTCATCTTGTAGAGAAGAACAAAGGCTTTCCAGTGAAGGCAAAATCGTTTCGGAATATTGCAACATTTCAAAAACTCAAGGGGGTTCCATCAACCCCAACTCTTGAGAGTTTTTCGTATATGCCATATTTTGATTTTTTAAGATTTGTTTAGAAAACTGAGAAATGCACAAATACTAAGAGGTGTGTTAAATAGAACGGATCATTACGTTACTGGGAAACTGCCCACCTACCTCTCCCCTAGGCCAACATTAACACTTACTTCACACTTAGGGGAGGGGTAGGTTGGCATTTCCCTGACATGTATTTGATGATCCGTTTCTTGCTTTCTTGCTTAAAAGCTTTGAATAAGATTAGTTTGTTGGCACTCTTCCACTATTTGTGTGCGTCAACATTCACAAAGTGTTTACGTCGCAAAGACGGCCTGGGCATATTGAGAATATTGTGCAGCGAGTTGTATGGTCACGATTGACCTAAAACGTGCAGATATAAAACTTGAGAGCTCTGAGGCTTATTTGCTTAAGTTAGGGAAACGACCGTCATAGCATTTCGAAGTTATGAGAGTTATTTACATTTTTTGTAAAAATGCCGGTTATTTAACAACTATTCTTCGAGCCCGAATGGGCTCTAAGTCAATTGCCCATGAGGCCGAAGGCTGAATCGGCTATGGGACTCAGAGGCCATGAGGGCGAGAGGAATAATTGTTTTAGTAAAATCCAACTAGCTGGTAAAAAATATTGAGACAAAACAACTTTAGCTAGCAAAACGCGATTCAGCCGCCATTGTTTTGGTTTTCAAAACTGATGCTTTTCGCTACTAGTGGGCTATAACATATAGCCTAGTAGTAGCTCAACCAATCAGAACGCAGCATTGGTAATAGACTACTAGTTGGATTTTACTAAAATAATATCCAGCTATTTCGAGAAAGGTTGTCGGAAAAAATGTGCATGCGACAATCCCGAAAGGTAGTATGGGATATGATCAATACACTGTTCCTGATGACTGTAGCTGTCGAACCTACTTTTGTTGCTTTCCTTCAGCACTAGCAAACACATTTCCATGGCCTTTCGTGCCAATTATTTCAAATTTCTTTGAAAAAAAGAGAACTCAAAATGATCGTAGAAGATCAGCTCTTACATTTTTCACCGTCTTTTAGAAAATCTACAAAGAACCTTATTATAGCAAAAACTACTACAGTATTGTTTGAGTTTATCCCAAGGGGAGAGTTTTAATTGGCCCTGTTCCTTAATCCCCAATGCAGGGCAATTGGCAGCATAAGTTAGTGTCCTTAACCCTTAATTTGCCATTCAACAATAAAAAAACTAATACACTTGGGAAGTGGATGTCACAGTTTGGATAAACCAATCTATTCTTTAAAAAAAAAATGGTTCTGTCATGATAAGAGACCCCAGAACTGTTGGAATGAGATTGAACAGAGCATTGTAGAACTTTTCTCTCTACATTCTCTTTGCATTTTATCACTACATAATTCAACATCATTGAAGGTTATGAGAAAAAAGAAAATGTTTTGCTCAAAATTTTCTCATTACAACCATAGAATGGTGTACAGAAAATCATCCATTTTGGGATCAACTTAAGGTTTTGAAGTGTTGAACAACAGATAAATCTTGGTCATACACATGTTTCACATCACAAGTGTTTAAATATAGCACCATAATATGTCTGTGAAGTCTCTTCTCCAATGAAACACCCTCAGAAATGTCTTCCTTTAATACATCAAGGCATACTTTCATGGGAAGATTATTCTTCAGTCTTGGAAGCTGTTCATTCTTAGATGAGTACTGTGGCACAAATGAAGTCTCCTCATCTGCTGCGAGCTTTTGAAACCAAGGAACATCAGTCATTATGTGAACTGGTCCACTGGAGAATTCCCTACAGATTTGGTAGATGTCTCTGCTCCAGGGAAAACTGACAGATCTTTCAGTCAAGCTGTTAGCTTCTTGAAATCCACACTTTTCAATAAGCTCACTGTTAATAACAGTGACAGTTTCAACCCAGCTATAGATAGACAGCTTGGTGACTATACCTACAGAGTTTCTGTGATCATGTACTATGCAACAATGATAATCAAGATTTGATGAAAACAATTTCTGTTCGCACTCCACTGGGTCAAACTGCTCTGTAGGGCGAAGTGAGATAATTCGACTTGTGTTTGCAGGCAAACTGTACACTTCATCCAGAACACTTTTCATGCTTAACACAGGACACCAAGAAAAACTTAAACGATTCAACAAGCAGTCTTGAAACTGTACTTGTGACAGGTTCTTGCAATGAGTGCAAGAGAGAGTACAAAGACTTGGGCAATTAACCACTGAAAGCTTGATGACTCCACATTTGTGCAAGGAGATGCTTTTTGCCACTTGAGAAGTTATGATAAGGTTCTTCTCTTTATCAGCACCCTCTTCTTCAATTTCATCGGATTTCTTAAACATGTGCTCAATATGGAGGTATTCAATAGCTGGTAGTAATTGAATAAATTGGGAGGCATGTTCCAATGACAGGTTTTTGCACTTAGACAGGGTTAAATCACGTAATGCCATGCAGGTTAAATTTGGAGTACACCACAATGAAGCATTTCTCAGATTTGGGCAATTGCAGACAGCTAAATAGCGCACATGAGGAAACACTTGTAATGCCAATTTCATCCCTCTATCAGAGAGGGTGGGTGACTGTTCCCTTTCGAATGATAAACCATACTCAAGAAGCTCTTCCTCTGTATATCGTCCTTTCTCTGGAAAATCATCAATATATCCCAAATGAAGACACTCAAATCTTGGATACTCAGCACGAGCCATGAGCAATGCCGAGAACACTGCATCCTTGGTCAAAGAAGGCTGAATGATTAGTTCTTCCAACCTGAAAGCTGATACAAGAACTAAGTATCCTAGATCAACTTCCAGAGCATCATAACATGATGCAAGAGACACTCTAGTGAGATATCGAAAACTGCCCAGTCGCCAATTGTCCTCAACGACATGGCGAAAAATTCCACCTGGAAATGGAACACGTACAAGTTCGAGACGTTCCAAGTGTGCCGCCCTCCCCAGTGCATTGAACAAAGGAATACAAGTCAGTGGACCAAACGACCCAGCGTCAAGGTCACCCATGCAGTTTTTCATGATGAAATGTTCCAACTTAGGACAGGAAAAATCTTTAAAGGGATCAGGATCTGTGAACTTAACCCAGCGCAGTTGAAGAAAAGTTAAAGATTCCATTGATGGCAATGACGGCACGGTTACACCTGTTAAGACAAGCTGCGACAGCTTGACTTCCCTTGGAATTGACAAACGATTTAGTGGAGAAATTGGAAAGTCTCCTCCTCGATTCCGGAAGCCACCGGCAATTTCTAAATTTGGATTAATTGCCAACATGGCGTCCAATACTTGTATATTGGACGTACCGATTGATTTCAGTTTAGCACAAAAAGTGAGCGCTGATGTGATGCCATCCACGCTTAATGTATTTGAATGCCTTTGCTGACGTTTCGTTATTGATGTTGGATGAATTCCAAGTACAGTGTTCACCTCTGGGCATCGCTTCAACAGACGTGAAAAAATTCCATCTGTTATGAGAGGGGACATTTCTCCATACCATTTTCCCTCCGTAAAATCTACAGATTTTCTTGTCCTTAAATGGATTACTACCGCGTTTGAAAGTTTCTTAGATATTGTTTCAAGGACTAGAATGTCTCTCAGTGACAAAGACGACATAATCTTTACCAAGATTTCCAGGGACAAGTTGTCCAATGAAGCAGCAAAACAAGCCATGGGGTTTTTATAACGTTTTAGCTTACTTTCCGATGGCTTATTCAACTCGAAATTTTCCAATAACCGATCCATTTCTGTAGTAAGTCCTCATTTCCATTTATAATTTTGCCCTCTTTTCAAGCTTTCGGGTATAAAATACGTCAAAATACGTCGGCTCTCACAGTAAAGTAAAGAGAAAGCCAGCCATATTTTCGCTCTCGTTTCCAGGGTCTCTCAACGAGGCCGCTGGTGTTTCAATTTCCAAAAATTTCCGAAGAGTTATCGACTTCTCCGACAACCGCGCGGAAATGTGAATTTAGATTGGGACATGTCACGGATGAAAGAAGGGCTTTTCGTAGGTACCAGGAAAGATGCAATTAATTTAGCTAATTCAAGACAAGGAGATAAACTAAGGATCCTTACTGTGGAGATTGAGTCTCTTGAAATAGAACTAAAAGATGGAGTCTTGACAAAACATGTGCCATGTGTGGACGAACCGGAGGCAGATCTCTTAAGTTTCTTTGACGATTGCTCGGAGTTTATCTCCAGTGGATTAGAAAACGAAGAGATTGTGCTGGTACACTGGTAAGTTTAGCAGTTCAGAAGTTAAAATGTTGGACTGGAGTCAAATCAGTTCTAAATGCTGGGACCGCTGGGACAAGGGACAAGACACGTGCACTCTAAACTCTGGTATACAATCTTGGGCCCTGGGGGGTGGGGATACTCAGCGACTCACCTGGGTCTTGAGCCCAGTGCCATATGAGTTACCACAAATGGCCTCAAGAGATGGGTAGTATCATTCTGGTCCCCAGAGCTGCGACCCTTTTGGCTAGCACAACAGATCGAGAGCTCTGGCTGGGCCCAAACTCAGAAGTCTGCAAATTGTGCGCAGGCTCAGAAATATGAGTTAATAATGGATACCGTGGAGACTATTGTGCTTGCAGCTCATCCTGGTCCCAGCCAGAGCTCTTGATCTATGATGCTGACCATAACAATCACATCTCTGGAAAAGAGAATTGGATAGCTTGTGAATGGAAGATTGAATCTCCCAGCCAGGTCTGAGTGAAACAGGTAAATGAGAAATAGAGGGGAAAGTGATTTTGTAGCTACAATCGGCGACAAAATTGTTGAGACATTGTTCTTAAATAGTGTAATTTCGAAGAACAAAAGAATCCGCACCCCTCCCCTGTCCCCTCCATTCAAAGTTGGGGTGTTTGTTGTTTTCTATAGGCAGCTAGAACAAGGGCACAACATTGCGCAGAGGGGATGGGGGAGGAAAGCTATATTTCCTCCTTTTGAAGTTAATAAAACGTAAAAGCCCAGTTTTGGGCGAAGTGTCTCAACTCATTTTGTCACCGATTGTAGGTCTGTAGACAAACTTCTTATACTGCCATTGTATTGCATTGGCAATGAATATGACATGTTTGGTTTTCTGAACTTGATGTCTTCCTGGTGTGCCTTCTTGTTTGGTTAAAAAAATATCAATAAATTATCAGGAATTTTTAAGAGATCTGATTACATGACATAACAGGTCTGTTGTGTGGCAAATTGAACAATTCCTATACTATACTTGCAAGAAATGTGGGTGCAAGAAAGCCAAGAACAGGGCATGCAAGGGGAGAGGCGTCTAAAACCTTCTCTTAGGCAACTAGAAAATCTTAGTATTTTCCTACAAATCATATGCTTGGTACCCTAGATTTTACAGTTTCACATCACTGAACCCCCTTCAATTTCCTTGGAGCACCACCTTGGCAAAACAATTTTAAATTCATATTTTTTGTTCTGCCTTTATATTAAATACTCACTGCATTCTAAATACTAGACCTTTTTTTTCTTGGGTCAATTTTTCATTTTCATTTACAGCCTTTCAGGTGTGTCTCGAAGCACAGCTATTGTCTTGGCATATCTTATGAAGACAGATCAGATGTCATTAAATGAGGCATTGGATTTTTTAAAGAAAATTTACCCTAAAGCCAAGTAAGAGTTTCATTCTTCATTTTTTTATCCTTCCAGATTGTCTTTTGACCATCCTAAATGGTTTGAAATGAGCTGATGATGAATTAAAAACTCTAAATTAAAGTTGATGTGATACCTGGTACATAAAAAATTAATGGGTCTAATTACATGGGGGTTCATAAGTGTGTGGGGGTGGAGAAGAGGGGGCTTGTACATGTATGGCGTAATCCAGAGCCTTTTTTTGTGTTAGAATTTATATTTTGGTGTTATTTTTAGGCCTGCCTTTTAATAATTATTATTATTTTGTGTGCTGGGATTCTCACAAGAAAAAAATTTCCATTGCCCATACCAGTAGTGAATCCTGTTATTAGGAAGGAAAAAGGCTTTTAGGTCACTGTCACAAAATTTAATCCATCAACATGAAAAGGACCGAACAGCAGCAAAGAACAACAACAGAATGGTTTGCAATCCTTTTATTCAATTAAATACAGGGACAGACACACAAGGCATGCACACAGCAATAACATTCCTAGCAATTTCATTGGCCACGCTTGTTGTATTTGACAGCATTTTAAACATATTGTGTACTTACATCTTCTTGTTTGTTGCCTCTTTGATTTAGTCCCAATACTGGATTTATTGAGCAGCTTCAGCTGTATGAAGCCATGGGAAATACAGTGGACAAAACAAGTCCTGTGTATAAACAATACAGACTGCAACTCTTGGCCAATCAGATACAGAGTGGGTTGATGTTCATTTACCTTTTATATGCCGTAAAACATCTAGTGAGTTCCTCTCAGCTTAGTACTAGAATTCAATCTCATTCGATCTATTAAAGGTTTCACCGCCGCATTTTTTAGGTTTGTGAGCCCTGTGCTTTGCACTTTGATAATTTCCCGTGCAGGATAAAGTTAAGTGACAAACTATATTTTATTTTATTATTATTATCATTGTTTAGTTTGAGGGGGTAAGAGGGTTTAATTTTTACAGGTATGCTGATGTGTGTGACTAAATGTTCACCTGCAAATTAAACCCAAAGGGGAAGGGGAAGCCTCAGAACTTACTTGTACATGTATGAACAGTCAGTAAGGGAGACATAAGGAAGCCCTATGAAGGATGTGCTCTTTCAGTGCCTAGTGGCCCCCACCAACTAACTTTTGTTCCTAGAAGACTAAAAAGCACTAGGCTTCCTTGAATTTTTCTTACAGCACAGCCTTGCCTAGCTTTTGAGAGAGTTGGACCTTCTCTAATGTAATTATTTCATTATTATTTAGTACTAAATAATATAAACAGACGTAATTGTTGTTTAATACCAACAAAAACCTTCAGCCCTGACAACTGTAGGTACATAAACTCACTAAACTTACTTTTTATTATAGTAAGCTACTTAAATATTACTCTGTTTTTAATCTGTTTTTAGATCAACAGTATGCTACAAAAGATCTCCTGTCTTCATTGATTGAAGAACTCAAAGACAGTAGTTCTTCAAATAACAAAAATTATAAATGTAGAAAATGCAGGTACAGGTCCCTATAGTTAAATGCATTTTGTAATAAAAGAAAGACCATTTAGTTTTCATTCCACAGGCTACAAAGCTATTTTCCTCTCAAATAGAAGGGCCTATTGAAAAGAAAGGCTGAAAAAATTCAGGCTTGTACCGTATTAGAACCCTTGACCTCTACGATACTGGTGAAATTATCTACCAATTGAGCTACACACGTAACAAGCCACCTGGGAACAGCTCATTGAGTTAGTTGGTTATAAACCCATCAAAAGATGATGATGAAATATTGAATACATGTACCGGTATATGAACATCTCAATTAAAAACAACTTTTTGAGGCTTTATAACCATACACTGAATTCTATTCCAAGCCATTTACAGCTTCTCAGCAGTCAACATTTTAGTGGCCCTTTCACACTCTGTAAGATGAGACAATGTGGTCAACTGTTTTGAGTTCTTTACACTCATGAGTGACTGTACAACAACAATTTTAGGTTTTACCTAGGAATTGTGATTCAAAATTTACAAGCAAGATGGTAAAACCATCCTCAGGCGAGTGTTAATCTAGTTGAGAGAGGTACACAATAGAAAGAAAGGAAAACAAAACAAATTTTATATGCAATGATTACTAATAACAACATTTACTGACAGTCAGTTCACTTCAGATGAATATAGTTATATTGAAAAAATTCTCTCTTAAAATGCAATGTTATGAGTTCAAATCTTAAACAAAAGTCACTAATAAAAGGTCAATCACATTCTTTTTTATATCCACTTACAGACTGGCATTGTTTACTGGTGGCTCTGTTATTACACATGAACTCGGTAGTGGTCAGTTATCATTTAGGAGACATAAACAAGATTCTCCTGCAGTGACCAACAGTACTGACACCCAGTGTACATCTTTGTTTATTGAACCTGTGAGCTGGATGCTTCCTTTACTTGAGGGAATAATTGAGGGAAAGGTAACTTATGTACTAATAAAATGTCCCACATAGAGGGAAACAAATATTATTCACTGTCAAGTATAAGTATTTATGGTGAAAAGAGGGAATGGAGTATTGTTCATTCATAAGCAATATAAATTCTGGAAAGGTTTCTTTTGAGCTCTGTTTTAGCTTTAAGGTCCTCTGCTGGCTCTTCATCTTAAAGCTTCTACCATACAAGCCACTGTGAAATAAGGATCAATGAACAACTGAACTTGCAATTAAGGGAAGTTTAATTTTAAATATTACACATGTTTGAACCAGGGAATTTTTCTCACTTATAGGGCTGGTTCTCATTAACAACAATGATACAGTGGAACCTTGACATAATGAAGTCCTTGGTGTAACATACAATTTTCTTTACCCCAGTAATAGTAAAATACATGGAAAAGAACCTTGATATGACAGTTCCTTGGCCCTTCATTATATCGAGGTTCCACTGTTACATTGTAGTTTTCTGGCCCAGGGCCAGCTTTTTTTGTACATTTAACTTGTACTTAGCAACTTCTTGCTTATTTTTTGTTTGTTTATTTTTGTGGTTGTTTTAAGCTTTCTTGCCCCAAGTGTAATGGAAGACTGGGATCATTCAACTGGGCAGGTATAAATAAGTCTTTTTTAGTAGTTTACGTTTATAATTTGCAAGTGTATATATAAATTCATCTGGAGATTTCTTGAACTTTGTTTAGTGATCACGCTATCCATGGTTCGCTATGGCATGGTACTCCATGGTTCACCATGGCATCAAGGTACAAAATGAACAAACATGTCACTAGGAGGGGTGGGAAGGGGCAGTTTCCTTATAAAACACTTATCTTAGATTAAAGTTTAAGAAAATAGCATAAATTCTTTTTTTGTTGTTCATGTTTATCATTTTCGTTTCCTGTCTCATTGATAAGTTATGCTGTTTCTCACTGAAGTCACAGACTACATGTAAGAGGAAACGTCTCATTTAATATTGTTAGAGATACAAGGAAAGAGAGTGAAACCTGGATTTGTGCCCCATCAGTCATGTGGGCAGTACAAGGTTGAGTCTCTACCAGAGGGTACAGTTCTTGTACATTTCTCTTGCAAACCAGGAAATGGAGGAAACTTGTGATAATATTATCTTATTTCATTTTATTTTTTTTCTGTTTATGTATTTACATTTTATTGTATCTTATTATGTCATGGTGCAGGTATGCAGTGCAGCTGTGGAAAGTGGGTGACACCTGCTTTTCAGATTCACAAGAACAGGGTTGATGAATCATGGAATATGCGCCTTTCAAACAAAACACCAATCTGATGTCTGGTGAAGTAAGAACCCTTAACCTGCACTGTGGTATAGAAGTTGCTAAGCAATGTGGTGTATCCTACTGATGTCACGTGACAACTCGCACAGCTGCTTGATAGACACAGAAACTTGGTTGCCATAGTAACTTCGAATTTCACTTAGGCATTTTTATGAACAAAGACCCACCGGGAAAACGTCAGTGCACAACCTTTGGTGAAGACAGATGACATAAAGACACATATCTGAAGAACACAGGGACGCATCCTGGGATGTGCGTCTCTCAGAGAGGACTGTAAATCATGTTCACGGATTTGTTTCGACAAAGCGCCAGCTCGGAACGTCCGCACCGAAAACAGCGTATCATTTTTTTTTCATAGAAGATAATTGATTTTAAGAAGTCAAATGTGACAACCTAGATCTTCTATATAAAACTTGGCGTATGAACAGTTTTCGGAGTGAGGAGACTCGAAGCGAGATCGAATGAAGGTAAATAAGTAACTGAAAAAGCCAGTCTATCAGGCAGGTTTTATATAGACTCAAGGCATCAGTACTCGTTCACATTCCATGGGAATAGCTCAATTAGCCCGAGGATGTTAACTGACATCGTGTAATCAGATCACGTGTCTCGCTTATTCATTCGGGTAGCTGTTTTCTTTCCCTCCCTCCCCGCCCTGGGGGCTTCTCGCGACTCCTCAGGGCCGCCTCTCGGGTCGTTCACTAAGATTTCCAGCAGATCCACCGGTTGTTGTCTGCTGAGGTGCGTGAGGGACACGGGGGGATATTTTTTTATTGTTATTATTATTATATGGCTGAATCCACGAGCGGGCAAGATGAAAATCCTGATTGGCTACCCGAGCGGGCAAAATGGGCCGCTAGGGATTTCCTGCGTTGATCCCGCAAGAAAAGATTCTCTTTTTGGCCATATAATAAGTCCTTTGTTGGCCAAACTTGTTCTTTCAAGATGGCTGAATATTAGTCTCATTCTTTTTTGCGTTTTTATTGACCTCGACGTAGTCTTGGTCAATAAAAGCGCAAAAGAATTGGCCAATATCCAGCCATCTTGACTGAACAGGTCTGCCGGTCGATAACGCATATATCTCAGGATTGGATGTAAGAAAAATAACAACAGGTACACTTTTAATCAGCGTTCGTTTATTCAAGCATTTAACTCCTTTAATTTAACTGCCTTATAATAAAGTGATGAGAAACGATAAGATGTACGTTGCGCCAAAACAGGGGACACCCTTTCATAAACTTTAGGCAATTAGAAAAATATATAAATACCTGGATTTTTGAAAACCGGGTTAGTAAAAAAATCAACTCATTCTACAACTTGGAAATTTAAAACAATGAAACTTCATCTAAAGGCCGATTAAAAGCCTTTACCTGACTATGGGCAGTAAGTTAGTAGTTACTAGAAGCATTTCAACGATTCCAAATTTAAAATGACGCAAATTTTAGAACATTTATTCAGTGATCTGACTCCGTAAAGTTTCAAACTGGTGTCATTTCAGACTAGAAATTTTGTCCCATCTCAGGGCTTTACATGATGCTCTCCGGGAAAATTTTCTCAAGGTGACCAATAACGAAATGTAAACTGCTAAACGCCACCGAAGCCAGATTTAGGCGCGCACTGGTTTCAAGTAACTGTCACGTGTGTTTAAGAGAGAATTGTGGGTAAGATGAAAAAAACAAAAACAGAGGGGGCGGGGTGGGGGGGGGGTAGATAAAAATCCACAAAATTCTGTTTACAGCCATATCTACACAAAGCCCTATAACCACTAAACGAACAAAAAAAAACATAAGCAAACAACTCAGTACACAAGCTATTAGACAGGGTAAGTTGAGAGAAATTACAAAATGTTCGCTAACCCAGTTTTCATAACTTCAGGTGGATATATTGAAACTTGAAATATGTGTGCAGATTGGAGGCAGTATCGCATTGTCCAGTCAGTTCCTATTTAAACACAGATAAAATATCCACATTGAACTGAAAAGAGTCAAACATGACGAGTTTATTTTAAAATAGTTCCCGCGATAAAGAAAAAAATGTATATTTTTAGTTACTACCTTTAGGTGGAGCTTTTATTAATTAACTAAGTTAAGTTATTTACTGATGATAACTTTAATGGTTCTCCATTATGCTTCTTTAGTTGTAAAGCTTCGTCGACCAACAAAAAATGCACACTGAGATGCATACTCCCCTAGTGGGGCTTGCTCGCTTGCGACGACGGCGCGATTTGGGATCGATGCATCCCTGTGCTTCCTTAAAGTGAACCTCCAGTCCAACTTTACAGTGCTTCACTTTCGTTAAATTCTTAGTGTTGATCTCTTGGTTGATCTTTGTAACCAACTGCGTTCCAAAAAGGCCTAAAACAGAGGAAAGAAGTGTTGAAACTACGATAATTTTCTCCTTTTCGTAAAGCATCAGCTGAAGCATGGTAGAGCGAGCAAAACGCATAAGGCAGATGACACGCGGATCGACTCGGAGCCGGAGACGAGACGTTTTCACGCATGCTGGCGTTTCTCACTCTCACTACTTTTCATGAGAATAGAAACTACTTGTAGACTACATACGATTTTGATTCATTTTACGTTTTCTTTTTAAAGAGCCAAAACGATAAACTGAGTTTACTTTACCTGGGAGTAAGCTCTCTAGTTCTTGGTCGATTTCCCTCAGTCGCGAGCAGCTAATTTCCTTATAGAAAAGAAACGACTTCTCGTAGATTGGTTTTTCCGATCCAGGCTTGCTCACTAGCTTCGTTGTTTGCTCTTTCTTGTAACCATGACTCTCAAGGTCCACCTCTTTTAACAAATCCAACATTTCCTGGTCAGACATCTTCAAGTTTGGATCGAAGACTTTTATTTCCGTGGATTCTCTGGCACTGGCATCTGAAAAGAAGAAAAAAGAGATTATTGTGCAAAAAACTCTTGACGGCTCACGGGCGAGCAAGTTAGTGGGGAAGGACAGCAGTGTGGAAGGCCTGAAATAATGGGGGGCGCAGGAGAGATGCAGGAATAGAAACGGCGGGAGATGGGAGTTCTGAAAAGGTGGTAAGCGAGACAGGAGCTCTTGGCGGGAGAAATAGAGGCTGGGCGCTTATTACCTTTTTCTGCCTTTAGGATGGGCGCTAATTCTAGTTTAGGCGCTTATTCGAATAAATACGGTAGTTAATGGCCCCAGCCGGATATATAGTATAGAAGCTGTGAGCATATTTTCCCAAGACAGGGGCAGTGACAAAAGGGTTAAACCACTGAAACTCGGGGTGCAAACCTGAATATATGCCAACTCAGCTTCTCCATCAAATGATGGTGTTTTCTTGCTGGAAAGGCCAAAATTCTACTGAGATCATTCTATGAATTGTTACGGTTTGTCTTCTCTTCTCAAGTCATGAAAGGTAGTTGGGGAAAGAGGAGTGCAACTGAAAAACGAGAAACTAACCTGCAATATTCCACAGAGAACCCAGAGCGCATAACATCAGAAACACTTTCGAGGTCATCTTGGGCTCGGGCTGTCTTTCGCTGCCTTGGTTTATGCTAGCTGATAACCACACGGGTTTTCTAGACTTCTCTTAGGTTGTTATTCTCGTAAGAGTGTTTATATACATGTGTGTTCAGCCGTGTAATGCTATAGTCGGTTGACTGTAGCGTTGTTTATTGGCTTAGTAACTTTCCTTTAAGCTGAAAGTGTTTATACAAACGGTGCTGACACGTTTTTTGCCATATGTTGTTGAGGAAATAAATCAAGTTCCCTTGTATCTTAAACCGCACAATCAGAATTAAGGGATCACTGACAGGCAAGCAGAGAATTTAGAAAAATACATAAATATAGTCTGGTCTTATTCAGTTTGCCAATTTTAATTACGTGAAAGCTTGTGAAATTCTTTAGGTAAACTGGATAGTTAAAAAAGGTCGACAAGGCAAGTTACAACTTACCCCGGAAGAAAGTTATTTTAAGGTGGCCCGTTCCTATTATATGCGTGTTGGTTTTATTTTTGATTCGCGTTTTTCAGAATGAAAGATTCAACCGATTTCTACGATTTTTTGCATCCTTAATAAACAATAATGGAACTTTAAGAAAATGTTATTTATTTTCTTATAGGTATAAAAACTTTTGAGATATCGCCATATATTTAAAACCTCATTTTTACGAAAAATGAAAATAACTTCGAAATCCCACGACGGATTTTTCCCTAACTTCGGCAATTAAGCCTCAGAGCTCTCTAGTTTTATGTCTGCAAGTTTGAAGGCAATCGTGACCGTATAAATCGCTCCACCAAATGTTGGTCAAATTTAATGCTAAAACATAGTTAGACTAACTATGGCTAAAATGATAGGCTAACACATTTGTGAACATAAACGCACAAATAGCCGAAGAGATCTGACAAACTACCTCTTAACTGAAACGTTGTTCTTACCCAAAGCATTGTTGGAAGAAAATGAGTAATCGGACAACTACGGCGAACACAGTTAGCGCTTTAATACAACCACCTTTCTGCTACATGCGCGTTGGAATTAAAAATATTCTATTTATCCAACTAACTCTGCACTTGTCCGTTCATTTTCGACAAAAATATTAAGAAAACAAAACACAGCATCTGCAAAAACCGCTTGGCAGTTTTTAGCTTCAAAGGTTCTCGTTCTGAGGCGAAATAAGCCTGCTAGTTCGAGAACACCTCGCCAGCCAATTTTCAACTGCAATGAAAACTCTCTCGCACGATAATATATTCAAGATCTCTGACTTTCCTGTCACATGCTCACGAGCAGTATGTCACTTGGGGATAATAGTTATTATTTACATATGGAAATCTATTTAGTATCAAATTTATGGCATAATTTGCCCTTTTTTTGTTAGGGGCCTTATAAGCCTTTTCCGATGATTATATTTTTGTCGAAAATGAACGGACAAGTGCAGAGTAAGTTAGATAAATAGAATATTTTTAATTTCAACGCGCATGTAGCAGAAAGATGGTTGTATTAAAGAGCTAACTGTGTTCGCCGTAGTTGTCCGATTACTCATTTTCTTCCAACAATGCTTTGGGTAAGAACAACGTTTCAGTTAAGAGGTAGTTTGTCAGATCTCTTCGGCTATTTGTGCCTTTACGTTCACAAATGTGTTAGCCTATCATTTTAGCCATAGTTAGTCTAACTATGTTTTAGCATTAAATTTGACCAACATTTTGTGGAGCGATTTATACGGTCACGATTGCCTTCAAACTTGCAGACATAAAACTAGAGAGCTCTGAGGCTTATTTGCCGAAGTTAGGGAAAAATCTGTCGTGGGATTTCGAAGTTATTTTCATTTTTCGTAAAAATGAGGTTTTAAATATATGGCGATATCTCAAAAGTTTTTATACCTATAAGAAAATAAATAACATTTTCTTAAAGTTCCATTATTCTTTATTAAGGATGCAAAAAATCGTAGAAATCGGTTGAATCTTTCATTCTGAAAAACGCGAATCAAAAATATAACCAACACGCATATAAATAGGAACGGGCCACCTTAAGAGCGAATTAGAGCGTTGTCTCCTATTAGATAGCAAAAATTGCAATCTGTAACACAGCGTCTCTTCCCTAAATACTCTTGGTTATTGGCCATCTCAGTTTTAAAAGGAATAACTCACAAACTGCGGTTACAAACATCAGAAATAACAAACGCATTGTACAACTGACTTTTATAATATTGAACTTGACGTTTCGTATGCTAATTAACATACATCTTCAGAAGTGACCGTTAACATGAGTAGTAACTAAATTTAAATTTTAAAAAAAGGTAAGATAAGTAACTAATTAACGTGAAGGAAAAAACAAATAAATGTGACAGATAAGAAAATTTGCATGAAATTATGCAAACTAGTATAAGTAAAGCTTTCGCTATTATATTTTAATTTAGGGCTGGTTTTAAATCCCTAAAAAGAAGAGTCTCCTTGATTTTACAATGGGTATCTCATTGTCCTCTTGCTAAAATGTCAAAATGGCCCCGTTTCAAATTGTCTAGCAGTTTGTCAAGGAATTTATTGTAAGCTGGCAGGTCTGCTTTTAATGCGATAGTCTTCCCTTTATAGCTTGAATTTTCTTTTTTGTTTATGGCAAATATCTGCGGCTATTTCATTTCATTTCCGCGTTTTCAAGTACAAAGACAAAGATTAACCGACACGTTTTCAGGCGTCCCTTTTTCTAGAAAATAAAATAAAGTTCCTTTACCTCTTTAAGCACGTATCATTGTTGAAGGCAAAAAGGAAATCCTTCTGGGTCTGGGTCATTCTCATGCAAATAAAACTCATTTTCACAACAAAGCTTTTCTACATAGCGGCATAGTTTTGAAAGTTAGAGTTTTTGGAACTCGAAAATTGCCAATTTCAAAAAACTGAAAAACAATGATATGTGTGGTCAAGTGCAGTTTTGAGCTTCTGAAAATTTTTGTGCAGTCAGCTCTTCATGGGGACGTCACGTCAGTGACATAAAAATCGGCTTCTACCATCGTTATAATTAGCGAACATTAGAGGTTCATTTAACCGACTTGTTGTGCCGTTAAATGACACTCATTTTATTGGGCTTCACCCTGAGTTTCAATATTGGGCCGCCGTTGAATACCGTTGCAATCCACCTCCTTATAAGACCTCTCGGTTATAAGCTTTCCCAGTAACAGGCCTATTTGTATCAGGTCTATATCATCTAGGATTCCGTTAACCTGAGATCAGGCGTTATTTTCTTTTGGTTCTTCAGGGAGAGGGCATGATTTCAGGCTAGGATTCTGTTTACTTTGTTTTATCATGTATGGGGCTTACAACCGGTATTTTATGATGTACAGAAAAACTATACAGTTTTTTTTGCTTGGGTTGATACGCCAATCATTCAACTTTTACTGAGATAACTTAGGGAGAATTTCTTTAGTTCCATAATTTCAGCCCTTCACAGTCGGTCTGCAAATCCTAAAGTCACGTGAAAGGTGACATTTTCTCCCTCCGAAACCAACACCACTGCTTGCGGTTTGCTTTAGTTAACTCTGACTTCCCTTTTAGCTGTGAATGTTTACACAAACGTTTCCTGACACGTGTTTAGGCCTACCATTCCCTTTTATGGAAATTAAAATGAGGTTCCTCTAACTCTTGAACACGTCGGCAGAATTACCGAGAACCGCAGGATCCCGGGCGCAGGATCGACAAAGGAAACCGGAGTAAACGATGGAAAAGAACATCGAGTAGAGTCTTACGTTTTGTTTATCAATTACAGTTACACAAACTTTTTGATTAAAAAACGTACTTTCACGTAAAATAATCAGCGACACGAGAACATAGCCGTTAATGTTTTCTTTATCCTAGTGTCTTTTAGGCCGGTTTCAAACGTCGTGCTACTGCCGTGCCGAACTCAGTTGATCGAATTAAATTCGACTTTAGCACGGCAGTAGCGCGACGTTTGAAACCAAGTCGTGCTACTGCCGTATAGCACGGCAGCCTAGCTGTGCTATATATTAAATACATTAGAATGTATTTAAAAGTTTTCTAAACCGTTTCTTTATTTTTGTGTTTTGTTTTTGGCAACAGCCGTTCCATTCGACTGTCATTGTGTGAATTAAATTCGACGTCTGAAACCAAGTTGTGCTAGTGTCATACTGCAGTCGAGCTACAGTCGAGCCAGCTTACTGACGGCAGTAGCACGACGTTTGAAACAGGGCTAAGTCTCCTTGTTTGTATAGTTAAACAGATTAAAGGCGGAGTTAAAGAACTGTTTATAGTGGAAAGTGCACTTGGCTTATCCAGCTAGCATACAGACACTCCACTCAAATAATTAGAAACAAGCTGTTGAACCCCAACTGGCTGGAGGCAACCAGTTCAGTGACTGTTTACCACGGTGGCCGAGGATCAACCATCCTGTCGGTTGGACACGAAGATGCAGAGGAAGCAAACGGACACTGGGCTACTGTTACATTACCACAGCCACGTGAACGGCAGATATAAAAGGTCATTGCTGAATACTCGGCATGCAACATAGTAGTTACTAAAACATGGAACGACCTAAAACCACCTAAAACCATCTACAACCACCTACAACCACCTACAACCACCTCAAAAAATTCAACAACCACCTCAAAAACATCTATAACCACTCGCAAACAATCTAAAACCATCTAAAACACCCGGGGGGGGGTACTCCCATACATTACCTATACGGGTATGTGCCGCCCAACGGGGTCGTGATTTTGAAGCTCCTGATTTAGAACGGGGTATCCATTTCAGAGGCGTTTTCTAGAACGGGGTATAATATTTCGAACGCACGAAAGCTCCAGTTTTGTAAGCAGCCATTTGAAATTATTCAAGGACAGATTGCTTTTAAAAATACGGTTCAATGCGTTAACAAGCAAACTGTTGTACTCTTTGCACCGTAGAACGGAGTATAAAAAATTGGCCCATTTCTAGAACGGGGTATCAGTTTTAGGGCGAATTCTAGAACGGGGTATCAATTTTAGGGGAAATTTTTTTTAGAACGGGGTGCCAATTTGGAGTCCCGGGCGGCACATACCCACCCAAAAAGTACCCAAGTGCCCCCCCCCCCCCCCGGGCTAAAACAGAGTATAAATGTCTGAAATAAGGCGAGACAACAACATGTCATGTACATGAAATATGAGAATCGAACAAAACATCCACTTCCCACTAAAATCTTACTCTCTCTGGTCCCTTGTATCATCAACCATTGGCTTAAGTCACGGAATGAAATGCGAGATCATGCTAAGTATATTAAAAGACTTAATAAAGGACTTTACAAAATGAACTATCAAGTCACAAAAAATAATAAAATAAAATAACAAACTCGTAGTCGAAAGACTAACTTGATTTGGCTTTTTCTACCCTGGGTACCAGTGAGACGTTTTGGTTCACGTTTCATTTGTTTACGTAATGGCACAAGGTAGGGTTTCTCTCTCTCTCGGAGTCTGCTTCACTGCTGTTTTGTTCTGAGGTGGCGGATTACATTCCTAAGAACAAGTTAATTTTTTTAGCATCTGTTTATCATCCGCCAAACATGTTTGTACATTCCAGGTGACTCCTTTAGATGAACCCTAGTGTCTTTCACACCTGTTCATGTGTCATCACGCAAGGCTAAACTCCCTTGCGTCACGACACAGGAAACGGAGACTAGTAGGAGTAATCATTGTTAAAAATGTTATTTAAAAAAATCTATAATGCGATGGATTCAGAAGAAAACAAGTTAAGACGAGCCGAAATTAATAAAAATGGGTTGAAAAATTTTAATAGTGAATGATTGTATTTAAAGTAATTTACCTGGATTTTTATATACCTTTATTATGTTTTGGAACTCAACTTTCACCCCGGCCCTCTTCTTGGGAGTGATGGGATATGCGCGCTTCTTATTTTCGCTTTGCTCGTTGTAAATACGTCCCCACTATACTATCTGAGAGCCTGGCACAGGCTAGAGTAGCTGGAACTTTACGAGCTACAACGGAACGAAAAATTTGGATCACATATTCGGGTCTTCTCTCCCCGCCAAGGGACGTTACTGGTAAGAACGTTTTGATTCATTTTGCTGAAAAGAATTATCAAATATCATTACATAATGTTTTCTAATATCTTGCAACTGTAAACGGGTTAATAGCTGTACAAAATCAGCCTCTACAAGTGAGACACGTTCACACTAGACTAAAGGATTCTGCGGGACTACATACATTTGTGTGAAACTATTTCAGACATTTATACCCTGTTTTCAGAGATGGTTTTAGATTGTTTGCGAGTGGTTGTAGATGCTTTTGAGGTGGTTGTAGATGGTTGTAGGTGGTTGTTGAATTTTTTGAGGTGGTTGTAGGCGGTTGTAGATGGTTTTAGGTGGTTTTAGGTCGTTCCATGATTTTCACGAACACCTTAACAGACAGAACGCGAACATACAGTTCACCAAGGAGATCGAAGAAAATGGTAAGATACCTTTTCTGGACTGCTTGGTCATTCGCGACAACAACAAACTAAAAACGGCTATTTACAGAAAACCGACACATACCGACCGATTACTAGACCAGTCTTCGTACAACCCGACCTCTCACAAGGCTACTACTATCCGGACTCTGACGAGACGAGCGCAACTAGTTTGCGACTCACCTGACAGCCTACAAGACGAGACTGATTATCTTAACAACGTTTTTAGTAAGAACAATTACAACACGGACTTTGTTAGACGGAACACTCACAGTAACACTGATTCCAACAACTCATTACAAAACAACTCATTACAAAACCAACCAGGATAACAGCGACCACTCAATACGGGGGGTGACAACTCTAACAAAGGCTGTTTGGGCAGTCCTATGAATAACTTTACGTGCTCCCGGAAATTTCTTCGACCCTCCCGAATTTTTCGGTGGCATTCCCCATAAATGTTTAACTTCCCAAAACTGTTTTAACAATTAAAATTAAAATTTTGATTAGAGATTTTTTGCAGCTTCTTGTTAATTATGTAACTTGTTAATTATCTAACCTTAGTTATTTTTTTCGTTTAGAGGGTTTCAACAGAAAGACTGCCCAACTCGTTTTTTTTGTTTTTTTAATCGCCGCTAAATCAGGCGAACAGTGAAGGGGCCAACCACTAGGGGGGTCCAGAAAATTTTGAAATCTTGGAGCTCTGAAACGCCATTTCTAGTGTTCTGAGAGGACAAATTCTGTCCAAAGTGTTCTCTACATCGATTGTCCTTTTGAAGCTTATTTTTATTGGCGTGACTTCGCGTAGAAGTAGTCAATTTTATTTTAGACAAGTTGTGCGGATTTTGAAATTGCTCTGGATATCACTTTCAGCTAAGTATACTCTGTGTGGTGTCATTATATGAGTATCATAAGAATTCATTTGAAAATTTCAGAACAACTGTCGAAATCTGAAATTTTCCTATCCCAAACGCATACTGATCGGGATTCGGGATTTTCGAGCAAAATCGGAAGCGGACCCCGACGAGATCAGGATGATTAAAGAGTCTTCACAGACATACTACTTTTCATGGCCTCATTTGTGTTTAATAAGGTTCATGAATGCGTTTCGTTTTTTTCTTACATACTTCTTACGTACTTCTTTCAAGTTTTCCAGTATGCAATTAGTGGAATGTGCTCTTAAAACTCGTTAACGTAAAGCGTAAAAATACCCCTGAACTAATGAATGATGGGACCTAGTGTGAACTGATAGTATGTGCCTTGCACCGGTACGGTTCTTGGGTCAATCCGCTGGGAATTGTACGTGGTCAATCGCACTCGAACTTCATGTATATTTTAGTTGGAAACGTTGCTGATTGGTCTGTTCATATCACTGTATGTATATTGTTTGATAACATGTAATATCAAATCTTTGCTTAATGTCCCGAAAATATCTCATATTTCCCGAAAAATTTCCCAGGTTTCCCGATTCCCGGCAAAATCTCCAGATTCCCGGAATAAATTTGTTTTTCTCCCGAAACAGCCCTTGTTAGAGCTGTCACCCCCCGTACTCAATCCCTGCTCGACGTTATCCTAGTTTCCTCCAACAATTCAGTGCGTGATAGCGGTGTAATACATCGACCAATTAGTGACCATTCAATTGTCTTTGTCAAGCTCAAGGTTAAGAAACCCAAGACTACCCCTCAGTACATTACCACTCGAAGTTACAAGAAGTATAATGCGGATCTCTTTGTCACGGATCTAGCTAATGAAGCGGATTCCCTGCTCACTATCTTCGATCAAACCGATGTAGACTCTAAGCTCAATATTTTAAATGACACTTTGCAGTCTGTCCTGAGCTTACACGCTCCCGTGAAACAAATTAAACTTCGGAGTAGACCGTGCCCTTTTGTGAACCAGGAAATCAAGGATCTCATGAGATCGCGAGATCTCCTCCTGAAGCAATTCATACAGTCTCGCCAAGACACCGAGTGGATAAATTTCAAACATTCCCGTGACTTGGTCAAGAAAAAGCTACAAGAAGCTGAAAGAGATCACACCTTTGAAGAGGTCACAGCTAATAAAAACAACTCTGGCTCACTCTGGAAAATTATTAATCGCGCCATCCCCTCCAAAGATAAGCAGAGACCAGCCTTTACAAAGGATGTGACAGTCTTAACCAACGAATTCAATCAGTTTTTTGCTAAAGTCGGCTTAAATGCCGCTGACGCAGTACAGCGCCTGAGGGAAGAACATAACATCATAGTCCGAGATTTTTCATCCGAAACTGGCATAGATACTACCTCTATGGAATTATTCAATTTAAGGACAGTGTCACGTGAAGAGGTTCGCCGAATTGTAACATCTCTCCCAATGAATAAATCTCCGGGACCGGATAAGATCAGCGCTCGTGTACTAAAAGACTGTCTCCCTGTCATACTGGGCCCTCTTACTGACATCATCAATTGTTCTATCCTTACTAGCACATTTCCTGACAACTGGAAAGAGGCTGAGGTGATTCCGATTCTTAAAGACGGTGACCATGAAAAAGCTGCCAACAACAGACCGTTATCTCTGCTAGCCGTAGCTTCAAAGGTCCTCGAAAGGATTGTTTTGAATCAGTTCAGCGCCTATCTCACGAAAAACAACCGCCTTACCTCACACCAAAGCGGCAATAAAAAAGCTCATTCTACAGAGACCTTAAACATCCTGCTCACGGATAAGATACTCGAAGCAATGGATAAAAAGCAGATGACAGCACTAGTACTATTAGATCTATCCAAAGCCTTCGACAGTATAGACCATGCAAGGTTGCTCCACAAACTCTCCATCTTAGGAGCCTCACCCTCTACTGTCAAATGGTTCAAGAGCTATTTAAGTGGTCGCAGGCAATACGTGCGAATTGGCTCCGCCTACTCTGATACTCTACCTATAACTCACGGAGTTCCTCAAGGCGCAATCCTATCACCATTGTTGTTCTGCATTTATCTCAACGATTTACCCACGTCACCGACGTTTTGCAACCTAGAATCGTATGTGGATGACTCAAAGCTATTCATGTCATTTCCTCTCGTTGAGCTTGATGCTGCCATTGAAAAGCTCGAACAAGACCTTCACAGTGTAGCTCAATGGTGCTGTGAGAACCATCTACTTATCAATCCCGATAAAACTAAACTCCTTTTCCTCGGTACCAGACAGATGTTAAGCAGGTTACCAGAAGACCCTAGAGTGGTATTCTTAGGTAAAACACTTAAGCCAACAGACTCTGCCAAGGAATTGGGAGTCTTTCTTGACCCCCATCTGACCTACGATCACCATATTTCATGTGTAGTGTCATCTTGTTTCGCAAAGCTTTGCCAAATAAATAGAGTCAAAAGGAGCTTCGACAAGGAAACACTAGAGTTGTTAATAACATCATTAGTCTTTAGCAAGATGCTTTACTGCTCATCTGTATGGTCTAATACTACACTCCAGAATATAAACAGATTACAATCTATTCAGAATTTTGCCAGCAAGATCGTAACAAACTCTAGGAAGTTTGACCACGTAACACCTTTGCTTCGAGAGCTAAACTGGCTTCCTGTTAAAGAACAATTATTCTATAGAGACTCCGTTTTGACCTTTAAATGTCACAACGATCTTGCGCCTCAATACTCAACGAGCAAGTTTACCAAGCGCTCAAATATACATACTCGTAACACTCGTACACGGAACTCTTTGCAGATTCCGCTATACAGAACGGCTATAGACCAGCGCACATTTTCCTACAGAGGGGCCTACATATGGAATAACTTGCATAATGAACTTAGGCAAAGTGCCTCATTGGCATCTTTCAAGCGCGCCCTGAAAGACACACTATTGAGGCAGACATTTCCTTCATAAGCTTTAGATTTTAGTAGAATACCATCATAAATTGTGATTTCGAGTTTTTATTGTCATTTTTGCTTTTACAAATTGGAAATAGTTTGTAAATAGTTCCTGAAAAACCTCACGAGGATGTTACTATTAAAGTTATTATTATTATTATTATTATTATTATTATTCCAACTCTCAGACCAACTCTGGCCCTGTTACGACAGCGACTATACCGTACATCAGAGGCACCTCTGAAACTATTGCACGTATATTACAACCTTACAATATACGTGTTACGCACAAACCGATAACCACTTTACGGCGACTGCTTACTAATATTATGTCAAGGACAAAGACAAACCGGAGGACAGACGGGGAGCAGTATACAAGATCAAATGCTGCGACTGCCAGGCTTCTTACATTGGTGAAACCGGCAGAAACCTAAGCTAAGTTTTGCATCAGGTTTCACCTGGTCTCGCAATGAGGCGAGCTCACGCGCGAGTGACCGGTGACGAAGCGCAAGGGACCATGGGAAGGGTAAAGAAGGGAAGCGAGGTCTCGCCCGTTTTCTCCTTCCCGCCTTGCTTTGCGCGCAAATTTTCATCGAGAGAGAGACGTGCCTGGTAACGAAGCAGGTTCTAGTTATCTAAAGATTCACTTACACGTCCGTTTCGTTTTAAAGTGGAATGGACTGGAATGTAGGAAAGCACCATTCGCCACGTGCACATCTGCCATAATGCACCTTATTTTGCATAAGCATTGTTTTCAATTTCTCTTGGTACGGCTGTAAAGGTCGGTACACACTAGGCAACAAGTTGAGGCAACATGTCGCGGCAACAAGTTGCAGCGACAAATCGCTTCGTTTGTACGGGAGAATTTTTGTGAAAATCTTTGTCGCTGCAACAGAATTTTCTTGCCGCAACAAGTCGCACAAATTCAGTCTGATTTGATTTTTTGCGACTTGTTACAGTGACAAAATTCTGTTGCGAGACAAAGATTTTCACAAAAATTCTAATGTACACACGAAGCGTTTTGTCGCTGCGACACGTCGCCTCACCGTACGTGTTGCTGCAACTAGTCGCTCGTCCTGTACACATGGAGTGATCTGTCGCCGCGACGTGTTGCTGCAGCTTGTCGCCTAGTGTGTACCGACCTTAATACCAAGGTTATGCAAATTTGCAGGGGATTAGGGGGCAAATATAGTGCATTATGAGAAATGTGCACGTGGCGAATAAGGAAAATTAATTTTGAAAGTGACAAAAATAACTATAACTCCAACGAACCAAGGAATGCCGGAATATGTTTTCCGTAGTTTGAGACAAGGCGGATAGCACATGGTCGGCTTTTGAAGTGGTAACATGGCATAGCAACCATATTGTATCCAGGGATCCACAACTACTCGATAATTTAAAAGGCAGTTAAGCAAAATTGGCAATTCTTAATTTTTAATGGAAAGCATGAAGACACGTGACGATTAGACAGTATCTTTGATTTATATTCGACAGACAACCTTTCAGGATCTCGACCAGTCAATTCACTGAAACGTTTACCAAATAATTTCCCAGTAACACGAGTAACATACGATCTTTTAACTCAAATTTACACTGTCAAATTGATAATATTATGTTATTTCATTTTATTTTTTTTGTTTATGTATTTACATTTTATGTATCGTATTATGTCATGGTGCAGGTACGCAGAGCAGCTGTGGAAAGTGGGTGACACCTGCTTTTCAGATTCACAAGAACAGGGTTGATGAATCATGGAATATGCGCCTTTCAAACAAAACACTAATCTGATGTCCGGTGAAGTAAGAACCCTTAACCTGCACTGTGGTGTAGAAGTTGCTAAGCAACGTGGTGTATCCTACTGATGTCACGTGACAACTCGCACAGCTGCTTGATAGACACAGAAACTTGGTTGCCATAGTAACTTCGAATTTCACTTAAGCATTTTTATGAACAAAGACCCCCCGGAAAAACGTCAGTGCACAGCCTTTGGTGAAGACAGATGACATAAAGACACATATCTGAAGAACACAGGGACGCATCCTGGGATGTGCGTCTCTCAGAGAGGACTGTAAATCATGTTCACGGATTTGTTTCGACAAAGCGCCAGCTCGGAACGTCCGCACCGAAAACAGCGTATCATTTTTTTTTCATAGAAGATAATTGATTTTAAGAAGTCAAATGTGACAACCTAGATCTTCTATATAAAACTTGGCGTATGAACAGTTTTCGGAGTGAGGAGACTCGAAGCGAGATCGAATGAAGGTAAATAAGTAACTGAAAAAGCCAGTCTATCAGGCAGGTTTTATATAGACTCAAGGCATCAGTACTCGTTCACATTCCATGGGAATAGCTCAATTAGCCCGAGGATGTTAACTGACATCGTGTAATCAGATCACGTGTCTCGCTTATTCATTCGGGTAGCTGTTTTCTTTCCCTCCCTCCCCGCCCTGGGGGCTTCTCGCGACTCCTCAGGGCCGCCTCTCGGGTCGTTCACTAAGATTTCCAGCAGATCCACCGGTTGTTGTCTGCTGAGGTGCGTGAGGGACACGGGGGGATATTTTTTTATTGTTATTATTATTATATGGCTGAATCCACGAGCGGGCAAGATGAAAATCCTGATTGGCTACCCGAGCGGGCAAAATGGGCCGCTAGGGATTTCCTGCGTTGATCCCGCAAGAAAAGATTCTCTTTTTGGCCATATAATAAGTCCTTTGTTGACCAAACTTGTTCTTTCAAGATGGCTGAATATTAGTCTCATTCTTTTTTGCGTTTTTATTGACCTCGACGTAGTCTTGGTCAATAAAAGCGCAAAAGAATTGGCCAATATCCAGCCATCTTGACTGAACAGGTCTGCCGGTCAACAACGCATATATCTCAGGATTGGATTGTCAGAAAAATAACAACAGGTACACTTTTAATCAGCGTTCGTTTATTCAAGCATTTAACTCCTTTAATTTAACTGCCTTATAATAAAGTGATGAGAAACGATAAGGTGTACGTTGCGCCAAAACAGGGGACACCCTTTCATAAACTTTAGGCAATTAGAAGAATATATAAATACCTGGATTTTTGAAAACCGGGTTAGTAAAAAAATCAACTCATTCTACAACTTGGAAATTTAAAACAATGAAACTTCATCTAAAGGCCGATTAAAAGCCTTTACCTGACTATGGGCAGTAAGTTAGTGGTTACTAGAAGCATTTCAACGATTCCAAATTTAAAATGACGCAAATTTTAGAACATTTATTCAGTGATCTGACTCCGTAAAGTTTCAAACTGGTGTCATTTCAGACTAGAAATTTTGTCCCATCTCAGAGCTTTACATGATGCTCTCCGGGAAACTTTTCTCAAGGTGACCAATAACGAAATGTAAACTCCTAAACGCCACCGAAGCCAGATTTAGGCGCGCACTGGTTTCAAATAACTGTCACTTGTGTTTAAGAGAGAATTGTGGGTAAGATGAAAAAAACAAAAAACAGAGGAGGGGGGAGGGGGTGGGGGGGGTAGATAAAAATCCACAAAATTCTGTTTACAGCCATATCTACACAAATCCCTAACCACTAAACGAACAAAAAAACACATAAGCAAACAACTCAGTAAACAAGCTATTTGACCGGGGAAGTTGAGAGAAATCACAAAATGTTCGCTAACCCGGTTTTCATAACTCCAGGTGTATATGTTGAAACTTGAAATATGTGTGCAGATTGAAGGCAGTATCCGTATCAAATATTAGATGCAATATCCAGTCAGCTCCTATTTAAACACAGACAAAAATATCCACATTGAACCAAAAAGAGCCAAACAGGACGAGTTTATTTTAAAATAGTTCCTGCGATAAAGCAAAAAATTTATATTTTTAGTTACTACCTCTAGGTGGAGCTTTTATTAATTAACTAAGTTAAGTTATTTACTGATGATAACTTTAATGGTTCTCCATTATGCTTCTTTAGTTGTAAAGCTTCGTCGCCCAACAAAAAAGGCACCAGGCGCATATGCTTGCTCGCTTGCGACGACGGCGCGATTTGGGATCGATGCATCCCTGTGCTTCCTTAAAGTGAACCTCCAGTCCAACTTTACAGTGCTTCACTTTCGTTAAATTCTTAGTGTTGATCTCTTGGTTGATCTTTGTCACCAACTGCAACCCAAAAAGGCCTAAAACAAAGGAAAGAAGGGTTGGAACTACGATAATTTTCTCCTTTTCCTAAGGCATCGTAGAGCGAGCAAAACGCATGAGGCAGATGACACGCGGATCGACTCGGAGCCGGAGATGAGACGTTTTCACGCATGCTGGCGTTTTTCACTCTCACTACTTTTCATGAAGAGAATAGGAACTATACTTGTAGAGTACGTACGATTTTGATTTATTTTACGTTTTCTCAGTTTAAGAGCGAAAACAATAAACTGAGTTTACTTTATTACCTGGGAGTAACCTCTCTAGTTCTTGGTCGATTTCCCTCAGTCGCGAGCAGCTAATTTCCTTATAGAAAAGAAACGATTTCTCGTAGATTGGTTTTTCCGATCCAGGCTTGCTCACTAGCTTCGTTGTTTGCTCTTTCTTGTAACCATGACTCTCAAGGTCCACCTCTTTTAACAAATCCAGCATTTCCTGGTCAGACATCTTCAAGTTTGGATCGAAAACTTTTATTTCCGTGGACTCTTTGGCACTGGCATCTGAAAAGAAGAAAAAAGACATTATTGTGCAAAAGACTCTTGACGGCTCACGGGCGAGCAAGTTAGTGGGGAAGGACAGCAGTGTGGAAGGCCTGAAATAATGGGGGGCGCAGGAGAGATGCAGGAATAGAAACGGCGGGAGATGGGAGTTCTGAAAAGGTGGTAAGCGAGACAGGAGCTCTTGGCGGGAGAAATAGAGGCTGAGCGCTTATTAACTTTTTCTGCCTTTAGGATGGGCGCTAATTCGAGTTTGGGAGCTTATTCGAATAAATACGGTAGTTAATGGCCCCAGCCGGATATATAGTATAGAAGCTGTGAGCATATTTTCCCAAGACAGGGGCAGTGACAAAAGGGTTAAACCACTGAAACTCGGGGTGCAAACGTCTTCTGAATATATGCCGACTCAGCTTCTCCATCAAATGATGGTGTTTTCTTGCTGGAAAGGCCAAAATTCTACTGAGATCATTCTATGATATGTTACGTTTTGTCTTCTCTTCTCAAGTCATGAAAGGTAGTTGGGGAAAGAGGAGTGCAACTGAAAAACGAGAAACTAACCTGCAATATTCCACAGAGAACCCAGAGCGCATAACATCAGAAACGCTTTCGAGGTCATCTTGGGCTCGGGCTTGTCTTTCGCTGCCTTGGTTTACGCTAGCTGATAACCACACGGGTTCTCTAGACTTCTCTTAGGTTGTTATTCTCGTAAGAGTGTTTATATACATGTGTGTTCAGTTTGTAATTCTATAGTCGGTTGACTGTAGCGTTGTTTATTGGCGTAGTAACTTCCCTTTAAGCTGAAAGTGCTTATACAAACATTGCTGACACGTTTTTTGCCATATGTTGTTGAGGAAATAAATCAAGTTCCCCTGTATCTGTTGTATCTTAAACCGCACTATCAGAATTACGGGATCACTGACAGGCAAGCAGAGAATTTAGGAAAATACATAAATATAGTCTGGTCTTATTCAGTTTGCCAATTTTAATTACGTGAAAGCTTGTGAAATTCTTTAGGTAAACTGAATAGTTAAAAAAGGTCGACAAGGCAAGTAACAACTTACCCCGGGAAAAAGTTCTTTTAAGAACGAATTAGAGCGTTGTCTCCTATTAGGTAGCAAAAATTGCAATCCGTAACACAGCGTCTCTGCCCTAAATACTCTTGGTTATTGGCCATCTCAGTTTTAAAAGGAATAACTCACAAACTGCGGTTACAAACATCAGAAATAACAAACGCATTGTATAACTGACTTTTATAATATTGAACTTGACGTTTCGTATGCTAATTAACATACATCTTCAGAAGAGACCGTTAACATGAGTAACTAAATTTAAATTTTAGAAAAACGTAAGATAAGTAACTAATTAACGTGAAGGAAAAAACAAATAAATGTGACAGATGAGAAAATTTGCATGAAATTATGCAAACTAGTATAAGTAAAGCTTTCGCTATTATATTTTAATTTACGGCTGGTTTTAGATCCCTAATAAGAAGAGTCTCCTTGATTTTACAATGGGTATCTCATTTTCCTCTTGCTAAAATGTCAAAATGGCCCCGTTTCAAATTGTCTAGCAGTTTGTCAAGGAATTTATTGTGAGCTGGTAGGTCTGCTTGTAATGCGATAGTCTTCCGTTTATAGCTTGAATTTTCTTTTTTGTTTATGTCAAATATCTGCGGCTATTTCATTTCATTTCCGCGTTTTCAAGTACAAAGACTAAGATTAACCGACACGTTTTCAGGCGTCCCTTTTTCTGGAAAATAAAATGAAGTTCCTTTAACTCTTTAAGCACGTATCATTGTTGAAGGCAAAAAGGAAATCTTTCTGTGTCTGGGTCATTCTCATGCAAATAAAACTCATTTTCACAACAAAGCTTTTCTACATAGCGGCATAGTTTTGAAAGTTAGAGTTTTTGGAACTCAAAAATTGCCAATTTCAAAACACTGGAAAGCAATGATATGTGTGCTCAAGTGCAGTTTTGAGCTTCTGAAAGTTTTTGTGCAGTAGCTCTTCATGGGAACGTCACGTCAGTGAGATAAAAATCGGCTCCTACCATCGTCATAATTAGCGAACATTAGAGGTTCATTTTACCGACTTGTTGTGCCGTTAAATGACACTCATTTTATTGGGCTTCACCCTGAGTTTCAATATTGGGCCGCCGTTGAATACCGTTGCAATCCACCTCCTTATAAGACCTCTCGGTTATAAGCTTTCCCAGTAACTGCCCCCCCCCCCCCCCCCGACTCGGTTTGCTTTAGTTAACTCTGACTTCCCTTTTAGCTATGATTGTTTACACAAACGTTTCCTGACACGTATTTGGGCCTACCATTCCCTTTTATCCTCTAACTCTTGAACACGTCAGCAGAATTACCGAGAACCGCAGGATCGATACAGGTGCCGGTGCAAAGGAAACCGGAGTGAACGATAGAAAAGAACATCGAGTAGAGTCTTATGTTTTGTTTATCAATTACAGTTACACACTCTTTTTGATCAAAAAACGTACTTCCACGTAAAATAATCAGCGACAAGAGAACATAGTCGTAAATGTTTTCTTTATCCGAGCGTCTTTTAGGCCCGTTTCAAAAGTCGTGCTACTGCCGTGCCGAACTCAATTGATCGAATTAAATTCGACTTTAGCACGGCAGCAGCGCGACGTTTGAAACCAAGTCGTGCTACTGCCGTGTAGCACGGCAAGCCTTGCTGTGCTACACGGAAGTAGTTCGACTTGGTTTCAAACGTCGTGCTACCAAATTATAAATACATTAGAATATATTTAAAAGTTTGCTAAACCGTTTCTTTATTTTTGTGTTTTGTTTTTGGCAACAGCCGTTCCATTCGACTGTCATTGTGTGAATTAAATTCGACGTCTGAAACTAAGTTGTGCTAGTGTCGTACTGCAGTCGAGCTACAGTCGAGCCAGCTTACTGACGGCAGTAGCACGACGTTTGAAACAGGGCTAAGTCTCCTTGTTTGTATAGTTAAACAGATTAAAGGCGGAGTTAAAGAACTGTTTATAGTGGAAAGTGCACTTGGCTTATCCAGCTAGCATACAGACACTCCACTCAAATAATTAGAAACAAGCTGTTGAACCCCAACTGGCTAGAGGCAACCAGTTCAGTGGCTGTTTACCACGGTGGCCGAGGATCATTGAAACAGCCATCCTGTCGGTTGGACACGAAGATGCAGAGGAAGCAAACGGACACTGGGCTACTGTTACATTACCACAGCCACGTGAACGGCAGATATAAAAGGTCATTGCTGAATAGCATGCTTGGCTTTGCAGTTAAGTTCTCATCAACATAGAAGTTCCTTCACCAGGAATCTAAACATACGCCTCAAAGAGATATTTCCCCGACTGCCCTACCAAAACAAACTTGTGCAGTCTAAAGCCCCATTCACACCAAAGCTGTAATATATATTTAGCCAGGGCTAAAAGCGAAGCTCCAATTAATAAATTTATAATTTAAATCACACTTTAAACTTGTAATCCACAAATCAGTTCATGTGACTTTTGAGGGAAAGGCTAAGTTATTTTAGAGTGAAGCATCTTACATCGAGTTAGCCTTATATGTACACGCAAAAAATAGCAAACATCTTCGATCACGTTCAAGATCACAGTAGATTAGGCCTCGAAAACAGTCTTGGAAAACAAATCAGGCCTAATTTTTTGCTTTCGACAAGTTTACTTTACAAAATCTTGCCAACAAATCAGGGGGTGTGTAAACCACCCTTTTATACTTTTTATACATCACATCTGAGGTGAAACAGCACTATCATACAGACCTCGGACAGAATGCGGTATTTCACATTTTTTCAAGACAAATTGCCCTCAGTCAACATTCAGGACGATCAATCGTGGGCTTTTAGCGAAACCGTTCTCATTTCTATAGTGCGAGCTATCAGTGTGGTCAAGTGTTTGAGAGTTACGCTTCAACATAATAACGAATTTATTATTATTATTTTTTGTTATTTAATGGTTTCAGTTATAACGATGTGTAATGATACGCGCGACATTTTTGAATACTCCTGCAAGCGATGTTCATAAACGATAAAAACAATCGGCAAGGACAAGCGAATAAAATTGCGGGAGAGACTACTAACAATCAATAAAAGAAATATAATTGGGTGAAACATTTACAGAGACGACAATTTTCAATCACAAAGACAAGTATTAAAGTGTCTCTAAAAATCCTTTGAAGTCTTTAAGCGTAAAGCTTACGTATATGTTTTAGCCGGCTTCCCGGCGCGGTGTTTACTGTTTTCAAAGACGAACTCCTCGAAGCAAGAAAATCGCTCAAAGTTTTCTTTCTACAGCCAAATTGATAACTAAATATTCTTCGAAGCGTTTTGTTTTGTTTGCGGTGAGAAAATGTATCTGAAGGTTTTTTAAAGTTCTGTAAGCTTATATCAAACCCGATACTAGCCCAGATCATTGACTCAAATCCTACAAACGTGCATAAACTTGCCCCGTAAACTGTGCTCGACTTCATGAAATTAGATATAACAAAAACAAACATCAAATACAATACCATTCGAGATTCACTTCCTGAAAGCTATCAAGGAAGGCCACAGTTGCTTGAGACTTTTAATCCCTCTTACGCATCAAGCAAGGTGAAAAACGAAAACGATGCCATCCGAAATCGAATTACAGAATTTACAAGCGACACATTTCTCAACCAAAAACCCAGTAAACAAACCAGCCATGAATAACAGAAGACTCTTGATAGCAGCTGTATTTCATTTTGTACATCCAGAGGAAAAAGACAGTTACAAATATCACAAGTTGACACAAAACTCTGTCAGCTTCAACTGTCAAAGTAAACAATTTTCAAGATGCTGCATGGACTTTGAGATTTAACGACGCAAACGGCAACGAGGACGTCAAAAAAACAATAGGGAGCGTAAGCAACTACGATGGCGACGAAGACGACGACTTCAAAAAAACAATAGATTTAATGATCAAAACAACAGCTCTGCACGTACATCAGGCTTTTTAGTACATTTAGCTACATTTCTTTGACGTCCAGTGCACGCGACTACGACGTGAGACCTCCTTATTTGACGTTTTATGGAGGACGTGGACATACGACGACGAATTTTTCCTTCCTCTTTTTGAACTTGAATAAAACCCTTAAGAATTCAACTCCAGGAAAAGTCGCCTGCATTTGACATATTGAGCAGGACCAAATAGACGCAATTAAGTTTGAAAGAACGCGAATTCATTTTTTTAGCGACGTTTTCACTGCTTAAGGCCCCTAATAGTTTTGATGAGCAAAACAACAACTTGCCGGTAGCACGTGTAGCACCCGTTTTTGTACATTTCTTTACCGTTTTTGCACGACTACGACGTGAAAATGCCAAATTTCGCGTTTTATGGAGAACGTAAGCAAGGAACGACGAAATTTTATTTCTCTTTCTGAACTTGGATACGGTCCCTTGGAATTCAAAGTAAGGAGGTTCGCCTACATTTGACAAAGTAAGTATGTAGAAATGATCGCCATAAAGACTGAAAGAACGTAAATATACTTTTTACGAGACGTTCTCGTTTCCGTCGCGTCGTTGGATCTTAAGGTCCCTAATTTTCCGCATGAACTCACCTGTCAAATTTCGACCAATCAAAGCATAAAAATTGGACGTAGATCGTGACCAACGCGTGACCATGGTAAGAAAAGGACTTCCCCGCCTGTATTTTAAAAAACTGGCTGAATTTTCGCGTCCGAGGTCAGTTTGAAATCAAAATCCTAATAGTGCGGAGCCATAGTGACATGAACACAACATATTAAGTATGAATCATTGGAAAAAAAAACTTGAGCCTCCGATCATTTGAAACTGGTAATTTGTCAGCGGATAACTTCAAAAAATACTCAATTTCGATAGGTCGCAGGGGGGGTGATGAACTCGTTAATCGCTCCTATAGGGATCGCGCGGCGGATGATCTTGGCCATCGTGACGTCACGAGAAATTTATCCCGGGAACTTTAAATGGTTTCATCGAGCGAAATTGTTTCGTGATTTCAAGTGGTAAAAGTCGAGACGTTGCGATGAAACGACCGAAGGTATGTGTTTATCTATTAATGCTATATAGTAAAATTGCAATTTATTCTAGGAATGAGCATTTCCATCGTAAAAAATCAAGAACTTTCCGAGATCGACCAGATGGTACAACTCATACCGGGGCGTCTTTAGAGACGCATAACTAAAGAGCCCAGCAGAATTTAGTCTCGAGAAAAACAAATGACGTTAATATGGTATAGGTCTCTCAATTAGTGATAGAAGTGAGTCGTCTAATAAGTTAGCAAAAATGATCAGTGGGATAAAAGTCGCAAACCTCAGGGATGTTTACAAAAATTGCGAAAGTGGCGTGGACAGGTCACGAAACATAGCGTCATGATGTTCATACTAGACTATCAAATTGTGTAAACAATTTATTAAAACTATACAAATGTAAGAAGCAAGTGTTTTTTTTATAGAATATGGGCTATAATCTTCAAGGGTTTTGAAAGGATTCCCTGTTTGAGTCAAACGTATCAAAATGTTAATAAAGCGTATTGAATCTAATCGTCGCGCGATAACCAAGGATATTATTATAGCTTATTATATTGCAACTTTTCACGATAAATTACGATCATTTTGTCAAAACATTCATTGCTCATGATGGAGATAAGTTCACATTGCCTTTCTCTTTGCTTCTCCGCCCCACAAACAAAGGAGAACATGGTTTTTATCCTGTAAATAGTCAAACAGAATCTATCACTAGGGTAAAGTGCCGTGAGCTAAAGTTTTTGATCAACATCAACATTTTAGGGCTTTATGCAGAGAATCCAGGAGGAGGAGCCGTAGAAAGGATGGGTATGTAGCTTTGCCTTAATCGCTTTACAGAGTTAATAGAAAAAAAACTAGAAAAAGCCAAGAAAACGGACACTAATAAGCGTTTCAATGGTGTAATATTGAAAATGTGTTTCCTCGGGCGTCCGCATCTAAAAAAACGAGGAGAAAAAAAATCTCTAAGGATATAAAAAATTGCAGGATTTTCATGCGATGAATATCATCACCCTTCTCATATTTTTACAATATAAAAAGAGACTTTTTTATGTTACATTTTTTTCGGTTTTCCTTTTTGTGTAGTTCAATAAAGACACGAAAGTTCAAGAACGACAATATAAGTCAATAACTACACGAGTTCAGAAAATGACACGAGTATCAATGTATGTTTATTAGGTAATGTCAAGGCAGGGGATCTACTGGGAGTGGGAGTGCAGGGGCATCAGTTTAATTTTCAATTATTGATGCTTTTTAACTTACTTGGACTCGATGCTATTGTCAGTTACATCAAGTGACACTGTCCAGTTCCAACAATTCGGGGCCTGCTCGTACAGTTTTATCACCCAGCTGATGTAGCTTTGTGCCAATTTCTTGGTAGGGGTAACTTAGTAAAGACAATCATTCCATGACTATAGGTGTTCCATTATAATAGCTCTAAAGCCCCTCTTTAAAATTTGCTGTTGTACTGCCTCTGCTAACATATTTCACATAGCCTTGCCATTGCTATGGTGATAATATTGCCTTTATTGATTTATTTGTTTTGACTTTTGTATATATAATAATCTCTTTTTATCTGACTGATTTTATAATTAGGTGCTTCCTTGGTTGGGAATACTCTGTAGATGATGAGAAAAAACATGCAGTGTATGATGGAGGAGGTGCTGCTTACTGGATGTCTGTAAAGATCTAGTATAATAGATTCCTCCAAGAGAGTTGTGCGGTGCGGGAAGTGGAGGATGTTAGATGGAGTGGATTCCATGGAGCAAGAAGAGACCATACAGGATACGAGAAATTAGAAGAACCAGTTTCCTTTATTTTTTTATACACTGAACAAATGTGTTTTCTTTCTTGCATAATAGGTCTGACTTAGACTTGTTTACATTTAAAAACTTTGCACATTGACTTTGATTAAAAGAAACGGTTTGTTATCAATAAAATTTTCTTACACTGGTGTTTTTCTTTTACTTCTTCTTTAACTTTTTGGTCTCTTCTAGAATTTGGTTAGCCAAGCAGTCTAGCTGCCCTGCCATTAGTTGCAGTTGGGCAGCTACCCGCTTGGCCTCTATTACTGTGCTTTTAATTTCTTTTGCTTTTTGTCTTAACCTTTCTTCCTTTCCTTTCAACTCTTTCTCTTCTCTTTCAATTTCCTTTCTCCTCTCCTCAATCTCAGTGGCTGCCAGTCAGCTCCTTACGTCTATTTCTTCTTCCAGGGATAGCTGTAAAAATGAGTAACCCACCTATAATAATCTGTCTATTATTGTTAACTTATCTTACCCCCATCTCTACGATAATAAAATATGATGAGCTCATCCTTTAAAACAAAAAGCATCCTATCTCAACAAACTGGTGAAAGCCTTGTTTCATCAGGTACAGGGAGGGGAGGTGAGGTAGGGTAAACGCAAATAAAAATAGCCATAGGGTAATAGGGCAGGTTTTGGAGAAAAGGCCTGTTTCCATACATTTTGATGTCATTATGGTACCATTCGGCTGAGCCTTATGTGCCTTTTGTTATTTTAAGATGCCTTTTGCTTTCCCAGAAAAACCATGAGATTGGGAGTCTTGCCCTATCAGCACTTGGCTAGTGTCACCAGGGGACTTCTGTAAATTATATAAATGAGTTACAGTACTTTCTCATTTCATTTGCTTGTTTTACTCATTTGATATCTTAAAATTTGAGGTACAATTTGCTCCGCACAAATAAAGATATTAATGCAAATGTATATCATCATATCTCTGGGAGTATTCCAAATGTTTCTGCCCTTTATTTGAATGGTACTCAGCTCCTCATACAGACCTGCCAACCCCTGATAAAGGAAAATCTGTAGACTTATGAAAAAAAATCGGGAGATTCTACAAAAAGTAGTGAGATTCTATTTTTTCCCGATCAAAAGTAAACGACCCCTTTTCCATTAGGGGAATCAACTGTTTATTTTAATATAACCTTGCTTAGTGTGGTCCCTTATGTAACAAATTAGATGCCGCTTTTTCTTTGATGACTTTAAGATGCCAAAAAAAAGGTTATCACTGTGACGAAACATACAGCAGAGTCATTTCTTTGGGCTAAGACAACTTCATGGCTAAAATAGTCAAAGCTTATCCAGGCACAAGAATTTCCCCACAAAATTTATGTTTTTATTCAACAAGGTAATATTTCAATTTAGAATATTTCCCAGAAAACCATGAGATTGGGAGTCTTGTCGTGAGACCGTGAGAAAAGTTAAAAAATCGTGAGACTCACGGCAGAATTGTGAGAGTTGGCAGGTCTGCCTCATATGACATTTTCTATTGAAACCTGTATGTAGTAGGAAGAAACTTTGTATTAAGTGGGCACTACAGCATTCTCTGAGGTGTCCGCTTAAATTATACAAGTTTCACTGTACATCTTTGCCTCCATTCGCACTAACTATTGATGTGGAACGATATGAAATTGCCTCATGCATAACAGATGTACATGTTTGGAGCTGTATGTAAATCTTATTAATTTTTTTTTGCTATTTCTGAAAACTTAATGTAAGCTTATAGGTATTACAGAGAAATATCCTTTGCTTCAACAAGATGGTACAACCTTCAAGTGTTAAAAAAATATATATTCCTGGTGTAATTATTATAGATACATAGTATTGAGGGAAGTCTTTGGTTTCCTTTTTCTTAAAACCGAAAAATAATTGACTTACATTGTGCCGGGGTAACCGAGTCGAGGTCATCTGTTTATATCAATATTAAGCGCACTCGAATGGACTGATCATTTTTACTGCTAATTTCTCCCATTAAACATCAAGGACAATGTTTTCCACTATTGCTGACCTACCCTTCTGCCAAGTTTCGAATTTCCACACTAAACCGATAATCTAAAACATGCGATGTTAATATGCGATCATGCAAATTTCTGCGACAAATATTCCACTTGAAAAAATTGGCTTAAACTGTTTACGAGGTAATTATCAACAGAATATAATACAATTAACTCTCCTTCTCGGAAAGAGCTGTTGCAACTATACTTTCCCTCTAACAGAAACTACTTTAAAGTTTCCTTATCCCGAAAAGACAGCTTGAATAGGTGATACTGTTGGCACTATTGGAGATAACAGCAAAGTAATGAATACAATTGCATCAGTTCTGGGACTGTACCTTTAATAGCGGTTACGATGACACACTCGAATGGACTGATCATTTTTTCTGCAAGTTTATCTCAATTAACTTCAGAGACAATGCTTTCGAATAGAAGTAACCCACCCTTATGCCAAGTTTCGATGTTCAACATCTCACCGATTTCGAGAAAATGCGATATTACTGTGCGAACATGCAAACTTTTGTGGCACATTATTCCACTCGAGGAAATCGACCGAAACTGTTTACAGCTCTCATACGCGTTGTTTTTCAGATTAATACACATTTCACTCACCTTTTCGGAAAGAGATGTTGGAACTGCACTATCCTACCGTGACAAAAACCATTTTGGAGCGTCAATATCCAGGAAAACCAACTTTAAAAGTAGCATTTGGAAATGGTAACGGCGCCATTTTCGAAAACTCCTCGAAGTTGCGCGCTTCTCTCTTCGTGACGTCACGATGGCCAAGATCGTCCGGACAAACAAACTACCAAGTTCACCACCCCCCCCTGATAGGTCGACACTTGAGCTCGGGGTGCGGTCAGGTGATACTGGTCAGCGGATACCCTGTTTTGATAGCTGTCAATTGATCACAACATTCAACATTGATGTTCTTGGGCTCCCAAACTGACAGAGCTGAACAACGTCTGCGCATGTGCAGAGACGGGAGAGGTCTGGGATCTAAACTAGTATCGTTTGCAAAAGGATTTTCAAAACATCCTTACATTTTGGCGATTTTTAAGGTGGATTATGAATATTTAAGGTTTCCATTTAAACTAAACGAAGATTATTTCATGCTTTATTCAATTCTCGTTTCTACCTTTGTAATTTTTCTTCTACTTTTTTCCATGAACAAAAGAAGACGCACGAAAGAAGCGTCCCTGCTATAAATTGTATCGTTTGCAAAAGGATTTTCAAAACATCCTCACATTTTCCCGATTTTTAAGGGTGGTTTCCGAATATTCAAGGCTCCCAGTTAAACTAATGGTAGGTTGTTTCATACTTTATTGAATTCTCGTTTCCTTCTTCGTAATTTTTCTTCCGTTTTTCACTATGAACAAAAGAAGATGCGCGGACGAAGCCGAAAACAGTTCTTTCATTCGAATGTGTACATTTTCAAGCGTAAACAGAAATGAAAGTACAGACTATCAATATGTTATCAGTTCTAAGAAATCGTCCGGACATCATATCAGTGTCAGCATTAAAGGTACATTTTATTTATCTTTGTTTTTCCTTGAATGATCGTCTTTTAGTTATTTCTCTTGTTATATCTCGCTTGGTTTCACTATAAGAACTGTAAGAACACAAAACAATCACTGAGGTTTCGAATTCAATTCTTTCTTCCAAACTTGTTTCCCTTTATGACTCATTCTTAGTTCAGCTCAAAAGAGCTATTATAAATTTTTGTATATGACAACAGGCAAATTAATGTTGAAAAGAGTAAATGGGTAAGTAATACAGTCGATGCCTGCTGGTAAAAGTATCAATGACCTGAAGTTCTCTAAAAAGCTTCATTACAGGGAGAAGCACAATCTGACTCTTTATAAACTTTCATTTATTTTTCTCTTCGAAGTCTAGATCTTCATTCCTTGATTCTTCTACTTCATTTAAACCTGTCATAAATGGAAAACTTATAGTTAATACGAAAACTCACATAGAGCTGAGCCAACTTGTGATTGTTTCTCAAAACTTCAACCGCTTTAAACTTTAAAAGTTTATTCATTAATAAGCTTAAAGGTTCAATTAAATTTTAAACAAACTTAACCGAATAAATACTGATTCTACAGCTCGACCAGCGCCTCTAAGCCGGCTAGAGCCATATGTACGAAAAAGCTTCTTTAATCGCACTAAGATTTGTAACTAAGTTTATGACTTTCACGACTTCTTGTGTCTGATAGTATCATACCTCTCAAAGCCGGGCTTTCTTGCCACCAAGAAACGGTCAACAACTGTTATCGCTCGGCTACATTACAAGTTGCTTTTCCTTAACCAGAATAAAGTAATGTTTAAGTAAATCGTTTACGTACCATCGAAGAAAAGTCGCCAAATCCCAGCACATTGCTCTTTTTTAATTTCTCAGTCCTCTTTCTGCAAACTTACTGGCGATCCGCATCAAAACAACGAAAAACCTCGCCGGGATGGTCCAAAACATTTTCCTTGATCCCTGGATTACGTAACATTTTTTTCCATGAGTTGCATTTCTAACGTATTCGTAGAATTTCTCCTTCGTTGGCATTCACAAGAGTTTAACAGATGGTTGAAGATAAAATGGTCTCAGATGCAAGAATTTCACTTTGCACGAGTGCCGCCCGGACTAGACAAGTAAACAAGTGATGTCACGGACATGCGAAGTACGTTATTCAGCCCTGTCTCCCAAACTTGCTAGAAAGTCAATCTCGACCCAGAGTTCTTCTGCGCATCTAGAGGAGAGAGATCAAGAGCTCTGGGGAACCCTGGAGCAAGGCCTGGGGTCGAGAATGGCTAGAAAGTGTGAGAGTAAACATTGGTCTCCCTGTGGTGCGGACGGACGCTAGGTGTACGGTCACGTGATTGCCAAATTTTCTGGGATGGGTAGATTTACTTTGCTATGGGGCTCCGCGCGTGGAGCTCCGCTAAAAACATTTTTAAAAGCTGTTTAGTTCAACATAGTTAAAATTTGTTTTCTTTATTTAAGGGACAGGTTCACGGTTCAGCGCATGCTCTTTAATTAAATTACTTTTTTTTCCAATTTATTATTAATTCTATCGGTTTATAATCCCACTCACACGTATCTCAGCAATCTCAGAGCATATTTCAAAGTAGAATCGCATTTCAGAGTAACCTAAAGTAGGATGGAGGAGTACGAAAATCGCAGAAAAAGTTAGTGGATTATGCCAACATTACCAACGTTGAGTTTATTGTTGACCCGAAGGTTTTATTCCAGGGTTGATTAATTCCCAGCTACTTGCACCTAAGTTGATCAAGTGACTGCCAGGGGAGTGTGCATATTGTTTCTTTGACAACATTATGACATGATCGTATTTCTTGCATAGACGATACAGCATGTCCCGGCAGAGAAACAGCATTTTGATAAATGAGCATGCGCTGAACCACGAACCTGTCCCTTTATTAAGTTCCTTTAAAGCTGCTTACTGTGCTTTCATCGGTTGCAAAATTAGTACAATTACATAACGTGTCAATGTTTCTTTGAATTCTGAGTTAAAGGCTGTGCTCTAGTTTTCTGTTACTGTTTTTGGTTCTTTTAAACCTAGTTTAATTAAACATGTTTAGCTTGTGTAAAGGGGACATAAGACAGTTCTAAGTAAAGCCTCCCCCTCGAGCGCTTCGTTTTTCGCATGGTTTTGCATCAGGTTTCACCTTGTCTCGCATTGAGGCGAGCTCACGCGCGAGTGACCGGTGACGAAGCGCAAGGGACCATGGGAAGGGTAAAGAAGGGAAGCGAAGTCTCGCCTATTTTCTCCTTCCCGCCTTCAGTTTGCGCGCAAATTTTCATCGAGAGAGAGACGTCTGGTTACGAAGCAGGTTCTAATTATCTAACGATTCACTTACACGTCCGTTTCGTTTTGAAGTGGAATGGACTGGACATTCGTTATCTATCTTGACGAGCTGTCAATTTTCAAATGAACCGAACTGTGAAATATCCAGAAATTTATGGTGTTTGCGGGCAAGCGTTTACTCTTCTCCCCTCCCTCTCCCCCTTCAATTTTTTTTGCTCCCGCTCTAACTTTCGCGCTTCGACTGGAAACGCTTGCTACGCTTTCTCTTTCTTGTAACCATGACTCTCAAGGTCCACCTCTTTTCAATGTATTCTAATGTATTTATAATGTATGAATTAAGTTCGGCACGGGGCACAGCGGTAGCACGACGTTTGAAACCAGGTCGAGCTACTGCCGTGTAGCACGGCAAGGCTTGCCGTGCTACACGGCAGTAGCACGACTTAGTTTCAAACGTCGCGCTACTGCCGTGCTAAGTCGATCTGAGTCAACTGTGACGTAACCTGCGTCGCAGACGTAATTTACTAAGTAAGAGTTTAGTTTCGTCTGTTGCGCAGGCCAACAGTTATGGCAAAAAAAAAATTTAAAAAGGAAAAAAGAAAACTGAAGTTACACGTGTAAGATCTTCAGTTGCAAAGGGAAAAGCTGTTAAAAAAAGTACGTGGCGCTCAAAAAAATTCTTTTTATTCTAATTGCATTAGATCAGAATTAGGAAATAGACTTCCCCGGTGTTAATTTCTTCTACGCCGTTCAGTCAGTACGTTCGTGACTGCCGGAAAATGTTTTCCGTACGCTTTGAGACAAGGCCGGATAGTACATGGTCTTTTGAGGTGATAAAATGGCATCGAAAACATATTGCATTCAGGGATCCACAACTAATTTCGGCAATTTAAAACGCAGTTAAGCAAAATTGGCAATTTTCAATTTTTAATGGCAAGCACGACGACTCGTGAACACTAAAATGTATCTCTGATTTATATTCGACAGCCTTCCCGGATCTCCACTAGTCGATTCATTGAAACGTTTACCACATAATTTCCCAGAAACACGAGTAACATACGATCTTTTAACTCAAATTTACACTGTCAAATTGTCAACAAGCTTTACCACTCTTGTTTCCTAAACTGCCAAACGTGGGAACGTCTGAAAGATGTTACTGTTATAAAGATAATGAAAATATAAGAATCAGTCAGTTCAAGGTTATCTGAATCTAGTTCAGGAAACAAACAGAACGCAATTTTGGGCCACTCAAGGACCACCGAGTTTTTTTGTCGGATGAAGTCACTGACAGCTGAGTTCCTGAACAAACGAAAGGCACGTTTTTTATAGCCTTCATTATGCAAATAATAAAGAGGGGCGATACGATCGTTTTTTGTAGATTTACAAACTGATAGTTTCCGTTAAAAGCCACTAGAAAGATAATTTCAAAGAAAATTATTAAAAATCTTTCGACAAACCTAGTAAATTTCCGAATATCTGGTCGCTTTGCGAAACTGAGGTACAAAAACGAAGAGAGACTTATGAAAAATGCACCACTTGAAAAAAGTTTTACAATATATAAACCCCAGAAAGAAGAAATGAAAAATTGCATTACCTTGGGGCAAAGTTAATGTATATATACATAAGACTCTGTTTTAAATATTTGTTTCTGAGATTGCTTCCGGTAAATAAGCGTCTGTTGGATACGGTGAAGCAAATCACGAGAGCTCTATCAAGTCCAATCACGAAAAACGTGCTTCATCAATGAGAATTCGACTATATCAATCAATTTCGCAATTCTGTCCGTCATAAACAGATAACGAGCCACAAGAAAAGAGGAAAGGTTTATTTGACTTTTTTGACTTAAAGAGAAGAAAAATTGCAACATTTTCCGGCAATATCAGACAGGCGAGAGATGCTTAAGCTGGAAGTAAGAGACCACTGTGCAGCTGTCCCGGTTCCTGGATATCTTCCAGTCTTCACCGCCACCGTATCAGGGCTTTTATCACTTGTCGCTGTTCCTTGTAACATCTTCGTATGCCTCACTATCATGAAGAGCCCTCCTCAGTTCAAAAGCTTACGCACACCCTTTACTTACTTCATTCTAAATCTTGCTGCGACAGATTTGCTCGTTGGCGCCGTAACTGAACCTGTCTCAGTGGTTTATCACTTTATGGAAGCGTGTTCCGTTACCTCTCTGAAATTAGTCAAGATTTTACACGTTCTGTATTTCCTTCCGTGTACGGTGTCTGTATTCAGTATACTGGCATTAACCCTCGAGCGCTGCTTTGCAATTTCCAAGCCTTTACAGTACAGGAAAAGTGTGAATAACTCCAGAGTGTTGCTTGCTGCGGGCATAATATGGCTTTTGTCGCCCATGTTTCTCGCACCTTATTTTTATGTAGGTTACCGCGCCTTTGCGTTCTTTTTCGCAAACTCTGTGATCCTTCTAACATTATGTGTGTCAGTTACTGCGTACTTGAAGATAATTAAAATCATTCGACACAGGAAGAAATTCCGCAAGGAAAGTTTACAGGGGCTGTGCATGGCTAATCGAAAAGCAACGATGTTCGAAGAGAAGCTTACCAACACATTCACTTCGATTCTGACTCTGTTTGGAGTTTGCTACATGATACCATGCATTCTGATGTACCTAATGAATTTATGTACGCACTGCTCGTGCGATTCCATTCACTGGTTGCGTGACACATCTTTCCTTGGCGTGACTTTAAACTCCGCGATTAATCCTTTTCTGTACGCATGGCGCCTCCCGAGCTTTCGTCGCGCCTTGAAGACAGTAATTCCCGGATGTGAAAGCAATTTGCTATTGGCTGCGGGTAGCCAACCAGAAGTTCGTTCATCACTTAGAAGAACTTCGGTTGTTTCTGTTCCGTTGCAGAATGGGCAAACAGTACTTTAATGTTAACATTCACGAGGGAGATGACGCTGAAGCAGTATAAAACAAAGACAGAAATTGAGGGCCAAAACGTGACAGGAAAACCCCATTCAGCTTTGCAAGAGCACACAAGAGTTTTTAAAAAAATAAATTGCTGATCAGGAAAATACCGTGTATTTTGAAAAATGTTTTTATTTCTTAGTTTGCTTGATTAATACATAACAGATAGCACAGATAGAAACTTTTGACTGCCAATGTCATACACGTAAAATGCAATATTCTGATACAGCGTTCCGTGTCTTATTAATATCAAAAAAATAATCCTGTTTTGACGCGTTACCACAAAGGTAAACAATCATCAAGAAAAACACTGATAAATTACCCTACCGGTGATTCACAAAGCCATTCAAGCTTAGTTTTAATCTCTCTCACATAAGAAATCCACGCAAGGAACTTGTATTTACAATGAAAGAAAATATTTCGGCTGATTCAATAAAGAACAAGAAGCAGAACGTCCTTTCTGTAAAAGAAAATGAAAAGAAATAAAAGGAATTAGCTTACAATTATTCTTTGTTTAGGGCTTGCTATACATATCACAACTTCTTTATACTACAATTCTGCCGACCAGATTTCGAGCAGGGTAAGCAATTTTTACAAGCAGTTTTGATCCCAGCATAACGCCAGCAAACTCGGTCACATGTTTGCAGAACAAATTTGCTACAACGTTTGAGTTAACAGACAGCATCATTATAAATCCGGTGGCGGGACAATTCAAATTCAACATCTTCAAGAGAACTTCTGAATAACCTAATTTAGTTTTCACTTGTAGCAGACTGTTATTTGGTATTTTTCCTACAGGAATGACAGAGTTGGTAATTTGAGAGAGGGAAAGGGGAAAACAGGTACATGCTGTCTCTCTCTTTCTTCAGATTTAGTAAAGAGAGTGCACGCTCGCCCCTTCAGTCACGCGCGTGGTCATTTTTGTGTCTCGTGCATTTCGCTCGACGGACTATGAAAAATAGATACTACTGTTAGTCTAGAAAACAGAACAAGAACAACTGATACGAAGAAACTATGTAAGCGTTCTCAGGTTGTGAAGACCGAACTAGTTTACGCGATAATTTCAACATAAAACACTCTCTTACAAACAGAATGGCACTATATTTAATTAACCGCTTCCAAATCCCCAAAATATTGCTGAACATAAGTTGTCTATGTGAGACAAACAAACAAACAAATATAATACTAACGTCAAATTTGATGGCCCGGGGTACTCTCTCTTAGCTCTCTCTTCCTTCAAGAAAAAGGGAGGGAACCTGGAAACAAGTTTGCGTGGGACGAGACCTTGGCATTACAATGAACGCCAAGGGTAACGAAATGGTCACAAATGGATAAGTCGCATGCTAATTTTCATTCTAGCTTATCGCACACTTCATGGCGAAGATCACGAGCTCTACCAAGATTCCTGCCATTCTTCGACTGTAAATATTTATTCACCAAAACAACTGTAAGAAGGGGGAATCCAGATCTATGCGAATCATTCGGATGGAAACACAATTTCGAGTTTCCAGTTTCGTTTGCTTTTCCCACGAATTCGTCAGTTATTTTCACTCCTTTGACGCGAAGAAATTTCCTTCGCCGCGCTCCAACTGAAACCGCCAGCTGAGAAGGTAGAGTACAGGTAAGACATCCTTTCATTATTTTGAGGTGATGCTTGTAAACAGTTTGGGAATGAGGCGTATACTCTAACGTTGACATAATTAATTGTTACTCACACAATTCACAAAAACTTCCCTCTAGTACACCAGACAACGTGCGAGTTTTAACGCCTACCCTGAAAAAAGGTGCCTTATCATAACTACGGCCTAATGACTATTTTCATCTTTGGCTCTGGCCTCTATCTTTTAAATGCTCATTTGTCGGCAACTCTCTCTTGGACCGGCACAAAGCCTTCATCTTAGAGAGTCCACCTTAAAGAAAGTCAGAGAATATAACCTACTCTAGGTGTCCGTTTTGTAATGGTAATAGGACTGAGTGGAGTACAATTCAGGGAGTAATCGGGCTAGTAATTTCGATTTGAAATCACGAGCCTGATTAGCCCTGAATTGTACGACACCATCAAAGTCGAATTTCTGAAATGGTGTGGGAAAGGCTACATGTACGAAAATAATTGTCGCTTTGCCTTTCTAGTAGAAAACTTGCTTCTAAAAAACACAAAACTCTAGACTCAAGAATCCGCAATGTTTGCGGCGCATAGCTTCGAGTTTCGAGAATCGAGTTTTGAGCATGGAGTCAACTTAAGCACTTACGTCACTTCCGGTACCACATGCGGATGGGTTGACTGCGTCGAATCTTTTTCTGCAGCTGCAGGACACCATAGAGCAGAGCCTCAGCAGTAGGAGGACAGCCTGGTACATAGATATCCACTGGAATGATCCTGTCACAGCCACGAACTACTGAATAGGAGTAGTGATAGTAGCCGCCACCATTTGCACAGCTGATGATAAAACAGGGGATAAAATTTAGCTCTATTCACGCCTGCTATTAATTTTCTCATTTTGTCTTTTATTTACTGCACCCTTCATCACACGCTGGGAAATTTTCTCCTTGCTACTATAAGTTTAGGTTATAGGACAAACAGCTGTTCTCTTGGAAAATTCGGTGGTGTGAACAGGAAAAGCTACTTTTCTATTAACCTTCCTAAGAGTTATCAACATTAATTTTCTCCTACCAACATCCATACATCATCAAGATAAACTATTATGAGAATAAGTTTAAAAAAAAAAAAAACAGGGAAAATGCTTTGATCTTTAATCCAAATCTCGCTTGCAAGGAATTAGGAAGGAATATAGGTCAATCTGGAGAGTCTATGTGGACATTGGGGATTACAGAATTTTAATAATTTTAATAATTGCAGAATTTTCATAATGTTAATTTTTTAATGAAATTATTGAATTTTTTAAAAATATTTTAACAATTTTCCAAAATGCAAAAGGTACATAAGATTACATGTAATAGCACAGCAAGGGCCATACAAGATCTTAAAACCTAACCTACCTTCCCATGGATATCACCCAGCGTGGTTCAGGCATCTGGTCATACACCTAACAACAAAATTCAATCAGAAAAACAACTTAAATAACTAACAGTAACTACTTTGTAAGTACCGGTAAAATATTATTTTACTTGTCCTTTTCTCTCCTAGACCATGTATGGAATTTAGATTATTTGCCACTCTAATGTTTAAGTCTGTGGACAATAGTACAGTGGAATCCCGATTTTTTGAGCCAACTTGGACAAAACAAATCAATTTAACCCTTTAATTTCCAATAAAGACCAACATCAATTTTCTCCTAACAATATTAACATGTGTCCAAGAGAAAAGGTTACAATTATTAATTATTAATTGGTTATTAATTATCAATAAAATGAATACCTCAGGGAAAATTAATGCTTTGATCATTTATCAAATTCTCTCAACTGATTCTCTAAGGAAATGTATGGTGAAATGAAATGTAAGGAAATGTAAGTGTATATTGAAGCTTCAAAGGATAAATAATTATCAGGAGGTTTGAACATCAGGGGTAAAGTTACAACATTTGAATGGTGAAGCGTAGTCAGGTTTGGTTCAAATTATAGGCAATTTCAAAAAACTGAGGGTTCAAGAACCGGGGTTCGACTGTTTTATTTCTTTTACAAGAAGAATAAATTTGATACTTTGCTGTGAAATTTTCCCTTACTTACCATTAAAAATGAATCGGTTACAGGTTAGTGTGTTACGCCTTCATGTATGTCTGGATTTGTTGTTGTTGTTGTTGTTGTTTTCTTTCAAAATATTGAAGATAAGATCTACCCCCACACCGACAGTGTAAATACCTCTCATTAGACATGGTTGCCACAGCCAGTGGTTTCTGAAATTCCCTGACTTTTTCCTGACAAACGTACAATTTCCCTGACCAACTGAATTAACAATTTCACAAATTATTAGGCCTGATAATAGACTCAACTCTTCCCTCACAGCCATCCTCACAGCCATCCCCTCCACCCTGAGTAACATGTAGTGTACATGAATAACAGTTTGTCAGTTAACATAACTGCAAAAAAATTGATGTTCTTGAAAAGTCAACATCAGCTTGTGGTTCAATTTCATGCACAATATTCTACCAATTCCAGACTATTCATGTCCATAAATTTACAAAAGAATTTTTAATGTTAGAAAACAGTAAAGTAGAAGAAAAAGAATAAAATATATACTCTTAAAATTTTACTTTTCCCTGACTTCTTTCAAAGATTAACTTTTCCCCGACTTGAAGTGAAATTCCCAGACTATTTCCTGACCTGTGGCAACCATGTCAGATCCCCTAACAAAGCAGAAAAACTGCCTGTCATAGGAGCTAGCCTGTTTCATTGTACAGGGATGATCCTCAGAAACAGCCACCAGTAACCAGCCAATTTAGCTGTCCACCTATCAAGAGGGCTTTAACTCCAAAAGTATGTTATGTTTGCCTCACGGCAAACTGTTCTTAGAATAATCACAACAACATACTGCCTTTGTTTTACCTTTCTCAAAGCTGGAGCCATCTTGTTGGTCAAAGTTCCAGCAACAATCATTACATCAGCTTGACGCTGAACAAAGCAGAAAAACATCAAAAGCATTAGATCTATAAAAACATGCTGGGTGCAAGTAACTGTATGATATCATAGACAGCAGTAAAAGCTCTTTAAAATAAAACCAATCTAATAATCAGTGATGCTTTTATTTCTCGCTATGAAGGTTATATATTGGGCTAAGAGTATCAGAAAAAGACTTTTACGTCTTTTAAGTCTTTAAGTCTAAATAATGTTTCAACAAACTTCCTCTGTCTTATCATCTAAATGCTTATTCTCTTGAGAAAGTGTGTGACCACAGGGGGTTCTCAAGTCCAATTAGATTACAATAAATGATTAAAGATTACTTTCGTCTCAATGTGTGGGGAAGTGTGGGCATGTTTTCTTTTGGCGGCCATTTTGAATTTGCAGTCAGCTGGCGTGAGTTCTGGGACCAAGCAATCTTGGGTGCCCGGGATAGTTGGATATTCCCTAAAATCTTTGGAAACTTCTCGGTATAACAAGCAAGCATATCTTCCAAGGATTTTGAGGCCTCCCAGACCTTGCACAAGCTGTCTGCAAAATTCAAAATGGCTGCTAAAAGAAAAACCACCCCACCATAAAGTAAGTATTAATCTTTATTCATTTATTAAGATCTAATTGAGAGCCCCATGTGTATGAACTTTAAAATACTTACTGGACTTGCTCGGAAGACGACACCAAACCTATCCATGTCATACCTGAAAACAAAGAGAAAAAACTGAAACACATAAACATATTCGTGGTGAATTCTTCTTATGGAACAATCCCAAAGGTGAGAACTATACTCTTGCATTCTGTGCATTGAGTTTTTATAGTGCCATGAAAGGCGGTCTCAGAAACTTAAGTTGTTAAGAATTAAAATGACTTGAGAAATTTGGTTGGAGCTTGATCCTATCAGTTCAATAATTATCTTCAATGAAAAACTAATTTTCTCATCCTTAGGGTTTTGAAATAACTGCAAAACTGAAGTGAGCTTACAGTAGCACTCAAAAGTAAGCTACCACTCTCTGGCCAGTTGTGACTCATCTCAAGACACAGAATTTGAGTGAGAGACACAACAGTTGTCTTGTTAGAGGGTTTAAAAAAAGGTATGAGTATGAATCAGTGGTCCATGCTTTGCTATTTTGTACATACATCTACATGTACATGTATGACATTGAAACCCTACCTTGGAGCAGCAAAGTGCATCATTTCAACAGCACAACACGCCAGACCAAATGTCATTGGCCACAAAGAGCCCTGCCAAAAGAAAATCTCCTGTCACATTTGCTGTGATGGGATTATGCAATTACATTATGTAGAATTAGAAATATTATAAAATGCAAACTCTTTGTGTGATATGGAAGAGATATAAGACAGGGCTTGTAAAAAAAACTTGACTTTCAGCTTGTCCTTTGGGAAAACAGCTATCACACGTTACTTGTCCAGGGCCACTGCTTGCTTGTCTTAATTAATGATTTTGTCAGAGGATGGCCTGCCTGGACCACCCTTGCCCAGTTGGCAGCAAGTAAGCTTTGAAAAAGTTACTTCCCCAGCAAAAAAATCTACTTGTCCCTGACTACCGGACAGGACTTATTTCGAGCCCTGATAATAGGACAAATAACATTCCAGGGTTTTTCTTCTACATGTACCTACATGTATGGTTCAGGGGATATACAAAATTGAGAAAAGTTGAATAATGTTACAGTTGTCAAAAGACAATGATTATGCCTGTTTTATTTGGTACTTCAGAGACCTAATTCTCCATTCAAGTCCTGCTAGCATGATCAGACTAAAAAAATATGACAGGTCTGAGTTATACAGAAAATACCAGCAAGTAACAAACTGGTTTTTAAGAACCTGTAAGGATAGAATTTGCCAGTTGGCACCCTCAAAACAAGAACCTGTTTAAAATACATGTTAAATTTGAAACAGATTCTTATTTTCTAAAATCTATGAAAAAAATTCTGGACACTTGGGCAAATAAGGTAAATCAACATTCAGGATCATCTTTATAGACATATCACTCCAAACGCCATGCAAATGCCAACATTGTTGAAAATCAAATCAAATAAATTGTTATTAATGCAATACCACCTAAGTTACAATGTATGTTTTCTTTAGAAAAATAAGAACCTATTTAAGAACTTAAAAAGCTTAAATTTGAGCTAATTGCCATTTATGTAAGAACCTGTATAGGCTAACTTGGGAAAATCTGGGTTCTTTAATACTTGCGGGTTCTTACTGTACATACATTATCTACTGAACATGTATCCTTACCCTGCGTGCCCAGTTGACAATATCATCAATTTTGGCAACAACAAATTCTGCAAGAACAGAATTGGAATAATTAATTTTTCAGCGCTACATGTTACATGTTCAAAGAAACAAAGAAACAAAATATTTAATCAAATCAAAATGTAAACAGAAGAATTCTACAAGACATACAAACCTGCAGCATTGTCCAGACGTCCTTTTGCTGGTGCAGCTGCCGCAGTGCTCTGATTCTTACTCACAGCCACAAGTCTAAAGAAGCAAGAAAAATGGTAAGTACACGTACAACCAATAGCAAGACCCATACACAGCTGTAGGAGGAGTGACTGTATTTAACCACAGACAATTCACTTGGCCACAACAGCAACCAATTTGCTTCAATATTATACTTTTAAAATAATATACAATTTACATGTAATTGAATAGTCACTGTGTAAATAATTCTGTTCTGGAGTTCTTTTGTTAGGGATAACTGAGCTCCACTTTCACTTACCCTTGAGGACCTGCCCTCCAGACAATCAAGTTGTTAAAAATTCCACGACTTATTGCTGGCAAGGCACTGCGACCTGCAACAATAACAATATTAATCATAACTATAACAAAATTGTCAAATCTGATTGGCTCTCAACTGCCCTGATTTCAGCCTTAATTGGACAGTTTAACAGGACAGTACGCGTCATGCCTAAGTAATTGGACAGTACGTGCCATCACGCGTGCGCTTAAATGCCTTTTTTTTTTCACTGCTAGCAAAACAAAATTTCGAATTTCTTGTGTTTTGGTTTAAAAAATAGCCTATTGTATCACAAATTTTGTTAAAGTTATGATTATGAGTGTCGTCCAATTCAGTCTCCAATCATACTCGTGATTAAACAAATCGGACTCCCGCTACGCGGTCGTCTGATTTTGTTAATCACTCGTATGATTACAGACCGAATTGGACTCCACTCAGTCCTGTTACCATTACTAATAAGGGTGTAAAGATCTACACTGTACAAAAACTCTCAATCTTGCCCAACAAATTTGTTACTACATTAATTTAGGATATACATGCATCTATAGCTTGAAAACATTTTCTTTCTGGCAAAATAAGGTGGCTGAAAATCGAAATCCAGTGACTGTCGTATTACCTTCTTGAAACTCTGGGTTTACAAATGAGCCAAGGATTTCCAGGACTTTTAAAGCCTTGAGTTTTTAGTTGAACTTCACAGAATAATTTCAAGGCACATAATGGACCATGAGTTTATATCACTCTAAATTTATTTTCATTCACATACAGCATAGATTTACATCTTAGGCTTCTCTCAAAAATTTCCTTTATTTTTGCCTTGTATTCAAGACGGGACATTTGCAGAAATCTGCTGGCCCCACTGTGGGGAATTTCAGATGTCCAAAAAACAACAAGTTCTCAACTAATGCCTAGGGAACAAGGGGAGATTGAGTGTCAGGAATGCTTTGAATTGGCTGGGCTATAAAACAGTCAACTCTCACATTGCGGACACCTCACTAATATTGATTGCAGCTAAATCCCAGGCAAAAATAATTTACAGACGTTTGACTGAAATAAATTTCCTGCTTTTACAGGGACAATAACTCAAGGTCCCAACAGAGTCCACTATATAGGGAGTTAACTGTAATTAATTATTGATAGTTATTGCCACTGTGGAAAATTTATTGAATGTGCACATTCATAAATCTTAAAGAGAAAAATCGTAGTCCAAACATAGATATGCATTTTACTGCCACTAGGATGTACAACATGAATCAACAAACATGAATCCCTTAAAAAACATGCACAACCACTATGAAATTAAAATCGACGAAAAAAAGATTGATTGTCAATTTTGATCGGTTTTTGGGAAAAAATTGTTTTCAGTAGGCATGTTCACCATTCAACAAGACGTAAAATAAGTGGCCAGGTATTCTGAAGTTTATCGATAAATAGCGATCGATTATTGAAATTCGCCGGGTTGGCTGTCTCCAATGTATCTGTCTTTATTGTAAACGGGTAAATATCAGAAAGCAAAAGGATGTCTGATGGCTCCCACAAAGACCGTTACCAAGAAGGCATTTTTTAACTCGTGTTCACAATCAAGTATCAATGCGCGTATTAAATACAGAAACAAAGCATGTCAGCTTTTTAATACGTCAACAGAAGCTAAGGCCTTGATATTGCCGGAAAATTTTGCCACTGAAAGATCAAAGCTACTGATTTATGAGTATCAAAACGAGTGATAAGAAAGTAATTGGGCTAACACCAAAACGTTGCTTCGATGTATTTTAAGAGCAAACTAGCCCAATTTCAATCGAGAAAGAACAATCCAATACTACTCACCTTTACACAGTGCAACCGCCATCTTGGATCTTACATAATAGCCTCGATTCCAAGTAAAGTCTCGAGAAGGCTGGGCACTATGGTCGCCGAAAGGGAGGAGACTGGGAAAGAATTTCTGAAATCAGAGCTGAGTCGGAAAAATAGATTACTAAAGTGTCAAGCAGGTATAAAGCTACGGTCCCCATGAACCAGAAATAGATGATGAGAACGCTCATCAAAGCAAGGAAAACTCGCAGTGAAGCTTAGACGTTAATGGAGGCGGGATTGCAGTAACCTGCGATCAGGTGTAGCCTGCTATAGCCTGCTAGCAACTTGCGTCTTCTTTCGCGTGTTGCTCTCGCGTGGCTTCTCGCGACTTCCCCAAATGGAGAGCTTGCTCGCAGGCTAATCAGGTGGGTCCTTCTTCCCTTATATTTTGGGAGGTGCTCTTTGCTTTCTCGCAGATGTTCGTGCTATCCCGAAAAAAAAAAACAAGCAAACAAACAAACAAACACAAAATGAAAGAACGCCTGGTCGCAGTTAATAAAAGGGGGCGGATGAGCCCTCTCCTATTCTCCGATACTGTTCCCACTGTGCGAACGCTAAAAGGCTTAAACTCCTGATCAGGGCCTGTCATAATGAGTCAGGGTGTACAGTTCTAGTTTGGGCGAGGGATCATGTTGATGGCTATACTGTCCGCAATCCTAAGCTGATATCAGATCATATTAGTGGTTCAGGAACTGGTGGGTTGCGAGGGGCCAGAAACCCGGAGAGAGCAACTTCCATGTACAGTGGAACCCGGTTAATACAGACACTAAGGGGACATGTCATAGTATCCGTATTATCCGGGTGTCCGTATTAGGCGGGCTTTCAGAACTCAGACACTAAAGCAGACCGATTTTTAAGAGAAGATGTTATTTAATTTCATGGCAGTAACTGTTGGTAACAACTTCAGTAAAAATAGAACACAAACTGCGGTAACAAACATGATGAAATAACGCATGTTGCAGGCAAAAAAATAAGATTTTAAAGACTAGACGTTTCGTATGTAACAACATAAATCTTCAGAAGTGACGGTTAAAAAGATTACACTGAAATTTAAAAATCTACAAAAAGACTGGAAACTAATAAACAGGTAAAAACAATAACTAATGACAACAAATAATGATGACAGACTCAACTTGAAGTTTGCAGGAAATTATTTAATCAGTGGCCATTCCCTGACAATTTGTTCAAATTTCGGACTTTTCTGTCAAAATACCAAGGTTTTTTTCATCGTCATCTGAAAAAAAAACAGTGCAGTCTACCAGGGGGAAAATGTCGTAGTTATTACACTTGAACAACGTTAACAACGCTTGTTTTAAAAGAGTGTGGGAATCACAAACTTAATCCGTCGGTGTTTTTCCTTTGAAAAAGTCTTGAATTAGGGCAGCCACAGTTATCTGGAGTATTTTTCGTGGATACGTTACTCCCAAAAACCTAAGCTACAGCTAAACCTAAAAGTTCTTGCAACTTATGACAGAGGCCATTCTTGGCAGATAACCTGAAAAAGTAAACAGAGCTCTTCCTCAACACTTTCTCAAGAAAAGAAGAAAATTTATTATTGCTTTCTTGACGCAATAATGTTAAACTCGCCCGAGACTGTCACTAGGTTACAACCCCATTTCCAGGTTGATTGGTTTCAAGAGTCCGGTATCCGAGATACATGAGTGGGTGCATGAACAAGGAAGATCCAGACAAAGGTGGCACTGCTGGGTCCGTTCTAAGCCCTGGCCACCTGCGTATCTCTAATGTATTTGTATTTCTTATACATGAACCCAAAATTGGACACTTTTTCCCCAGATTGAGAAATAATAGGGAGCTTGAGAAACTAACACGACGACAACGGCAGCGAAAACGTCACTTGGAACTTGAATTCGCGCTGTTTCAAACTTCATCGCTCAAAATTCACCTTGTTCAATTTGTCAAATGTGGGTGATTTTTCTGGAGATAATCCTGAATGACTTTATCCAAGATCAGAAACAGGAAAAGGAAAATCGTTGTCTTGCATTTAATTACGTCCTCCATAACACGTGTAATTAGGAAGTTTCAAGTCATAGTCGTGCAAGGACGGCAAAGAAATGGGCAACAAAAAAGCGCGGTGATGCCCGTGCAAAGTTGTTGTTTTGCCAATCTAAACCTATTGCTTTTTTGCCGTTCTCGTTGCCCTCGCCGTCGTCGTGGATGCTTAAGATCCCTTATAATAAGATGAGGAAGCAAATACCAAAGAATTTAGGTAAACATTGCTGGATATGCACACGTACTTAAGTTACTTCCGGTACCACATGCGGATGGGATGGCTGCGTCGAATCTTTTTCTGCAGCTGCAGGACACCATAGAGCAGAGCCTCAGCAGTAGGAGGACAGCCTGGTACATAGATATCCACTGGAATGATCCTGTCACAGCCACGAACTACTGAATAGGAGTAGTGATAGTAGCCGCCACCATTTGCACAGCTGAATATAGAACAGAGGATAAATTAAAATTACTTCAACCGGTGCCTTTTGATTTTTTCCACCAAACAAAGCGTATGGCTCTCCTTCCCGGTCTTCACTAAAAGTGGAAAAGAAAAGCAAATTGCTTCTGTTACTTCACATTTTTAACGAAACTATTCAAAACTCGGAACAGATCTAAGACTCAATAGGGTCATTTACACGATTCACTTTCAGATTCACTTCATTTCTGAATTGTCTGATCTTTTTTAAGATGAATTTGCCTACGAATATTCTTGAAATTCCATCTGCCTTTGTACCAGTGGAATACTTGTACTGACTATCCAGACTCACGAGAATATACTTACAAAGCGAAAATTAGGATTAGTCGAATATATCACGGACCTTTTAAGAGTGAAAGGAGCACTGAAGTAATGCTATTTATTTATTTATTTGCTCATTTATTTATATATTTATTTCACTGTTTTTAACAAGTTGTCGCTAGGCAAGTTAAGAGCAGTCAGGTCTCTTGCACAACTTACCTTCCCATGGATATCACCCAGCGTGGTTCAGGCATCTGGTCATATAACTATATATATATAAAAGAATCACAGGAAAACGATTAAACCCACGCTTAAATTAGAAATAACGACAGACGATTAAATTTGTTTATTGTTTATAATTTTGTCGGAATACGCGTCTTGCGTGGCTCACGCGTGGAACTCTAGCAAGGTTGTACTTACGCTTTTCTTCGTCGCTGTCGCATTTTCAACCCATCTCTTTTTTTTTCTTTGTCGCCATTTTAGCTTTCTTATATCATTGCTTCAAGCCAATGAGGTATGTTCACCCTAACAGGATCTCAATCTCTATGAATACGACAGCTTTCTTATTACAAAGTGCTACACGGTTTATTACAAACTGCGATAGGTATTACGTTAAAGTGCGATGGGATTATCACAAATTGCGAGAGCTTAGTTTATTACAAATTGCAACAGCTCTCTTATTGCAAAATGCTACATGGTTTATTAAAAATTGCGACAGGTCGTTTCCAAAGCACGATGATTATTACAAATTGCGACAGTCAGTACAAGGTCCGGTCGAGTGCACTGCACCCTCCCACCTTTCTCAAAGCTGGAGCCATCTTGTTGGTCAGAGTTCCAGCAACAATCATTACATCAGCTTGGCGCTGAAAAAAGCAGAAAAAAAATCGTAAGTATATGAGGAACCAATGAATTCAATAGACGCAAGTTTCCGTTCGATATCTCAAAAGCTTTTCAAAAACAGACAAAGTGATTCGCAATATGGTGTAGTGTGTATTAATTACTGGTACTTGTTGTCTTTAGGGTAATTATGACAAGGGCCCGTTTCTCGAAAGTCCCGATAATTAACGGGCCCGGTAAGCTGTCTCGGTTTCCATTAAAGATCGAGGTTTCAATAGTTTTGCATCTAACAAGATAAAACTATTTGTTAATGAAACAAAATGGAGTAGTTTGCTAGCCAGGACCCGCGCTCTTATTCTTTTTATTTCGATTTGAATATTTGATTTCGGGCCCGAAAAGTTAACGGGACTTTCGAGAAACGGGCCCCAGAAGAGTTTTAGTCAAAGAAACTTTATTTTACTCTGGATACCAGACCACTAGATTTAATGTTTCAATGACTAGAACAATGAAAGAAAAATTTGAAACTTAAGCAACTTACGGGACTTGCTCGAAAGACAACACCAAACCTATCCATGTCATATCTGAAAAAAAGAAATCAAAAGACATTTACGCAAAAATTCATGCCACAGAAAAAGCCATTTGCCTCTGAAAGAAAAGATTAAAAGATTAAACGAAAATCTAGTCGTATTTGATGAAATACCGAATCGGCTGACTCTTAATCACACACTTTTAACCCTGACAAAAGAAAGTATTGCACTGACTGCTTCCTGCTTCCTATCTAGCCTGCATGGCAGGCGTCAAAAGGGGAAGGAGAAACCCAGGGTGGGGATCTGATTTTTCCCCTTCGCAGGCTATTCTCTTTCCGACATCATCAGACATGGCGCTCCACTGCCGGGTCTTATCCACGACGAGATAACCACAGGAGAATTCAAATAGTGGTGATTGGTCGAGGAACGAGGTGTTCTGTTCACAACAACGAGGTTACCGTCAAGGACTGAATGACTAGGCCTTGACAAACCAATCGTCGAAATAACGGGCCGGTCGTATGGCTGGGATTCCTGTGTATTTTATAATTTTTTACCTTGGTGCAGCAAACTGCATCATTTCAACGGCACAGCATGCAAGACCAAATTGCATCGGCCACATAGAGCCCTACAAATACGAAACGAAAAGAGTCCAAGGCTAACATATGTAGGACCTAAGAGACAATCAGATAATTATCGCCCAATGGAAAGGATAATCCGGGTTCCGAAATCCGTGAAATCTTTGTTTGTGGAATCTGGAATCCGGCGGAACACAGTTCAAGGAATCTGCCGCTACAGCGTACACTATATCTGCTTGCGACAACAAAATTCAGTGCTATCTCGTGTTGTAGCCTAAGCGATCCTGAGTCACAGAATAACCGCACGTGTTCATGACACAACAATGTGATGTCCAAGTGAAAGGCCAACATAAAAAGAAAACTAGTCTTGACTGAAAAGCTTACCCTGCGTGCCCAGTTGACTATATCATCAATTTTGGCAACAACAAATTCTGCAAGAACAGAATAAGGATAATGACTTTAATGAATACTAAGTAACTTCAGTTATATATGCATAATGTGATATCAATTAATACTACCGTGCCCTGTAAATACACAACCATTTACATATAAAAAAACCATAAAAAGAAATTCTGATGTCGGTAAAATCACCTTTTATTTTCTGTCTTGAGGAGCGTTATCTTTAACGATAGGGGCTGGAATTATGCCTGCTTGGTATTAGAAATTTGAGTCCTGGCACAGCTCAAGTTTGTTCAGGCTCAGTTTGGCAGAAACGCAAAACGTTTCCATCAGTGACAACCAAGAGATAAATGAGCTCATTCTCTCTTGTGTCAACGCAATAAAATATCAAATGCTCCAGCTGACTATCCCCATCTGCCCACCTACTTCAAATTAGTTACTCAGTGGTTACTGCCCTGCTAAAGACTTGCAGTACGTAACAGATTAGAATATATTAATTTTAAAAGCCGGATTCCTTGATAACCTGCAGCATTGTCCAGACGTCCCTTTGCGGCGGAACCAGCAGACGCTGCAGTAGCGCTCTGACTCTTATTCACAGCCACTAATCTGAGGAAGGAATAAAAATAAAAGATTACCAAGTCTCAAGATGTTTAAAGTTAAGAGGGATCATTTCCAAGAAAATTGCGCGACAGCATCCGTGATGCGAGAAGCATGGTCTAATTATGAATTGAGTTATTGGGGCGGAGTAAACTAGCCTGCGTGGCTGGCGCTTGGAATTGGTGGGCGAAAGAAAGAACGGGCGCGCGCGAGGGAGACACGCGAGCCTCTCCCCTCGCGTGTCTCCTTCTCGTGCGCCTGTTTTTTCTTGTGCCCACTACTTCCAAGCGCCTGCTACGCAGGCAAGGAGTAAACTTGAGGACTGAGCTTGGAAAATGGTGCCTTCTGACAGGTTCGCCTGGCAGACTTTTTTCTTGTGAAAAAAACAAACAAACAAACAAACAAAACATATGATCAAGGGTCAGTCCCTTAAACTGGCCACCTTATTTAGATTTAACAAATGTCAATTGTTATCCATTCATTAGGTACTATTCAGCAAACATGCACTACACTCACTGACAGTGTTGTAGACAATTTTAAAATTCGCCACAGACAAGAGAGGATCTCTATCTCGCCATAAAAAAGTCAATTTACTAACAAAATAAAAACGCGTAAATCTGCTTAAGGGACGCGCCTTCACTTACCCCTGAGGCCCTGCCCTCCATAAAATCAGGCTGTTAAAAAATCCACGGCTTATTGCCGGCAAGATGCTGCGACCTATAAAAACAGCAATATATTTGTTTATCATTTCTCAGTACGCAACTTCTGAAAAGTAATGTTTGTTTTTTTTTGTAATTTTGACAATTTCTCAACCACAAAATTAAAGGTGAGGCGTTTGAATCTGTAGCTAGTCTGTATTCTTTTCTTCTTTCTAAGTGAATCCGCGAGAGGGCAAGATAAATCGAATCTTGACAATCTTGTCGGAGAAACAGTGATGCAAAAGCAAATTAATGCTGGATAGAAACAGAAGTTGTTTTGCATTGTGGTTGAAAATCTAACGGTAAACCGTCTTTTCAGCCTTAGAAGCTGACTGACAGAAGGAATATTTCAAAAAAGTGTTGATGAAAAGTTTATAATGATGTTCACATGTGAATGAAAAATTTGCATGTGAGTTATGGTTGAATCTCAAAAATAAAGCCGAGAAAACAATTTTTCCGACCGTTTCAAGGAGTATCCTCCCCCACCCCTTCTCCGCGGTCCCCGTTTAAAAGAGTTTGTTCAATCGCTTTGACTTTTGTCTGAAATCAACAGAGAGTCTCTCTGACTGAAATATGCTCAAACTCTTCTAACAACTTTGGACTGCTTTTTCGTAAAAGCCACTTTCACATAAAACTTCACCCTAAAAACATGTGACACAGAGTAATACTCCAGAGGCGTAGATAAAAATGCCGATCACACCGCCACAGCGGACCGCTGAGGTAACTGTCGAAACACTCGAAACCCCCCCATCACCTTCCCCACCGGCCAAACATGAGTGAAGTAGGCGCTTTTGTAGGAATATCACAGAGGGATATTTTGTCTCGGGGGAACAAGATAGCTATCGGCTGTCCAAAGCTAAGAGATCTCACGCGACCCCTAATACTCCTTGACTGATCACGACGCGTGACAGGTGCACGAATAGAATAAATTTAAAAGTCCATTGCTTAATTATCAGAATTTTTCATCAGAAGCCCATTATCCCCTGACTCCTATATTCTTTGTAAAATTTCGAGTTTTTAACATTGCATATTTCAGATCGTATATCGGACTGAGAGTTGATTTGGTGCTATAACTTTCGACATTCAGAAATGTCATTCTTGCAAGGTTATTAGAAAATGAGAAGCGTATGCTAATGACGAAAAATAAAAATGTAAACAAGACTATCACTCAAAAGCAAGCTGATGAAGTTAGATGAACAGAGGAAAAAACTGGGATCCGCCGAAATCAACGACGAGATTTTTTCTTTTTTCACCCAAGTGAAATTTGTAACTATTTGTAGTAGAAGTAACAACAGTTGTTATGGGCGAATTCAATAAACGTATAATTTGAGTACGCAAACTTGGGAGCATTACACGGTTATTTATCAGAGTATAATGCCGCAATAACATTTGAATAGAAATGAATAATCTTAACAACAACAATAACAATTGTCACTGCAAAACCCTCTTTCCAACAAAGACGTGACTGAGTGCATGCAGGCTTCTAATGTGTTCTTTGTTTCTGTAAAAAGGCTACGCTTCTGTAAAAATGTCTCTTGGTAGCTAAAGATGTAGTAAGATGCACCTTTTAGGGTTTAGATGATTCCACAGCGATACAGATCGATTTCATTCTACTTACCCTTCCACAATGCAACTGCCATCTTGGATTTTTCTTACATAACCGAGCACTCTCAGGTAAACAATCGTACACGCCAGCTCACGCGAACGCATACTTAGTCACGCATACCTATTTAAGACAGTCACGCAAACCGAGCGAAGGAATGGTCGAAGAAGATTCGCCCTTAATTTTAATTTCTCATGTAAACCAGTCCGGATTATTGCAATTGTGATCTTGGCCGTTCCTTTTGATCATGGATTTAAATTTATGTATCGATCAACAACCCGTTGTCTCTTTCTGTCCCTTTCCCCAACCCCCCTAGGCAAGTGCTATCCACTGGACTGCGTTATCCACTGGATAGACTATTCCCTTTTTTATCAACATAGATCTATCCAGTTTGAACAACTGGGGCCTTGCTTTATTAGCCAATTTTGGAGGTGATTTGAACCAACTACCTTTTCGGTTTCGATTCAATTACATGTTAATTGTAATACCTTTTACTTTGAATATGTCATAGTCATGCCAGCGGAAACTAGTGTGTGTGAAAGCTGCGTGAAGTATTTGATGGTAAATATACCGTTCTGCTGGCTTTCACCTTTTTTTGTATAGTCATGGGCTCCTGGTACAGTAAGTCACAGGCTAAGGGGTATTGACCACCTACTGTGACCATGAGATGGGGCATTTTTCAACGCCACTTTTTACCTGGTGATTACGATGGATTGACTAGTAAACAGTACTGTCTTATCAGATGTAGCCTGCATAGCAAGCGCTTGGAAGTTGTGGGCGCAAGAATGCGCGCGCGAGAGGGAGACAAGGGAGGGGAGAGAGAGCTCGTATGTCTCCCTCTCGCCCGCCCTTTTCTTTCTTGCGTCCACAACTTCCAAGCGCCTGTTACACAGGCTACATCTGATAAGACAGTATTGTTTACTGGTCAATTCATCATTATCAAAAGGTAAAAAGTGGCGTTCAAAAATGCCCCATCTCATGGTCACAGTAGATGGTCTTTATAAACCAGCGGTATTTCAAGCAGGAGCATACTCAATGAAAACCTTGTCTACCGATAAGTAGACAAATCCTCCCCTAAATGTTCATATTAAGCTGCCACAGTTTGGGCTGCTTGGAGGAGTCGCGAGCTCGTTGGTCGCCCCCAAAACTAAAACGTGAAAAACATGAAGATAGATCTAATCCAACGTTGGCTCAATTCCCACCGATCCGAATAATGCGTGGTACAGCTAACGACTCATTGAAAATTACGCACTTTAATGTCGCTTCCTATTTAATTCCCTTTTCAATATTTTTTCCTACAACACACAGCCTCAGCTAAATCCAAACGTTCTTCATCTTAACTTTTTAAGCAGATGAATGGGGCCTTTCATTTTGGAGGTTGTAATGAGCTTCAAAAAGTAAACAGCCTTGTTTTTTTTTCTTAATTATTGTCACACAATTCATTAAGGAGAAGAAACAAATAACTTATTTCGACGCTGTAATGTTAAGTTTGCCTAAGGTTTAAAGCGCTGGGTTAAAACCCATGTTCGGAATTCGCGTCCTTGTCGAAAATAGAAACCTTGTGAATCTCGCCGGTGAAAAGTGGCATGCTGAGTGAAACTGATATTCATCTTTATACAAAATTGACATAAAATCCATTTAATTTCACACATTACTAAATGGTTGCAAGCAGCTGAATAACATTATACCCCTGCTACACAAAGAAAAGCACCAAAGTGTTTGTTCGATTTAATTCGTGCACTTTGCAGGTGATAGAAGAACGCTGTGCGTTACAAAACGAAAGCCGAAGATTTATCATGAAACCGAAAGTCTTTTTCTTCTTTCAGGTCAGTTCATTAAGCTTGTTATCAAGAAAGTTCAGTTTTAATAATCCACTGGCAAAGGCTAATCAGCAAACAAGCAAGAAGTTTTTGGTATTTAAGAAACGCACCGCCTGTTTGGTATTAGCTAGAAAAAATTATTGTATGTTAAAAAGGAAAATAAGTGCCAAACCGTTATGATCTTACGACTTTTTCTTTTATATTAACAAGCGGAAACCCAGGTACACCTGAGTCCTTGCTTCATTTTTACATGAAAATTTGGTAGTCAAGAATATAAAGTATATGACGTATGACGGGAATCCATCAAGAAAAAGATTTATTGATTTGTTGTTTCGAAACAAAAATAAGGAGGTTAGTACATTGGTTGTGCTTGACGCAATTGTTGAGCGCAGTTATGACCGAAATGACAAGAAAAACTTCCTTTCCGATCCGGACAAAATCGGGCAAAAAAACAAAAGGTGAAAAAGGCATACCGAGTTTATGATCGCTAATTATAGTCCGATATCACTAAATGAAGATAACATGAATAAATTGGCAAGAGGTCTGATATTATCAAAAGAGCCCAATTGATATCTCATGTATAGCTCAACTTTTTCCCTTAACTTTGTCTTATTTTTACACTAGTAAAAAAATGTCTAGTGATTCTAAATCAGTAGGCCTAACATAGGTCTTGGAATGAGATCAGTACGATTAGATGCGAAAGTCTCTAGGCACTGAGGCCGGCGAGAAAAGCTTGTTTTGTTCATTACTATTTTCTTTTTTTAAGCGAGACCCTCACCACTTTGCGAAGTATTTTGGGAAAAAGAATGATGTCAAGATGGGTTTGATGGATAGGGGTTCTTTATAAGTATTACATCAAAGGCAGCAACCAGTTTTACCAAAACAGATGTTAACTGACCATCCTGTAACTGAAATGAAAATCTAACTGGCTGAGGCAGAAATCTGAAGGAAGGACTGAATTTAGAATGAATTCAATGAAAATTGACTGGGCATGTGGGCGGATCACGACTGGATGCAAACATTTGTTTCAGAGTAAATTCCTTTTGATCGCTGTTGCGAAAAGATATCTAGAAAATCAGTTTTTACACCTATAGGAGGCATGCTTTAAAGTGACTAACGCATTTAACTTATCTCTGGCAGCTCCAGTTTCTTTTCATATCGCCAGTCACTACGGTTGATGCAGGTAAGAGCCATCTCGTGTTATCAGGGACCTGATATAACTCCTACTATAACAATTAAAAATTATTGGACGAGGTTGAACGAAATATCGGGATTTGTTAGCGGTGAACACTGAGAAGGCCGAGCCAAATAATTGATCTGCGAGACACTAGCAAATCACGATATTTTTCGATAACCGAGTTCAATAATTGTTTTATCATTCGGTCATGGAGTTTGTCTTTCAACGAATATCGCTTTCTGAAAGGCCAGCGAAGCGATCTGACATTTTCAAGCAACAGCGTGAGCAAAAAGCGTGGTTTCATTTATGCATGAGCAGAATATTATTTGCAGCCAAACACAAAGTCAAACACAGTTGGAGGACATTGTGCATGATCAGACCATTATTTGGAGGGAGTTATTTCCAGGTCAGGTTGTGGGCTCTCAGCCAATGAAAAGGAAGAAAAATTTGCACGGAATGATAAAACGTGTTATTGTGATAGAGAGAAAGGATAAGGTATTTTGGAACGTGATGTTAGTAGAGTGACTGTCTAAACCTTAATAGGGTTCACAAAAAGCTGAGATCTATAAAATTTGTTCTTAGTTCCCGTGTCTCCCTGAGTTTGCTTTTTAGTTTAATTTCCTATTGGAGTTTTTAGTTTAGTTGCCCTAACAAAATAATGAAAATGACGTCATTCATTTTCAGTCGCGGAACTGAATGCCTGAGTCAAAGTCGCCTGAGATTAATTGGGGAAAAAATAGCCGTTACTGTTTTCTTTCTTTCTTATTTTCAATGATGTGAAATACTTTCTTAACTTTACGGATATAAATGCCTTTTTTAATTCTTTTAGTTTGTCCTTTTGCAATGGATTTGGCCTTTTTGTTGGATGCCTCTGGTAGCATTGGACCCGGTAATTACAAGGGGGTGAAAGAGTTTATTATCAAGCTCATTGAATATTTCCACGTCTCCAGCTCGGGTAAGAAAGTAATGCTAAAGAAACAAGAAAAAAACAAAACAAGTTTTTTTGGCTGCGGTTCGTTATTCTGAGCAATAAACGAGCAATTTACGGCAAAAAAAATGCCGGAATTTTTTGAAAACTGCCAATGTAAGTTCCCTGTGCAATAGCATGGAGTCGAAGTCATACACGCAACTACAGCTGGTAGCTATAGAAAACCCACGGAAACTCACGGGAAAACCATAGCTTTATCATTGTGTTTCGATGAACGGATTTACCACGTGGTTCCTATCTACTAATTTCTATACAATTGAAATTCCTACCTGGCTTTCACTGGTGTTTGGGGGAATAAAACAAAAGAAATCGAGTTGAGGCTAAGCGATAAATGAATCATTTCTTTGGTTAGGTTTGAATTTCAGTAATCCAACTTTACAGGGACTGCCGGTGTCACGAAATTTATCAGAATTCAAACACTAGGGCCTACCAGTGATTTGGGTTTAAAAAAACGCTCAAAATGTTAAAAGAAAGTACGAATAACGAAGCAAATACAAAAGGATGCACGGATGGGCAAACTTGAAAAAGGATTGCAATTGTTGTTTTGAAACTACTTGTTATAACGTAACATGAAGTTCTTCAAAGTTCATTTTTGTTGTTTGTGACGTTTGATCAAATGCTCGGGAGACACACTTGTTTGATTTTGTCGTTCACAAGTAATTTTTCAAGTTCCTTAATGAATAAGGAAGCTTTACTGTCATTATAAATAAAATTAACTAGCCTTGCAGCCAGCCGAGAGACAGCAGCCATTTTTAACATGTTCCATTGAGAAGTCTTTGCAAGTCAGTTTGTAATTCTCTGTTCCTGATTCTCAGGGGCGTAGCTACCTGTACGCACGATACGCACGTGCGTACCCGAAGAAGCTGAAGTTGAAAATTTAAAAATAATTGTAATAAAATAAAATAGAAAGATAATGGTAAAAAGCAAGTAAATAAATAAAAAAGAATTATTTTAAAAAGCCCAGTTTGCTTCAATTGATCAACATCTGCTTGTGTCTTTGAATTAGTTCTTTTGTCTAAAACAACGGAATTTTTTTGCCATACCCAAATTTCGGTTTCCAAATTACAACGAAGCGACGTGATGAATTGGTGCACCAAATCTTGAATGATGTATTTAGGGAAAAGGTGGCCGGTTTTTTTTGTTAGTCGAAGACACGATTACGTCATGCGGCCTTTATTATCATGTGAGGGTCCACGACACACTTGGCGGGAAGCATAATACGGGATTTAGCTATATTTTGTGGGGGTACTCGGTATGCGAGTTAAAACAGGAGCAGGAAAAGGGAAATTTAATAGCAAGCGGCAGTGAGATTCCCTGATTTTTTTTCATTTATTATTTTATCTTTGAGTCTCTTTTAATGGCGTCCGCGACAAAACTGAATTTCCGCATCCCCTACTCTTCAGCTCATAGACATGGTAGAGATTCTATTTTCGCGGGGAAAAGTGTCCTTAAATGTATCTAAAAATAAACTGGTCCGCAAACATGCCGTGACATAGGCTGCGTATGGGAGTTGCTCTCTTCGAGTTATGGGCTCCTGCTAAGGCTTAAAGGTAGTTTCATATCTCATCAAGGCACCTAACTAAACAAGGGGGGGTTGGAAAATTGTGCGTACCTCTGGAAAAATGCTGGCTACGCCCCTGAATTCTCCTCAATACGGCATTTTTATAAACAGTGTGTTAAAGGGGGTTACAGCCGAAAAAACTCAGTTTTTACCTGTTCAGTGATTATATTTAATTACAGGTACTCACGTGGGTGTGGTCAGTTTTAGCTCTAACGCAAAAACAGAGATTCTGTTTTCAGCTGAACAAAGCGTAAAAGCAATAAAAGCATCGATCCTGAACATCACATATTACACTGGTTCCACTCGGATTGATCTGGGACTCCAGGAGTGTCGTAAGAAGTTGTTTACTGCTGCCGGTGGAATGAGATCAAATGTACCTCAAGTCCTGTTAGTAATTACTGATGGAAGAAGCACTGGTACGGCAACGCATGAATTTCTTTGATCTTGACTTTTTTTTCTTAATTTAACATTGCTTTACGGTTTTAACAGAATCATAGTAAAATTTATGCACTTTATCGACATTCAAACACGTTGTGATAATTTTCCAAGGAGTTTTTAAATGTTGTCTTTAACGTTATTAAGGTGGGTCCACCCAGTCTTATGTAAGTACACCTTCCATCTTTGACCTCCTTTACCGAAACACCTTGATCTTGCACGGCCATAGTAACACATGAATTACACATAAACGGAACTATATCAAGATATCAATTTTTCGAGATCGGAATGAATATAACGTGACTGTGAAGTCACAGTCGTTTCAGCTCTGAATAGAATGTTAGCCCTTCTCTGCATCTCCTTAACGCAAAGATTTATCTAAATCTTTGACATCCTAGCCTTGCAATGTTCAATCAATTTTTCGTATACGTTAGACAACTTTCAAAGCTTTCAAACAATGGACGTGAGTGAAGAAATAATATAAAAAAAATCATTTTCACATCAATAGCTTCGCACTTAGCTTCGCTTTAAAACAGAGGCTTGAGGCAGCTCGGAAATGGCTTATTAAATAGTATATGCGAAAGGAATCATGGTCTGCGGAGGTAACAGTCCGTACCAAAATCCTTATTGTCAAACAGTCAATCAACAGTGTGCTCCATTCCTGATTTAGTCTTGAGATGTGCTTACCATATGATTTTTTATCACACACAGGTGGACATGCGGCGTCAAAGCAAGAATCTCAGCTGCTAAAGAATAAAGGGATTGTCATATTTGCATTGGGATTAGGTTCCAATGTGAACTCAGCCGAAATAAACGTCTTGGCGTCTGAGCCCAATCACGTCTTTCATTATCCGTCTTTCAGACAAATTTTGCCAACAGATAACGGATTAAGGATTGCACTAGCTCTGTGCTCAGGTAAACAACAGCCTATCGTGTAGGAGGGTGTGTTCCACTTGATTGGCTTCCCTTCTGCACGACGCCGCGAGAGCGATGTTTTTGGATCGCCATAATGTGACGTCATACTATCGAGCAGAAGAAAGGGTCGTAAAACATAATCGATCCGAAAACAGAAGGTTTACCGCCTACTTACTTTGTGTAAAAGGCGTTAGTATTAAGTATAAATCACATTAGTTGAAACACTTTTGACATGTGTGCGATTCAATCTTGTTTGTATTTAGCTATTTAATTATGTAATACTCATTTAGTTTTTCATTTTCATTCTGATTATTTTCTTCATTTTTTTAGTTGGCAGGACTTCCAATGCGTTTGTCCACCCGGTGGTTACTCATCGCTCACTCAAGAGTCACACTCTGGCGTCACGAAGTGCTTACGATGACTTCGAGTGCGCCCTCTTCTGCATATCACACAGTTCGTGCTACTCGTTCAATTTTCACTCGCCGTCACGTCACTGTGAGCTCAGCTATGCCAGAAGAAATCTTGCTGCTGAAGATTTCGTCGTTGATAGAGACTTTGTCTACAGCGAATTACAGTTTGAATGAATGCCCAATTTGGGACAGCGAAGCTAACAAAGAGTGACACTCGCTGTTATAGACCTCTCGGCCTATTAATATATTCTTTTTTACGTATGATATTTAGCCCGCTTTCTGACTTCATTAGCATGTGTAAAATACAAAAGAATTCTTACTTTCAAACGAGACCAGAAAGGCTCATTTATATAGATATGAAAGATTAACTTATGAAAGAGGTCTATTCGTCTTTTCTGAAGTATAAACGCTTGCTTCATCGTTCGTCTAAATTTGTTGCAGAGGTATCGACTGAAGTCATTGGTTAAAATTGTGCAGCGCTAGCTGTCAAGTTCTAACCCTACTGACTCGTTTCCTAGTCTTACATGTAATTGTTACATATAGCTGTAGTTTTCGTGACGTTTGATCAAATGCTCGGGAGACACACTTGTTTGATTTTGCCGTTCACAAGTAATTTTTCAAGTTCCTTAATGAATAAGGAAGCTTTACTGTCATTATAAATAAAATTAACTAGCTTTGCAGCCAGCCGAGAGACAGCAGCCATCTTTAACATCTTCCGTTGAGAAGTCTTTGAAATTGTCAGTTTGTAATTCTCTGTTCCTGATTCTCAGGGGCGTAGCTACCTGTACGCACGATACGCAAGTGCGTACCCGAAGAAGCTGAAAGATGGTAAAAAGCAAGTAAATGAATAAAAGAGAATTATTTTAAAAAGCCCAGTTTGCTTCAATTGATCAACATCTGCTTGTGTCTTTGAATTGGTTCTTTTTTCTAAAACAACGGAATTTTTTTGCTATACCCAAATGTCGGTTTCCAAATTATAACGAAGCGACGTGATGAATTGGTGCACCAAATCTTGAATGATGTATTTAGGGAAAAGGTGGCCGGTTTTTTTGTTAGTCGAAGACACGATTACCTCATGCGGCCTTTATTATCATGTGAGGGTCCACGACGCACTCGGCGGGATGCATAATACGGGATTTGGCTATATTTTGTGTGGGTACTCGGTATGCGAGTTAAAACAGGAGCTGGAAAAGGGAAATTGAATAGCAAGTGGCAGTGAGATTCCCTGATTTTTTTCTTTTATTATTTTATCTTTGAGTTCCTTTTAATGAGGTCCGCGACAAAACTGAATTTCCGTATCCCCTACTCTTCAGCTCATAGACATGGTAGAGATTCTATTTTCGCGGGAAAAAGTGTCCTTAAATGTATCTAAAAATAAACTGGTCCGTAAAAATGCCGTGACATAGGCTGCGTATGGGAGTTGCTCTCTTCGAGTTACGGGCTCCTGCTAAGGCTTAAAGGTAGTTTCATATCTCATCAAGGCACCTAACTAAACAAGGGGGGGTTGGAAAATTGTGCGTACCTCTGGAAAAATGCTGGCTACGCCCTTGATTCTCCTCAATACGGCATTTTTATAAACAGTGTGTTAAAAGGGGTTACAGCCAAGAAAACTCAGTTTTTACCTGTTCAGTGATTATATTTAATTACAGGTACTCACGTGGGTGTGGTCAGTTTTAGCTCTAACGCAAAAACAGAGATTCTGTTTTCAGCTGAACAAAGCGTAAAAGCAATAAAAGCATCGATCTTGAACATCACATATTACGCTGGTTCCACTCGGATTGATCTGGGACTCCAGGAGTGTCGTAAGAAGTTGTTTACTGCTGGCGGTGGAATGAGATCAAATGTACCTCAAGTCCTGTTAGTAATTACTGATGGAAGAAGCACTGGTACGGCAACGCATGAATTTCTTTGATCTTGATTTTTTTTCTTAATTTAACATTCCTTTACGGTTTTAACAGAATCATAGTAAAATTTATGCACTTTATCGACATTCAAACACGTTGTGATAATTTTCCAAGGAGTTTTTAAATGTTGTCTTTAACGTTATTAAGGTGGGTCCATCCAGTCTTCTGTAAGTACACCTTCCATCTTTGACCTCCTTTACCGAAACACCTTGATCTTGTACGGCCATAGTAACACATGAATTACACATAAACGGAACTATATCAAGATATCAATTTTTCGAGATCGGAATGAATATAACGTGACTGTGAAGTCACAGTCGTTTCAGCTCTGAATAGAATGTTAGCCCTTCTCTGCATCTCCTTAGAGCAAAGATTTATCTAAATCTTTGACATCCTTACAATATTCAATCAATTTTTTGTATACGTTAGACAACTTTAAAAACTTTCATGCAATGGACGTGAAATGAAGAAATAATATAAAAAAATCATTTTCACATCAATAGCTTCGCACTTAGCCTCGCTTTAAAACAGAGGCTTGAGGTAGTTCGGAAATGGCCTATTATTAAATAGCATATGCGAAAGGAATGGTCTGCGGAGGTAACAGTCCATACCAAAATCCTTATTGTCAAACAGTCAATCAACAGTGTGCTCCATTCCTGATTTAGTCTTGAGATGTGCTTACCATATGATTTTTTATCACACACAGGTGGACATGCGGCGTCAAAGCAAGAATCTCAGCTGCTAAAGAATAAAGGGATTGTCATATTTGCATTGGGATTAGGTTCCAATGTGAACTCAGCCGAAATAAACGTCTTGGCGTCTGAGCCCAATCACGTCTTTCATTATCCGTCTTTCAGACAAATTTTGCCAACAGATAACGGATTAAGGATTGCACTAGCTCTGTGCTCAGGTAAACAACAGCCTATCGCGTAGGAGGGTGTGTTCCACTTGATTGGCTTCCCTTCTACAAGACGCCGCGAAAGCGATGTTTTTGGATCGCCATATAATGTGACGTCATACTATCGAGCAGAAGAAAGGGTTATAAAACATAATCGATCCGAAAACAGAAGGTTTACCGCCTACTTACTTTGTATAAAAGGCGTTAGTATTAAGTATAAATCACATTAGTTGAAACACTTTTGACATGTGTGCGATTCAATATTGTTTGTATTTAGTTATTTAATTATGTAATACTCATTTAGTTTTTCATTTTCATTCTGTTTATTTTCTTCATTTTTTTAGTTGGCAGGACTTCCAATGCGTTTGTCCACCCGGTGGTTACTCATCGCTCACTCAAGAGTCACACTCTGGCGTCACGAAGTGCTTACGATGACTTCGAGTGCGCCCTCTTCTGCATATCACACAGTTCGTGCTACTCGTTCAATTTTCACTCGCCGTCACGCCACTGTGAGCTCAGCTATGCCAGGAGAAATCTTGCTGCTGGAGATTTCGTCGTTGATAGAGACTTTGTCTACAGCGAATTACAGTTTGAATGAATGCCCAATTTGGGACAGCAAAGCTAACAAAGAGTGACACTCGCTGTTATAGACCTCTTTCATAATCTCGGCCTAGTAATGTATTCTTTTTTACGAATGATAATTAGCCCGCTTTCTGACTTCATTAGCATGTGTAAAATACAAAAGAATTCTTACTTTCAAACGAGACCAGAAAGGCTCATTTATATAGATATGAAAGATTAACTTATGAAAGAGGTCCATTCGTCTTTTCCGAAGTATAAACGCTTGCTTCATCGTTCGTTTAAATTTGTTGAAGAAGTATCGACTGAAGTCATTGGTTAAAATTGTGCAGCGCTAGCTGTCAAGTTGTAACCCTACTGACTCATTTTCTAGTCCTACATGTAATTGTTACATACAGCTATAGTTTTTTTAAGCTTGTTTCCGTTGTTCTCTTCGAGATCACGTGAAACTGAATAGTGTACGGAGTTGTATCAGATCGGCAAGTAAATTTGGAACGTAAATACTCAGATCGAAGCAAGACGATTGAGGGATTTAAAAACCATTAAGGCTTTTAAAATGTCATACTGGGTACTAAGGGCCTGTTTACATGGAGGTGGGGGACCCCAGGTAGGTGAGGTAATATTTGGTGAGTCACCCCACCTATCATGTAAACGTGATCAAATTAAAATGAGACATTATATGTACAGACGGGTTACCCCACCTAAGCGGGTTACCTCACCTACCTGGGGTACCCCACCTCCATGTAAACAGGCCCTAAGATTGTTCCGGTTTATTTACACAACGTCACTCCCAAGGCACCATCTTAACGAAAACTTGCGCCCCGGGGTTGAAGGTAGATATCAAGTTTCGCTGAACCATCAAATGCATATTCAATTTCACTGCCCAAGCCAGTATCATTTGAGTCAGTGCCTGAATCGTTATCTTCACCGTTAGGTGAATGCGGTTGAGTTTTTAATGGGAGCCTGGTTCCATACATGACGTTTTGATTTTCTTTAACCGACATTGTTGACTGCTTGTTATTTCTCGGGGGAACGCTCAAGGAACGACAGCGACCACGCCTTTCTTGAATGTGCTTGTTGCTGTCATGTACAGCACACTGAGATGCCGCGCTTTTAACGAGTGTTTTGTTGACCCTCCTTCCTTCCTCCGACCTCGGACACAGCATTTTGAGGCCTTCGTCAAAGTGTTTACTTCCGAGCCAGTTTTTATCAAACTTCACCCCTGGATGCAACTTTCTGTCTTTGCTATACTGTTCTGAGGGTGATACGGAGTCTCTTTCGTGATAAACTTCTCTGCTTGGCAAATCACTTTTCTTGTTGTAATTCGGCAAATTGCAATGGCCATTCACAACGATCGCTTCTTTCAAGACCATTGCATTGTCTACGGTGTGTGGTCTCCGAGCTGGTAAAATTCCCCGCTTTATCCTCGCTTGAGAGTTTGGTTTCCTCATGTCCTCTAGCGGGTTTATGGGTGGGAACTGTTTGATTGGTAAGGCAACACAGTGGGTCTCTCTAAAACTGTTTGATCTTGCATGAACAAGATACTTTCTTGTAGGCAACGTACTTTTAGCACGTCTTTTAATTTCCATTTCATGAGCCAGGGTCCCACCGCAACCACAAACAAACCGACCAGAATTATTTTGAAGGCTCTTAAAATCGCCTGGCGATGCTTTTGTACAATCTTCTATTTTTACGTTGTTATTTTCGTCATCAAATGTCTTCTCTTCCAATCTGATTTCTAACTTGCGCGCGCTTTCGTTGGAATTTGATTCAGTGAGCTCATTATTGTCGCGTTTTAAAGACGCAAGTTGTAAATTTTCCTTCTTTTCCGTAGATTTTCTAGTGATGACGTTCTTTACTACGGCACTTACAGATTTTGAGTTGTCCACATATTTCCGCACAAAAAATGGAATAAACTCGTCGTCCTCGACTTCAGTGGCACTATTTTCTAGGAAATTTGCAGCCCATGTTCGGCAGACAAATCCTTTGTGAAGGGTTCCCCCAGGAATTCTCTGTTTTATCATTTCCTTGTCGTTACATCTTGCCTGTTTTGAAAGTTCGTTTACATCCTGCAGATCGTGCTTGATGCTAAAATGAGCCTTTGATCGTAAACTCCCTGTGCTCCGAAGTCTTTCGTTGTGTTTAGTAATCCAGGTGTTAGCCTCTCGAAGACGCATTTGATTTCTCAGGTCTTGACTAGTAAGTCTCCGCTTTGTCTTCTGATTGGCTGGATAAGGACACGTGTCACTGGTGGCGTGATTCACTACGATTGGCTGAATGTAAATGTTGTTGCTATAGCCTTTCCAGCCCTGGAAGAGAAAAGCAAGAAATGAGCAATCTCAACAGATTTTTGAGTGCAACAAATCATGAAAAGAATTCACTTGGCTCTGTCATATGAATGAGTCAACGAAAAGTTCACGTTCATAAACCTTATTACATGCTTTCATTTCATTGCCATGTAATTTTTAACCCTTTTGCCTTCTGGAATCTTAAATGTTTCCTGTGGTCTGAAACAGGGTACAGTTTGGTTTGGAATAAAGGATAGCGTTTACAAGACGAAATCATTTACTTTTATTCATCCCTTGAAAAGAATTTGAAGGCCCTCTTAAATTTCAGACGAGCGGGAGAGCATGACTCAGAGTGTGCGCGCAGCAACGGTCTGGTCTGATATAGTAGTGAGTTTAAGCAACAGGACGGCAAGAAGAAGAGGACGGCAAAACGCTTGCGCGAGACGAACGTGTTCCGTGTTTTGTCGTGATCTTCACTAGCCCCTTGCGGGTCAACTTTTCACGATACTCCATAAATTGAGAGCTTGCTCGCAGGCTAGATCTTCACTAACATCGGTGTTTTCTGGTCTTCTACAAAAAGATCTGTTAAAAGGAAAGTGAATTTTTGCCAAAAGTTATTTCAAACAAAATTATTGTCACGCTTGTCACACAAGGTTTACCGTCTTCTTTCCTCTCCTGTCCTGTTGCGTACATTCACTAGTGTTTCACAATTCTTCTTAAACAGTAGCCCTCACCCAAATGTCGTGGGAGTATTCCCCGGGCTATTTGAGCACCAAATGAATTCAACATTTACCTCAAGAACGTCGGGTTGTTCCGTATTTAGGCATTCATTGTTAACTTTTTCAGGGATCACACAAGAAAGAATGGGTGTAACGGGTGGGTTTATGGGTAGCTGAATGTCCTCAGTGTCAGAGTCACGTGTGTCATCAGCCTGTCCGGGGTCCTCTGGGGTTGATAAAGCATCAGGAGTCTGGTTTTCAGAGGTTTCTATGAGCTTGGCGTCTTCATTCTCTGGTTCTGAAGGTTTAAACGTCACAGATACTTTCATTGGTTCCTGTTCCTCAGGATCATCAAAATGGCTTTCTTGATCTTCTTCCGCCATGCTGAAAGTCGGATATAAACATGCAGAGGCTACTTTAACATTAATGAGTATAAAAAATAAACGTGAGTAAAGCATTTTTAGGTTAACATGTACTTACTTGCACTTTTAATTAATGATACGTTCTGTTTTTCCGCCCAAAAAGCCAGTTCAGCCGTGTAGATTGAAGTTACTCATGAGGCCATTTGAGCACAATTGGAACAGGCCTAGCTATAAAATAGCTACTAATCTGCCGGTTTCCTTTTAGCCCTTATGGCTCCAAATCATCCCTAGACTGACATTATACTTTCAATATTGGCCCTAATAACCAAATTATAGACTCTAACTTATGGTTTACTGTAATTTACTCCCTGAAGCAGCCTGTCACCCTCGAAGATAAAGCAAATCTTTAAATTTACAATGTTTTTAATGCCCACTACAGTCTGTCGGCAAATTTCCAAAAATTTGTTGAACTGTAATGGGTTTTTTGAAATCGGGTCTATTTTAGGCCGATTCTTTTCAGCGAAATTCCCAAGTTAGGTAGGAAAAAAAAGGTCGTTCCGTTAGCCTGGCAGATAACGAGTGTACTGTACAAGACCTTTGAAAATGTTGCCAGTGTTCCCTTCCAAACTCAGTTTTAAAGCCTTTAGTAGTTGATTTAGGTTAACTTACATTCTTTCTGTCTTTGAAAAACATTGTTCAAAGACAACCGAAAGAATTGCTTTTACTTCACACATGCATCACCATGTAGACGGAGATCAGTAGCATTTTCTTTATTTTTATAGTCAGTATTCATTTTGTTTTTCTTAACGTGAGCTTTGTGACCGATAATTTGAATAGTTTGCTCAGTACAATAAATCCCAGTACTCGAAAGACTTCAGTTGCTTTGAAGCACATACAATTGCAAATCAAATCCAATGTGAGATATTTTTCTAGGGATTTGTTTAGACATTTTATCACGTTATCTGTAAGTGCGAGCCTTTGTTTACGTTAACAAATCTATGAATTCGAATTGTTTACGTTATTTACAAGTATCTTTAACTTTTTTGTTAAATACATGATTCATTAGTTACTTCAGATTTTATCAGTTCATTTTACTGTAAGAAAGGACACTTGTCGATAATCAATAGGCAAATATAAACAGTATTTTTTTTAGTAAGCACACTTACCTAACAACTTTCACCCTGAACTATGTCCTTCAGTCAATCCACAGACCGTGAATCGAAACCCAGACAGTCCTTGATGTTTCAAGCGAACCTTCTAACTTATCTCTTGTTGCTTTTACGGAACAATGAACTCAACTTCATGTTTGGTAACTTTAATCCAGAGAGGGACTGTGTTCAGCAGTTTTGGGTGAGCGATTAGCACTAAAACACTTGAAGAATTGAACAACACTCCTAAGTTTGTACTAACGTTTACTCATAAGTCGTTCTCTTTAATTAACTGTACTCTAGTTAAATAATTATCATCTGTTCTTTTCATATGTTAAAAAGCTATTCAATAGTTCTTCGCTTATAATTAGTCTCTTACTTTTTAACTGGCTTTCTTTCCTTGAAGTAAACACAAGAACAAAAGACATAACTCCTATTCAAGTATCCTGCCATTGGTTGTCATGGGAGCGACATGCAATTAAACCCACGTACGTAAAATTACATTTCTACGAGTTCAATAGAGTACTGTAATGCATTGTGATAGATCCAAAACTGAGTTTTGAGTAGAAACCTGGCTCTTATCAAAATTAATACAATGTAATAACATTACTTATAAAATTAGCAACGCTAGTACAGTTAAGTTATTCGTTAATTAAAAGGACCAACTTCATTTGAGAGAATTAATCCAGTTCATTAATCTTTAATAAAATCTCTTTTTGGCCCAGTGACAAATCTATTGAGCAAATTCACGACAAGTTATTAGAGCTCGTACTGATTAACACAGCTGTCCAAACGCAATTGGATATTGCTTTATTGACTCCCATAATTAAATTGAGGAACTGGTGCAAAATATTTTATTCAAACACAAATCGTCGCAGCCTTACACATAAGCTTTAAAGAAGTTGTAGCCTATTGAATGTATGTTTGGTAACCACTGTTTTCAAACGGTCGTTTGGCGGAGCTTTAGGGCCAGACACTGTTTCTGCTTGCTCTCTCCAGGGGATGAAAATTCACAGTTGGTACAATCGTTAGCGATGTGATAAATAGTTTGTTCCAGGCCCCGATCTAATTGGGTACGCGAAATTGGGAAAGCGAACACGAAAATAGATTTACCCAGATCACGCGCTCATATATTTTCGCGTGCCGGCTTTCACTTACGCGTCATCTCTACTATCTGAGAGCCTGGAACTAGCTATGTGACCAAATAAACGTTTCTTGGAAGGGGAGCGGGTTGTCACTGGTTAAAATCCAAGACTCCTGGACAAGCGTAAAGCGCGCACCCGAGTTATCCTCTCTGGTCACTGTAAGGAGAGAAGTTTCGAATAAGAAAGCAAAGGCAATTTTTTATAGAATATATTTTCCTTGTGAATCCAAAAGCTCTAGGCACTAATTTTTTTTCATAGAGGAAGCCTGTTAAGAGTGACGAAAACGAAAATGTCAAATGGAGTGTTTTCATCCTCAAAATATTTTGTTATCTTCCCATTACGTCAATGAGAGAACTATTATCGACATGGTTTCGTTTTCGAGGGCGAGTGAGGAAACGCTAGTGATTCGTACAAGTTTAATTTATAACTACAAGATTTGTTGAATTAGTTGTTTTATTCGACGAAAACACATTTGACATAACAGATTGACATAACATTATGACTTATCACAGCAAAAAAAACAAAAAACAGGCACGAAATACGAATAAGCCTTGTAATATGCATATATACAATGGAACGCCGTTAAGATGTAAAAATTCTAACTCTAGATCTTCTTGTAACAAAATATATGTATTTTTAACTTTTTGAAGATCATTGTTACCTACCACTATTTTTATTATTGTTATTATCATTATTATTATTATTATTATTATTATTATTATTATTATTATTATTATTATTATTATTATTACTATTATCGTTTATTGAATGAGTAGAATAAGTAGTCATCAACTTAGAATTGAAACAGGTAGATACGAAAACATTCCTCGCAATAAAAGGATATGTCACTTTTGTACAAGTAACAAAATCGAAGATGAAAATCATTTCTTACTAGATTGTAAGGCTTATTCTCAGATCAGAGACATATTTTTCTCCAAACTAGAAACTAAAATACCTGACTTCAAATCACTTTCACACGATACTTTAATATCTCTTCTTATGAATTCCTCTGATTATTTAATTAACTGTCAATTAGTTTCATTTATCTCGCAATGCTTTGAATTAAGAACCAAATTAATATCAATGAATGAATGAATGGGAACTGTAACGTTTTGTAATGTTTTGCACGTACTAATTAGTTGAATTAGTATTTAAATTTAGACTAATAGCTTTTGCAATACTGTAATTCCTTTATGGTCATGCAAATAAAGCTTTTGGTGTTGTTGTTGTTGTTGAGTAATAAAACAATTATTGGATTCGGCTTTCGAATGATATGGAAAATTATGCAGACCTCTTCCGTCCTTAATCTCAGACTTACTCTTCAGATCATGCTCTACCTCATCTAATAATTGCAAAATATTTACAAGTTATCTTTTGATCTTCATGTAAGTGATATTGTCATATTTCTGTTAGACTAAAAGCAGTCTTTAAAGCACTAGGCGTACCAAGTGAGAATAGAGGAGCGAACCCGCAAGATGAGTTAGACGAGTACTAAACCGGTCCATTTTGTGCTGCGCGCCACCCCATTAAGTTTGAAGAAAAATAAGAGACTACTCATACTCTGCCTATCTACTGAATGTGAACACCCAAAAGCGATGTCCAACAAACTTTAAGACATACAGCCCCAATTTTGAAGAAATTAAACTCTTGTAAAAAAAAAAATCAGCGCCTTGTACTGCATACCATGCCGGACTCAAATGATTACCATGGATGACAAACTTGTACTCTAGGTGCAGAGACAGAATCTTTCCCATTATTTCTCAGCGACCATCTCAAGTTTGTTCAATGATAAGCGGCATCTACACGGCTGAGGTTCATAGCTGAGAAAACTTACAGTTCTCCTCAGCAATATCTGTTGGAGGTTGGAGTGAAAGTCTTTCCTTCCCGTTCACTGGATTAAAACCTTTCTCAGTTAGTCCATAATCGCCGTTGCTGGTGATAGGCCTAAACTTTTGAGGCCTATTTAAACTTGGAAGGACCATTTCACGACTTATATACTCGTACTGAGGCTTCATTCTGACTGAAGTACAATTTGAAATTATGCGCCTTTCCCTTTTCTTTGAATTCAGCAAGTCATTGTTTGATTCCAACGACCAAACGGTCTTGTGAAGCAATAATCACCGACTTCAGATACCACCAGACAGTGATCCCGAATTAGTGGCTCTACTAGAAGTCCCACCACTCCTGCAAAGAATGTCCCACCCCCCATTCCGATGGTCGCAAAACCCATCGCAAATTCTTTGATGCGAGCATCAGTCTCCGAAACCACCACGAACGCATTAGTGAAAGCCGCGCCTGCTTCTAGCCCAGCGGCAAAGATTAAAATGAAAACGATCCAGACGTCATGTAAGAATCTGTACCATGCGGCTAAAAAGAAAAATACTAGTTGACCAAACAGGAGCAAAGACAAAACCCATATTTTCCGAATAGCGAAGACATTGACAAGGCTTGGCTTGACCGACGCAATGACAGCCAGATACGACCTAGCGATAAACTCACCACTCAGGAATATGAAAATATAATATCTGTAGTGAACACGCGGGGGGAATGGAGCGCTTGGAAAAGCCATTGTTGTAATCACGGCTTGAATTATCACATACTCGGAAATGTAGCAGATAAACAGAGATATTACTAACGGAAGCGTCTGTCCAACGGCCGAAATTCTTTCTTTCCATTTTAAATCTGTTTTGTCTTTAGTCTCGTCAGACTGGGAATCTAATTCCGCAGTCTTTGCAGAATGTTTTTTGTCCATAATGGCATAACATATGAGGTAAAGAAGAGGAGATCCAGCTATAATCATCATAGTATTATTTGGTGACACGCAGCTCCATGTTGTTAGACCTGTGAAAAAACAAGAGGAAGACGGTCTCTTCAGTAGAGCGTTGCGTTCCGGACTACTAGGACCTAATGCCAATTTTCCGCGTACTCTATCTATACCAGCAAACTGAGTCAATTCACCCCGACTCACAGTACAGGTTATTCATCGGAAAAACTTAACCTAAATTAACCAGTGCAGACGAATAATGTTAAAAGGTTTAAAATGATGCAATAAATATCCTACTCGCTTTTCGATAGACATCCAGGGCTTGTGCATTTAATTACACGACGTAGGCTGTCTTTGTGCGCTTACTGTTCAAGTGCGTTATCTCTTGTCAGGACTAGTCCATTCGTAAAGAGAATTCTACTATTATTCCTGGCAGAACTTCCCAGTCAAATTAGCTTATTTCTATACACTACTGGCTTGGTCACCAGTTCTTTCTGACATTGGCCAATCGTCCTTAGAACCCCGCCGCCCCCACCCCTGTCTAGCTCACAAGTCAAGACGATGAATGACAGTACTCCAAAAACGGACTTTAAGAAATGCTGCTGCTGCTTGAATTGCCCACAATGCCACTTCTTTACCCCGCAAAACTTCCGTAAAGAAGTTATACAAGAGACAGCAATCCGCTTTGTTGAATTGGCCCGGCTGGAAAATGCAAATGTGCTCCAAGATTGCTGACTGTGGTTAACGTTTGGTATACTCGTAGTTGTTATACATCTCTATTTTTATTATTTTTCGGTACAACTTGCACCGCCCCCAGCCCCCTGGGGCACCACCTTAAGATTAGGGGTGTAGTTTGGATCCTTTGCCTATGGTTTCTTAAAGCCAATGGCAGCCCTCGTTGCAAATGGTGGACTCTGCCCACACGGGTGAGGGAAAAATATCGTTTGCCTGGCGACCAAAAGTGGAGAAACTATGGTTAAAAGGGCAAAAAAATATCACATTAGTGCCTTACCTGTGTAATACAAAGGTCCCAGTATAAATCCTGAGCCAGTACCAGCCGAATATGCGGCAACCGTTACTTTCTCGTAATAAGCCGTAAGGGTAAAAAACGACACTTCCCCAATTCCGGCCCCTAATGATGTTGTACAGATTCCCACTAGCTTAAGATAGACCTCCTTGGCGTAGACAATTATAAACAGACCTGCTGTAAAAAATACATAAACTGCCACTATTCGCACAACATAAGGCACTTTGTGTATAAAATAGGGCGCAATCATCGTCACTAGAAAGTAAGGACCAACGTTTGTCACCAAAACGGCAGCGGTAGGAATAAAAGTTCCAGCCAATATGTCCTGCGCTCCTGAAATTATTACCGAATAAACCGTATAAATGAGCGCTCCGAATGCATAAAAAGCTAAGAGGTTCTTCACTCGTTCCTTTTTCGGTTTTTGAGTTCCATTACCCTTACTTTCCTGTTCTTCGTGGCTTAGTATTTCTTTGTCGTTTTGTTTATCTTCCATTCCTTCGAATTTGTTTGAAGAGTTCTCCATTTTGACCTGCCGTCTGTTGTAGATTTACACCAAGATGTTAATATAATTGCTCTCCTTTCCTTTGATCGATGATTCGAATCTATAAACTTAAATAATGTTCAAAATCGTAGCCAAATTCCACGTATATTTCACTAAGAAAGGCAATATTTCTTAAGGTAAAAAGCTCGGCTCACGTCATGGCAGCAAATTTTTAGTAAACTGATTTTGATTGTCCAGAATCACATTCCGGTCGCTTACGTTATACATCCTGGTGGCCACAAGAAAGACTTACTAATAAAACAAGGGCTCACTTATGCCAACTCTTCACGAGAGAAGATTCTTAATCCGCAAATCCAAGATGAGAAATGGTGCCTCCTTTGATATGATCCACGGCTCAAATGTGTTGGTTTTTAATTCCAATGATTTCCAAGCAAACTGAGATATGAATGCAGTTGACAAATTACCTTATATTTTTTAGTCTTCCGATGATAATTGACGTTTTCGTCGAAGAAAATAATAACAATGACAGTTTGAGCAGGTGGCAGTTGTCCACCAGTTCGGACAAAACAAGAGGGGTCCATGTACAAGGACCGATATGAATCATGGGAATTTCTACAGACAAGCAAAGGAATGTTTTCAAACAGCCATGTTGCCATGACAACGATCCAAATCCCACTTTTAAAGTTATAAATATCATGTCTCATAAACATATTTTTTCGTGCAAAAATTTGAGCTTCACACATGCAACGAGTCTTAAATAACGCCCTAATGAATGTTAACGATGTACAACCTAATCAAACTGTGTTCAGCCACCTTAAGTCACTTTGGATTTGTTTCCTCACCCCGAGGTATTGTCCCGTGTAAGCCTTCATTTCACACCTTTTATTTTTCAGTTCAACTCTTATAAGTATTTTAGAAATATTCTACTTAGATTGATTATTAGCGAAGTTTTCGACGACATGGTCGGCGAAGTTAATCCGGCGATATGTTGAAACTTATTTAGGTGGGGTTCGCCGGTTATTTATCCGATATTTACACACAAGTACTTTACGGCCTGGGTCTAATTTTCAACTTTAAAAATGACTTTTTGCTTATAACTTCGGTAAAGAGAGTGGAACGAAGGAACAATGGAACTGAATGGAAAATTTAACCCGTTATTCACAATCAATCACACTTTCAGCCCACTGCCTTTAGCTCCTTCAGACATCTTCATCCTCTAGGGGAATCGATATATCTAACCATTAATTATGATAGTTAATTGTATATACAACAAATTCCTTACTTTAGTTACACTGCGAGAGTCAAGACCTGTACAAATTACAGACCTCCTTTTGTCCTTGTTTATAGTTACTGACTAATTCATCTACAAACTCGTCCACCCTGGGATCGAGTGAAACAGAAGTTGCTATTGGTTACCACACTTAAACAATGACGGCGCAGCCAAGGCTCGACCAGCAACCCTAATAAGCCAGCAGTAACCGCCCCAGCGCCAGTCGCAGCAGATGCATAACCTAACACAAACTCTCTGGAAGTAGGATCCTCAATTTCGGAGTAAATTGCCAACATGTTGACATACATGACACCAATTATTATGCCACCAATGAAGGCAAGAATTAAAACTATTGAAACATCACTCAAAAAGCGGAACCATGCCGCGCATAAAAAGAAAACTAAAATAGAAATTTCAGCCGCGGCGAGGAACCATATTCTCCGGAAAATAAGCTTCGGAGCAACGCTCGGCGTCAAATACGATGCCACGATTAGATACGATCTACCGAACAGTTCACCGAAAAGAAAAACGAATATATAATACTGGTAGTGATCTCGGGGTGGAAATGGTGCACTCGGAAACGCTATAGTCGTGATCACGGATTGGATGATCAAGTATTCTGCGATCCATGCACTGATTATAGATGCAATGATCGGACAAACTCCTTTGATAGCCAATAGTTTGTCGTCCCATGTCAAATGAGTATCTTTACGTTCTGTGGTCTGCTCGTCTATAGGTGAATATTGAATTTCCTTCCGAGTAATTCCTGTTGTGGTCTTTTGTTCGCCTTGTGAGTGTTTTCTCTCCATTAAGCCATAGAAAATCAGCAAGAAAATCAAACTGGCCGCCATGATTGAGATAGTAAGAGATGGAGACAGACATGCCCAAGTTGTCATGGCTGTGAATTAAAAAGGAATCGATTAGTTAAATTTAAGTTTTGTTTACGGACCGCCACAAAGTCATAACAGTTAAAGAAAATTCCGGGTCAGAGATGCACATTTCGGCATTTTAGCTAGAAAGAGATGCTCCTTAAACGCAAATTAAAGCCAAGCACAGGACTGACTTCACGAATAGTTGCCAGTCCCAGTTCTCTTGGCTTAGAATTTAACCTAACATGATAATTTACCATCAAAATATTCCTCTGTAGTCATAGAATAAGGGAGATGGCGAATTTTACGAAAGAAAAATGTGAAATTTACTTTAATTAACTATTGTGAGAGTGGCCCAATATTCCCATTTCATGAATATCATTAGCTTGAATTGCAGGCAGCTGTGTCTTGAAAATTAATTTTACTTTCTTTGTCTATTTAGCTAAGTAATGATGTTCGACACGACAAAACCTCACTTTGCAGATACTCAAATTGCTTTCAGCAATGGAAACAAAAATATTGCAAAGCAAAGAGTTAGCCACTGAAATCCAAATATAAAAGCAAAAAATTAACTTCTTTGGGAATCGAAACGCTATTTCAATCTGCCGTCACGAATCCCTGACGGGGGGACGCCGATTTTGTAAAAGGCTAGATGCAAATGCGAATACGAATGACAAAAACATTTGAAATTAAATTACGAAGTTTCATAAAATAAGATACCTGTGTAATACAATGGCGCTAAAGAAATACCAGCCCCGGTACCAGCCGAAAAGGCGCTGACAGCGGCGTCATGATAGAAGGAAGTCATGGCAATAAACGATAACTCTCCCAAGCCAAAACCAAATGAAGACAGGGATATTCCGAATAATCTCGCGCCAACTTGCTTGGAAGCAACAACCATGATTAGTCCGGTGACCTCTAGACAAAAAATTGCCAATATACGAGGAAAATAAGAGATTTTTTGGATGAAGTACGGTGCTACAGATGTTACGACGAAATATGGGCCAACATTCGCAACTAATACAGCGGATGTGGGAACAACCGTGCCAGCTAGAATATCTTGAGCGCCTGATATGATCAGCGAATAAATCGCATAAATCAGAAAACCAAAAACGAAAAAAGAAACGATCGTTATTGGCTTTTCTTTCTCTCGGTTGTTTTCTTTTTCTTCAGGGAATAGATCAGCCATTTCTGTCGTTTCCTCGTAGTGTTCTTTTGATCCATCTGCCATCTGTGGGCGTTTAAGGTTTGCCTTCCTTAGCGAAGAAACTTCAACAGAGATTCCTCTTTAAAAACGCGTTCCAACCCTTTTTTTTTTTTCACCCAAGCTTAGATCATTTAGATCATCGGTAAGGATGTATTAGGTGGTCCTGAACGTATTTTTCCGACTCATTCCTCTCGCACAATTTTTAAACGTTCAAGGCGATCTATAGTAAGACAAAGAGATATGTAAATTTTAGCAAATCAAACATAAAATTTTGACTATTTACATACGATATTTCAGAAACACACTTATTTACAATTCATTTATGCCTAAAAGCAGTTGAGTTATCTAAAAAAGCAACAAATTTAACAAAAACTAACCAATGTTTATGCCCGAGTTGTAGATGCTCTCATATAAACTATTTCTTCAATACCAGTTTTAGCCAATCACTGACTAATACGTAGTTTTTTTCGCTTTGATTCACTCTTCGGTGAGGAAGTTCTATTTGCAGCACATTCATATTTCAGTAATTACATACAAAAAATAAAGGTCTCGATGCTATCAATTTCAAGGCCTTTTTGTAAATTCTGGAGCAGAAGTAATGCCGGTTTAAAGGGTAAAACAATGAGTACCTGTTTGTCAGACAGTCAAATGTAAAATCCACCTGTTTTAAAACTGATTCGGGAGACCAAACAAAGGGCTTCGATTGCGCGGGTGTGGGTTTTTTTTTTTTTTTTACTTTCCCCGAATCATTGAGGACTGATAGTTATTCCTAGCACAACCACACAGATTTATTCATTGCTATACTATGCTTACCGGGGGGAAAGAACTCAAGGTCCCGTTTATAGGGACAAAAGTTGTCCAGGGTAGAAGGTTCAGTGGCTTACTCGAGCTACCCTGGGCAAGCAAACTTGTTATACGTTTCCCTATAAAACGTGCCGAACCGTTTACATGAAAGAAATTGGCTCGGCTGGACGGGTTACCCGCCTAGCCGGTTCACCCTGCTCCTAGCCGCGCCAACTTTTCTCCATATAAACATCATGGCTTGCCCAGGCAGGTCAACACGGTCAGGGCGAGACAATCAGAGCATGCGTGAGCGCTTTTGGTCTGGGCAAAGGGATCTTTTTCATTATCATGAACGTTTGCTTAAGTCTTTCCTGTCTTTCCCGGGAAAACTTTTCTTCTTATAAACTAGGCTTAAGTCTCCTGTGTCGATGCCCATTTCAGGTTACCTTCGAATCGTCTATTTTTCCTGTTTGTAATTTCTGGTTTTTGAAGCAAGTTCGGTCTGAGAATGTCTCAAAAGGTTATCCGAAAAAAGAGTGATATATCAACGAATGAATGATTGATAGCAGGAAGTTTTAACAGCAACTGGACGGACGAAGTCCAGAAAGTCAACTAACGGACGGCTTCAACTTCAGCTTTCAAGACTTCGTTTCATAACTTGACTGGCGCCGTAATAAATGAAATGCAAGTAACACACTTGCTGACTGTTTCCACAAAAACACAATAAATTACAGATAATACTCAACGTTATAAAATAGTCAACCTTTTCGCCGTATTCCTCTTCCTAGGAAGACAATTTAGTGAAACTGCCTGGATAATACAATATCGAAGTGACGAAGTCCTTCTGTCCTTTTAAGGCGTGCTTTTGCAGAAAGCACACTTTAGTGATAATTAGTCTGTACAAAATAACTGAAAATGTTCCTCAGCGTGAGGGATATAGGTTATCAACACTTTCATATGCAACTTCTACTTGACTTACGTCACAATCTAAAATAGAATTTCTCTACTACGCGCGAACTGTCATTAGGGCCGTATATACGAGGAAAAATAACACCCGTCTTACATAAGACGTGTTTTAAATAAGAGGCAAACTATTCCGTATAAACGTGGCACATTTCGTTTAAAATTTAGGTAAGACGCGTGTACTGTCGCACTTTGTAATAATCGTCGCACTTTGTAATACCTGTCGCACTTTGTAATAAAATTGTCACACTTTGTAATACCTGTCGCACTTTGTAATAACACTTGTCACACTTTGTAATAAAAAAGCTGTCGCACTTTGTAATAACACACCATCGCACTTTGTAATAAAAAAAGCTGTCGCAATTTGTAATAACACTTGTCGCACTTTGTAATGAACTTGAAATAGATGGTTAGAGGACAAGTAAACCCAGTAATAGTAAACCCAGTGTCATCATCGACAACAACAATAAAAGGGCGACTTGGGATAATCGCGAAGTAGTTTCAAAGGATGCGAAGTCTATTTTTCAGCGACGCTTCCATGGACGTCGCCGTTGTCGGATTAGGGACCTTACGAAACCACGACGACGACGGCAACGGGAACGTCAAAAAACAATAGGTTTAATGAGCAAAACAACAACTCTGCACGTACATCACGCTTTTTTGTACATTTCTTTGCCTTCACTACGCAACTACGACGTGAAATGACCAAATTTTAAGTTTACTTGGGAACGGGAACGGCAAGGCGATAAATTCTACCATGTATGTCCGAACTTGAGCGCGTACCCCTCTCTTCAGCTCCAGCCAAAATTCCTCTCTTTTAAAACAAGGCGAATTGGGATAATCGCGAAAAAGTTTAAACTGATGCGAAGTCTGTTTTTCATCGACGTTTTCATGGACGTCGCCTGTTGTCGGATCGTAAAGTCCCAAATTAGGCTGATTTAGAACGGGAACGTCGGTTGACGACGGCGAGCGCAAATCAAACAACTTTCCCGCGCTTTCCCATCGTCAACTGTGACGTTCACGTCCTGTTGCTAAATCAGCCTAATAGGGACCTTATGACCCGACAACGGCTTCGTCCATGAAAATGTCACTGAAAAATAGACTCCGCATCCCTTCAAACCATTTCGCGATTTTCCCAAGTCACCCTGTTACTTAAAAGAAGCTAAGGGAAGTTAGGTTAGAACTGAAGAGAGGGGGCCGCGCCCCCGAGTTTAGACAGAGATGGTAGAATTTATCGGCTTGCCGTTCCCGTCCTCAAAAAAAAAACTTAAAATTAAGTCATTTCACGTCGTGGTTGTGCAGGGACGGCAAAGAAATGTAGCAAAAAAGCGCGATGCACGTGCGGAGTTGTTGTTTTGCTAACTAAAACTATTGCTTTTTTACCTTATATGACGTTGCCGTTGCCGTCAAAGCAACAACGACGGCGAAGGCTACAAAAACGTCTCTTAAAAAAAGATTTCGCACGTTTACAAACTTTATCGCTTTAATTCCATCTCGTTCAATTCGACAAATAATGGCGAATTTTCTAGAATTGAATACTGAAGGACTGTATCGAAGTTTAGGAAAAGAAAAAGAAATTGTCGTTTTGTGTTCACGTCCTCCACAATACGTGAAAATAGGAGTTTCACGTTGTAGGTGTGCAACGATGGCAAAGAAAGGTACAAAAATGCAAAGCTGTTGTTTTGCCAATCTAAACCTACTTTTTTGCCATTCTCGTTGTCGTCGCTGTCGTCGTTGCTTAAGCTCCGTAATTTTAAAAGTTGAAAGAGCTGGTCAACTCGAGAAATTTGTCCCTTTCTAGCGAAATAGCAACAACACTGGGTGTCATACATTCTTCGTTAAATTTGGATTTCTTTTAAGAAGTCTTACTAGATACTTCGGTGATACCGGGTCAAAGTTTCAGAGATTACCTACTCGGCGGTATTAATACCACAGGTAACCCAGGCTCTGTGATAGTACCACAGTACGGTTCCAGTAAAATTACAGTGTTTGTATGGGGTAAAAATACCATCCTAAAATTTCGAGGAAATACTAAATAAAGATCAATGAAACTTACTCTGCAGTTAATTGTTGTTGTCCTTATTGCTCCAACGAAGTTTCGTGATAATTTGCAGTAATTTGTTCAAATTCACTCTATCCACAATAGTAATATACAAGGTAGGAAACACGAGGTGCCATTTTCGCCGACATGCTCATTCAACACAACTTTTTCCACGAAATTCGAACTCCAACGGAAAATAAACATGCCAGGATCGTAGAAATAGGATAGCAGCAGATATAGAAACCAATGAAGCTTTCCCAGATAGAGAAACGAATCCCACAGACTTTGACAAACTCGAAGAATATAATCCAAACACACCGAGAATACGCTCGCCGAAGCAGCCGGGCCAGATCAACGCGCGGCCAAGAAAATGAAACCTGGGCACTGTACAAAAAAATTCCATCCCGGGGGTCCTGGGGTGACCTTTCTAGGGACCGATACATCATTTGCCCAAGGCCACCCACCCCTGCTGGAAAAATACTTGATAGAAGGCAATTGTTCTTCCTAGCCAATCACTATGGCCTGTTATAAAGAGATTATTTTCCTCTCGAACTATATTCAGCTCCTGGCGCTGGTCCTCAGAAAGTTTATCAAACATCAATAGGGCAAGGTTATAAGGGCAAAGAAAAGAACAACGAAGGACGATTTACAAAACTTAAAACAAGCAAAAGATATAAGTGAATTTTGGCTCTTACCGAGGCATTTGTACAACAGGACCAAATTCAAAGAGAGGTGTATCACGATGATTCACATATTTAACCGATAGAGCGTTCACTTGTATTGACAAGAAGTCGGCGTGTTACTGCCGCATTAATCGCTAAATATGTTAATCGCCCTAGTTCTTTGTTTACTAGTGCACGTGCCTTTCACATTCGTCTCAGTTATCGCAATTCATATTCTGTCGCAATTTTCTGTATAATTTTTGACATTAGTCTGTATGCTTCACCGTTTATTTACGATAGTTTCGCTCGAGAGTTCACAGCAATAGTATCTCAGTCATCATCTACCTTTTGTTCAACCTTGTTTTTAGCCCGCCTTGTAAGCATTTCGCGTTGTTATTTCATTAGTGTCATTACTGTTATTTGCATTCCTTAGTAAAAGAAATGGGACGCCTTGTAACTCCGCAGATTCTCCTGATTATATTGCTTTTTTTTAGCCATTTAAATTCAGGCGCGTGTGCGGGGTTTGCTCTGGCAAATGGTGATTGGCTAGGAAGAACAATTGCCTTCTATCAAGTATTTTTCCAGCAGGGGAGGGTGGCCTTGAGCAAATGATGTCTCGGTCCCTAGAAAGGTCACCCCAGGACTCCCGGGATGGAATTTTTTTGTACAGTGCCCAGGCTTCATTTTCTTGGCCGCGCGTTGATCTGGCCCGGCTGCTTCGGCGAGCGTATTCTCGGTGTGTTTGGATTATATTCTTCGAGTTTGTCAAAGTCTGTGGGATTCGTTTCTCTATCTGGGAAAGCGTCATTGGTTTCTATATCTGCTGCTATCCTATTTCTACGATCCTGGCATGTTTATTTTCCGTTGGAGTTCGAATTTCGTGGAAAAAGTTGTGTTGAATGAGAGCATGTCGGCGAAAATGGCACCTCGTGTTTCCTACCTTGTATATTATTATTGTATATAGAGTGAATTTGAACAAATTACTGCAAATTATCACGAAACTTCGTTGGAGCAATAAGGACAACAACAATTAACTGCAGAGTAAGTTTCATTGATCTTTATTTAGTATTTCCTCGAAATTTTAGGATGGTATTTTTACCCCATACAAACACTGTAATTTTACTGGAACCGTACTGTGGTACTATCACAGAGCCTGGGTTACCTGTGTTAATACTACGATCTTTTCATGTACAGAGATGCATTTTAATAACTTGAAAAGAGAGTGATAAGAATTATGTTTATGACTGGACATGCATGAAAAAAGCGATCCCTGTGGGATCGATCATTGTTTTTTCCTTCTAAGAATTTCGTATAATAGCCTGTAAATTGAATGAAGATTACTTCTTTAGTGCAACATCGTGTCGTCGGATATTGTAAAAAAAAGTATCCCACGTTAAATGCTCACTTTTTTGCCAAACCTCAGATATTTGTATGGTCTAGTTGTGGATTGTTGAGAAAGGGTAATGGTTTCTACCAAAGGTTTGTGTTTGTTGAATTCTTCAATTTGCCCACACGCACAATCAACAGCCCTTTGTTCTTATGCAAAGTTTTCAGGTTATGTTCTGGGTCATGCTTTTTCTTAATTGCTTTATTTTTGTTTTCTGGTCTCTTCATTTCCATATAACTTTGCGCCCCTATGATTTTCTTTCCAGGGAAACAAGACATTCACACTGACAGCCTAGCAGCCAAAAAGGTCAAGAGTCTCCTCACCCACAAACCTCAATCAATTTCCTTGTTACTTGTGATTTTCATCTTCCAGCCCCCTAAGCGATTTTATCAGACGGATCGCAAACCCCAAGCCACCCTTCACAAGAGTATTGTCAGTGAATCGTTAACCAGAAGCCCGACGCAATCAGTGGTCAGCACTTGAAGAGTATACTGTGACATGAACAAGAACTGTATAAAGACACTGAGCTGATACTGAGCCCTGCTCAAACTAAAAGCACACGTACAGCACCATTGCAAAATTTGAAATATAGCCCATAGCCAGGCCCGTGAGAGAAAAACAATGTCAGAATCTGGCAAGAGTGATCAACAGGACCACGAAAATTTGCGCACAGTGATGGCATTCTTCGCGTTTGGAACATTAATTTACAATGGTTTTTCCTTATTCATTACTGCTGCTCAAGATATTTTAGCTGGTACATATATTCAATCTTCCATGGTTCTAATTGCGTGTATATTGCCGAGTTTTGTTTTCACTTTAATTGCACCTTATTTCGTGCAGAAATTTTCATACTTTGCTCGGTTTATCACGCTTGGCTTGGCATTACCCTGTGGTCTACTAATTCTTGCCTTAGCCGAACAAGTTTATTGGAAATTAATAGGCTTAGGAATAGCTTCAGTGGGCTACAGCATGAGTGAGATGACAGTTTTGGTTTTAACTTCTTTTTATCATGAAGTCGCCTTAACTGCCTTTTCCGCTGGAACAGGAGTAGGTTATGTGATAACACCCTTCTACTACACAGGTAAGATCTAGAAATTAATATATATTATTAGAGTGCGTGTCGTCATGACTTGAAGTAACCTGAGGTGAGGTACACATTGTAGCGTTCATGGTGTTACTAAGAGTTTCTGGTACCGCTTAAAAGTGAAATTCAATGCTTTGCTCATATAGTCTTATGTAGCGTTTGTATACAAAGCTTTCCGGCAGTCAATAGGGGTTTTTAGCTACCTGGTCACGTGGTCTGAAATAGGTAAACAGAAATCCAATATGGCGTTCGGCTCTGAGAGAGTGTCGGACAGCAGTAGAATTTCTTGGACAAAAACTCTCGTTTCTGTGCCCCGATTGTCTTATATTCATCATTTAAAAGACAGTGGGAGAAGAGAAAAGAAATCGGCGAAAAAAGGATGAATATGTGGGTCGACCGAGTGCAAGCCATGCAGATTTAGCGTGGATCGTGCAAGGATGTTGCCATCACGGCCAACGGAAAAATGACGATCCTCATTTATTGTAGCCTTCCTCGCAGACTTTCTTAGGGGTTTGTCACGCGTTCCTGCGCCACGTTCGTACGTCTGCGTGGGAGGCTAAATTCATTGAAAACTGAGGTTGTTAACAGCAGCGGGGGTGCCAAAATTTCCAAAGCTAAATGTCCGGTAAAGCGGTAGACTGCAAAACAGTCGGTTTTTTTCTCAAAATCAGTGAAGAAATCGGTAAAGCGTGGCGTAAGAGTCTTACGCGCGCGAGCCTCACACAACCGTAGGGCGTGTGAGGCGAGAGAAAAAAATCTCCCCAGTCTCGCTCTCTGTTTTCAGCCTCATTCCAGACCTTTTGTTTGACTGCTCGCGCGTACTTGAATACGCAAAAATACGGACTGTTTTGCAGTCTAGTAAAGCGGGGTTAGATCTAAAAACGCGTATTGATACAGGATTCATACAGGCCCCTTGGAAGAATAAATGCGAGTACTCCTAACAGGAGTCGAACCTAATGACCTTCTGGTTACAAGTCCAGATGTTCTACCACTGAACCACAGGAGACGTGTGGGAGCTAAGGTTACTAAACTAGGTTCATGTGACAAACATCATGCGTACTGCTAAGACTTGAATCAGTCGATATGCGCTTATGCGTAATGATCATGTTTTTCACAAACTTTCCATTGTTCTCCGTAGCTTTGACAACATGGTTGTGTGTTCAAAAATGAATTATTTCATATACTTCACATCATTTCACTCCTCACGGGAGATATGAACTCAATCAATTGACCTCGCTCCCAATGTGTGGCTTCATAGTTCAGTTGGTAGAGCAACGCACCGGCAACGCGGAGGTCACGGGTTCGAATCCCGTTGAAGCCCTGATTTTTTTCAGGCTTCTTCTTTCCAATTGCTTAAATTGGAAAATTTACTCCGATGATGATTCTTCACTTTCATCTACTACCGCAGTTAAAAAATGAATTATTTCATATACTTCACATTATGGTTGTGTGTCTAGGGAGCTGAGGCCGTAAACTAGGTTCACGTGAAAAACGTCCTGCGTACTGCTAGGACTAGAATCAGTCGATACAGTGTATGTGCTTATGCGCAATCAGCATGATTTTACTAACCGGTTTTCCATTGCTATCTGTAGCCTTGACAACATGGGCGTGTGTGTCACCACAGATCGCGATTGTAATCATGGCAGTCGTCTCCCTTCTCATTCCTGCCTGTTATTACATCATGGACAAGAAACACGTGAAGTCTCCCAGTCCCTCAAGTGAAAAACACGCCGGGGTAGAGTACACTGCACTGGACGCTAACAAAGGTAGCTATGTAATACTGAACTTGCTAATATAATGCTAATGAGGTGATTTACAAGAGCTGATCTAGACAGGGACCGAGGGGGCTGAAGGGGCCGAGGGGGCCAAAGAGACCGGGGGCATGGCCTCCACATCTTTTTTCTGAAATTGTGTTAAAACAGTTGTAAAGAATTCTTTGTGATCTGTCCTCTAGAGCCTTTTTGCATTTAAACGCTCTCAGAGTATATTTGTCGCTAATTGAAAAGGCCACTATAGCTGGAAAATCCTTCAGATTTTCTGGATCCGTCCCCGCATGATATACCTCGAGGGATATCATTAGATTAGATCGTCAGAATGTCCGTCGTCTTTGACACTCGATTTGATTTTACCCATTTTTTGCCGAAATGGAATACGAGAAATGTTTATCACAATATTACCCGGTCTTTTGGCCAGTCTTTTTCTGTGAATATGAAACTGGGTTAATTTGGTTGCACTGGTGTTTCAGTGTAGTTTAATCTGGTAAACCATAACATAATTTTTCAATCCTTCAACAGAGTATGAATGTGAAGAATTGGACAGTCAAAGAGATGACAAAAATAATTCAAGAGACTACCACCTTTCAGTTCAAGAAAAATTTGCTGTTATATGGAAGATGCTGCCTGATTTAATAACAATTTATATTGGCTGGTTCTCAGAATATCTCATTTATGTTTCCGTCGTAACAACACTAGCATTTCCAAACGCTCCGTTTAGTACACGTGACCATTATCAGTACTATATATTTGCGCTCACGGGCGGCGAGGTGGTTGGAAGGTCCTATCTCGTTATCTTGTCATATATCAAAGCTGATTGGGCTGAAAAAGCTAAGATCCCTTGTATATGGGGTTTGGCGATCATCCAAGTTTTTCACCTTCTATTCTTTATCCTGGCTGTCTGGTACCGCTTTTTACCCAACGTTTGGATCATTTTACTGTTATCGTTTTCCTGCGGAGCCGGGATCGGTGTTTTCTACGTCAATGCAGTCGCGTTTTTCAAAGTAAAGTTTGAAGGACCTGAAAAGGAGTTCGCCATGGGGTACTTAATAGTGGCTATAATTGCAGGTGTACTTGCCGCAGCACTTCTTGGCCTTTACATCGAGCCAGTTTTACGAGAACACTGCACCATGATCCTGAATAACACTGGTCTCTGTTTTACGAGATCACATTCCAGCGATCGCCTCACCACATCATGTCACGTAGACAACAGCTACAATGTTGATATCCCCAGTTAAAAAAGGAAACCCAAAAAAAAGGTTAACTTACATTCAGTAGGACGAATGGCACAAAAGTTGCTTACAAGACCTCTTTTATATTACTAGAAGCCCTATCAGTTTCGCAGTTTTACTTCTTCCGACAGCCTCCTCCTCAGGTGCTTCGTTTTTCGCAAGGTAGAGGCGAGCGCGAAACGCGAGAGACTGGTGATGAACCGCAAGGGACCATTGGAAGGGTGTAGACGGCAGGCGAAGCCTGTTGTCTCCTTCCCGCCTTCCTTTACGCGCACATTTTCATCGAGAGAGAGAGACGTCTGGCATGGGTACGAGGAAGCTTCTTCTGATCAGTGTTACTGACCTAATAAAAAACCGGAGCATCATAATTTACGTCCATTTTAATTGGGCGTATGCCAACGTATGGTGAGATACAACTGTAACTTCAGGATTACTACTAATGATGTTATTAAAAAAAAGAAAAGGAATAAAAAGAGTGTACTGTAGTAGTTTTAATGTCGACTGAGGTTCTTGATCGTCTTCAATTTGATGACTATCGGTTGACTTACATAAACGTCATCAATGTCTGAATTAATGACGCTCCGTTAAGTTCAATTTTCTAGGGGGAAGAATTTTTGAAGATGCGCGTTTTTAACAAAACTGAAATTCTAAGGGGCCGTTTGTAAGATATGGGGCATTTCAGTTAGAGATCGGTTTTTTTTTTGTTTTTTCTACGGTATGTATAATAGCAGCCGCAGACGTTTATTGCATATTCTATATACAGTCGAATGCACATATAATTTTTATTTCTTACTAACAACAGTGATAAAACGTTTTCTTACAAAGACAAAAACAGTTCAAGATCGACTCCTCTTTATCCACCGCCCCCCCCCCCCCCCTCCTTCTCTCCACAACGTCATTTTACCCCTGACTCCATGCCACGAAAAGCCTTAGTAAGCTAGTTCAGTAAAACTTGTCCTGGCATGAGGACTCACGACCAGAGCGAGGTTAAATATTCTATTTTCTATTCTTGAATTTTAAACTAGAAGAATAAACGGGTTTTAACAATCTTTTCATGTTTCTTTATCATAACAACTTTTTTGCGCCTAGAATTCTGAATTTACTTTCGAATTAAAGGAGACTGACCGACCAATCTTGATTTCCCATAAAGACGTGGCCCGCTCGGCACTCTTAACTTGATAAATAGGAGAATGAAGAAAGTGCCCCATCAACGGTTCTTGCCATCATTCGCAATCTGCGCGCTTTTACGACTCAAGATGGCGGTCGATCTCAGTGGTCGGTTTCGACAATTGCATGGAAAAAAAAATATAGGACTGTAGACAGTCTATCAAGAAATGAATGCCTGATAACAATTCTAAATCAGCGAAAACTGAATAAAGGTGAAACCGGTCGTTTTGATACGAACCTCATAGAAATTTCGGTTGTAATTAACAAGAGACAGGAACTTTATCCTTTCTTGAGTTAGCCAATAAAAACAGAAGAGAAACATTTTGCGTAAATATTCTTCTTTCTTTTAGCCAACTACGCGCAACTATTTACACTTGACTTCACGAATTATCGACTTGTATCTATACAAACGTTTGTGTCGAAACGAACGGTGAGCGAAAAGAAGCAGAACGCCTACCGTAGCACGGTAATTAGCATGTGTTTTTCTACGGAGGTCTTTTTCGTTTACTCAGTTGAATAAGATGTTTTTTGTGCTCAGTCTTACCATGTCTTACGCGGACAATCATCCACTTGGAAATTGCTCAGATTCCTTTGACCGACTGAGTACCAAAGATTATGTCGCATCGAACATGCTTTTATTGTCCAACAGAGAGTTATAGTTAAGATTTTTAAAAATCCAAAAGCCTTTTTTAAATTTTAATCGTCATTCAAATACGAAAGTTGGGCTTAAAATGTTGCTATTTGTTTCCGCCAATTAAGGACCTATGATTGATTTTATTTTGCTCAGTATTAAATGGAGTGTTTCGCTCCATAGTTGTATGAATACAAAAGTGTGATCAGAAGTGCCGGTGTAATCGTTTAAGTCGTTAACCAATAAAAGTTTTATATGTGCCCCGAACCGTAAACATCTCGAAGACAAAAAGAGCATTTTCAAAAGTAATTCAAACGAAAGGTTGGACCAGAGTCACAGAGTGGTATACTGAACAAAGGAAATGCAAATTTTTATTTCTTGATGAGTGCTGCAAGCAATCAAAACCTCATCAATAATTCGTTTGCTCCTTCCCCGTTGCAGGGTACAGCTCACTTGATTGCCAAAGTTTACTTGTGCGAGAATGGTAATTCGTACCATTATTCAGGCAAAAACAACTCAGAAAATGTTTTAAACCTCGATTCAGTACTTATGGTTACAAGCAAAGAATAAGAAGAAAAATTTAACATACTGATAAAGATGAAGTCTAGGAACAGCTGATTTTGTTTGAAAGCCAAATCGACAACTACATGGAGGGAAATTATTAAAACGCAAGACCAACACACACAGCAAAAAATCGGCTGACTCTAAACCTGGAAAGAGATGGAAGAAGGCAGCAAAAAGACTTTGGCACGACTCACTGACGACGGCGGCTTTAAACCAAATCAACATGAACGTGAGCGTCTCCGCACGGTGGCCGCGTTTTTCGTCTTTGGAGCTTTAATGTACGCTTCATACTCCCTTGTTATTGCTGGAGCTCAAGATATTTTAGCCGGAACATTTATTCAAACTTCCATGGTCCTCGTGGCGGACATAGCACCGTATTTTGTTGTTTCATTAATCGCCCCTTACTTCATGCAAAAAATACCGTATTTTGTCCGCATCACGACAGTTTTCTTGTCTGGAATTAGTGGTTTACTGATCCTCGCATTCGCCCGACAGGTTCATTGGAAATTAATTGGTGTAGGTATGACGTCGTTCGGTTTTGGAGTCAGTGAAGTTACATTTCTAGCGCTCACATCGTTTTATCACGAAGTAACATTAAGTGCTTATTCAGCTGGAACTGGAGTTGGTTTTATGATAGCTCCCTTATATTACACAGGTAAGTAGTATAACAGTTTTTTTTCCTTGAGTCTAAGAACAGTTTGACGAGTCAATCAGTAGAATAATGAGGCATAAATATCTTGTCGTCTTTAAACAAACCATCTCAGTCTAGACGTTCTTGTTCTAATTTTATAATAAATTTCATATTTAAATGCATCTACGGATAGCTATTTGTCAAAAGACCGTAAGATTTGAAGTGCATGGGAGATCATTTGGGAACAGGTGTTCTAGTTAACATTCAAATTCAGTGCATTCTCCTTTTCAATATGAATGCTTTTAAAGTGAGCTCAAAAGCGACGGCAAAGAAATTAATCATTTCTTTTTCACATAACTGACCGTCAAATAAATGACCGCCATTTTGAATGCAAAAAAGTCTAGACAAGATAGAAAAACCCCATTTCGTCACCAATCGAACATAGCACTAGATACTTTCTAAACGATGATTTTAAAAAACGTCAAGAAACGACTAATTTTTCCCCTATTACAGGATATCTCAGCTTCACTGTTTTGGAAACAACAGGTCTTGAACTAGAGTGGAACAGTAGATAATTATTACTTTTTAACGAAGCTCCTGTTCCACTTCATTGCTCTTCTTGAACTTCCATTGATTGAAAATAATAGAAACCAACCAACCGCCCAACCGCGAACTGCAGTACACTTTTGCAGTTTTACGCTGTCAGGATTTCGAATTTTAACAAAGCGTTTGTTGTATATAAGACTGCCATGTTGTTTTTCGTCAAGTCTCCGTAGTTCACTTACCGGTTATAGGCGATGTACGGTATATCGCCTGAAAAACATGAAGAATTCATTCATTCATTCGAGTTCGAAAATCTAACTGGCACATCACAGGCGTGTGTAGAAACTTATCTATTGCCTTTAAAGCGCGTGTACAATTTTTTATGCCGCCGAAAAACCTTGTTGTAAATCACTTATAGTTACTGCTGGAAGCTCTTCCTGCAGTGCAAACGTGAACTGCAAGCGCAAGACTGTGGTCACGTGACATTCTCTGGTTAACCATGAAAAACATGAAGCTAAAGTCTCTCATAGCGTGCTCACAACAATCGAAATGTGCATTAATAGTAATTATCATTCATTCAAAATCTTTTTTCCGTTTCTGATTGCCTCAAGTCCTCAGCTAGTTCTTCATAACCAGCTAGCGTTGACCAAATTTAGAAGACGTTTGCGATCTGCAGTGAAATGACGTCAGAAGTCCAGGATATTACTGGAAAAAGGGACGAAAACCGAGATGTCCCGGAGACGAGGCTGCGTTTGGCTGCGAACGCAGACGTATTTCCATTCGCACGCAAGGTTGCGTTAGCTCGAAGAAAAAAGGATTTGGCTTGCGTGTGATCTCAAGAATTATGGAGATCTCTGGGGCTTTATCTGTTTGATTGTTCAGATCATACTCATGGAGGTGGGGGACCCCAGGTAGGTGAGGTAACCCTCTTAGTTGGGGTAACCCGGCCTGTTTATATAATCTCTCATATGGTCTCCCACCTATTATATAAACGTGACCAAATTAAATTAATTAAATTAAATTAGAGATTATATGGACAGGCGGGTCACCTCACCTACCTGGGGTCCCCAACCACCATGTAAAACTTTACAACTTTTATTCTAGTTTTTAATTAATTTTAATTTCCTTTCTCCGCTACAATTAGCTGAGTTCATGAAATCCGGCATTAACCAATTTGGCCGTTGGTCTTCTAGAGAAAGGCCTCTAACAAGGTTCCTCAAACACTCTCTTAGCTAATACTAACTACTTGTTGTTAGTCTTGCTCTGCTGTGATTGGCTGAGAGTGCTGAGTCACTAGCGCAAAATATGAGTCAAAATAGCCTACAACACAATATTGTCAAGCCTCGATTGTGTGTGTGGTGGCGGACGCTCGGTGATTATATCTCCTGTTATTTATACTTTTTTCATCACAAACACATATCTTTATTGCTAAGCAACTGTTCGTTTTTGTAGCCATGACAACCTGGGCCTGTGCATCACCAAGCGCTACAATTTTGATCATGGCAGCCATGTTACTTCTGATTTTCGTCTGCTATTATGCCATGGACAAGAAACACCTTGAGTGTCCCAGTCCACCTCCGACCAATGGAAATGACAACAGGGGAGAGTACACCGCTTTGGTGGCTAAGGGTAAGCCCTATAAATTTTATTGTTTTATTTTCTGTTCTGACTAAAAAACTGACTGATAAGCCCATGACATGTGTTCTTATTCTGTGTAAATTCAACACTGCTCCCTCTATAAGAAGGGTTGTCTTAAAGAGAGGCAAATAAAGTGACTGAAGAACGGTAGGGACCAACTCTAGTTGGGAGGCAAGTGAAATACAAAAAAAGAAATGCTGAAAGACAAATAGCACCTCTGAAAGCAATTTGATTAATGGTCACCGACCATAACATCTCGTCCACAGACTCAATAGTTAAAAATACATGGTACCATGTGAAAATACTGCTGAAGAGGTTTCATTTGAATGGTCACACCATAGGATTTCATCCACAGACACAAAAGTTAGAACAACATACTAAATATATAGCACCTGAAAGTACTGCTGAAGAGGTTTCATTTGAATGGTCACACAATAGGATTTTATCCACAGACTCAAAAGTTAGAACTACATTAAACACTGTAGACATGTCAAAGTACTGCTGAAGAGACTTCATTTGAATGGTCACACCAAAGGATTTCATCCACAGACTCAAAAGGTAGAACTGCACCAGTAAATAAATGGTACCATGAGAATTACCCCCAAAGAGGTTTTATCGAACGGACACAGCGCAGGATTTCATCCACAGACTCAAAAGCTATAACCACCTTGCGTACCTTCACCTTTTTTACTCTGGGAGTGAAAGGCTTAAGAGAAAGTTAATTGTACGTACAATATATTCTCACAGAAGATACAAATGGATCAACCACCAACGAAGAAGAAGACTCCAGCACTGAAGATGCTCCTCTCACTTGTCGTGAAAAGTTCATGGTCATCTTTCAGATGCTGTCAAACCTGACACCCCTTTACATCGCATGGTTCTCAGAATATCTGATCATTCAAGCCGTCTTGACAACACTAGCATTTCCCAACGCCCCCTTCAGACCACGTGACCACTATCAATACTACATCTTTGTGTTCCTGGGAGGTGAGGTCGTGGGAAGGTCCTATCTTGTGGTTTTATCCTACATCAATGCGAACTGGGCCGAGAAAGCTAAGTTCCCGTATCTATGGGTTCTGTCGGCAATTGAAGTGATGCACCTTATGTTCTTCATCTTAGCAGCCTGGTATCGCTTTCTACCAAATGTTTGGATCGTATTATTCCTGTCATTTACGGGAGGTTTAACTATCGGTGTCCTTTTCGTCAACGCTTTATCTCTCTTCAGGGAAAAGTTTGAAGGTCGCTATAAAGAATTTGCCATGGGGTACCTCGTTGTGGCTATGGGAGGAGGCACATTCACGGCCTCTCTGGTGGGTCTCGTTACCGAGCCCCTGTTACGAAACCGCTGCAAGTTGCTTATGAATAAAGATGATTTCTGCTTCACAAGGTCAAAGGCCAGAGAAAATATTATATCGCACTGTCTCGTAAAAACTGGTTAGCTGAAACTGCAAGACTAGAACTAGAATTATACTAGAATTATCGAATACTCTTGATGTCATAATTTTTAGACCCAACTACGCTTTAACAAACCAATGCTGTAATCTCTCCAATAAGCCGATCCTTTCTACATAAAAGCCCCAACCCCCATCTTGAACATTAAAAAATCCACAAGCCAGGCCCTTTCTAATAAGCAACTCTTCTAATACGGGACCCCTCTTCTAAACAGTCACTAAATGAAAACCATCACGGACGGCGAAACTATGGGGCTGGGTGGGCTTAAGCCCCGCTAATAATTTTACCAGGATTTTTTTTCTTTTCTTCTCTCTCCTTCCCCCTCCCCTCCCCACCTCTCCCACTCCCCCTCTCCTTTTTTTACATAAACAAATGGACTTCTAATTTTTATGTTAAAGCAAACAGTTCTTTGTTAAAAGAACGTTTTGTTGCAGAAAAATTTCAGACTGGCGATAAGATAATTTAACAAAATTTCTCGTGGTTGATAGAATTAAACGCGTTTCCGCTGATTTCTTCAGAAGCTCTAAATTTCAAAATTTTCCGGGGCACAATATCCCCGGAATTGTCCCCTAGATAAGCGCGTGCAAAGCACAAGCTAAGCCCCACCAATTAAAAAACATGCCTCGCGGTTCCTGATCGTACCTAAAGTCGGGGTGCAAAGTTACAGTGTAAGACAAGAAACTAATAAAAACAGTTTGTAAAACCGGGGAATCGTGCGTTACAGTTATACCCTGCACTTATGAGCTAAAATGAATTTCCAAGGGTTTCCGCTAGAGTTTTAACCAAGCACCCTTTTTTTTCAAAAAGTCCCCATCTCCAATGAGTCCCCTCATTAGTACCAAACCCCTCCAAAATGGCTGAACAAAATAAGCGCCAGCATGGGTTATTAGAGAGATTGTGGTGTATGCCTTAGAAAGAACAAAAGTTCAAAATAGAATGAAAGGTAAGTTTGATCTAAACAATGAAATTGTGCCATTCAATGATGCAAACTTCTCCTTATTCGAAGGCAACCTAGCTCCTGTTAATTTTTTGTTAAACTTGTTAACATTTCCTGACTTCCTGATATCCGCTTGAACTAATGGCATTGTTGCGTAACTTTCTAAATCATTTGTATGGAGAAAACTGAAAACGAATGTTCCTTTACATGTAATCTGAGGAGTGAAAGGATTTAAATGAAATTTGGTTCGGTTCTAACAATCTACGTTTGCTCATTAATTCAGTGTGGTAAAATGAAAATTCTGAGTGAGCTATGATAAAAAATAATTCAAATGGATAAAGCAAAACATTTCTTCCTGCAAAATATTCCAAAATCGAGATTGGACTTGATTTCCAAGCTGAAAGCGTACGAACTCTGTTTTTACAGTGCCTAAAAGAGTTCTTAAAATCTTGCCAGTAAATTAGATCAAGAAAAACAAAGTGCATGGTCGGGTTTTTTGTCACTAACTCTTGTATTACACATTCCAAGTTTATCTATATTTATCTTTTTTGATTTATTTTCCGTATCTTGCGGTCCCTTTTCTGGCTTTGTAAAGTATCCATTTATTTGATAAACTTTCATTCCAAGCTGCAATTATAATTTCATCATTTTTTAAATTAAAATTTCATTTCGATTCCATAAGAAATATTTACTACTTTCTTAAACATATTGTAAATTCATGAAGTAGATCCTATCTCCGGTGAACTGTAGGCAAAAACAAAGAATGAAAAATACGATATCCAGTGAAATTTATGAGTCAGTTAAAATGGGACGGTTAATTAAAACACACGAAAAAAAAACAGTGTTTTTCAAAGTTATGTTTTGGAGGCGAGGGCCGGGGCAAACGTTTCATAAAATGCGGACAAAAAAGATGGTTTTAACTACTGCGATTTCCTGAGTAAAATAAAGAAAAAAAAAACCAGTATAAAAAACAAAATATAAGTCGAATTTCCAGAAGATTATTCAAGATAGAGCTCTCTTCAGTCACATTTGCGGTAAATAAAACTCAATAGTGATGACACCCTGAGTTTGGTAGTCGGGAAAGCGTCAAATTCAATTTTCGCACGTTTTAAAGACACTTCAATTGCCATTCCCTTACAAAGTGTGCGTATATAAACAGAGAGCTTTTAACGCAAGTATTCAAGTAGTGGTCAAAATTGTCGCCAATCCAAGAAAAATCGGTAAAATGATCCACAGTCCATATAAACGACACACCACAAACCAGGAAGACTATGATTTTACCAAGAAGCTGTTGCGTATATGAAGTAGTGGGCACTTTTTTGATATTTTTTAAGCAACTGTAGTACTGACTTAATATCAGAATTCTTTATAGGAAAAACGTTGTGCAGTATTCTGACCGCTCCTTGCTGAAAATGACTTGAGCACAAATGTTGTGGGCATTTGCGCTCACTTTATTACACTCAAAAAGCCAGCTGTTCTACGAACCACTAATAAGTTCCTTGGCTTCTGTTTTGAATCTAGCAAAGCTTGAAGATTCAGAGACGATTATTTCGTCTTTTCGGTGAGCCTAATAAAAATTTAAAAGTTAAGCTATTTTCTGTTAGAGGACGAGAATTTACGTGGGTGATGCGGTGCAATGCACGTAAACCGTCTCGACACGTGAAAAGTAACCTCTTTCATTTTTGATTACAGAACGCCATATCACAACGAAAGTGTCCCTTGAAATTAAATCTAACACAAATAATTTTCACCTTCTGATAAAGATAAAACGAAAGGACAAAAAACAGAATTATAGTTAAAATTGAAAAGCAAAAATGGTTGGAACTATGTACCAGGAAAATTTTGCCCAGTTAATATGCTTCGCTAATTGTATTTTGCAATTTCTTTCATAAGGAGACAATGGTTGTCCTCACAACATATAATTTGGTAAATTGATTTCATTGGCAATTGAATAGAAGCTCGAAAGGCTGTTTAACATAGGATATTTGAATTTTTCTTTTAATTTATTTTGCATCATTAGTGTCTTGAAGCACTAAGGTAACAAGACTTTGCGGCGCTTTCCGATGGATGAATAACGGCTAGCGTTCGATTCAGCTGCAATTGAATTAACGGGAACTCGTATTGTTGCTGGTATAACTGCTTGATAATGCCAAAATAGAGTTTCGTATTATTTCAACTGATCGACAACACAGCTAACCGCCGGAGACGGATGTTGTCTTTATGTGGGCCGAATTAGAAGTGGTGAGTTGGCTTCGTCAAGACTAGTTCAAGCCCATAAAAATTTTAAAAAATTGTTTAAAAAATTGAAGTTAACACCTCCAAAAAGCAACTCTCATACCGTACGCGATTTTCCGCTTAGATTTAAAATTAACTGAATAGAGTTACCGATGCTTTAAGCGGAAAACTTGCTTAAGCAAAAGGGCTGGAAATGGACTTTCTCGGAGATGGAAACTTTAATTACTCATCTCGCGTCAATGGCAGTTCTTTCAACTTCAACAACTCAGAAGACAGCAAGATGCGGTCGGCTTGTGATGGAAGATTTTCCTGGACAGTACATGGTCCTTTAATTGTTGTTTCCACGCTTATCGTCATCTTGAACAGCATTGTACTAGCTTTGATGCGCCGTAAAGAGCGTTTACAGACTTTGAGCAACACCATCCTCGCTTCTCTGGCTGTATCGGATCTTTTGTCAGGACTGTTTGGTATTGCACTGTTTTTTGGCTGCTCAGTTGCAATTATGGCAGGACATATAGCTTTGTGCGTGTCTTCCACTTTATTTATGCGGTTCACCGCCGTTTCAACAGTTCTACATTTTTTGCTTGTCGCCTGTGATCGCCATATCATGATTACGTTTTCATTGCGCTACCAAGCGCTCGTGAACAAATGTCGTGTACGAGGCGCCTTAATCGCGATTTGGCTAATGTCGACTCTTGTTGCTACTGTGGAGCTTACTTGGTTTGAAACCAAAGACAGTATGGAAAAAGACAAAATTTACTCGATTTTATTCATCGTCGTTTTTCTCGCAGTGCCCTTGCTTTCTATACTCTGCATCTATGGTCATATTATCGTGGTTTCCACGCGTCACCTACTCGCGCTGCGAGCGCGTCACACGAACTTAAAAGACGAAGCTACCAACGCGCGATCAATCGCGCGCGATTTGCGTGGCACTGTAATTTTGATCTCCACGCTGGTTGTGTTTGCAGGTTGTTGGCTCCCTTTCTTTCTCATGATCCTGCAAGATTACCTTGGTGCCAGAATTATTTCTGCCACCTCGTGGAGGCTGTGCTTGTTACTCTTTGCCCGTTTTATTCCACCCGTGACAAACCCTGTTTTGTGCACGTTATGCAAGAGAGATTTCAGGGATGCCCTACGAGCATGTTGGAAGTCTCTTAAAATGGATTTAGTTGGATTTACTGGAAACATGGTTCATAAAAAGTCAAGAAAACAAATAAACAATTCTCGTGGTAGATTTACACAAAGTGAGGACAGCTCAGCAAATAGGAATCTCACTATAATCCCGGCGGCAGCGATATCTTCGCCACGTCGTGAAATGTTCAGTATTGTAACTTATAACGTAACTTCGGTCTAGTTCAGCTGCATATTATAAGTATTTTCATTTTCAGGGTATTAGAAATAAATAACTATGGCAATATTGTTGAAGACAGTCAAAGGATAATAATTTCAGTGTCTTAAAAGAAAAGATTAAGTGTATTACGAAATTATTCAGATGTACCTATCTTGCATTAAAAGAAGACAAAGTTTCCTTGTGAAAATTCTACTCTGTTAACTATAGTGTTTCTTATGTGATTTCGTGGCGATTTTGGCAGATTTTATTAAGAATCTTTATTTAGTGGTAACCGCAGGACGCAAGTGAAACAACACTTGTCTGCCGAGGAAGGTTTTTGGCAACTAGGGGTAGAGATTACTTATACTTCTCATCAAAATTTCGCAGCGTCGATTAAAAGCGCGATTTGAAATTATCGCACGAAACAAGCCGGATGTGTGAGTGAACAAGGCGTTTGACAAAGCCAGAAAACTGACATTCCCATTCAGTTTCTGAATACTTTGATATTGGTTTAAAATACGTCTGCATCTGGGGCCTCTGAGGCTTCTGTCAATTTGATAAATGACCCTTATAGATCATTTCAAGGAAGTATCTTGAACTTTCCTATTTTGAGTTCTTCGATTTTTTCCTTTAGCCGCCAAATGACGCCGTCGCTTTTTCAGTGATCCATCAACTTAAATGTGTTTACGTTCGAATTTTATATCAATTTTCGAAATCTCACAGTGAATACGGCAGGCAATCTCACTCGTCCATATCCTGATATGACTCGTCCGTGGAAAACTTAACTTGAACAAACTTTGACGCGATTTTCTTTGAACAGTAGGGTCCACTTAAGCCCTAATTTCGTGAAAAAACTATTCACCAGCATTGAAATCGGAATATTTTAGATTAATGCCAAATGATATCTGTTGTTCTTTGCAACATTTCGTGGCCACCGCGTTTAAGACAAAACAGTGGTAACGAAAAGTTCGTCATAGCTCAATTAGCTTTGCTGATATTTTTGACTGAAATTTCAGGTATCGGCTTTTATTGAGATAATAAACATACCAGACAAATTTCTGAGAAATCTTTGGTGCAGAAGTCGGCAACTAGAAAGTCTTTCAAAGTTCAGCTGTGAATTATGTTGGAATTTCGAAAACGAGTTCCTCTGAAGTAGAACGAGCCATGCACCAGTTCGAATTTCAATGTTCGCTAATTCTTGAAACAAAAGCCGATTGTCAATCGTGCTATTCTTTAAGGAGTACTCTTTAGTTTTACAAGCATTAAACAATGCTCCAAACCCTACTCTGAATTCGAATAACTTGTTCCTTGACATTTTTTGGAATATCTTCTAGCAGTTTTGGCTGAAACTCCTTCTACATACATACATGCATTCTCATTTTTTGCATCTTCAAGGGATTTTACCGCTGTGCGTTGCTTCCAATTCAAGAAATAGGTAATTGGGATGATCAAAAACTACCCTGTATTAGAGCTCAGATAAAACTGTCGAGCACCTTGGTTTGTGACTGCGAAATGAGCACCGGTCGGCGATTCCTAAGAGGAATTCGCACCTCAGCCTGGGGGACGAACGACAATGATGCCAATGCCTAAGAACCGATCTGTATATCCCAAGAACGGAAAAACATAATAATCAAGAAAACTACTCCCCAGCCATTGAAAAAAAAAAAAATGAAAATTTTAATAGTTAAAAATTTATACACGGTTAGTAATTTTTTTAGATAATTTAATTGTCTATTGTGCATTGTGATATGACTCTGTTCGCAAGCATGGGCATCATTGTCGTTCCTCCCCCTGGCTGTGGTGTAAAATTTCTCGCAGAACGCGCCGCGCGTGCTACAGCGGAAATAGCGCATGAAAATCCCCTGGCACCTAGGGTAGAAAAACAAGAGTCGATAGAAAGGATTAGTAAACTTTTATTTATCTTCCTTCTAAAAAAATCTTTCTAATGGAAAAGGAGGAAGGTCGCGTAACTTATCCAGACGAAATTACACAACTATTCTTTGGTTACAGTAACATTAATTAACCATTCATGATTTAAGTGAACTACGAAGTAAATACTTCTTGTGTTAGACACAAAACTTATTTAACTTACACGGTGCAATATCTTAATACTAGGACATTTCCTTTTCACCATTCTCAACAAAGTCTCTTAAGTTAAACGGCGGTAATACAAGACTATCAACTAACGTCTGGTTAGTAAAGAGTGAGTTTTAATGGATGTCGAAAGTAATCACCGCACAATTATTGCACTTTTGTAACAATTGTATTATAACGATTTGTGATTGGCTAACAGTATACCGCGCCACTTTTTTCACGAGCGCTTGCTACCGTTTACTCTGTGTTTTGATTGGATCATTGGTTTAGTGGTTGTTGCATCTTTTTTATTCGACGGTGATAACTTCTCGACACTTCAGTTTTGGTTTTACACCATTGACACTTTAATGAAAAAGTAGACTAACTGCAAAACCATTCAAGCTAAGACCACCAAACTTAGCGACTTTTCCCTCAAATTATCTGGGAACATTTTGAAGTCACCGTGACGTGAATGTCAACATTGACGTTACCATGGCAACCAAGTTTTGGCCGCCATGTTTTTCAAAATTTGCATTTTTTTTCTTATAAAAAGGTTTTAATTCTAATTTCACCAATAGTATCATTATATTACACTTAAATTAGCATTATTTTATCATTGTTATTGTCACTGCTGATGAAATCCACGCTTTTTAGAGACTAGTTTGAGAAAAAAAAATGATTTTAAAATATGACCAAATGGCAGATGCTGAGTTTAATTTTCATTTATCTAGGAACTGCATATTTTGCTGATTTTTTGCTTCCTAAGTATCCTTTTATATTCAAATCAAGTTTTCTATTAAAAATCCCTCGATTTTTGCGGGTTTTAAGTAAAATGGAATACATTTAAATAATTCAAAATGGCAGATCCAAGATGGCAGATGCTTCCAGTTCCTTTATTAGTAATAAATGACGTTATCATGACATCACTGCTTTTGTTAAATTAGCCAACTTCTTGATTTTATCAAACACCCTACTATTTATAAGTATCTTTCACTTAATGTGTACTTTGAGAAAAATTTGGATTCTGCCAATACAGTTAACAATATGACGTCATAATGACGTCAGATTACGTCATTGTGTCAATCAAGTTACGCCCAAAAGTTGAAAATGATGAGTACATTTTTCTCTCTAAGTTTGGTGACCGTAGCATGAACGATTTAGAAGCTATAGGGGGGAGTCTCTGAAGCCACCCCGGGTCGCGGGAAGCGAAAAAAGCCCGGTCTGAATAGGGTTAAAAGTTCAAACGGTTTAACGCGCGTAAAATTCGTCATAAAACTAATCAGTGAAATCCCTGTCGAGGACTTTTGCTCTAATAGTAACCTGAGAAAACTGCCGACATTTCGCGACGCTACCACTAAGCTTCCGCGAAAAATGACGTCTAAGCACCGGCGCAGAAATTCCATACTGATGACATGTTACTACCCAGATCTGGGTAGTAATTCTGATTGGCTGAAACAAATTTCCCACGCAGAGCGACCAATCAGAAGCACTACCCAGATATTTGTAGTGACGCGTCATCACTGTGGAATTTCTCCGCTGGTTTCTCAGATGTCATTTCGTAGGGAAACCAGTGGTGGCGTCTCCAAATGTCGGCTGTTTTCTCAGGCTACTCTAATAGTAAGCTATAAACAGTTGTTCATTTGAAACGACAGTGCAAAAAATAACTGATTAACTTGGCGAGGTTCTTCTACAACAACAAGATGGATTTTTCGCGCGAGATCTATGGTCGGTGATCACCTTGACGCAACCATGATAACGCAAGAAATAAAATCGCGAAATCCTAAACCTTAGCTTCTTTCACAACTTGCATTAAACAGCTTTGTCTTTCTTGCTTTTGACTTCATTACACATATTCTTTCTTTTCTCTTTGCTTTTTACTTTATCATCAGGTAATATCTGTTTTGTACGTAACAGAATTAATTTGGCACGCCACGACTAGCGTAAACAATATCATGGCAATAAATGTTTCGTCTTGTCTAAAAGACCGTGGAAATTACGTGATGGTGGCGCAATTTGTTTTTCTCTTTCTATCGTGCGCGATTTCCACAAAACGTCATCGGAAAATGGAAGTCACAAACAGTTAATGTTACAGTAAAAAACAAATCAGTCGACAACAATTTTCAATGGTTTATACTCTTATCGACTATAAAAATGACGTGAAAATGTGAAAATGACGTGAAACCACTCGCCTGGGGTTCGTAGTTCCACTTGATTTTGAAGCATTTCGACGTCATTTCTATAGCCGAAAAAATTATAGACCACAGATAATTGCTGTCGATTTGTTTAACTGTTTGTTGGGTAGTAATTAAATCTAAATCTAAATCTGTGCAAAGCTCCCACATCGGATATAATATGTGCACAGAATACTATTAAAACGAGGATTCGTAAATTATAAAAAAGAGAGCCTTCAGTTTAGTATTACTACCAAAATAAAACATTAAGTTTGTTCTAGGAAATAACTATCATACAACACTCTACAAAACGTTCCATATCCAACACCCTTTATAAGGATGGTTTAAATAATACCGTGCAGTTTACAACCAAATGGTTGCTATTTTTCTTTGTGTTGCTTAGCATCTAATTGCTCAACATCTAGATTGACATCTAATATCTTTTTTTAAAAAAATAACTATTTTTACTTTACTTTCAAAGTTAAGCTTTCTTTAACCACGGTGGAAACTCTTATCTTTTTACTCCGATTTGTTAACTTTTTCCAGCTTTCAGTATTGAGAAATGTACTACAAATAACATACTTTAACATGTTGCAATTATACTTTTTAATTTCATTTTTGTCTTTGTTTTGTTTTGTTTTTTCTCGTTACTTATACTTCGCCGTTGGCAGCTATTCTTTACCTTCTCCGAAGGTAATGTTATTTTATCTACGAAAATGCCAGCGGTTGTCACCCTTGCTCACTTGACCCAGCGTAAATCTTTTTTTATTTTTTTTATTTTAAGGGTATGGACAACACTAAATAACTTCTAATAAAAAGTATAACGCAAGCGCAGACTTCATCATCTTGGCGACAAGCCTTGGGCCGGAAAATGGGCCCTTTTGAGCTTATATGTTTTGCTTCCCTGCTTCAGACAACGTAAAGTTAGGTCAGAGGACTGTTTCTTTCAAATGTCGTCCTATCAACGCATAATAGTGAATTTACGCAACAGGACGGGAAGGGTTCAAACAAATTGGCCAAAAGGTGAACCATCCAAGAAGTCTAAGGTAATATGAGAAGGGGATGCCCCTATCACTGGGGTTTTGGGAATGGGGATGCCCAAAACGCGAGGATGACCATATCACTGTAACAGCGAATTAAATCTAAGACGAGACAACACACTATTGCTTAAAAACACTGACATCAAAACTCATCACCAACTCTCCCTCGGACACTACTGGTACCTTAACAGTGGAGAGGGCCATTTGAAGAGAGCGGATAAGAGCTGTTGGGAGATCATTGGGGCCGATACACCACTTCTGTAATAAAACAAACAAATAAACAATCAGGCTGGGTTACAAACATACTTTCACACAAAAACTAAACTTTCTTTGCTTGTACAGAGAAACTGCGCATTACAGACACCTGCTTAATAGGCACACCTCATTATTGCGCACCGTTTGCTTTGTTCCTGGGGAAAGAATCCCTTACATTTTCCCTAAATTCAACCTGTTTAATACGGAGCCCCGTTAATACAGACTACAATACAGTCATACTCTGTTAATACGGACACTGAAGGGGCCATAGATAGCGTCTGTATTAATGGGGTGTCCGTATTAAGCGGGTTGAATTTAGAGAAAATGTAAGGGATTTCTTTCCCCAGGGACAAAGCGAAAAAAATGTAAGGGATTTCTTTCCCCAGGGAAAAAGCAAAAAAAATGTAAGGGCTTTCTTTCCCCAGGGACAAAGCAAAAAAAGTGTAAGAGCTTTCTTTCCCCAGGGACAAAGCAAAAAAAATGTAAGAGCTTTCTTTCCCCAGGGACAAAGCAAAAAAAATGTAAGGGCTTTCTTTCCCCAGGGACAAAGCAAAAAAAATGTAAGGGCTTTCTTTCCCCAGGGACAAAGCAAAAAAAGTGTAAGAGCTTTCTTTCCCCAGGGACAAAGCCAAAAAAATGTAAGAGCTTTCTTTCCCCAGGGACAAAGCAAAAAAAGTGTAAGAGCTTTCTTTCCCCAGGGACAAAGCAAAAAAAATGTAAGAGCTTTCTTTCCCCAGGGACAAAGCAAAAAAAATGTAAGGGCTTTCTTTCCCCAGGGACAAAGCAAAAAAAATGTAACAGCTTTCTTTCCCCAGGGACAAAGCAAAAAAAATGTAAGGGCTTTCTTTCCCCAGGGACAAAGCGAAAAAAATGTAAGGCCTTTCTTTCCCCAGGGACAAAGCAAAAAAAATGTAAGAGCTTTCTTTCCCCAGGGACAAAGCCAAAAAAATGTAAGGGCTTTCTTTCCCCAGGGACAAAGCAAACTGTCCGTAAAGAAGGATTTGACTGTATTAGAAAAGAATCAAAAATGCTTCGATGATTTTCTCTATAAAAGATATTTCTTGAAAGGAAATCGCCTTGTTTAAAAACGACCTAACAGCGATATATAAAAAACTTTATCACGAAGGCTGGACTGAAACTTAATATTGCGCATTCACATAAACGTACACATTTCCTTCTTATTTGAAGAGATTTTTAAGAATCTATTCAACTCTCAATCGCAGTATTGAAAGGCAAGTGTCGCCAAAGCGAGATTCTTCGGTTTGCGTTGCCTTGCAAATTCGATTGACGAACGATGTGAGGTGGATAATGGCCTTAGCTCACCACCAACTGATTTGTCGGTTTGTCTTTTCTTCCATTGTCATCCCAGAATCCCTCTATTGAATACCACAAAATTCAGTATGATCCTTGTCACATTAAGTTGGGGCACCCTGTGCTTTACCCATATTCCGACAAAAGGTTGTGCTCCTTTTCTCCCAGTGTTGATTTTTTTGCTTGACATTGCAACTCGCAAAAACCAACATTGAGGGGGCAGAAAATACCACTACTGTCCCAACTAATGTGACGAGTATTGTAGCTACTGTCTCAGAATATACCAGGCGTTACTACCTACCTTATAACTTGGTTTAAGCACAACACGTAGCTGCAGATCCAGATGTTCTCCAGCTTTCATCTTACTCTCATGCTTCATAAGAGGCTCGGTGCACGCCCTTCGAATGTTTCCTTCCAAAATATGCAGAATCTTTGTATGATCATCAAACACTTCCTTTAGAAGACTAATTTCACTTCCGTAGCCCGAGTACCGGATGTCGATGGTTGCAAGGCCTGGGTAGTAATCAGCACCAGGTTCTTTCACAGGTGTATCTGCCGAAGTTGTTGGCGCTGGATGTGAGTTGGTCAATGACCCGTCCAGTTCTGTTTCAGGCATGTCATCATAATTTATATCTTGCACCCACCGCAGTTCAAAGTGTGAAATATCAAATCGATCGCCCAGGTAGAAGTAACAGTTGGTTTTCTCTTCCAAGCTCTGGCGAAGCTTCTGTGTGTGGCCTTTAGAAAAAAAGACCAATACTCCGTCTAGCGAGAGAAAAGAAGCATAACGAGTTGAATAAATTTAGGATCCGTAGAGGAAGGCGTGTTTTCTGGTTAGAGAATAACCTGTGATCAGGCGGTCCTTCCGCAGGTTAGTTAGAGTACTAGACTTGTAACATAAGGAGTCTCAGCTCCAGTCCACTTATCTGACCAACAGTTTTCGGTGAGTAATTTGCATCTAAACATTTCATTTAGCCCAAAGCGCCATAAAAGACAGTCCCAAATCCCATGAAAAAACGACAATGCAACAGAGACAAAAGGAGAATCTTCGGTTGGTTTGAATCCGCCAACATTAAGCTACAATTTGTTCGATTTCGTAATTTATCTGCAAAGAGCGCGTGTCAGCTCAATTGTTCGCCATCTTATCGAGAGCTTGGGTTGCCTGTGGGACTATACATACTTACCATCTAAAAGTTCGCCACCAAAGCTAAGAGGTGACGAGGCATCCACCCCAAGATGAAGCATCAGAAACCCCAGACCTTGAACTGAAACAAATAAATTAAACTTAGAAGGACTTACGCATTCCTTAGTCACAACTTGTGCCTACGTAGGATGTGTTTCCTTGCATACAAAACACAAAAAAGGAGAGAAAAAAACAATTCGCCTTTACAAAAGAAAAGGAAATTGGGAGGTAAGGGTTGGCAAAGACTTCTGGGACTCTTACTCCGGCGCATGCCCAGTAACGATCCCAGAAACAAGTACCGGACGCAATTTCGGCCCCAGTTCCTTTCTCATCTCTAAAGAGGCGAATGGGGATTTCATTCAGCAGCGGAGCACCTGATTGGTGCGATGTTGTTTGTATTGATTGACTCACCAGTAATTTGTCAAATACGTTTCATTCGAGTGTGAATTGAAACAGAGCCCTTTATATTTGCAGCAGCCAAAATTTCAATCTTCATGGTTTTCAACAAAGTTTTCTGCGTCGAAATAGTAAAGGGATTCTCTTCTGCCTTCGAAAACGTAATGGCAAATGGTCGGCGCCATCTCTGTCCTTTTGAGGGTAAAGATTGGGGCGATCTTATGGAGCTAACGAACGAGCAAGAATACTGTCAACCGATGGGAAACTGGGGAAAAGATTAGAAGCTGTTTTCTCTCTCCAGTCTCCCCATGCCGCCCGTCCATCTGGGCCACTCAGCTAACTAAAAAGAGACGTTAAGTTCTCGTATCTACCTGACGCGCAGGCTGGGTTTCCAAAAGACTGTATAGATCTGCCTCCACGTTCATTACAGATAACGACCTGGCAATTATCCACATACGGTGGTATATCAGACACGAGAGGTACAGTGGCTGTCTGGTTTTCCTTCTTAATGAGACGATCCAAAAGGTTAACTACCTGCAAGGTACGACCAAGAACTGAGAACATTCTTATTTCAAGAAATATGTAAGGAAATAGAACGAAATAAAACGTTTTAAATTCTCGTTCCTCTCCAAATATGTCAAATCAGTCTCTCGTTGTCTCTGATTGACCTGTACTCTCCTCAACCATAGATAGAAATGACGTCAAACTGTTCAAAAATCAAGTGGAACCACGAGCTCACTGCAAAGTTTTGAACATTTTGACGACATTTCTATGGTCGATAAGAGTATAGACTGTGAAAAATTGTTGTCGATTTGTTTTTAACGTTTCTCGGAAAATCCAAGCGAGAGATAGGGAAAACAAATTACGCCACCATCGCGTCATTTCCATGGTTATGCAATCTTATCGATCATAGATCTTGACCAATCAGCGCGCGGGAAATCGCTCAGTTGTAATAAAAAAGGATTTTTCGACCAATCAGAAGCAACGAATCAAATACGTCCGGAACTGCTTCGATAGGACTTAGCGCTTAGGGCTCATACATTCTTTTTGTCACATCAAGCTTTGCAATGATTTTTCCCATAAATATGACGTCCCAACTCAAGTTGCCTCTGGATCTCCGAAGATGGATATGTTGCAATTAATTTTATTCTTGGTTTAAATTATGGGCCCCCTCTTCTCTGCTATTGTACTGTACGATAATGAGATTAAAACAAGAGAAAATACATAATTCAAACTACAAAAGGTATCTAAAGCAAACAATCGTGTAAAAGCAAGCTACAGCCGCATAAAAAGCAAAGCAGTTTCAAAAGAAATCCCGTTCGAGATTTTACACAGGTTACCCAACATACCGCTGTTTGGCCACTGTTTGGAATCTGTAAAACCACTTTACTATCTTCTTTGACGACACACAGACCAGGAACCATCGCTTCAGGTACACTGTTTTTCTGCAATAATTGAAATAATAGCAAAAGCAAAGTTATTGTTTCAGCTAGATCCAGAATCCAGAATATAGCTAACTGGTAAAGGCGGCCATGACCTGTGCACACGATAGCAACGTCAGTTATAGGAAAAACCCTCAAAGCTGATGAAGGGAAGTCAAATTGTTCGAAATAACAATTAGTCTTAACATCATTAGCGTTAGAAAGTCTCTTTTAAATTAAAGCAAGAGAGAACGAGCTCATTCTCCCTTAAAATGGTCACATTCGTAACGCGAAGTGCATTGCAGGTTACTAAATTTTAAACTTAAAACAGTAAACAGATCCTTACGGCAGGAAAAGTGATAGAAAAGATAAAGAAAAAGAACAAAACTAAAGTGGTAAAAAATTCAGGCTTGTACGGGATTCGAACCCTTGACCTTTTTTTTTCAGACTTTCTTTTCGCAACTGCAAAAGTTGCGTATATAACTGCGAGGATCATCCTTCATTTCATTTTTCACTCCGCAGTTCACATATATGATTTTCAAATATTCATAACTTCATCATCATCCTTTCACGGGTTTATAACGACCCAGTTCAACAACCTGCTCCCAGTTGGCTTGTTAGCTTAATCGGTAGAGCGCTGCACCGGTATCGCAGAGGTCAAGGGTTGGAATCCCGTACAAGCCTAAATTTCTTTCAGGCTTTGTTTTTGCAACTGCAAAAGTTGCGTATATAGCTGCGATGATCATCCTTCATTTCATTGAATTGTGTCAATAGACATCTAATACGTCTGTAAGCGAGGCAATAAATGTGTAGATCAAAACGTAAGAAATGTTTTCTATTGGCTAAATCGTGTCCCATCTGCTCTTTCACATAATCCTGGCGAATTATGTTCTGTGACCTAGATTCAGATTCCATCTTATCTCGCTGACAGATTATTCGAGCGCAAGAGTGGAGATATGGGAAACAACATTCTCGAGACATCCACGGCTGGGGACTGAGCCTATAAACCTTTAGGCTGAGCCTTGATTAGACTTGCTTACAAGTCGAGCTCAAATTTTTTCACGAGTGCGAAGCGCGAAGGGTAGATTTTTTATGTTTTCTTCGGCAAAAGCGGGCGAGAGAGCGCTTGGGCCAACTATCGGAACCGGAAATGAGAAGCGAAAGACTTTGAGAAAGTTTAAGCCTTGATATAACTTTCTCAAACTCATTAATAATTCATTAAGAAAATACAAAGGAAATTAATGTTTAATGAGTGTTTGGAAATCGGATGAAACACTGCTTAGTATTTGCATCCTTAATTTCTCCTTCAAAAATGATTTTCTTTGAGAAGAAATATCAAACATTCGACACAGTGTTTCATCACCAGATGAAACACCTCAAAGTTCGTCAAAAATACTCCGCTGCGCGTCGTATTTTCAACTCTCTTCTCGGTGTTTCATCTGGTGATGAAACACTGCATCTCATGTTTGATATATTACTTACATTTAAATAAATGAAAGATATAGTGGATAGAATGACCCTCTGAGTGACAAAAATGGTGCAAAAGGGGTCTAAGGCGACACTCACCTAGCCTGCGTAGCATGGCGGTTTTGGTTGGGCGCACAAAGTAATAAAGGCGGGCGAGGGCAGAGAAACCGCGAGGAGATTGGGGCGGGAGCAACAAAACTGCCATGCTACGCAGGCTAACACTCACCAAATACTTGTTCATGGCAAACACTGTATGGAAGAATCTGTCTTGATTTTCATTGCCAAGGTATATTGGCTTGCGGTCTCGACAATTCCACAAGGGGAAAGGGAAACCTGAAGGAATAAAAACAGAGTCAAATAAGAGCGAGATTAGGCGATGATGGACGAAAGTTTAAAGTAACTAAGCAGTGACGTAATATTTTCCAGTCTACTTTAACCAGCAGAATGTTTGGACGAAAAGCTTTCAGGCAAAAAACGTGGCCCAAAATGTTTCCGCCTCAGGTGAAAATTCCACTACTACTTAAATTTCGGAAGATAGAAATCGAACGCCAGGACAGTATTATGCATGTCCTAAAAATCACAGCTTAAAAAAGACAGGATAACAAAAAACGTCCGAGCGGTTTTCCGTTACAAAATCGTCTCAACATTCTTTGTCCGGATAGTTACGCAGTTAATGTGGCATTAGGGACCCATTTTTTCGTTGATAACATTCGTGACACGTTGATCTTTAAGGGGTAGCATTAGATAGTTTATTGTGCACTTTGTAACTGCTATGATCTGAATGGCAAGAAGGAAAAAAATAACCTACAAAAACTTTTAAGAAAGTGAAATATTTAACAACAAATCCTTACTCTTCATATCGTATCCCATTCGAAGTAGAAGTCTGCTGGGAGTAAACATGGCCGCCTGTAATTCAAGTCGTTTCACGAGAAGTCCATACAAGAAAGGTCCCTGGATTTGCCTCAGGCCAGGAGGTTTAGGCTGTTGTAAGGCAAACAAATAGTTTAAATGGTTCGCACTTTGGTAAACTTACCAGGGAATATGGACTACGCATGAGAGATAAATGGTCTGATATTTTATTCCCCATTCGCCGCAAGCTCATGAAGGTACCGCGTAGACAGAGAAGAGACGCAAGCCAACCGGAAGTAAAGCGTTTTCCTCTTTAAGCTATCTTGGCACTGCTAAATTCGTAGAGCTTAGTGTCTTTGCTCTTATAGAAACAACTTGCCCAGAAATTTAAGCGAAACCACTGCCGAATTTTGCAAAAAAAACCACTTCCGGTCGGTGTGCGTCGGTGACAAAGGTCTTTGCCTAAACTCCCCGTTTAATTGTGGAGAGATGACCACGCTTCCCCCATCAAGAATGCATCGAAAATGCAAAGCAACTGTACTCTGTTGTCCTTAGTTGCCATATCTTTATTTCACTTTCAATTTCTTGAACTGCGTACACTTTCAAGAGTGTCGTTTCCTGTCCTGATTACGTTTCAAAAACAGCAAGTTAAAGGCTTATCCCTTTGTGAAACAGTTTGCTCGCCTGCCGTACAGTTCTTTTCTGACTTTTGCAATTTTTAGTAATTAAAAGCCCACCTTGACTTCACTTGAAACAAAAATGAAGCCAGCATCATCTAAGCTATCAAGGAACTGATCATTGCTTGACAAGTAATTGCCATGCTGGAAACTATTGCCTGCCAAAAAACAGAAAATGAACAAATAAACAACCTTACAAGTTCCACCAACAGTAAAGATATCTAGTTTGCTGAGAAAAAAACATCATCACTTTTCCCTTACAGAAGTGATAACAAGAGTCTCTCAATGAAATATTCTTTGCGTAAGTTGCATATTGCCCTTTAGTTAAAAACGTATCCATGATTAATTCCCGCAACAATTTAGAGGAAACCATTTACTAGCGCACGCTGCGCCTGCTGCACACTGACACATCTGCAAAATCTGATTCCCCTTGTTGGGAACACTGAACGTTTTAGGGGCTTAGCAACACTGAACATCAGCGACGGCTGCGTAAAGGTCAGTTAAAAAGTAAATTCGTGGTGCTTCAAACTCGCTCATATTCCATCGTGTTTGTGTAATGTTGGTAAATTTTTCTGCAGCTGAATTCTAAAGGACTGTATTGAAGTTTGGGAAAAGAAAAACAAAGTCGTTGTCTTGGGTTCACGTCCTCCACAAAACGTGAGGCTGCGTGCAAACGGGCGCAACAACTCCCAACATTGTTGCGCCAACAATGTTTGGAGTTGTTGCGTGCGAGTTGGCAGTGGTGTGCAAACGGATGCAACAACTCCCAACAAGTAATGGACCTGCAGTGCATCGTGGGAAGAATGCAACCCATAGGTCTTTGTAATCCATGCGTAATCAGCGTGCGTGGCCCCTACTTTGTTGGAAGAACCGTGCAAACGGATCCAACATTGTTGCGCTACGCTCCGGCGATGACAGAACAAAAGAAATGTTGGGAGTTGTTGGCTGAAAAGTTTGACCGGTTTCAAACTTTGCGCAACAACATGCAACAGGGTGTGCAAACGGACGCAACATGTAACATCCAACAATGTTGGGAGTTGTTGGCCAACAATGTTGCGTCCGTTTGCACGGGGCTTGAAATTAGGCACTTTTACGTCGTAGCTGTGCAGTGACGGCAAAGAGATGAAAAAAAAAGCGTGATGAAGTTGTTGTTTTACCTATTTAAACTTACCTAATTTTGATGCCAGGTGTAAAATCCCTCTGTAAACCCTTAAAACCTCTTCAGGAAAAATCTCCTCCTTTTTTCTCACTTCCAACATGACGACTACCTCCAAATGATGAAACTTCTTCAGTCCTTCACTTTGATAACACCACACCAGAATCTCTCTATTTTTTTCCCTAACTGTGAAGAATCAACAAAACCGTTTGAAGATCAAAATTATAATACTGCGAGAAGTATCTGATACGTCCAGACGTATCTGTTTTTGTTTGAAAACGATATTTTCTCCGGTTTGGCCTATCGTCCAAACGTATCCGGTCAAAACGGGGCTTTTCTAAAACGCTCTCCAGCGTAGAGATTTTTGAAATCGCCGGCTTTTCGTTTACGAGTGGACGGACGAAAACGGAGGCTCTCGAAAACGATGACATCACGCATCATATACTTCTAGCATGACGCATGCTCGGTAAGGGATGCTATCGTATTTACATCGTTTTAGCGTTTTCGTGTGGACGGGCGAATACGATTCGAATACGCTACATATTATGATGCGTACTTTCTTTGAAAACGGAGAAAAAAATCTCCGTTTTCAAAAATATCCGGAAACGTGTGAAAGGAAGGGGCCCTATTTGCTTATTGCCACGTTCTGAGAGCAAATTCTTGAAACTCGGGATTGCTTGCCAGGAGTACCGTGAAGGATAATCTTAGCTTGCGACTCAAGTAAACTCTACAGTAGGCAGCAAGGATTTGCAAAGATGGTTAGTCTGCGGCCATCTGTGCGAGAGATCCCGCGTTCGACTGCAAGGCTGGGAAGGTTACAATCAATCAGTGCCCGTTAATAAGCCATGAGCTATGTTTAAGTTATATATGTACTGGATTGCTCTAAGTTCAGTCTTGTGATTGAATATTCCGTGTGGATTATTAACTCTACTTTCATACCTTTCATTTTTTTGACGTGAACTATGAGGTCGGCGGCAGCTTGAATTTTTACTCCATCTGGCAAATCTGTAACAGCAACAAAATCAATTTGAAACAACAATGTCCATTAAAAAAAACTATATACTTAACTTTAAACATCAGTCTGCGTGATGATGGCCAATCGTAATGTACTCTCAAAAACTACATTTAAAATAATTAAACGTAGAAGAAAAATGTAACAAGTTAAGAAACAACTGAAATACAAATACCTCAGAAATTTAACCACTGGTAACTAAGTAACCTGGTATAGCACAGCGATCTATTCTGTTAGAGCAAACTCTCCGGCCCATATCCAATATTTCTTATTGATAGCTTAAGTGAACACAGTAAACTGACTGTAAACTGCTTTCTTGACTCCTTAATCAAAAAATATACAAAAAGCAATCGAACTATCCTGCGAGTAAACTGTCGGGGAGAGGGGGTGGTGAGAAGCTCTTTTAATTATTCCCCCCCCCCCCCCCCCCTCCGCCCGGCCACTTTCAGCTTGGTCGCATAAGACAAATGAACTGACCTCTCAAATCCTTTGCCAAGGACTTCTTGTGCATTTGCAATTTACTTTTTCCTTGAGTCCTGTAACGCCAAGTGATAGTTCTCCCTGCTCTTCGTAGTGGAGGTTTGAAATCCTTTGACTCTGCACCAGTCTCATCACTAAAAAGGGAGCTGCCATCGTCAGGCCTTGGCCGCTGGCTCTCTTGGTTTTCACTGCCTTCTCTTGAGCTGTTTGCTGCAGCATGCGGAGGCGACCTTCGGGTGGGTGATGCAGCAGTTGTGGAAGGTGAGGAAACAGATGTGACGCTTGCTGCGGATTTTGTTTGGTGTGGTGATGGACTGACAGTTTGGGAGGACGAAAGGGGAAGGGAAGTCGGAGGTGGATCGCCCGTTGGATGTGGTCGAAATTGGCCTGCTTGGATTACAGTGCTCTCTCTGGGGCTGTTTGCTGCAGCAGGCGGCGGTCTTTGGGTGGGTGATGCAGCAGTTGTGGAAGGTGAGGATCGCTGAGGAGAGGACACAAATATGGCGCTTGGAGGTTTTGTTTGGTGTGGTGTTGGGCTGACAGTTTCGGGTGTGGAATGTGGAAGGAAGGTCGAAGGTGGAAGACCCGATTGTTGCTGTGGAGATTGGCCCGCTTGGTTTACAGGTGGAGTGGAAAATTGTTGCTGGAGGGTGACAGAGGGATGGCCGGCTATTATGGGTGAGGAACTGGCAGTTGAAGGGAGTTTACCAGGCACTGAGGTAGCCTGAACGCGTGACTGGGATAACGAAGGTGTTTCCGGCAGAACACCTCTTGATGATTCACTGCCTACAGTGCTAGAAGCTTGTCTGGAGGTCAAAACTGGTTGCTCCACACTTCCAGCATAGGAACTCTGCGCCGACTGAGTAGCAGTTTGCCCAACGTGTTGAGGCAATACACTAAAGGTTGATACTGTCTCAGAAGACGTTTTGTTGGCAACTGTGGTTTCTCCCCTTGGGTCTCCTAAAGCCATAGTATTCAAAGGCTTTGTTGCTGCCTGGGACAAGTGCAGAGAAGACGGCGGTTGACTTGGCATTAGAACAACCGGAGCCTGCTGTGGAGTAAACGGAGGTGCTGGTACTAATACTGGTCCTCCTTGTAAGGTTGGTGCGACAGGGTTTACAAAGAGAGAAGATGCCGGTACCCACATGTACTGGTTTGCTGGTTGTGCAGGCCGCATCACACTTTGGGGTCCCTGTGGCTGCTGGGGACCCTGTGGTTGTCCAGTGGACTGCAGTGCTGGGTTTTGAGCTCTTACTGATGGAATAGCTAATGGCCGATAGGGAATGGCACGCTTGGGCAAGCTTCTTTGTGTCTCTTGACTCAATGACACCATTCCTGAGCTGGATGCGATTGGTATTTGCTGGGACGTGCCAGGCATGTTAGATTGGTTTCTCGGCAGTCCCGGATTCAATGGCACTGCGGTAGATGATGTAGCTCTTGATTGTTGTTGTTGTGAGTTCCTTTGTGCTGGAGTACCAGATATCACAAGCCCTTGGGGAGCATTCACTGTTTGAGACATGTTCTGGCGGTCTGCTGTCTTTTCGTTTCTTTTTGAACGATGAACTAAAAGAAGAGAAAAATATCTTTAAGCTTTGCTGTCTATAACGAGGACATGTTTTTATAAAAGGCTCATCAGTGACTTGATAAGCCTGCTCCAATCGTTTAGATGATAGGAGACAGCTAAAACTCTTTCGGGCTTTTTTTCCTTTAAGCCCTGGGTACGAGGCTGCATGGGAACACTCCTCTTTCTCTCTCTGTTATTGTAGATATTATTCTTGTAGATTGTGTATGATATTAAGCACGTTTATCGTTTTTCTAAAATGGTGCTGATATATTGAGTGTGACACTATAAATACCTGCACACTTGAGACAGTACCAGGGTATGCCATAAGAAAAATGCACATGCAGGATCTAAGCAAACATTGGATCAAATTAAGTTTCTGGGGAAACTGTCCACCCACCCCTCCCCTGAGTCAACATTAACACTTACTTCTCACTTAGGGCAAAATGTTGGTTTAGGGGAGGGGTAGGTGGGCACTTTCCCGGAAACCTAAATTGATCCCAAATATTTTGGTGTTACCTTCTCTAATAGCCTCTGTACATGAGGGACACACTCGACCAATCTTGTGATCCATGTAAGGAAAACTGGCCAGTTGTGAACAACAATTTTTGCAGAATATCTGAAAAATCATTTTATCTCATGAATTTTAAATGAACTTGAACTAGAACTTGACCAGGAGGCAGCGTAGCCCGGGGGCCAGTGCAGCAGACTCGCTTTCCGGCGGTCTCAGTATCGAGTCTCACTCTGGCCACTTCCTGAATTTGTACTCAGTTGATCCAAGTTCAAATCCTAGGCCACCCTTGTAAAGACTGCCCCCTGCCAGTTAGGGTTTTTAAACCTGTTATGTTATATACTACTTATTTCCAATTACAGAGAAATCTCAGATCTTGGCCTTAAAGTATCGACCTCGCGAACAGACTTGCAAGGTTAATAAGTTATTTAATATATGGCCTTTTCATTATAGACCTGAGCCTGCGATCAATCAAAACCAATAACTGGTCAGTGGATAACTTCAAAACAACACATCAACTCAATGAGTTGTACACTTGAGCTGCAAATACCCTTTTTCACAGAAGTCAATTGAACATAACATGGGTTTCCATAAGGATGTCCATTATCAAGTTAAAAACACAATGATTGTATATGCCTTGGACACCTAGCCAGTAATGCTCAGTCATTACAAGAAAACAGCCAATCAGAGTGTGCGTACTATTGTAGCCATATAATAAATTGAAATTATTTTTTTTCTAATTATGTGAGTGTAGTGCTTGTAAACTCGTAAAAAAACACAAGTCCTCTCAAATAGTACATCTGCTGGTGGTCTGGCCATGCCAGGCTTACCGCTCATCCCAAGGAGAAACAGATGTAACATTTGAGTGAAACAAAGTCATTGTGTAACAGCACCATCTACTATATTTTACTCTTCAACACTTTTGTTTCACATACTATGTTTTAATACATCAAGTACCATGGCTGTAGGAATCTAACAAATGTATTCTGGGGGGCCCGGGGTACTCCCATATACAGTGTATGGGCTAGATAGGTACTAGTGCCGCCCGATAGGGTTAGTGTATTGTTTTGGGTATCATTTTTGCCCATTTTGGCATTTGTGTTCTGGGTGTTTTCCTCAAATAGGGCACCTAAATTCAGGGCTTCTGATATTTCACGTGGACACCGAGCCACGAAATTCAGGTAAATCTGCGAAATCCCGCGAAATTCACAAAATCACGCAAAATACCGCGAAATTCGGTCCAAATCTTATCAAATACATGTCTGTACAGCAATTTTGAAACTTGTCTCAGCTACTGGGGGTATTTACTTGCCGTAAACTCCCAAATTTATGTCAAAACTTCGTCACTGAAATGTGCAAACAACGTCCCGAAACTAACAGGCGTAGATTATGTTGCGAATTACTGGGCACTAGCCATGAAGTTAAAGGCTTTGCCATTGGTTCATTTCTGGAATGTATTGTTGTTGAAAGAGCAAATGATGACCTCTGTTAGAAAAGCATTAATGGTCTGATCAGCGCAAAACCTATCGATTTCTAGCAAAACTTGCCCTGAAAATAACCACAAAATCTGCAGTTTTTTTATCGATTGCCTTCCGGCCAAGTTTGCCCCAAAAATTCCCTTGAAATTTGACTTTGTTTTCCGCAATCTATCAGAAGCCCTGTAAATTGTATCAGCTAAAATTTAAGTGCTTAAATGCCCAGCTACACAAAATAACAAACTCCTCTTAAAGCTGAGTTTTATCCCCTAGTCAGAGTATTAGGAAAGCAATTTAATTTATTTTTGAATGAAAGTGCTGCTATTAAATAGGGCATCAAGTTTCATTTGTCTCATCCTTAAATAGAGTAAGAGTTTTTAAAGACCATGGGTGGTGCACACCCATCTAAAATTTATAGGATTACCCCCTCCCCCCTCCCCAGGGGCAACAACTTCATATATTTGTAGCAAAAGTTTAAAACAACAGCTAGCAGCTAACCTCTCCACAGGCTCTACAATGATGCTTCCTCAGAAACACAGTAAACCTGGCTTTGCAGTGAGTACAGTTGGAGCAGGCAAAATCAGGTACCCAAAAAGGTGCAACTTTTCCTGGCTGAAATAAAAAAAGGAAGTAGAATAATTATGTAATAATAATTTTAACAAAATTTACAGTATCATAGAACCCCTATATAAAATGAAGGGCCAAGGGACTAGCAAAAAATGTTGGCTATAATGAGGCTCTTTTCCATCTAACACTACTAGGGTGAATTTGTATGGGTAACAGCATGATTTGTAGTGATATTTGGCATTTATAAATACCATGAGTGATATTTCAAAATTGTTATACTTAATTTCATGACCCGCTAGGCGAGTGAAATTTGAGACAATTTTGAAATATCACTTGTGGTCTTTATGCCAAATATCATGTACAAATCATGCTATTATTTGTTTATACTACTACCCCGCAAAGGCTTTGTAATTTTCACATGTAGGAAATTCAAATTAAACTGAAATACCACTGCTCTTAGACAATCAAATTGCAGAAATTTCTCATGTAGTAGTATAAATTTAGTTATCTTATGTAGTAAGCACTTCAATTACATTTTGTTCAACCAGATAAAACCCACACTTTTTCCATGCAGGGTCTATTGAATTGAAGCACACTACCCACTCCTGGTAATTGAAGTCTAAGAACCTGGCCCACACAATTTTCAGTGATCCCCATTGCCTGAGATGGGTATGGATATTTTCTGGATATATATACAGAATTGTAGCAGAAAACTTACCACTCTTAGTTTTGGTTTTGTAGTTTCCGGCAGTGTTTCCTTGCTTTCCAACTGTGTGTTATGATCGACCGGAACTACTTCTATTTTGTTTGGCTCATCATTAGGTAGCGAAAGCATTTCGGCAGAGCTAGCAGGGGTATCAGCATATGTGGTCTCAATAACAGTAACCATGGATTCACTAGAAAGCCGAGGCCTAGGTGACCTTGGGAGTGGTCTGTTCAATTCAACACCTGATTGGCTTACTGATGGGTGAACCTCTGCCGAGACGACTACTGCCGTGGAATGATCTGTGACACCTTGTTGCTGTCTTTTTCCACGTTTCTTTGGTGTTAAATCAGGAGTGAACGGATTTGTGGCTGTGCCAACATACCCAGCTTCTGGCAAGGCTTTCATCTGCTTAGGTCTTGCTCCTGATGCTACACTTGATGGAGTGGGAGGTCCAAATAAAGACTGCTGTAGTGATTTATCCAAACCCAGGTTGGATAAATCTTCAACTTTGCCATCACCGTGCCCAGTGTGCAGTGCTGCCAAGTCTTTTGCAAAAGGATTTGTACTTGGAAGGCTAACTGTTGGAAAAGTCAATGGGGCAGATGTTTCCACTGTAGTTGATGATGTGTCTTGTTCTGTGACAGCAGACAAAGCCCTGTCAAGTTCACATGATGGTACCCACTCAGGTAAGCCCTCAATGCTTACCTTAGAGCTTTTATCTGCTACTGGTTTGCCATTGACTTTTGTAATGTCCTGCCTCACAGAACTTGAACTTGCTGCCTCTGAATTATTGCCACATGTTGACATTGTGCTCAGTGAAGAGACTTCACCAGTGTAACCCTGCATCAATGAATCATCAATCCTACTTTTCTCACTTTCTTCATTAATCTGCTTCAAAATAGCATCCCTTGTTGCTTCATCAAAATCTGGAGATGTCAGTGGTAGAATAATTGGAACTCTTGCCTTAATGTCATCATTTTCTACACCAGACACATCCACATTATCCTCACTGGGCAAGAGAGATGTCAAAGAGACAGGTTGTAGGACTAAGACAGGCTTCTGCTCATGCATGACAATCTGTGGCTGATAGTAGAAAGGAAGCTTGGATAATCCTTTGTCTTTAAAACCCAAGATACTATCCAATCCTTCACGATCAAATCGTCCCCCAGATGTATCACAGATCGGTTCGTTAGCAAGGTGTTTCTTGTGTAAGTGTTTCTTAGGTTCAGTTGAGGTTTGAGTCCCTGTTGACTGTATGGGTGACAGCCTTTCTATGACATGAACACCTTCAGCAGCTGGTTCGTTTCTGCCTTCCTTCTGCGCTGGGTCATCACCATTAACAGTGTTAACATCCCTGATTTCAGTCACTGAAGAGGAAGTTACATTGTCATCAGGATTTTTACCATCAATGTCAAGCCTTCTTGAATGGATAGTGTTGCTTGGTGCAACTTCATCTGACAACTCACTTCCTGTTGATGTTAACTCCAAGTTTGAAGAAGATGATGTGACATGATCATCGTCTGATGATAATTCATAACTGGACCTTTTGGAATAATCCTTCTCTGTTTCAGTTGTTCCTGACAAGAGATTTGTACGAGAGTTGGCCTGCATAGAAGGCGTTAAATCTTCAATAGGTCTGTTCTGGCGGCTAGCATCAATCTGAGCAATGGAAGTTCCTGAAAGCTCATTGTTCTCTCCATCCTCAATCTCAGAGCAAGTGTCCTCAGCTTTGTTTGACAAAAGTTCTGGCAGTTCCTCGCTGTCACTTGAGCTAGCATCACCATGCACATCGCCATAAGAATTTTTACCCACAGTATCGAGCTGCTCAGCTAATCTACCATGTTCAAGAGACAGTTCAGGCAACTTAAAACCCTCAGTGTCACAAAAAGAGTTACTTTCTGCAGCTTCAAACTGACTATCTGGAAAACATTTATCCATGGTTGACTCCAGCTTAGGTAAATTTTCAGCTTCTAATGATAGTTTAAGCAAGTTAGACACACTATCAGAGTTATCATTTGTACCCTCAAACTGAGCGTCTGCAGACTTCTCCCCCATGGAAGGGAATTTATCAGCTTGTTTCTTAGCCTCATCTGACAATTCAGGTAGCCTAGCCTCATTGTTCAAGTATTCATCATTTGTAACTTCCAACTGATCAACTCCAGAATTCTCACCCATGGAAAGCAGCTCATCATCTGGCTTGTCACATTTAGAGGACACTTCAGGTGCCTTGCTTGTAAAGCCATTGCTGGTACTTGAAATATTATCTGGAAGTTTTTCACTGTCAGAGTTGTAGCCATTTTCACCATTTTCCAGTTCATTTAAATCATTTTCAAGATTCTCTGATGTGCTTTCCTCATGATCTTCTCGTTTAACCTCATTCTTGACAAAAACCTCAGGTTGTTTATCATCAAGTTGTGCATCTCCAGGCAAGACTACATTACCTTCATCTTTGACCGCTGGTTTTTCATCAGCATCTGGAGTATTTGAATTGGATAACATCTTCAAAAGAGCATTATATTCTTCTTCAGAGGCATTCTTCATCGCAATTACCAACTTTTTGGCACTTTCAGCCATTTCAGGGTTAACACCTTGTGTCAAACTCTTAAGTATATCACTGGCATTAGAGCTTTCAGCTTTTTTGTTTGATTCATCTGCCATGACTCATTATTTGTACTTCTGGAGCAAATTTTGTGTAAGTTACATGCAAAAATTCACCAATCTCTTCTTAAACTCATCTGCAAGTGGAACAAATAATATAACAGTAAGATATGAAAATACTTAATATATGCTAACATTATATTTACGAAATGATGATTCACATCTTATTGATTATCTGTGCAAGATGAATGCATTGCATTGAATTTTCTGTCAGGTTTTCACAATGGTTTATAAGTGCAGGCTTTAGAGCATCAAATGGCAAGCCGGAAGTAAACGAAACTTGCATAATATTTCTTATTCGAAACTATTATTTTTTTAAGTTGTACAGTTTCTCTTTTTTGACAATAGAATACTTACGAAATCCAAAATTCATCTTAATTAAACACCACTTCCGACAAATCAAAAGCAAAAGTGCACAAAATTAGAGGTGGACTTAAAAACAACAGTTCACATCCGTGCGTGCAGCAGATGTAATTCGTTTGACCGACGAACAACATTGTAAACTAAACTAAAAAATCTGCACAGTCGATCTTAATGTACGCTAACTTTTTTCCACTATCCATACAGCTGAAAATTGTAAAGGAACAAACAGTTCGTAAGCAAGCATGAAGGCATGCAAGAACGCTGGTCAAAACTTGTCCGAAATGAACCGAGCACATATGGTATATAGCTTACGCATGCCAATAACGGACAAGATCTTGCTAACAAAATTTTTATTAAATACTTAATCAAAAGCGCGGAGCTTCAAAACAAACTAAAATTGAAAATTCGGAAAGAGCGAGTTCCTGTTGTATTTTGCTTACAATGTCAATTTGTTCACACATCGACAGTAGAAGAGCTACCGCGAGCTATATCTTGGTTATTGGTATTCACATCATATGAGGGTCCGAAGATCGATTGTTAAAAATAAGCCAAGAATTTGTTTAAAAACAAAACCATGACTTACCTGTACATCTCCTACGTCCTCTGAAAATTGGCGTGAAAAGTGAAATCAGTTAGTTAATGCTGCAGTTAGTATAAGATACAAATTACTTGTCGAATTAAAATCACTCAGCCGCCATGTTTGATATTTGTGGCAACAATGTTGACTTTACGGATAGTGGGGAGTGGGGCAGTGGGGTAGCTTTTGCGGTTGATGTGATCCGATCTGGGGGTAGGGTGAGGTAGTGAGTTGCTTGCCACGGGGAGGACAAAGTGCCAAATGTTTGTGTACTACAAGTCCAAATACGGTGGCCCCTAAGAGACATTATAATATTATTTTTTGCTCAAGTTATCGCGCGACAACTTTGAATTATCACGCGATAATTAGTCAGTTCATCGCGCGATAAATTTGAATTATTGCGCGATAAATTGCAACATATCACATGAAAAAGAGAAGCTGGAACGTTGCATGCATGTATGCATGCATTAACTTGATGTTGACCCCCTATCTTGAAAGGGTTGACCCTTTCTTTATCATACTAAGAAGGAGTAGTAGTCTAACTTTTAAGTCAGCTTATAAGGGTTCATTTGAGTTGCCAAGCTAGATTTCCAAGCAATTTGAAGGAAAAGGGGAGTAATTAAGATTTACAATTGCTATGTATATGTAATCAAGTATCTCTCGTTTCAAAACTATACAGTGAGAATCAAGCCAGGTTACTTCTTAGCTTCAAGTTCAAAGTACTTCATTGTCCAGCAGTGGTCCCTTTTGTTAAGTGAAGTGAATAAAGGTTATGTTCTTGTTATGTGTTTACAGAAAAGGACTGAGTTCTCCGGCGGATTAGCATGCGCAATAATTAAAGGTTAACATTCGAAAATGCAAGCGGTGACAGGCCGCACATCCATACCGGCGTGAAACCTGGTGTTGACCTTTTATATTTTAGCTCTAACGAGCATGTACTTCAGGGGTTTTCCTTTCTTGTTGGAAATGATAGGTGGTTCTTTAAAAATTTGGCGAAGTAACGGTTGGTTTTGTATAAGATTCCATTTTTCATTAAAACTTCTTTTAAAGTAGACACTGAGGGCTGATACTGTGTCACGAAAGGCAATATTTCTTTTTCCTCTTTGTTGTTGTGTTTCAGGAGTGCAGACTCCCTCTCTATGAACTTTATATCTGATAGAAGGTTTTCTATAATAGTTTGTGGGCAGCCTTTGTCAATCAAGCGTTCTTTGAAATTTGAGTTGCTAGCCTTAAAAACATTGTTATGAAACACTGGCAAGTGATAGAGAACCAACCTCTTCTTAGACAATTATAACGAGGAAGGTCTCTCAAAGATATACTAGTAAAAGCTAAACTCTGAGAATTAAAGGCTATAAACACATGGGTGGAAAGCGTGAGTTAGGCTTCTCTTTATCATGTGATATATTAATTGCAATTTATCGGGCGATAAACTGACTAATTATCGCGCGATAATTTTCTTATTTGTCGCGCGATAACTGTTTATTTTATCGCGCGACAATTTTAACTTATCGCGCGATATGTTTGGATTATCGCGCGATAACTTAAGCAAAAAAAGAAAATTGTAATGTCCCTTACGGGCCACCATACAAAAATCAAACCACAGCCGAAAAAAAAAGGAAAAATAGAGAGAAGAGCGTAGCCTGAGAAAAATTCTGACATTTTGCGACGCAACCATTGGTTTCCGCGCAACAAATGCACTTACACTTACTTAATTTGATTTTCTTTACTGAAATTACTTTTCTCTTAGTCTTTTTGCAGTGGGGATCAGTTAACGTTTTTTTTCCTTTTCCCCTTGACATCCGTGCGCATTGGATCATATATTTAAATTCTATTTTTCGCCTTATAAATGATATATTATTAGTAGTATTATAATTATGATTATTACTAGTTTGTTGCTGTGGTTTTTTCTTTATTAGTGTTTCTGCACTCTAACCCACATCCACAGACACACCCTCCAATGACCCCCTTCTCTGCTTAACTTTGAAAAACATCTAAAACTTCCAGCTATCCACCCGTCCCACTTTTCTTCCAAGTAGCTTGAGTACGCAGGAAAAAAGGGAACTACAATAAGAAAAATTCATCAAATCACAATTGTCTCTAACACTCTTTACCATGTTCACTAAATATTAATTTCTTTCGAAACATTTCAAAATAATTTGTGTAACTGGATCAGTTCTTTTCACGGAGATACAGAGAAGTGGATACTGAGAAAGTGAGCTTGTGAAGCTTGTCTTTGGCCTCGTAGTTAGTTGCGCCCTTGTCATTTTTGCACTATGAGAGATCGTATCACCGTGTACATTCTCTACTGTTAAACTTCGATCTTTTAAGTCAAGCAAAGTACCAAGCTTGAGAAAAATCCACTTCTCAGATTAAAAAACCTAGCCAGTTAATGTGAAATCAGGTAAAAAAAATCGGCAAAAGGCGATTTTTGGGTTTTTTGATTAATAACCAACTTTTAATTGTTAGAAGTTTTAAGGCAACACCGTACGATTGCAAGATTTGTTTTTGCCCTAAATTTAGAACCGTACGGTACCTCGTTAGGGTTATCGGTTACCTCAGTTAGGGCCAGAAGTCAACTTTTTCATGGCTGATATTGATATTGGCCAAGGAGTCAAGGCCCGCCCAGCAGTTTTTCAAGTGAGGGGACCGCTAAATTCAAGTGCGGTAGGAAAGCGGCCGTAGGAAAGCGGGGTAGGTGCTGGCGTCCTGAGGCGTCTCTGTGCCTGTTTAAATTTGCGTTTTCCACTTTTCAAGAAACGGTTTAAAATTCCTGTCGCTCCTTTACAGCTTTCCAATCCCAGCTTGCCAAATCGCGTGTTTATTAGCCTGCGTAGCAAGCGTTTCCGTGCGGTTTCGGAGCAAAGAACCATGAGCGAGAGTCAAAGACTGAAAAAAACCGAAAATCCCGTTCCTCGTCGTTCCTCGGTCTTCCTTTGCGCCGAAACCGCACGGAAACGCTTGTTACACAGGCTATGTGTTTATCAGTTTAGATCAATTCGAGTACCTCTAGGTGGTTACTGGATTGCAGGCGGGATTGTGTAGGATTGTTAGGATATGCAATGCCAAACCTTATATTCCTTTCAGAATATCTAACTCATCATGAACATCATGGAAACCTATCGAATTTACAAAACCCGCGAGGCAATGGTTGCATAGAACAGCAGAGGCTACTTATATTTCGTGCACCACAGGCTAGTTCATGTCGAGAAAAAAAAAACTGATTTAGCGCGCAGGCCAAAGGAAAATATCTTCGTTAACACCCGGTTTCCGCTTTGCTGGAATCATGCGACGATTAAAGCCGCAATTTTATGGCATTTTCCAATCTGATAAAGCGGTTCCGTAGCCTAGGGTGTATATAAAAAAAGCTTTAGGCGCCTCTGCCCTATGTTTTTGGTAATTCAGTCTGACGCAAAATAGCCATCAAATTGCCGGTAGTTTACAGGCGCAAAACTGCAGTGAAACAGCGAACAAGTATTGGAAATGGAAGCACATTACTGTCGTCTCATATACAAAAATCCGACATCAGTCCTCATCTACACTCATTACCCTACCCTATTATTCCCTAATGTGGACGGTTGTGAACGCCAGATCCTTAGACCAGTATCAAAAAACCTTATTTAGTGAGGAACCATTGGATGTATATTTTTATTTCACACAAAAACCGCGTGTGGGGTCCCAGTCCCCTTGGGACCCTCCCCTTGCGCGTGCCTCGCTATTGGAAGGTCTGAAATGATGAGCAGAGAGGGCTAAAACATTTCTTTGACAGGGTTATTTACATCATTCCCTTTGTGCTCCACAAAAGGAAAAAGCGGACCCTGGTTGAGCAGGGCTAAATAAGCACTTTAGGGAACACGCTAGAACAGTGAGCGAATGGTGGAAAAACAATTCCTCATACTGCAAATCCAATCAAAATGGGAAAAAGTAAACCTTGTAATATTCCAATCCCTATACCTGTTTACACACATCCAGAAGACTATCTTCAACGCAATCAGGAAACCACTCCCAAAATAAGACAAACATACGAAATATTTTTCAACACTTTTTTATTGCTACAGATTGTTACGAAACAGTTTATCTTCTAAGGTACTCTGTCCTCAGTTTTATGCTAGCTAGACGATGGAGAAGAGCGGTAGATAAATTTTTGTATAAATGCTGTGATAGTAGCGCAGGAAAAAGACGACGACGCGCGGGAAACACTACGTCACTTTCAGTTGTTGACAAACCACTTCTGGCCAACTCTGTCAGAGGTGTGCCCACGATCTACATGCTCACCCACGGTCCATCGAGACATCTCTCTCAGGCCAGTTGTAGACACGATAGTGAACCACCAGTAGGCATTGGACTGAATCTTCACCTCCTCTGGGTTGGGGGCGGACATCATGCTGATGTGGCTGATTGCTTGTGCAGCGACGTTATTTCCATCTGGAGAAATAGCAAGATTTTGAGCTTTGTATGCATAGCCTTGCTTTTCATTTCCTTGGACACAGCGTATGTCTGCTCCATTTCTTACAGCATCCACCAGAGTTTTCCTGTCCCCGCTTAAAATCTTTCCGGAGGGATCATTGGTCAGGACATGGGTCCAGCTTCGGGTATCAATGAACCACTTTACTGTCAGCCTATATGTAGAATCACCACGGTGCCTGTGTTCTCCGACATTGTACCTTGTGGCGCGAACGGTACCTGTGGTGGAAACCATCAACCAAAACCAGTAGGCGTCGTTTTGGAATCCAGTTAATCCTTTCTTGCTGACATGTTTGATCGCCTGAGCTGTAACATGACCTCTGCGCACAGAGAGATTGTCAGCCTCGGCAGTGTAGTAATTCCAGGCAGGGATCTGGAAACGTACACGGTGTCCTGACAATAAGGCTGACGTAAGTGCCTGGCGGCTTCCAGAAAGGTAATTTCCACTGTCATCATTGGAGAAAACTTCCCTCCAGCAGCCATCTGAAAACCATTCGATGGCCACAGTATCTTGGGTGTGACCTCGTGACGTGTGGGCCCCAACATTCCAGCGTGACATGTCACGTAGGCCACGAGTAGTCACCACGGTGAACCACCAATAGGCATTGCTCTGAAACTGGATCAGGTTGCCGCTAGTGCGAGTACTTATGTGGTCTAAGCTTTGCCCTGAAACGTACTTGGCACCATTAGTGTTAACTGCCACGTTCTGGAGGGGAAAAGAGTAACCCTTAGTGCTAACACATCGGATTTCTTGGCCATTCTGAACGCTAGTCACCAGGTCATCCAAGTCACCCTGCTCTTCGTTTCCATTTGCCCGGTTTGAATATAATGGCGTTGAGAAGACTGCTAACATCTGCACGTACCATTTAATGCTTGTCCTTAAACCATTGGTTCCACGATGTGTATTGGAACCAACGCTGTACCTGGTCATCTGCATCTGTCCGTTGGTTGACACGTACACCCACCACCAGTAAGCGTTATCTTGAAACCTGTCCCATGATGCTTTACTGACATGCTGCAGAAGTTGAGCGAAAACATGACCAGCGTGTACATGTATATTATCCGTCTCTGTGCTGTACGAATTTCCCAAGATGACCACGCGAACGCGTGCACCTGATAACACGGCAGATATCAAGCCATACCTCCACCCGGCAATCGTGTTGCCATTCCCATCGTGGTGATACGCCAGGTGCCATGGAAGCGAGCATGACCTGCATGAAGTTTCAGCTGAAAGAGAGAAAATAAGCATGACTTATGGATAAAAAACTTTGATGACCTCTTCTGGCTATCCACAGCTGAGTTTTCTTCGCCACACTAGTATGGGACTCACATGGAGCACCCAGCCTTGCAGGCTGCCAGGGCCTTTTGGCAAGAGGACGGATAGACAAAACTATAGAATGATACTTCACGATAAGTCGTCAAAATTCTCGCTGGAGCCCTTCCTCCCTATAGTGGGGAGGCATTGAAAAGTGTGTATGTCAAGAGATTTGACTCTCCTAACTAGTTAAGAAACTTCACGCTAAAGTCTGAGAAATTTCTAATAATAAATGAGGATCTGATTCCTAAATTTACTCAGGGGATACAATCAATTATCTCGTCAGTTTTCTCCTCATGAATCATTAATTATTTGAAGATTTTCTATGTAAATACCACATAGTGAAATTTATATTTACTAAGAACCGGAGAATGAACAGGTGGAAAAGAAGACAAAAATTCACAGAGAGGGTACCACATTTTCCAACTGAACTCAACTGGGACAATTAAAAACGCAGTTCAGGGGGTCACATTTCCTAGTTAGCCTCTCTTTTTACTATGGAGTGAATAGTTTCCTCAGTCAGGGTCACCCATCGAGAATATAGTTCAAAACGGCACTCAAACATAGCATTGTTGAACATATTTTAGTATTTAAACGGTAGATATAGGCATATTTTTATCCCCTAAAAATTTTTCATCTGTTCGGATTTCCTAGCTGAAAGGCTAGTGATCCGAAAATTATAGGGATAAAAACTTACATTTTCGAAAATTTCAGCCAGAGAAAAAAGGCTCCCGAAAATTCTAGGTGACCTTTTTAGGGTAAAAATCCGTTAAAAATGGGCAATTATACCATTTTTTAGATGTTCGAAAATCCTAGGAGAGGCAGGCAAGCAAGAAATTTTACAACAAATGTTCCGAAAATTCTAGATATCAAACCGTGAGGTGAAATTGCATGTCAAAAGCGCTCCGTTTTCTTCAGATTACGACTAAACATCAAGATTTTCCTTTTCCTAGATCTCAAATCGTCTTTCGAACAGATATTTTCCCAAAATTGACGTTTGATGCCCCTGCTCAGTCGAAGAAGAAACTTTTGTGACGCCAGTGTGTTGACTTATTCCGTGAAAGAGTAACTTTTTTTAGTTTTGGTAAGCTGGCTATCGATTTCTTTTACTGCGTTTTTTATCAGGTCGACTCATCCGACTTATAGAATAGAATGGAACATAATGCAATACTTGCGACATGATCGGACATGATAAGGTCGTTCAGTCTGTTGTTTTCTTTTTATATATATATATATATTTACGTCGTTACGGTTATTATGGTGCGGATAAGAGTGACCTACCCTGAGAAGTTTGGCATGATGCTGCTTCCAAAAGGATGACTCCCACGAAAAGCAACAAGCAAATCCCATTCATACTTGATGCGGTGGCCTGGCAATGTATGTCCTCGTCAAATGCAATACTGAAGGTAACTGGTTGATCTAGCGTGAAGCAGCTGATTTATCGTAGCTGACGCGTTGACGTCAACCATGACAAAATTCATGATGAAAAGCGCTTAAACAGGATCCGATTTATAATAATACGTGACTTTTTTTCCCAGAGGGGGGTAGGGAAAAATGTATGGTAAATGCTTTTTGCTTTTAGTTGAAATAGTTATAAACAAATAATCAGTTTTAACACAACATGCTTAAAAGACCCAACTCGCTGGCTAGTTATTTGAGTGTCAAGGCCAAAAAGGTAAATTAGGCACCGTGACTATAGACTACGAGTAGTCCCCCATTTTTCCTCAAGGATCTAGAGCGAGCGAAACGCGAAACGCGCGTGAAAATCACCCCACGTGAGAAAATGGGGGACTACTGGTATAGTCTACCGTGACTACCTAAGAAACAATTCCATCCAGTGCTCGGAGCGGGACCTGACCTCGGGATCTCCGGGCAGTTTGTCCGGGTTGCGAGTACAACGAGCACGCTGACCACTCGGCCACATGCACAGCTCACTGGTTTTAGCCGTTTGGCCTGGTACCTCTGTTGCCGGACACCTACGGGGCTGCCTACAGGGGGATCTCGTAAAAATAGCCTGCATGACAGGCGTAATTTTTTCGCGTTTTTTAGGCGAGTAAAGGCAAGCGGGAAGCGAGCGAGGAGCGCCAGGCGTTATTTTTTCCGCGTCTTTCTACTTTGCTCCTATTAAGACAAAACCTTGAGACTAACATTTTCTACCTGGATATCAATTTACTTCCGTGATGTACAACATTAAAATTCAAAGCAAGTTTTTTTAATTCGCCAACTCGATTAGTTCTTGTGTTTCCGGATTCAAAGCCCTAAAAAAATCTCCAAGAAGACGCGGTCCGAAATTTCAAGGGAACCTTGCTTCCAAACAGATATTTACCGAAACTAATCATTGGGTGCCCCTAAAAAAGGTCAGAAAAAAACATGACAAGGTTTTGGTATGAAACACTTCATAACATCTTGGCTTGGTAACATGACCTCTTTATCGTCGTCAGTTATTTCTAATACAACCGTGAAACAGTAATAGCTTTTTTTTTTTAATTTAAACATATTTTAAATAATTACATTTACAATACTACAAAAAAACACCTTAACAATAGACATCAACAGAGTAAAGCAAAATTAATTGTTAAATTATTACAGGGCTAAAGGAAAAAAGTAGAACAGGGCAATGAAATAATACGGGAGTTAAGATAAATAAATAAGGCGTCAGTATCCACTTTCTTTTAAAGAATTCTTTGTTGCTGATTTTTTCTTCTGTTTCATATTTAGCGATGATCTTCGCCCTAAATCCGTAAATGTTTGGATGGATTTGTTTGCTCCTACAGTCCCACAAATAGAGTGGTTTTCCAATAATTATAAAATAGTTTAGCAATTGAAGTAAAGGGCAAGCATTTTCCGTCAAAATTCCAAAGAGCACATTTTCCAAGCAGAGACGAATTAAGGCACCAAAACTGAATTCAAATTCAATCCAAAACTGTTTAGAACGTGAGCAGTGATAGACCAAATGGGTTAATAATGATTCAGGTTGATTGTTACAGAAAGTACATAAATCATTTGTTTTAAAACCTCGAATACATTAGCTCTACAGCTACTCTGTAAATTTCGAGCATAAATTAAGTATATGTATGTATGTATGTATGTATGTAAACCTAGCTATTTTATACAACTTTGTATTTGTGTAAAGAATTGAGTTAATTACTTTGTACACACTGGAAGGCTTTAACATACGATTCGGCAACGATAGAGCGTGGCAGCTTAAATATTTGCTTCAGATTGTCGCTGTTAAAATTAAACTTACTCTGTAATTTTTGAAGCTTTAGCTTTCACTTCTTTGATGAGTAGGTTGTAGTAATTCTTTGATTTCCCTTTAGTAACATCAAAATTATTGTCACCCACCACAAATGTTGGAGAGTTTATTGAAGTATACGTGTCATAACAGTAATAGGTTGATTATTGCCACCAGTTAGTTATGTACGTAGTAATGAGGAAGAGATCACCTTATTAAAGGCAATTTATAGCTTCGTGTAATTAACGCGTATTTCAAAAAATCGCCTAGTAAGTCTTGTTAATTTTAGTTTTAAAAAAATACAAACGGCTCTCAAAGCAAGATTTTATATATTCTTTCAGATGGGGAACTTCGTTTATATGCTACAGAAAATGTAAACACCATGAAATTAATATGCACTGAGCTGTGATCCGTAACGACGTGACTGTCAGTTTAAATGTAGATCAACTTCTCCTGCAATCATGCCTTGCCGCATTTGCACGAAAATTCTCGCCTTACAAATCAGGAAGTCAGAGCTTGAAAAAAGTGTTTGACCTAATCGCTGTCATCACTAGTCAGGATTGCCCGGGATCCCAACAAGAGCGCGATCGTGAATGCTATCTCAACGCAAATTGTTAGAAATGAGCAAATTCGTGGCGTATTTTCTACACTTGTTGATCCTAACAGTATATGCTGAAGGTAGGTTTCTTAATATCAACCACAGGAGGCCCAGACGTAGTATGTGTCACTGAATGAATATATTAATATGCAAATGGACAAATTAATGCGATGAGTCGTCGAAACTCCAATGAACTAAAATAGTCCAAAAATCAAAATATAAAAAAATAAAGCTAAGATACCTTTAACTGAACGTATCCTTGTCTTTCCTGTACCTACAATTGCAAAACTCAACAAAATCATGCCACTTTAACCGGCCAGGAAAGACAAGGATACGTTCAGTTAAAGGTATCTTAGCTTTATTTTGTTATATTTTGATTTTTGGACTATTTTAGTTCATTGGAGTTTCGACTACTCATCGCATTAATTTGTCCATTTGCATATTAATATGTTCATTCAGTGACACATACTACGTCTGGGCCGCCTGTGATATCAACTTAATATCAAAAAATTTTTGAATGAAATTATCATGTGCGTTGATGATCGAAAGTCTTAGGAGAAAAACCCTAAATTGATCCTTACGGCAAGAGGATTGAGAGATAAATATTCTTTATATACAAAGAAAACTCGAAGGGTAAACGTACGCAAAAAACCCTCTGATAAATCGACCCTCCAAATACAAGCCCACGGCGGCTTGTACTATTGCCCTCAAATTCAAAATAAAACGAAGCAAAAACTGTACAATGACACATGAATTGTTGCATTTGCCAAAGAACTATTACGTGTGCCAAATGATTGCAGTCAAAATTAAAAGTGTCACATTATATTACTGTTTGCGTAGTTCACCCTTCAGTCTTGGCTTGGATTTCCTCGGTCCATAATAGTTAAAGTACTTGCATGGCTGAGGTTTAGGAAGATCTACGCCAAACTTGCCGAAAATTACTGACATAAATTTCCTTCCAACTATAAGCTAGCCCAATTGATTTCAATTCCCTCCCAGTGTAAGCCTAGCCAATTTTGAAACGCAAATTTCCCTCCGTATAATGTATAGATTTAGCCAGGACTAAAAGCGAAGCTCTCGATAATTTTTATAGTTTGCTCAAACAAAATATAAAATCGTGTAATGCTAAGCGGTGAAGGCAACGAGAACGGTGAAAAAAATAACAGTAGGTCTAATTAGCAAAAAAGCAACTTTGCACGTGCAGCAAACTTTTTTTGTACATTCTTTGCCATTGTTTTGCACGACTGCAACGTGAAACTTCCAGAAACTTCCTTGTTACACGTTTTATGGAGGAAATATCGGACGTGTTCTTGTTCGCTTTTTTTTTTCTCGCTGTCGCTCATTTTCCGTGGCCCTGTTGGCCGCTAGCATCCCGTCGCTACAAAATTTCATGTTGTTCCCCCAACAAAAAATGTCTCCTAATTTTTTCTCTCTCTCTCTCGCTCGCTCTAGCGCTAGCTCCTTTTCGCGTTGATCTTCGCTGGCCTGTCCCACTACTTTCTCTTTTTCTCTGTCTTTCTCTTTCTCTATATTCCAAATTTGTGGATACCACAATTAATCTAAACTTAACACTTTAGACAACACGGATGCAGAAACATTTTCCGCTTTCCGTTTTCGTCTTTATTGACTCTTTAGTTGTCTCTGCTTCACAAGACGCGGGCGGCCATATACCCAGGGTACAAGAGGTTTTTCTTGCGTGTGATAGAAAAGTCTCTGGCACCCAGGGTTTCCAGGTAGCGGCCATACGCTTTCCCGCCAAAATAACCTGACATTTGGCATCGGCTTACATGTATCGGTTGCACGGACGGTCGTTCGGGCGTACGCTACGTCATAATCAAATTTCCTTGCTTTCGTAGGTTACCGATTTATCTTAGCAATGGGACTCCGCCGCGAGCGCTAATCGCACGCGAGAGCTCCGCTATAGGCCCCTCCAAAAAATAGGGTCTTTGAAAAATAAAAAGCCCTGGGGTTTATTTTCGGAATTTTACGGTATTTCGGTTTGCAACACAAACCTTCAACAGGGACTAAAAAAGAATCACATCCCTTTCATTTTAGCCGCAACTGGAACTAGGATGTGTACATCCAATTTTATTCATGACATCACCAAGCGTAATGTAAGTACCTAGAAAGAGTTCCCCCTGCCACGCACTAAAGATTAAAATCATATTTCAGCGCGATACATCACGTTCATGCTTGCGCGCGTGGAAAATCGCCTCTGTCCCGCGTGTTGCGTTTACTTGCGGGAACTTTCCGCGTGCTCACGTGCTCAACCCCAGCCCTCCGGGGAAGGAAAAAAAGGTGGTAAGGTGCATAATAGTGAGTATTCTATAATTTTTATACAAATCTGCCAGGAATGAAATGAACTAATCTAAACTAAACATCTAAATTCTTTTCACAGATAAAGGAACAATATGCAATTCACCATGGCAACTGGCATATCACAATGACGTCAGTGGAAAGGCCGTCTCAGGATCTAAGGCTTCTTTGGAAGCTGCTGTGTTATCAGGAGCACGTGTACGTGTGGTGATTGGAGCGTCTTACAGCGCTGAGGCAGACAATGTGCAAATAGAGTGGTTTTCGTTTGAGTGTCGTAAAACCAAAACCAAAGTAATTACTCTGGCCAATCACATAGGACACAGACAATACATTGAACCAATCAAAACTCGAAGTAATTACATGTGGCTGACGCAAAGCGCGGGAAAATGCATGCGAGCGCGTCACAATTGGCTTTGGTTTTACTTCTGATTGGATGAAAAGGTGGCGCGAATCTTTTAAGCCAATCGCATCGTGTAGAAAGTGCAAAACCAATTACTTTTCGACACTCAAATGAAAACCGCTCTAAGCAACAATCAGGTCTTTGCTCAATTACTGAATCATGTCAGCAAAGCTTCATGGGACAAGTTTCAAAACAATGCCTATTGGTGGTGGATCATTGTGTCAACTGATGGACTGATGCAGATGACCAGGTATAATGTGGGCTCAAGTACACACCGTGGAACCAACAGCGCTAAAAGAAACATCAAATGGTATGTGCAGACACCAGATTTTATCCCCAAACCAACATACTCGCATCAAGCCAATGGACATAAAGTTCAGGGAAGCTTCAATCTCCTTAAGAGCAGTGTACAGAACGGTGAGGAAATCCGATGCGTTAGTGACAGGAGTTACTCTTTCCCTCTCCAGAATGTTGTCATTAAAAGCCAACATCCTGAGTTAGTTGCTGGGCAAACTTTGGATCACATAGCTTCTGGCACAAAGTTTCTAGTGGGTAATACCTACTGGTGGTTTTATGGTGAATTCTCGTGGAATACGTGACATGTCACGATGGACTGTTGGGGCACACCAGTCATGAGGTCACACCCAAGGCACCACAGCAATTGACTGGTTTGCTGATGGCTGCTGGAGAGAGGTCTACTTTCATGATGCCAAAGGGCAACAGATATCTGGATCACTCTACTTGTTGACATCAGCTATATTGTCAGGGCAACGTGTTCGTTTTCAGGTCCCTACCTGGAATTACTACACTGCGGAGGCTGACAATCTGTCAATGCGTAATGGTCACGTGACAGCCCAAGCACTTAAACACGTCAGCAAAGCTGGATTTACCAGATTCCAGAGTAATGCCTACTGGTACTGGTTAATGGTTTCTACCACAGGGACTGTTCGCACCACAACGTACAATGTTGGGGAACACAAGCACCATGGAGATTCTACATACAAGCTGAAAGTGAAGTGGTTTGTTGACACCAGACCATGGAAAAACATTCTATCCAATGACCAGTCAGGAAAGGTGCTAAGCGGCTGTCGTGATGCTTTGGTACAGGCTGCAAGAGCTGGAGCAGATGTGAGATGTGTACAAGGTGATGAAGTGCAAGGCTATGCATACAAGGCTCAAAACCTGGCCGTGTCTCCAGATGAACAACAAGTCGCTGCCCAAGCTGTTAGTCACGTCAGTATGACATCAGCACCTAATCCTAATGAGGTAATGATTCAGCCTAATGCCTATTGGTGGTTCACTATCGTGTCCACAACTGGGCTGAGAGAGATGTCTCGCTGGTCTGTTGGTGCACATGTTGATCGTGGGCATACTGCTGACAGAGTTGGCCAGAAGTGGTTTGTGAACAATTAACTACAACTTACAACACTTCCCACCAGTGCTAAAGCAAAATTAGTCACTCAGTTATAATGGGAATTTTAATGGTTTATAAACTAGGAAAATAGCTTTCGATTGTTAATTGGGCATAAAAAGCAAGGCTAAAGCTGGTTCAAAAGTTACAATAGTTGTTAAACATGTAAACAATAAACAAGGAGTGACAAAAATAAAAACCAATAAAGTTGATTTTGTGGTTGATCTTGAAATTTACTATGAATAATTAAGCAGGGTTGTCATTAAGAGCCGGGGGCCAGGGATTTTCCCCGGCTACTAAGAGAGTGGCCCCCGGCTACTTTTATTGGAAAATAGGAGAAAAATAGAACCAAAAGAAATCCCTAGCCGTTTGATTCCCTGCCTACTTTTTGTGTTTACCCGGCTACTTGAAATCTTAGTGACAACCCTGATTAAGGCCTTTGCCATTTTAAATTATAACAAGAAAACTTTCTGGCTAAGCAAATTGTTTTTATTTGTCATTGCTGCAGCACTTTTACATTTTAGAATTAAAAAAACAACAACAACATTGTGGACATACTCGTCTGGTACAGTGTATTTATAGAATAGGTGTATTGCACTTTGGCATGTTCTAAAATTTAACAGTTTTAGGTCCCTTTTTCTTTGGTGTTTTCTGAGTGGTCCCTGTATTATCATGCTCCATCTCTGCATCAGCACTATAATGTCCCTTTATATTCTTCATATTATGAACATGTGAAGTTGTTGTTGATCCTGCATTCAACAAGTAGAGAAAATAGTTATAGATTTTTCAGTTATCCAGCAAATTAAACCAGCAATATAATTTTTTATACAGTCTTTAGGATTCTAAACACGTTATACACAAACAAGCCTCTTTCATCAAACTTATCCCTAAATAATCACAGTGGCAGAGCCAGAGCTTGGTTGCATAAAAGCTGCACTTAAAAGTAGGTCACTTATGAATCTGTTATGCGTACACCTACTGGTGTTGCATGGCATGCACTTTGCACTCTCGTATTTAAAGTTTTTGTTTTACATGGTAACTTATGAGCTCAGTTAAGGGCAAATGTAACTTTGTTATTAATGGTACTTTATTAATGACCCACTCAATTTTTTTATGTAACCATTATTGAGTGTAAAGAAAGTGTCTATAGTCTGCACGTCTATTTCTGTATAAAGACGAGGGGCCCTTCTCTAAATCTGCCACTGCTGATACATGTGACAAGATGAGTTTGACACTAGCGACATCCCCTTTGATCTTATAAGGACCTTCCCAAAGATCCCTGCATATCCCAGAATATCTTGCCAGTTTTGTAAAACTCAGTTTCATTATCCTGACCAAAATGTCTCCTTTTACAATTGTTAAACAATATGAGTACCAGAACATCATACATTATTAGTCTCGCTTGCGTAAGCAACGAGACTCATAATCTGCAAGCAATTTATCTTCTTTAGTATTTAGGACATAAAAGGGTGGTTGGGGTCCCAGGCATTCCTTGCAGAGACTGTGGAAACTGAGAATAAGAATCGTTGTGTGACCGAAGACATGTATGTTTTGTGTAGCCTTTGTACAGCCGCCCCTCCTCTCAAAAAAATCGGAAAAACTAGCGAAGAAAGCTCAGGAAAGATTAATAAATGCGATTTAGAGATTTTCTGCAACGGGTCGGTCCACGAATTCTATCGCTTCAAAGCTTTGATAACTTTGGAACAAGTGAACACTTCAGTGGTAAAAAAAAAAGAACAATCTTAGTTAGCAAAGGCTAACTGGTCGGGTGTTGTAACTTTTTCTAGTATTCAAATGAGTCTTGTGATGAGCATGCTGTTTACATTGTATTTTCAGCAATGATTGAAATGACGTGCCATGTTCACATCATGATGCAAGATTTCTCTCAATTGAAGGCCCTTTAACTTTCATTTAGTTATACACGCGTATAGCCTGTGACCACAGATGGATCTCCGGTTGTCGCTAACACGTGTCTACTAAATCTATTCAGAAACAAATCATCGAATATGATATAAAAAGTAAATATCCTGAAGAATACTCAGCCATCAATAGAGTAGGAAGTGAAAAACCTTTCGCAAGTTAATCCTGTTTCATCCAGAATTAATTGCCTCCTCACTTCTTATCAGTATTCTAATCTACAAGCAAGCGAGACTTAACGCCGATATTAAGCGCATTCTTATACCATGCCAGGTTTAGGAATGAAAATAAACCAACAAAGAACTTACTAAATTCTAAGTACACTTGTCCGGCGTACTAAGCAAAAAAAATTCAAAAGAGGTGCCTTGAATGGGCAGCATATGCGCATTCTTATGTATGTTCTGCTTCAACTTTATCACTGACCAGTTTAAATTTTATCAATTTCTTTGGTTCTTTAGTCCAATGTGTGACAATGAGGATAAGCAAAAGGAAAATATAACTCAATCAAAGAAATTTAACCACAACATTCACACGCCGTTATATTCTGTAATATCAAGTTACAGATCAAAAAAGAGATGTTTGATTTATTGACTAATTTTGATTTTATTACCATGCTTGTGGGCAAGGCAATATTATTGTACGCATTAACAAGACAGTACACTCCTGCAACAGTCAAAAGCAAAATAACGTTATAAGCTTATCATCCTATGGCAAAAAGCTAATATTTCATCACCTTTAGACTCTTGCACCAAATTAGGACAGTCTCTTCTAAAGTGTTCCACTGAGCCACAAATTTTACATCCTCCACCTGCACATAGGATAGGGAAACAAATCAAAGGTGTGCGCATGAAATTTAAAATCCCTACAAATTTTGAAGGAATTAAGTTAAATTTCAATCTAATTCCTTAATAATCTCCCAAATATTAAGCCCATCTGCACCACGGCCGGCTGTAACAACCTTGTGGGACCACATCCCTTTATATTTGACTTACAAACAACTGGTCATGGTGCTGGGAAAAGAGATCTTCCAGAACATGCTGAATTGGCACTATAAAACCTACATGAAAATAATATTGTGCCACTATCCACCTGTCACTAAATGTTCTTCAAAATAATTTCAAGATTCTTGAATGAAGGCAGGTAAATGCCAAGCCAAAGGGGGAAAAGCAAAGAACAAAAAAAAATTCAATATTCTTGAAAGAAGGCAGGTTAAGTGCCCAGCCAAGGGGGAAAAAGCAAAAAAACAACAAACAACAACAAGAAAAGAGAGAAAGTAGACCTAAACATGTACAGTAATTAAAGAGCAGTACTTTTTGACCAAAGGCTCTCACAATATTTCCAAATTCCAATTCAACCAGTCTGGAATCAGGTAGATGAAGAACCACTAATGTGGATGTGCTACCTCTAAATCATTACCTGTTGTGTTTTATAAAAATTTTATTATTTATTTTTTTAAAAACAAGTTTTTGCCTTCCTTACAATTGCTGTAATTTGGCACCAGAAACAAAAGCAAGTGTAGTGACTGACCATGTTGAGTAGTTTTGCATTTTTTTGGGCAGAAAGTCACCAGAGGTAAATGGCTTCATGTAAAATAATGTGTAAATCTTACCATTTGGGTAAAGTCCTTTTGGGTTGTCAGGACAGCTTCTTGCTATGTGTCCAGTTTCTCCACAAATAAAACACTTTGCAAATGGAAATCCACCTAAAACAGTAATTTTGGGATTTTAAATGAATTTTGTAGTGGGTAGAAGTAAAGATCTATAAGAGAGTTTAATAGAGGTACACAATACATGTACAAGAATTCATTTGCATATGAAAATTTATGACATGGCTTTCAGTGAGTATATCTCAGTATGTACATAATAAAATCTGGTATAAAAGACGGGTTGGCAAACACTATAATAAAATATTATAGAAAATCTTAGGTCTTGGAAAATTTTGATGTGATTTCAAAATTTCCTACCGACACAGGTGGATTCCAAAATGTCATTTTTTGTGTTCTTTTCCACTAAGGCGTCTTGAACTTTGATTAAACAAGGACCCTGACATCTCAGTGAATAACAAATTTCACCACTTTTTGCCACCCATGAAAGAGCCACAGCCAGGAAAAGCTACCCACCTGTGTCATTTGACTTGTTATTACAGCTTTTAGTTGTATGTTCAGAAGATCCACATTTGTAGCAGTTACCAACACCCATTTCTGTGTCTTGAGCCAAAAGACACTCGGAAACCAAATGCCCAGTCTGCCGGCAATGAAAACATGCCTGTGGGGTGGCAAACGATTTTGTACATGGGTAAGAAAGTTACATCATCCCTTCCACTAAGACATCATATAACCTAGTATTATAATTATAATTATAATAATAATAATAATAATAATAATAATAATAATAATTTTGTAAAGAGCTATAAGCTTTAATAATAATAATAATAACAATAATAATAATAATAACAAATTTCTTTCATTTACCCTCGGCAGTAGTTATAGCACTTATGCTAGTGGGGCCGATCAAATGACTGAAACAAAATAACGCAAACAAATCCAGCAAGCGATCAGGGCAGGACTTGAACTCCGGGCCTTCAAATAATATTATTAGAAGTTGGAAGTGCAGCGCTCTAACTGCTCGGCCACTTGAAACAATAATATCGTAAAATTCCAAAAATAAGCCCCGCGGCTTATATTTTTCAAGGGTCCTTTTTGAGAGGCTTATTTTTGGAGGGGCCTATATTCAGAGGGGCTTATATATGTACAGAGGGAAATTTGTGTTTCAAAATCGATTGGGCTAGCTTCTAGTGACAAGGAAATTTACCATTTTTGCTTTGTTCTACTTTGTATTCGAGAGCAAATTCCAAGTACAAGCCCCCCGGGGGCTTATATTTGGAGGCGCGATTGAATGTAGGGTTTTTTGCGTTACGATTTTGGGGGGCTTATATTTGGAGGGGCTTTATACATGGAGGGGTTTATTTTCGGAATTTTACAGTATTTATTGATTGTTTTAAGTGAATAATAAAAGCCATTATTTTCAGTTTAGATTGAAATGCTGATAGTGAGAAAATAGTTGTCATTTCGTGACGCCACCACTGGTTTCCCTACAAAATGATGTCTGAGGAATGAGAGTAGAACTTTCATACTGATGACTCTGTACTAACCTGATCTGGGTGGTGATACTGAGAGGTTAAAAATTTGCTTCATCTAATAAGAAGCACTTAAAAGTAACCCAGTTCTGGTCTGACATTTCAAAGCATTAAAGGTAGTGGTTTGTTTGGTCAATTGATGGCAAGCACACCAAGGTGAACTGATGTTTAATAATAAAAAAAAAGACCAGAAACTGTCATCTAGTAATAACCAAAGGCTAGTGAGCTTGACCAAGATCAAGCAAAAGTCAAGATGATTTTACTTCAACGCTGTGCTTTAATTATGTAAGTTTCACATGATAGAAGATCATAATGCATGTGTTCAGATTATAAGTGATAGAAGGTCCAATGAGGTTGTGTTCTATTCATTCAATTCATTCTTAGTAGAATAGCAACATACTTGCTATGTATAAAGATTTGGATTGCAGGCTCCTCTAATATCCCAAAACCATTATTAACTTAAGCATTTCCCAATATTATTTACATGACTTGTTTTACATAAATGCTGAGATTTCCTAGTTTTTGAAAAGCAAATCATAAACCAATAAGGACCACTGAGTGCAGCTAGAACGCAGCTGACATGTGTAAATTACTCCACAAAAACTCTTTTTTTTTCGTTGGGTCGACCCCCCCCCAAAATTAGAAGGGTTTGTATGGAGTTTTCTGAGTATAACCGGCTAACATCTCAGAGACAATTTGCCCCGGAATGCTCATTTTTGGTAAGTAGGCCTCTTGGACATTGTTCTTTCAGAATACCCTGACAAATCCCATAATTATAGAAATTTCATTTTTTATGACGTCATCACTTTAGTACTCTATACCCCTCCTCCGTTTACTACTTCAATAAGCTGATTTGAGCATGAATTATGGCATACCTTTCCTTTTGCTCTTCGCTTTTTTCTTGCCTCACGTTTCTTATCCAAAGCTTCTGTCCTACACATATTTATGTGTGACGCTTTCTTGTTCTTTTCAGAGTTTTTGTAAGATCCTTGCAGTTTCTTCTTTTTCATTATATTATGACTGCTCTTTTTTAGTTTAAGAGCTTGTTCCCAATTTTTCTTTTTTGACGTAGTTGGTGAATCTGATCCATCCTGTACATGCTTGATTTTATTATTGTCATGCTCAGATGTCTTTGCTTTCTTTGGTTTAACACTCCCAATATCAATTTCAAAGTTTTTTCTTTTCTTTCTGGCCACTCTAGTTTTCTTTCCAGCTGAGTCATGATTCTCTTCACCTGTTTTGCTTCCTTGTTTTGATCCATTTGCACCTGTTACATTTCACAAACGAAATATTTTTCAGTTAGTAAAGTTCATAAGGTAATAAAAACAGGCACAAAGATAAAAAAAAACAAAAAACGCATGGTTCAATTTGAAACTCTTATATAAGTGTGACAGCGATTTCAGTTTCAACCAGTACTTGGAAAATGTGAAACCTTCAGTCTCTGTGAGTTACATATCTTATAGTTTGGGCTTCTTCACATGAGCCTAGTTGACAGTACTGGCCCAGTTACTGAGGCCAATTTTGCCTTGGGTTCATAGGAGAAATTTCAGCCTGGTTTCCGAGTTGAAAGAAGGCCAAAGACCCTGGGGACGAGTTCTGGCACGAAATTCGAGAAACAAAGCAAACATGGCAAAACACAAAAATTATAACTTTCGCGCCTATCACAGCTTTAGTAACTCTTACAGCTGGTATCACTGCAGTTAAATGAGATGCTTCTGATGCAAAAAGTACAGCAGGCAAGACGATGCCATCCGGGCCGCCAGAGATCATCCCGCTTTCATATTTAAGAGAACTTGTGTCAATTAAAAGATCAGGAAATTATAATTTAAGATACTCCTCGGATAGTTTGTTGCTTGCAACGCCAACTTATAGAAGTAGGGTTACATTAGGAGACAGATCATTCCAGGTCACAGCTCCGACACTTTGGAATGTATTACCGCGTGAGATTCGTTCTATTACAGATCGAGGGATTTTTAAGCGCCATCTGAAAACGTTCTTCTTTAAGGAAGCTTTTTATTAATTTATTAATTTTTATCACGACAATTACTAGTATTTTAACATATGTTGTATATTTTAATTTTATCATAGTATATTTTAAATAATTAGTAGTTACATACCCTTCATTAAGTTTTTATAGATAGAAATCATGTAATGCGCGCTTGATCATTTCATGGAAAGCGCGCAATTATATAAGAATTAAATTATTAATTATTAATATTATTATCGGTAACCGGGCTAAAGTGATGTTCATATGGCAAAATTTCCTGCCCGCTTACCAAGATCCCGGTTAGAAAAACCGCGATCTCGGAAACCGAGCCAGCCCACTCTCTCATATAAAAACATCGAAAGTTTTACAAAGGAATTAGAGGTAAGGCGAGCTAGATCTCGGAGACCGGGCAAACCCGGTCAACCGCGCTCATTGCAATCATTGCTTGTGAAGAGGCCCGGCATGGCTAAGAGGGTTTATAAAATTGTAAAATACCTCCAACGTTTACGAGCTGATGCCATGGTGTTGCTTCAAGGCTTGTCTTTTTTGAAGGACGAGCAAACCGTGTCATTGTAAAGGAGCTTTTGCCTCTGTCAAAGTATGAATAAAAGTGGTTTGGTTTCTAGCCGTTCGTCCGCCATATTGTTAAAACATGCGCAGTTGAGAGTTGATACCAGTTGACCAATACATAAAGTAGCGACCAACCGCTGATCTGTGGGCGCAAGTGAGTGCAGCGAGAGGAAATATGGTGGATCCAAACTCCAGCCAAGAAAGGTTTAGTTACGTTTATAGCTGTGACTTGGACACAAATCTTGAACTCAAAGTGTAAGTTTTGTTAAGGAGAATGTCTCACGTTACATTCTCATTGCCTTGATTGAGGTAGTAGGCAATCATTCTTGCATTTCTATTTACTGATTTGCGCGGCGATTTGCAGTGATCTAATTTACGCTTGGTGAGAAAATGACTGTCCTCTCAAGATCACTGTGCTCACGCGGGCGCGGACTAAGAAAATTCGGTTGATACCTAATATGACCATTTAAAGAAATGCTGCTTATAACAAAAGAATACTGCACTTGTCAAAAATCTGAGACACAGCTTTTTTTGGCGGGGAGGAGGGGCAGTGCAAAATGAAGACCGCGGACTGATTGCGGACCATTGTTTTGAGGGTTAGTAAACAATGGGACTATTGCTGTCACATTCTCACTTGCATGGTGAAAACAATAGTCTGCAGTCTGCGTTTTACAGTGACTGTTTTTCTTAAATAGACCTTTTCACGGTTTTTTTTCAACTTTTTATGTGGACAAATTAGGGAAAATCTGTGTACACCACTGAAGAAAGCACCTTAAGTTTGGTAAAATTGCCAAGTTTGAAAATGATTTGTTGAAAACTAACGAAGATATAGCTACTCAAAGTCGCAAAATTTTACGGAGGCTTGTATAGCAGGGGGTACAAACTTGCCCCCCTCCGTACAAATGTCTGTAAATTTTGGCAACTTTATGGAATGTCTTTGCTCTCTTAAAACATGTCACTTTTAAATTTGGCAATTGTACTAATATTAAGGTGCTCTTTCCATTGGTGACGACGGATTTTCCCAAACTTGTCCATGTCAAAAGTTGAAAAAACTGTGAAAAGGTCTATCAGCGGTGTCAAGAGGCAAATGCGATCTTATTTGGTTTCTTCTCTTAATTTATTTTTGGCTGGCCTTAAATTAACAGAGAAAATGCGTGGTTTGTAAGGGTAACTTTTAAAGCTAGAAGTGCTCTAATGTTATCCACACAAAGATGGTTCTGAAGATGGGATGATACCTTAAAATACATTTGAGGCTAGGAGAGGGTGGAAGCCAATAGTTTTGGCATTCGCTGTGTCTAGATACCTGGTAGTCTAATATTCACATCCAATTTTCATGAAAAATCTCATTTTACTGTTTAAGAGCCTTTGATAATTTTCCAGAAATCTCAAGTGCTTTGTAATATGACTTTAAGTTGTAATTATAGTTGCAATTTTATTGTCGAGCTTGGGCATAAAGTGAAATGTCGATGTTTTTGACACTTACAAAACATTCATGTTCTGACACATTGAATCAGCCCTCAAAGAATATTCAAATAAATTATTACTGTAACCTTCCCTTGGCATTTGATGTTTATTGGAAAATGCCAAGGGGTGGTATTGCAATGGACAAATTCTCTGAGTTGGAGTTTTAGAATCTCAACCGACTGGCAGGCATCATCTGCATGGTTTTCAGAATACTAGATGTCTTGCTTTCAGAAAGAAGCTAAGCCTTCTCCTTACCGCATCTCTAACTTGTATCTTGTTTCAGGTGTACTTTAGAAGGGAAAAGAGAACGTAAAGGTTACAATGAGCTACTGAATGATCCCCAGCTGAGATACTCTGGTGTTTATGAGAGGTGAATCCTGCTTTTTTTGCTTTTCTTTTTTTTTGTGCAGTTCAGCATTCATATAAGGCAAGGTTATATAAACTGTAGGCATTGAATGGATAACCCAGACCTTCCTCAATATTAATGCATTTTATTAAACAGTGACCTATTCATGGGAAAAAGTTGTGGAAGACTAATGAGGCATAAAACTTTCAGAAGGGTTAGGCTTAGGTGTCCAGTGTGAATGTGTGGTCACCCATCCACGACCATGATTTTCACCATCCTCGAACTTTTTTCTCCATTTACCATGCAGAATTCTCTGACTAATGTTCAGTAGCTTATGACTACATTGTATTTTTTATTCAGATGTGGAGCCTCTTTCAGATAGTCTCCTGTAACATCACACCTTTCTCCTGCTACTAGGGTTCTTAATGAAAATCAATCATTTCATGCGTTAAAAAGAGAGCCATATTCTGTCAGTATTTTACCATTGTATTTGCCCATCTCTTTGTTGCTGTCTCAGTTTCAACTCAAATTTGTGTTGTTTTTCCCCCATTTCAACTATCTTGTGGCACTGTTTCAAGGCCATGGCCTTGTCAAAATTTTACTTTAACAGAGACCTCATTGTAGCTGACAGGTTTGAAGGGACTGATATTTTCCCTCTCTCAAAATGTAATTTGTGTCACTGATGTTTTAAAGACATTGCAAGCAACAAAAATATATTTTGCCAGTATTGCTTTGCCCGAGTTGATTTTAAGTCTCTCTGACGTGTTAACTGATTTTACTATTAAATGAAATATTGAACATTTTTATTAATGTTATTTTTGTTGTTTTCAGTGAGTGTTCTGACCTGTATGTAACATGCCAAGTGTTTGCAGATGGTCAACCACTCTGTCTCCCAACAAGAACCTCTTATAAACCATTCAGTACCAGATGGAAGTAAGTCCCCCAGCGGCTCCTGATCTGTATCCCCCAGGAGAATAACCCCTCCTGTCTCCCTTGATTCCCTGATCTGATGAAATATGGGTCTTATCTTACTGGCAGTAGATCAGCTTCTTTTTGGAGAGTGGCTCCCTTTAATTCCACCAGATCTTACTTTTCCCTAAAGGGTATCCCTTCTCTTAAACATGCTCCTTGCCATCAATTACTGCATTGCATTATTTTGAAGTAAAATGGTTTATCAGATAAGACAATTCATTCTAAGCCCTTCAAGTCCCAAAAGTGACCAATATCACTAAAATTATTTTTAACAGTTTCCTTGCATCATTGAGAGAAAAGACCATGAGAATTTATGAAATGATCATCAAAGAGAAAACGCTTCGATCTTCTATTAAATAGGCTATTTCTGACTTCCAAAAACTCTCAATTTCAAAACAAGGCAAGTGCAAACCCTTTCTTGTAAAAATGAGTTCTGTTTGCATGAGAATAAAAAATCATATTCATATCAATAGCTTCACACTTAGCCTCACTTTGAAATGGAGGCACAAGGAAACTCGGAAATGGCCCATTGTATGGAAATACATGGAGATCAGTCTGGAGAATAATCTCTGTGGATATTGGGACTGAAAGGGTGAAAAGAGTTTATTAACCCTATTTTCTGCCCTTTAGTCAAATATTCTTCAACTTTTTAAGTCTCTCTCAACTATGCTACTTGTCGGAATCAATGTTAGACAAAAGTGATTCCATGGTTAATCTGATTAAACTGCCTTTCTTGCAAATGTGGATTTTTTTTGTAATTTAATACTAACAATTATTGTTCTTTGTTTGTTCCAGTTGGAATGAATGGCTAAAATTACCAATAAAGTACCCTGATCTGCCTCGTAATGCTCAGGTTTGTTTTACCATATGGGATGTGTATGGACCAAGAAAAGCTGTCCCTGTTGGTGGGACTACTGTCTCCCTCTTTGGAAAACACGGGTAGGTGTTTTACAACGAATAATATTATTAATGATGCTTCTACAATGTACATGTATTTTCCAAACTATACATGTGCATGTTCATTAAATTTTCAACCATGATTGGTTGAAAATCATTTCAGTTTTATCAAAATGTTTCTTTATACTGCTGTACCATGCTTCAGAGGATTGTTTATTTACACCATTAATATTATTGCTGTTAAGCTTTCCATAAATCATCTATCAAGCCCCCTGAGGAGTTGGGAGGCTTATTAGGGAAGGGGAGCCTATTAAGAGGGGGCCTATTAGAGAGGGGAGCTTATTTAGAGAGGGGGCTTATTTAGAGAGGGGGGCTTATTTAGAGAGGGGTGCTTATTTAGAGAGAGGGGCTTATTTAGAGAGTGGGGCTTATTTAGAGAGTGGGGCTTATTTAGAGAGAGGGGCTTATTTAGAGAGAGGGGCTTATTTAGAGAAGGGGACTTGTTTAGCGAGTGGGGCTTATTAGAGAGGAGCGCTTATTTAGTTTAATGAACATGATGGTATCCATTGTTGATTAATAACTGGAACAAAGTGGAAAAGCTCAGGTACACTGTACATGAAGTTGGAGGTCATGAATCCAAAGTGAACTTCCCAGCATGTGAATAAACCATACCAGATGGGGTTGTCATGAAGAAGTCGTGATCATTTAATAATAAGGGGGGAGGCAGGGGGGCTTAAAAGAGAGGGAGGGCTTAATAACTTTCTTTCCCTGAAAGGGGGTGAGGGGGTGGGGTATCAATACAGGGTTTATGATACACCACTGTATTGATAAGCCAGTCAGAGAGCACATTGCCTTTATTTTTGTGACTGTGCCCTGAAACATTTACATGACTGTATGTTATGTGCAGTACTCAGCGTCGTGGCATGCATGACCTAAAAGTGTGGCCAGGGGTGGAGGGTGATGGACAGGATTCAACATCCACACCAGGAAAATCTACAGCTGGTGAAGATCAGATGAGTAGATTAGCTAAGGTATGGTGTATGGTTAATTCTTAATTTCCTTTTTCTCCTGGTTCTAATTCATGAATAATTAGGGTTATGTACAACTATGATGTATATGAGACAATGGAAATTTAGAGTCAAGTTAGATTAGGTTAAAAAAAATTTAATCCGGGCGGGTTTGTTCAAAGCTGGGTTTAGTTAACCCAGGGTAAGCGAGAAATAATTTAAATTTCGATATGAAAGCTTATGAAGCAAATCCATTTTAGTTCTTTTTGACCTACAAATTGATGGCTGGATTTGCAAAAAAAAAATAAAGGAAATTGTCTGAGAAAATGGTTTTGAGCAGAAGAAAAAGAAACCCACATTAAAATTGAACCCCAGGTAAGCACTAATTGCCCTTTGAACAGCTGGGTCCTGAGTTGAATTTTAACCTTTTACACATATGTTTACGTTCTTTCACACAGTAATGGAAAGATAAATGTACTTAGACTAACTACCCACAGGAACAGTGAATTGGCCTTTAGCTTCTAGACGGGGATGGGAGACTAAAAGGGTTTGACATTTCAGTTTGAAAGTTGTAAGAGGTGAGGGGAGGGGAATTCTTCAAAGCTTTTGTTTCCCTAAGATTGCAGTTTGAATTATTTTTAACCTTATGAGAAAATTCCAGCTGGTAGTGAGACCACGCTCAAGGTTTACTAAAAACAACCTTTTAGTTTAATACAATTTATAGAACTTTGCAAAGATAATCAGATAATTATGTTGTTCAGTATAATGTATTGGTTTTAGAGACACAGGATGTTGTTGGGTATATAACTGAGCAACTCATTCAATCCCTCCCCTCCCCTCCTGCCCATGTAGCTACACTGTATTAAGTGTACTTTAATTAAGTGTTCCTTTTTTCCCCTTAATCACCATCTTTGTATTAACTACATAATTGTATGTTTGTTAACAGCTCAGTAAAAAGCATCACAAGGGAAGAATGCTTAAAGTAGATTGGTTGGACAGGCTGACATTTAGAGAAATTGAAATGGTGAATGAGGTAAGATGGCTTTATATTTGAAGCTAACTTTAAAAACAGTCATGGTAAGGTGTACAATATTATATTGTCATAAAAGATATTAATCATCATGGATAAAGGGTTTAGTTTATTCTTTGTCTTGCGATGGTCACTTTGATTTTGACTACGACGTCTCAACTGCACACTGCAGGTCTTCATCAGGTGATAGTGTCGATTTACAGAGTTGGACCATTTGTATCACCATGGTTGTTAGTAAATTATTGGTGTATCACAAACCTTGCTCATGGTTGGTGGGTTTCGACCCAAAGCGTTGTTGGTATTGTCAGAGGAAGAAACTGATCCCTCAGCAGTCTGCTGTGGTAGGGATCGGTAGTTATGTTGTCTAATTGTAGGCGTTCATGCTTCAGGAATCTCAGTTCCCCTGTCCCTGTTGATGTTGTTAGGGTGAATTGGCGAAGTCTTATGTGAATAGCCTCGTTTTAAAACTCTGCGAGAGTTAATATAATATTATTACATTAAATAAAATAATACTACAGTCAACTGTCTCTAAGACAGACACCATTGGGACTGGCACCATGTGTCTGTCTTAGAGAGGTGTCTGTCTTATAGAGGGTCAATTTATTAAAAGGAGTGAAGAACAGTTGAGGTCTCTGGGGAACTGACCACCTACCCCTCTCCTAAGTCACAATTTTGTCCTAAGTGAGAAGTGCGTGTCAATTTTGCTATAGGGGAAGGGTAGGTGGTCAGTTACCCAGTAACCCCAATTAATCCGAGAAAGTCTGAGGGACAAACTCTAGGAGTCTGTTGACTGTATTGTAGAACTTGTACCATGTTGTAAATTTTACAACTCTGCAGCTTTGAAATTATAATTTTAACTTAAAAAATGGGAGTCTAATAAATAATTTATTAGACTACCATTATTATTCTGAGGATGGCTGTCATAAACAAGAAAGAATTTTTTTGGTAGGTAATGGCCTGAGAAAACAGCTGACATTTTGCTTTGCTACACTGGTTTCCCCGCTAAGCAAGTGCAAAAACTCTATACTGATGTCGTGTCATCACACAGATCAAGGTTGTATATTTTAGTGCTTCTGATTGATTGATCCAATCCAATCAGGAGCACTATCCAGATCTAGGTAGTGACACATTATCCATATGGAATGTCTGCAGTCGTTCCTCAAACGTCATGTTGCTGGGAATCCAGTGTGGTGTCACAAAATTTCGGCTGTTTTCTTAGGCTAGTATGTAGGGAAACAGTGTTATAAAAAAGATTATGTTGGGCATGGAAAGAACTGATTGATAAGCTAAGATGTTTTTTTGTTAGTGTGAACATTGTACATACATGAAATGACAGCATAATGATATGATGTAGGGGTAATTTTGCATTTTGCTTCCCTGTTATGCATCTAATGCTATTTTATTCTTTATAGAAAGAAAAACGAAACTCCAATTTCATGTTCTTGATGATCAAGTTTCCCAGAATCCATGATGACAAAGTCGAGTATTCTGTTGTACATTTTGAAAAGGTATGATCTGTAGTGATGTTTTCATTCTAATACTCATGAGCAGATCAGGAATGGTAATTTTAACAATACAGTATTACATGAAGTTATTTATACTTACCAAATCATACAATTTATTATTGAATGAGGCTGATTATTAGGAGAATGCTATCCACCAAAGCTGAAGGCCAACAGGAATAACAGCGTCAGAGATCTGCATAATTCTTCATGTTATTCAAAAGCTGAATTCATTAAAAAAGATATTGGTTTAATAGTCATTCAAAATATTTCTAAGTTCTTAACAATGGCCATGTTTTGGGATGGACTGTACATTTGTATAACAAAAACGTGCTCATGCTACTTTTTATCCCTTTTCTCAGAAACTATAAAGCAACAAAAATAATTGTCTTAAACATTGCAAAATAAAACTTCAGATTATGTGGCTAGAAAAGATGGACATTTACTGTGTATTTTTAATGTCATCTAAAAGAGACAGAGCATAATTCCTGAACATTCATTGTTATTATCCAAAAAAGACACATTTTCCCTGCTTTACCTTTGAACATGTTGATCCAATTTTTCTTCAATCTGAAAAATTGATTGAAATCTAACAAAGAATTTTCTAAAGAAAGTTGAAAATGGAATGCACATAAAATTCGCTTAAAAGTGGTATTATTTGACACTACTTTTGGCCCCTCTGAAAGGAATACAAATTAAAAAACTACAGTCTCAGACAAAATTGTTGGGACACTTTGTTGTCTTCCTGCCCTCCCAATGTTAGTACACAAGTTTTGGTGAATTAACTGTGATAAACAACTTTGGGAGGATGAGGAGATGAGCCAGAAGTAAATAATCAGCAGCGGCTGGAAGTGTCTGAGACTGTAGCTTGACACCAAAATATATTTTCTTCAACAACAACTGTCATTTTTTTGCGCCTTTGTCTTTTGTCATAGAGTTTATTTACACGTACCTTTTTGGTTTCACCAATTGTGCATTCCTGCCTTTTCGCATGTTTTACCTATTGGGCCTTTTGCCTCAAGTCTCACCTATCACACCTTTGACGCCAATTTAAACCTTTAACACTATGTATAAGCGGCAACATTTTAAGTATGGATGCAGCTTTAAAAAATGTGACCGTAAAAGGCAACAGTTTAACTATTGCCTTTTACGGTTACTGTTTCAAGGAGAAAACTGCTTGCTATCCTTTCATTATCCTTTCTCATATTACATCAACACCATTCAAAGTGATCGGTAATAATAAATATTTTATCGTTGTATAGCAATGAACCTTGTCCAGAAATATAAAGCACACTAAAGAGATTTACACTGTATGCTCTGTATTGTACAGTAGGCATTACAAAGTTTTTGAGCCATTTCTCACCCAAACACCAGTAATTCTGTCAAACATTATTAAAGTGATACAGAGATAAAAAATTGTTGTTCTCTGTTCATACCCAAGGCCCTTGTTACATGCATTTCTGGCCATTAGTGACAACCCTTTGTTACTTGAATATTAAAATTTGCCATCATTTCAGTACAGTTTCCATCTTTAGTGTAATTGAGATACTTCAATACTGCAATTTAAAAAGCATATTCAGTTTTAAGCCTACGGTTTTAACTGTGTCAACACAGATCATTGGTTTTTGTGAATTAATATTTTTTAGGGTGCTGATGATGTCGACTATGTCTGCACTCATCCTGAGATTGTCAGAGTTCCAGATCCCGAAATTCTAATGGTATTTTTAAAAAAATGGTTGCTTCTTCCTGGACTTTCTTAGTGCACTTTTATATAATATTAATGAAGTCATGTGGAGCTTTAGTTTTGTCCATTTTTTTATCATTATTTTTAATTTCAGGAGAATCTGGTGGAGCTGAAGCATCACAAGTTGGTAAGAAGTATCAGAAGTGGAACAGTTTCAAGGGACTTGAAACCAAATGCAAAAACCAGGGACCAGTTGAATGTATGAAGAAGATATTTTGCTTTAATTACAATTGTATATTGTCTTATTGCAGACTCCTCTCCCCTCAGTTCTAATTTCCAGGTTGCTATTATGCATGCCAGCTTCGTTTGGACAGAAGGCAATCTAATCACATGTGTTTGGATCTTTTTTCACTTGTAATCTGATTATGTGTGTTTTTGATGATCTGTTACATGAAAACTACAGTGTTAGAGCAAAAGCATTTTGACCTTGGATTGTTGTCCCTGGCAGTCTGTAGCCTTCAGTTATTACTCTTGATAAACTTACTTTTAATGGTTTGTGGAATAATGCGTCATGAAATGTTAAAATTATTCTCCCAACTGCAGGGTTTAGTACAGGGTCATGAATTCTTGAAAAAGTCTGGAAAATAAAGATTAAGACTGTAAGAATGGTAAAAAGTCGGAAGATTTCTTTAGAAAAGGAAACCAGTGCTTAAATTGTTTTATTCTGGTTGACATATATCTTATCAAAAAATAATATTCAATCCCATGGTGAGAAGTTTCAGAATTTTCTCATGTCCATATCTCATGTGATTAGTGTACATTTGCCGTGTGTCATGTGAAAAGCTTGGTCTCTCTGTTTGTCAAGGTTTCTGTTGACTGGCTATTTGATAACCTTGAGTTTGGAAAAGGAGTTATTGTCTTTAAAAAAGCTCTGAAAATAGCCTTGAACTTTTGATCCAAAAATTTTACCCTGCTATTAGATAGACACACAATCTAGTTTGCTATTGTTACATAATTATGTATATGTTGTGGTTCAATTTTATCCTTGGTTTAAATTTTATTTTCTTTTGTTTCAAACTCATTATCATACATTACCATACCCAAAAACAAAGGGAAATAAAATTTAAAGCAAGGATAAAATTGAACCACAACATATACCTGTACTATGTACTATTAAAAACTGTCAAATTGTAAGAAAAGGTCATGACTATACTCTTGACAATAAACCCTAGACAAGAGTGACATTTATGATGGTTTTCATTTTTATTTAGCAAATTGTTGGTTATCCATCTACCCAAGTACTTACATCAGAAGAAAAGGACTTAGTTTGGCAGTTCAGATTTTACTTGACAAATCAAAAGAAGGTGCTGTTTTGTTACACTACATGTACAGGGCGGCTAGTATTACTAAGACAATAGAGTTAATATTCGCGGGCATAAATATGTTTTGGGCTTGACTAAGACTCATTAAGCCCGAGCCACTAGGCGAGGGTTAAAATGAGCTCATGGATGAAAACTCTATTAATTGCTATAATTATTATCGCTTTAAAGGGCATTGAGAAAATAAAGCCTACATAAAGTGACAACAAGACAGTCTGAATCAATCAAGCAAGTGTTTACAAGTTGAATGGTTTTTATTATTTTTCCCTCAATAAATACACTTTTATGTGAAACTGGTATAAACCAAATTACAAAATTCTGCCATTTGAGTTTCAAAAATTATAATAGATTAAGAAAGCTTATTTGTGAGTTCCATTGAATTAAACATACAATTGTTAATCTTTCTTTATTTAACAGTTTGGTATAATAAGGTTGAAATGAATGCTTTCGGTTTGAAGTCACTTGTAAAACTTACATGCACTTCGCCACTGGCCATGGAGTTACTATAGACATTATTACGTCAGGAGCTTCTCTAACGTTTGTAGATCTTCTTTCTCTAGCTGAGGAGATTGACAATTTACTAATTCTTTGTTGTTTTCTTTGTTTTCAACTGTGATGTGGCCTTTGAAAATGGCACCGTGATTTCTCTTTCACAAAAAGTGTAAGAAAATGGTGCGAACAGTGCAGTGGCTTCTCGATTTTGATTGGCTGCTTACATGTCATAACTGTTTGATCCTGTCATTTCACTGGTTTATTTCAGAGACTAAAATATAGTTTAGCCTGCCAAATTCTACATTTTAGTCCCCATAATGCTCCACAATGCCTGACAAAGTGATAATAATACATTTTTTGAAAGGAGAGATGTCCAACAGCAACATATTTTTTTGTTCTCTATGCACAGGCAAATCAAACTGTGGTTGGACATCGCATTGCACTGAATTTCATTTTCTGTAGTTAGCTCTTCTAATGCATAGTTACAGACAAGAAGCGTCAAATGAAGTTAGGAAAAGATTTTAAAATCTTCAGGAAAAGATTTTTACATTTTAAAATTGGTCTTGACAGCATATTTACATAAAAATTCTGAAATGCCATCAGCAATGCGAAGATTTACAACAAGTGCTGTTATTTGCAAGTTTAATGTAGGTTCAGTACAACAATTTTTTTATTATTATTGATTAATAATTTGTTATTTTATTGAAGGCACTGACCAAGTTTTTAAAATGTGTTGATTGGAGTCAGCCACAGGAAGCCAGACAGGTAAATTTCACTTACGTGCAAATTTCTTATTTGCCATGCTTGTGAACATGTTTTAGTATTACTAGTTATACATGAAACAAGCAAAGTCATCATCTCAAATCACACTGAAGCTTCACTTCATTGTGAAAGAAGTAATTCACCATAAACTCCTTTCAATCCCAAGGTAATAATATCAATAAGTAAACTTTCTTCATTTTAACAAGCCTTTGTTGCATACAGTGCACCTGTCCAATATAGTAATAATTGTTACAGATGCAGATTGTAATAATCAGCATGCAGAGAAAGTCATGTCTGATAATCTGGAACTAGTGAATTTTGCTATTGGGCTAGTAAATTCTGTTCTTTGCTATGGGCAAGGGCAAGTGATTTTTTTTTCTTTTTGGGGGGGATGGTGGGGGGGGAGGGGTCAAATCACAGAAATACTGTAAGACAAATTCAAAATTCATGTAGAATGAAAGCTGTTTTTCAAGCTGATCTGACATTTAAATTATTACAGGTAGACAGTGGGTAGTATATTATTAAAAAATAGTCCACTTATTTGCTGCAATAACTTATGAAACATTTTTTAACACTCCTAAAGAAATTTCGCATCTCCACACAGTCCAGTAATATTCTGTATTTATGTAGTCATTATTATTATTTTTTTAATCTAGGCACTAGAGCTGTTAGGAAAGTGGAACCCAATGGATGTTGAAGATGCTTTAGAGTTGTTATCATCGCAATTCACCAACAGAGCTGTCAGACATTATGCTGTGTCAAGACTTAAGGAAGCTAATGACGATGTAAGTAAAAGTAATCTAGGTAATAATCAACAACATAATTTGTGATATCAGGAATAATCAAGGACGAGGTAAGTGTTATCAGCTGATAACACTCACTTCAGCCTTGATTATTCCAGATATCACAAAAACCTAATCTAACAATTGTTTTATTTTACATTGTTTTAAAGAAAATAAGGACAAACACAACTTTGCGCAGAACACAGTTTGATCTTGCTCTTGGAAGTCATGCACTGTGTGTGCAACCTAGCAGATACCTAACTTATCTGTAGGTTGGACTGATTTCCAAAATTAACTGTAGGCTATTAGCCAATGAGAAGACAGATAGGGAGTACAATGTATAATAATCACAAATGATGGATCATTCTTTGTGTAGGATCTGTTGCTTTATCTCCTTCAACTCGTCCAAGCTCTCCGTTATGAATCCTTGTCAGATGAGGAAGAAAAACTGACAGAGAACACTGTTGACAGTCTTCTTGAAGAAAGTATGGAAAACCATGGCACTGAAAATGCACCAACACAAGGTAGTAACTTTCAATACTAGTTAACAATGTTATTATGACTGTGTAGACACTCAAACTGAGTGAATCCAAACAGTGTGGCAGTATACAGGACACATTACCAGGGCCGTAGCCAGGAAGAAACTACAACCGAGGCGAACACACGGTCCGTTGTACGAAATCAGCCGTATGAAATCTTCTAATATTATCAGTCTGATAAAACAAATAAAAATCGACAGTATTTGGTAAAATTTTACCGAGGCGAGTGCCTCGGTTCGCCTCATACTGGCTACGGCCCTGATTACACCTGAGCCTAGTACTGACAATACATGGACTTTGCTCACCATGAGTCTCTTCATAGCTCAGTTGATAGAGCACATACCCACTATTTTAGAGGTCATAGGTTTGAATTCTGTTATCAAGATTTTTTTCTTTTACTACTATAATAAATGATTGTTTATTGCACCTTTCTAATGTGTAAGTGCCAATCTTAACTTTCCTTCTGGTTATTTGGCCAGATAATTAACCATTATCTACTGATGTCCATTAAATAATTTTCTTTCTTTCTTTTCTTAGATGTAGAAGAAATGAAGATGAATACATCCTCTCTGAAGGATGTTGATGAGGTTTGAATTTGTTGGGAAAAAAAAAGAGTTTATAGATTCCAAATAGTTTTAAAAATCTGAAAGTAATGATGCTGCTTGATATTATTTTTAGTCAAAAAGTTAATTTTTACTATTTTTCATCATAATTTTAATGCCACTTAGGAAATGAAGCTACCTGGCTTTGGATTTCCTCTTTTGTCCTAAAAGAAAAAGATTCTCTTGGCCATATTAATAAATCCTTTATTTTATATTAGGTGTGACAGTGTGTTCAGATGGCTAGACATTGGCCCCTTTTTTGCATTTCTACTGACCTTGACTTTATCTTAGTCCATAAAGATGTAAATGAAAAAAAGAACCTGGCCAATTTCCAGCAATCTTGACGTCATTGTATTAATTAAGCGTCCCCCCTCCCCTTTTCAGGGGAAGAAAGTTAAGATGGAATCCACCAGGAAATTGAGTAATAAATTGTAATTTTTAATGGACAAAAAAACCTTGTACCAGAATAATAATATTTAAAGTATATTGCAACCTTTTTTACATTTTTCAAAGACTAAAGATGTGATTAGTCATTTGTAATAACATCAAAGAAAATTTTGTATGGGAGCCCGAGAAAATGAAGAATGTGATATTCTTTAAATTATTCTGGTACAAGGTTTTTGTCCACTGGGAATTAAAATTGCTCAATTTTCTGGTGGATTCTGTCTTCATACGTCCCCACTCTCTATTAAGCCCCCCTCTCCTCTCCTAAATATTCTAAATAAATGATAGACTGCATTAATCAATCAAGACCAACTGGACAGTACCAACTGGACGTTCAGACTTGATTCTGATCCTCGGCAGCATGACCTCCAACCTTCTTGTTCTCGAGCTTCACCACTTTGTATTCTAGTTCTTTCTGGAGAACTGATACCACAGTCTTTTCTAAATTAAATAAGTCCCCCTCTCAAATGGGCTTGAAATAAATAAGCTGCCCAGGGGGGTTAATAGAGGATTTGCGGTCAATCAAGACTCACCACAATGAAAATTATTGACACACTCAAATAGTGCAATCGTATTTCAAAGTATAAAATTAATTGACCAAGATCTTGAGATTGCTGTTCATTGTTTTCAGAGGTCAGATGATTTGGCATCATTTCTGATATCAAGAGCTTGCAAAAGTGACAGTCTTGCAAATTTTTTTTACTGGTAAGAGTTTATGAATTTTTAAAAGTTACTTTCCTTAAGCCTGCAAAAACAGCCATCTCTCCTTGCCCCTCACTGCTAGGGATGTTTCGCCAGGAGTCTGGCCAGGGACCTTTATGCCTCAGTGACAGAAATTCCATACTGATGACGTAAATCAATGCTTACATAATAAATCCTGTAGTCATGGGGTTCCAAATGTAAATTTGTTCGATTTTATGTTTTTCCTTGTTGATTATAGCAAAGTTTTTTTTCTTCAAAGGAACTCCAGCAAGTCTCAAATGCTTCTTTTAAAATAATGTACATTGTATTTACTAATATTGACTGTTTTGTAGTAGATTCATCATATTTACATTTGACCTTTTTGACCGTTTGTCTTGTTTGTGGGTTGTTTTTAAACAATAACTCAAACAATATTAAACAATATAACTATTATAACTATTACATTGACCAATCAGAGCTCCTAACCAGATTTAGGACAGATTTTACATCATCAGTATGGATTTTCTGTTGCTGAAGCACAGACATCCCTCCTGGCAAAATGTCCCTAGCTGTAAGGAGCAAGAAAAAACAGCTGTTTTCGTAGGCTAACTTTCCTTTTGACATGAAAAATGTTTCTTCACACAATTTGACAATCTACTCAAGGCTGTCACTAAGATTTCAAGTTGCCAGGTTTAGGCAATTAGAAGGTGGGAAATTGAACAGCTAGGGAGTTCTTTTAGTTCTATTTTTCTTGTATTTCCTATGAAAGTAGCTAGGGTAATGCTCATGGCAGAGCTGTCATTAAGGGCCATAACCCATGACAACCTGTAACAACTGTTACGGCAGAGCTTTTTTGGTGTTACAGGTGATCAAAGTGGATGCTAAAGGTGGCACTGTAAATTTTTGTGAGATGTTACAGGTGAAACTTCATTTGCTATGGCTGCTTCAAAACTTAATCACAGCCCTGTTTATGGTACGCGGGGCAAAACCCTTAGTAACAACCCTGTATGCTAGAGTGGCTGGCATATTAGCTGAATATTGTGAATGGTAATCTTAATTAAACTTCACGCTTCTTTCTGGTGTGGTTTGATCTTTATTTTTGACAATAATTAAATGTTATTTTATTTGTAAAAAATTTTTAAAAATAAAATAATGTTAGAAAGGTTAATAAGAAAGACATTTTTAAAACCACTTTTAACCACTGACCTTTGACCTTTATTTTATTTTCTTGTATTTTGTCTAATAGGTATTTATTGGTGGAGTGTAATGAGGGTAAAGAGACCAAAGAAGGAGCGATGTACTTAAACGTAATGAGACGTTTCAGCCAGGCGTTAATGAAGGTGGGTGTTAGTCAAATGAAAAATGAAAGGGTTCAGCAAATCTGAAAACTTAGTCCAAAATTTAAATTGTTCAAAAATTTCTGAATTTTAATGCAGACTTGTTCTGACCCGGAGAATGACATTGCTCATTTGGGGATGGTACGGGAGGTTCTATCTCCAAACAATTTGAAGTAGAAGAAGAAAAATATTAAGTAGGTGGCAACTGACTTTTGAAGATTAAAATCCACCTCTTTCACATGGCAGAACTGTGTGTAGGTGTGAGAAGATGGCTACCCCCTTTCAGTAGAAGAGTCCAAGGGCCTTCCCCAGGAAAATTTTTATTTGAAACTTCCTGAGATTAAAAGTGCATTTTGAGCAACCAGAGAAAGATTTTAGCCATGATGATGCCACCTTTATTCACCCACTCTTGCATCTCAACTGAACAAAAGTGTTGGGAACTATTTTATAACAAAATGGAATACGATTGATTTATTGTCTCAATAAAGCAATTATTTTCTGTGAGAAGCTGGCACCTCTGTAACAGTTAGATAGCAATTTTAGCTGGTCGCTGGAGCTTCTGGAGAACCCTGGTCCCTAAACAGACACCTGCAGCTGGTTAAACAGTTCTTGAAACTTAAAGTTATAAATAAGGCGATACAATGAAAGTCTGTCAGAGTTTGGCAATAAATAAATTGGAAAACAGCTCCATCCATTTCTTATTGATTTAAAAAGCACCAAGGTAGAAATTTGGGAAAATTTAGTGTTAAAATAAAATACTAAAACAAGAAGTCACACCATAAGACTTTATGCCCCCCCCCCAGTACTCCATGATTGGTTTTGTTAAAAAATTAAATGACTAAGAAAAGGAATGATGTTGTGTTTTAGGGTGGATGGGAGTGCACAGTTAGACGGAACATGTTAGGTAAACAGCAGCAGTTTGTTAATCATATTATCAAGCTAATGAAGGAGGTTACACAGTATGGAGGCAGCCGAAACAGAAAGGTAACACGATGAACAGACCATTACTGGACAATTTAATAGTCTCCTAATTATTCTTTATCCTTTTTGGTATTTTTTGGGCATTTTTTGCTTTGATTCGTTTTGTTCTTTGTTGTTGTTGTTGGTTTGTTTGAATCTTTATTGTTTGTTGTTGTTTATGCTCAATTTAATAAGACAATTTTTTACTGTACATTTAAACTTAAGTAAAGAACTTGCCACTCTACATGTAGTAATAAATTTACTGCTGTTCAATAAAAACCCTTGGACATCATGGCTGTCCTGTAAACCATGTATTGATGGGTGCTAATCAAATGCCATTCCACCTCAGATTCACAGATTAAGAGAGCTGCTTGATGTACCAGAGCTAACGTCATTTGGAGCAATTCCTCTTCTACTTGATCCAGAAGTCAAAATCAAGGGAATCGTTGTTGGAACCCCTGAAGAAAGTAAGTAGTACACATAAAATTATTTTGCAATGTGTGTTTGTTAAAGCACTGTGGGATTTATCAATTTTTTCCTCTTTTCAGTATGTGACACTTGTTTAGGGTGGTGGTTACCAAAAAAAGATGTAACTAAAACATACCACTCTCTCTATTGTTTTTAACAAAAATAATGAGGTTTTTCTTAAAATATGTGAATATTGAACACAAAGTACTTTGATTGAAAAGTTGTTTATCTTTTAGAATAGATTATTGCAGGTTAAGACAAAGTGATACTAATTTTATCTCATTGTTGATAGTCTTCTTAAAGGATATTTTAGTAACTGATTTATTTCATTTTTTCTGTCATGCACGGTGACCGCCATGCATGATTACTTTCTCACCGCTCGCCCGCGTGGACCACTTTTTTCTTTCCGATCTTGGCGTCTACTTACTAGATCCGCAGTCGTTAACCTTCTCAGGGACGCCGCTCGTCAAGTCGGTCTACCGTATAACTCTCTCAAAGGGCACAGTTTGGTAGCTGACTCAGTAGCTCTTCAAAATTATGTGAATTTTCTACATTCTTTTATTTTCAGAAAAAGCATGGCTTTTTAAGAGTCATCTGATGCCTGGAAAACTGACCTTCCTAACCTTGGATGACAAAGAATATGTTGTAAGTTACCGTTAATTACTTGATACTCTCTAGCATGAGGAACAAAGCAAGTTTTTTTTCTTAAATCTTCAGGATCTCTGCTAAACAACCTCTTTCTGCCCTGCCATGAAAATGTTGTTGTTGCTGTTAACGTAAATCAAGCAGACGAGAAAAAGTGACAGAACAAAATAGTATTAACGTTTGATATTTAAATAAAAATATGATTTTGATCATCAAAACATGCCTCCCCTCTTGGTTAGAATTTAATTTATTGATTGATTTGTACTGAGTTATCTGTTGTTGAGAAGTCTGGAAAGTAAAAATTAATCAACAGTGCCAGATAATAATGCTGAGTTTGGGTTTAATAAATGCCATTTCTTCCACTGACAGACAATGTTTAAGAATGGTGATGATTTGCGACAAGATCAACTGATTCTCCAGATAATAAGACTAATGGATAAGGTAAATGCCTGAAAATGTGTCTCCTGTTTTCTCATATTTTATAATCCATGCTTTTCTGTATATATCTATCCATCCCTAACCCTATAGCGACCTAGCTAGAAATTTCCAGAGGTACACACAGTTTTCCAAATCAACACCAACCTGTTTCTTAAGTAATTTTTACAAGGGTAACTTGATTTCATTTCTGTTTTTATCAGTATGATAGCAACAGTGTTCTTTAGCAAGCTTTTATGTTTTCCCCCCTTGTGACATAGATGGGAAAAACACACCACACTCTGTTTAAAAAAAAAATCTTTAAGAGGTTAAAGGAGAGTTATAGTAGGGAAATATGTTCTCTATTTACCTTCTCTTCCCTTGCTTTGCTTTTCTATTTAATTTTTTCAACTTTTCTAGGTACCCACATGCATACTGGGCATACAAGTAGCTATTCCCCTGCCTCTGCATGTTTGTCTCCATTAATTTTGCTGTCTACCGTTTAACTTTACCCTGTATGATATTATAGAGTCAAAACCCTACAAAAAGACTGCTCCTGTTGGGTCGCTGTGTTATCTATAGAGTGACCACTTGATGTAAAGGATAGGTGTAGAGGGAACCACCATGTGAAAGAATAAATGTCATAAAAGTATTAAATCTGTAATGTCTGCTAATGTACTTGATGTAAGTAGCAAGTCTTCTTAACCAGTATCATGTTTGTGTGCCAAATGATGTAAATTGATCCTAGCATTAATAGAAACTGCTGTTTTTAGATAGAATGATATAACCAGGGCTGTCACTAAAATTTCAAGTTGTCTGGTATGTGCAATTAGTAGAAGGGGAATTGTACAGTGAGGAAGTTCTTTTGGTTCCATTTTCCTTCTGTTTCTTATGAAAGTACTGGAGCTGGGGCTCACCCTCATAGTAGCTGGGGAAAATCCCTGGCTCCTGGCTCTTGGCTCCTGGCTCCCAGCTCCCAGCTCCCAGCTCCTGGCCCACAGCCCCCAGCCCTTAGTGACAGCCCTGGGTGACATTTCCACTGATTCTGTTTATTTTGGCTTCCAGCTTTTGATGAAAGAAAACTTGGATTTAAAACTAACTCCATATAAAGTATTGGCCACTAGTGGAAGTCATGGTTGGTGTTCTGCAAATAATGGTTTTATAATTATAATTCAATCAAAATAATTCATACTTTTCAACATGCTTACCTCATTTGATGTTAATTAGTTCATTATCTTCATTTGTCTGTTCCTTTTCAAATTCAGTATAAATAAAGAGATGTTTGGTGTAGAAGGTATTCTTCAAATAGCAGGCGCCTGTCATCCGTTGAGTCGTGTTTTTGCTGTTCTTGTTATGTTTAAGGCAGAAGTTTGGCTATTTCTTTTTCGCAAAATGTGTGAAATTTTCTGAATTTTCTCCAGATCTAAAAAACAGCTGAGCCAATGACCCCTCGCCACCAGGGCTTCTTGGTCGCTGTCTGTTTTTCTAGCAATATTTTGAATGAATAATGTTGAAAATATTGTTAACATGACTTGCTTTACTTCATGGTTTCACTTAACATGCTATTAGACAAGTTAGTGCTAAAAATAATGTTTTTTAATCAGCAAGGATTTCAGCTAAATACTTTTGTTAATTGTGTTAGGTTTTGTGCAGTTTATTGACTCTACTCCTGTAGCAGAAGTGTTAGACAAGGATGTTGATGGAAGCATACAGGTAGAGTTCAAGACTAGACACTCTGTTATATAATTAACAATATTATTCCACAAGAGCATGTTGGATATGAGATGGTAGATAGCAAGCAAGGCGGGTAGCTCCAAGTTGGCTGTAATCATCTCATATCCAACAAGCACCAGTGGAATAACTTTGTTATTAAAAACACCTACAAAATATCGAGAATTCTTCCCCACTTTATTTGTAAAAACAATCGATTTTCTGCTTGTTTTTAATTTTGAGCAGATGCATACAGTTACCATATTTGGAGAGCATGGTATAATGGCTCATATACCATGATGTCTAAGCCAATCAGAGTTCTAAATTGCATTATCCTATGATTCAGTTTTTTAGTAACAGTAAATCACTCATCACCTGGTGTCACATACACATCAGAGACATTAACAATGTCAGAACCCCAGTCCAATGATCTCTACTTTTTCTCATCATGCAATAATGATAATAATATATATATTTTTTCTATGCAGAACTACTTTCGCCGACATGCTCCATGTGAAAGTGCTCCATATGGCATCAGCCCAGAAGTGATGGACACTTATGTTAAAAGTTGTGGTATGTACAAACTTGATTTTCCCCGAGATGGTTATTGTTTCGTCCCTAAAAGCAATACTCCATAGATCTACTTAATTAGAATTCTATAATGAATCAGCTTGGGTTCTGTAAACATAAACTCTGTGTTCTAGACTTCCATGTTTACAAATTTAGTTGAATAATGCACGCCAGGAACAAAAAGAAATTTAGTGCCATTCTGAAGTAAGTAAAACTGCGGTTTATGTTAGCCCTGGCATGGGCTTATATACATCTTCATAAGGGCTTTTAGTAGGGCTTAATAAATCAACTTGTGTTCTGCAAACATAAACCCTGAATTCCAGACCTCCATGCTTGCAAATTTAGTTAAATAATGCATGCCAGGAACAAAACGAAAATTAAGGGCAATTTAGTTTTAGTAGGGCTTATAAGTGAAGGGTAATATATCTGAGAGAGTATATAACCAGAATTGAAAAAACACTCAAAACAAGCAATAGCAGTGCTGATTAAAATACGTTACAATAAATAATTAGACTGGGGAGGGGGGGGGTATAACTTATAACTGGAGCTGGAGGGGGGGGGGCTGTAATAAGATGTATTTTTTGTTTATAGGTAGATGGGCCTATAACTCAGGGGGTTTATAAGCAGCAGTTTAGGGTATCAATCTCCAGTTTGGAAATTTATTTAATTAACATGTCATGCAACAATGGCCTATGGAGTTTCAATCTGCATTAAAAATCTTCTTTTTAGCTGGTTATTGTGTTATTACCTACATCCTTGGTGTCGGAGATAGACATCTGGACAATTTACTTCTTACAAAATCAGGTGAGGACTGACTAGGTGCTAATCATTACTTAAATTTTCCAGTGGTTTAGTAAGTTTTTTTAAATTCTTTCTAAAGTGGATATTATCATTATGTTAACTGGTAGAATGTTCAGAGTGAATTAATTTGGGACGGTTCTTCTACACTATTCTTTCAGGCAACTTGTTTCACATTGACTTTGGCTACATTCTTGGAAGAGATCCCAAACCTTTACCACCACCAATGAAACTAAGCAAAGAAATGGTAAATATAGAATGTGACTTTGCACTGTTTGAGTTATAGGTTTAAAAAAAAAACCCTTTATCTTGCCCTAATGCCAGGCTTTCTTGTCATTTTGGTTTTTGTTGTGTAAATGCGGTCAAAACACCTTGATACAGGGTGTAAGCCAGTTGTCCAGAGTACAGAGTTTTCCTACTAAAGAGTTTAGAGTTATATCAGTATGAGGTTTGATTTCTTTATGATCAAGAGAACTGTTGATAATAGACAGGTGTTCGTTCATAAGGAAAGTTTGACTGTATCATTATGGTTTTGTATGTTGGTTCTACAATTTACATCAAGAATGTGGAAAAACTATTTTCTGAAGACTATAATTTTTTTTTATATTGTTTTCGAAGAAAACGCAGGCCTTATATTAGTAGATTTTGTAATATTTTTACTCTTACATGCTAACCCTCCAGCTTGCCTTAAAATTGTTGTAGGGCTGGCAAGCTTACAAGTGCAAATTAATAAAGGGAACACCCACAAGTAAGAGCCTGGTTCTCTGTTAGGCTAAAATTTGCCTGTTTTTAATAGGCCCCCTCTGTTTAGCCTAAAATTTGAAACAGGTTCTTATTTTCTAAAATCTGTAAAAAAAATGTACACTTGGGTAAATAAGATATGATGTACTTTATGTAAAGTTATGTTCTGAAGAAAGGCTTCAAAATTCATGTGGTCAGTGCTTCATTTCTTCGTCTTCATGTTCATTTTTACACAAGTACTAATTTGGTATGCAGATTTTATAAGGAATAAGCTGAATACCACTTAATACTCTCAGTTTATAGCTACAATGTATTATTTTTTTTCTTCAGAAATTAAGAACCTGTTTAAGAACCTAAATAGCCTAAATTTGTGCTAATAAACTTGGGCAGCAGTTTCTTACCCACAAGTGTTTACTGTACAGTTTTAAGATCAGATAAGCGTGTTAATGATGACTATGCAATTGTTATCTTTTGTAACTCAGGTTGAAGGTATGGGAGGTGCATCCAGTGAGTTTTACCAAACATTTAGAAAACAATGTTTCACAGCATTTCTTCACTTACGAAGGTAATAATGCACAGCTGTAGTATTAACATAAACACTACTAAAATTTAATTAATGTAAGAACCATCATATGCTTGCCACTATTGGATGAACCATCAGACAAGTGTCTTTTTGCCTTGCATTTATACCAGATGCAATAACCTTTCACCTCAATCTTTTCTTTGTTAGCTCACATAGATAGAAGCTCTTGTTGTTTAATAGGCGGATAGCACTATCCACCAGAGAAATCATTACAATCCAGTGATTAAGTATAGGGAAACCAATTGCGATATCCAGTGGATAGCAGCATCCAAATGAAATAAGTGATTGATTGTGATTATTTAGCATGTGTAGCTGAATTTTTTTGGTGTGTTTTTTCTTTTCTGGTCCGTGGGGTAAGAGATTCAGCCATGCCAAAGCTGAATCAAGGACGAAAAAGATAACAAGGGGAGAAGGCAGTGAGAAAAACCACCTGCAATCAACCTGCTAAGATTTTTGAAACTGCGTCTGCTTTTTGGATGTAGCAAATAACATTCCTTGCCGGCCTACAAAATGTCAACCTGCCAGCGGATGTCAGATTCCCGCCAGTGGATACAAACTTCAAAGGAGTACCATCAGTTGTAATGTGGCTTGCTGCATCTGCCTGATTTGTGTTCACTCAAAAACTAGAAGTTCTGCAACTCTAAAACTTGTGAGAGAATAATGTTCTCACTGGTCAATGGTCACCTTGCATGAAAGATTTGTGTTTACTCAATCTGATTCATCACAAGAATTTTTAGATGCCAAGAAGCTCTATTATTCTAAAACTAGAAAGATGTTACAAGAATAATTCTTAAACGCTGTTTCTGATCAAGAAACAGGAAAAGGAGAGAAAAATACCTTGCACAGTGAAAACTAAACTGAAGCCAGCAGTCCTTTTGTGAGGACTTTTGCTTTTGTCCTGCAATGATGTGTCAGTAATCAACATTCATTTATAATACTTCAAATGAGACTTTCGTTACATGTAACAAAATTCAATATTTTTATGTGATAGTGAAACAATTCGACAATCCAATTCCGATAAACAAAATTATTTCCAAATCATGGGCAGGAATTAAGCACTGATGAAAAACATTAAACAGTTACAAACAACCTTTGGCATGACAATTTGTCGGCTGACGTCAGACCTCAAAACACGTCATGTCCCCTTTCATAAGACTGGAAGGGGCGTTTCAAAAATCTCAAGGGGTTGATTGCAAGCGGTTTTTGATCTCGGTTCAGCTTTCGCGTGGCTGTAACTCTTATACTTTGTGAACTTTGTGAACCACAAAAGAAAGAACCGTCAGCTATACAGACGAGTGATTGTTCAACATAATATTCATTATCTTTATTTTCCCATTCCATATTCAGGCATGCCAACTTGATTTTGAACCTGTTTTCTCTAATGGTGGATGCAAATGTACCAGACATTGCTTTGGAGCCAGATAAAACAGTTAAAAAGGTATGTCTTTGGTCAGGAAATTAAACACAGTCTTTTTACAACTACTGACTTTATCAGCTTTCAGCTTGACTGAATCAAGACCTGCCCAGTGAGGGGATGACCAGACCAAGACCCATTGGTTGCATTGTGAAGTACCCTTGCTGCTCACTTCCCTCATCCCCCCCCCCCCACCTCCACTGTGACACAGAGAGGCTTTGAGGGAGGGATGACTGACAAAGATTGTTGTCCATAGTGGTTCTTTCATGTCCCACATGAGACATCAGAGTAACTAGGCCTACAATGTTTTTAATCCTTTTGCCTGGGCTTATCAGGTTGCAAAGTTTTAACATTTGTTAATTTTGTTTCTTCAGGTTCAAGATAAATTTCGTTTGGACTTAAATGATGAAGAAGCAGTTCAGTTCCTGCAGTCACTTATTGATGAAAGTGTCAGTGCTATGTTTCCTGTTGTGGTAGAACAAATTCATAAGTTTGCCCAGGTAAATCAATCTTACATCAGCATCTATAATTCATGATTCTTTCATTGACGTTTTATTTGATTTAATGTTCAGTGTAAAATTATAATAAGGTCAGTACTCTATGACAATAAATTGGGTTTATCAAGCTTATACACCAAAAAAGCATGATTGTGGACATCAGTCGCTGATGTTGAAAAGTTGTTTTTCATAGAGAAGACTTTTATAATATTAGTGAGTTTACACAACAGGACGACAGAAAAAACAGGACGGCAAAATGCTTGTGTGTCACAAACGTGACAGGCCTATTGCTTATGCGTTTTGTGGTGATCTTCACTTAAGTCAATGTTGTCTGGTCTTTTACAAAAAGACCTGTTTAAAGGAGGGTGAAGTTCCCCAGAAAAGTTTTTCTCATGTCACGCTTGTCACACAAGGTTTGCCGTCTTCTTTCCTCTCCTGTCCTGTCGCATAAGTGCACTATTAGCAGAATGTTGCTGTATTTCTACCACTATCATTCCCCTCTGCACCCTGCCAGTAGAGCCTTTCTTTCACTTGCTTGATTTTGGTGCACTTACAAAAGACTCTACAGTAGTTAATCTTTGTTGAGCATGCAGTGCATGTTGCTAGGATACAGTTTCAAACCCAGGCCTAATAGCCATGTGCTTGGTACAGTGGGCTCAGTTATGCTCATCAGTTTAACAATAAATAGATGCTTACATTTGAAAAAAACCGTTTGGCAAGAGAGAAAAGATTGACTTAAGTCCAGAAGTTTGGGTTGCAGTGACTTCAACGGGTTGACACAACTCAGGCAGAGCCTCCTTGTCTCCTCACTCAAGGAGACAGAAGGAGGCTCGGCTCGCAGGGTGCCTCCTCTGATATCCTACTATAATGAAGAACTACAAGCCTGGACATTACAATGTTTGCATTTCCCTTGAATTTTTGTTGTGGTTATTGTTGTTCTGGGCTTTGCACTGCAACAACTTTTCATTTCACTTTCTTATTTACTTTTGTTCATTTATTTATTTCAGTATTGGAGAAGATAACAAAGAGGAGACCAGAGCTATTAAAGGGACAGGTTCATGGTTAAGCACATGCTCACTAATATTTTATTAAATTACTTCTTTCCAATGTATTATTAATTCTATTGCTTAATAATCCCACTCACATGTATCTCAGCAATCTTAGAGTATATTTCAAAGTAGAATTGTATTCAGAGTAACCTGAAGTAGGATGGTGGAGTACTAAAATTGCAGAAATAGGGACCTTAAGCAAAGACGACGACAGCAGTGAAAACGTCTCTAAACAAATGAATTTGCGTTCTTTCAAACTCAATCACGTCTATTTGGACCCGCTCAATATGTCAAATACAGGCGACTTTTCCTGGAGTTGAATTCGTAAGGATTTTATTCAAGTTTAAAAAGAGGAAGGAAAATTTGTCGTTGTTTGTCCACGTCCTCCATAAAATGTCAAATTAGGAGGTTTCATATCATAGCATGCAGTGGACGTCAAAATCTACTAAAAAGCGTGATGCATGTGCAGAGCTGTTGTTTTGATCATTAAACCAATTGTTTTTTGAAGTTGTCGTCGTCATGGTTGCTTAAGCTCTCTAATAATTAGTGGATTATGCCAACACTACACCAATAATAACGTTGAATTTATTGTTGACCTGAAGATTTTATTCCATGGTTGATTGATTTACAGCTATTTCCAAACATTTAAGTTAATCAACTGCAAGTGACTGCCAGGGGAGTGTGCAGATTGGTTCTTTGGCATCATTATGACATGATCATATTGCTTGCATAGACTATACAGCATGTCCCAGCAGAAAAACAGAATTTTGATAAATGAGCATGTGCTGAATGGTGAACCTGTCCCTTTAAACATGTAACCATCTATTCACAAGACTTTGTTCATGCAACATTCCAGAAGTGATGATTAGTAAAAACGAAACGTAAATTTTATGCTGACAGTGTATTACTAAATACAGGTGTAGGCAATTCCTATTGTGAAACTTAATTCATCTTACAGTGCAAGCACCTACACCAAGTAAGCAGAGAATCAAAGAGCTACGATTTTCTTTCAGTAAGAAAGTAGTAAATTCCCAGCCCCCAGCCCTCAATGAAGGCTCTGCTTCTAAAACTGAGAATTTATTAAGTGTTGTAAGCTACATTGTAAAAATACTCTCTTTCTTGTTTCGTATTTAATAGTGTACTACAAATTAAATGTAATTATTATCACAAAATAATATGTACAGAGTATTTTGTATGTAGAAAATAAATAATTAAAAGTTTAATATCATCAAATGTCTTCATTTCTGTGAGAGCATGACACATTGATCATGTAGTTTCTGTACGCTGTTTTCTTTGCAGTATTTGGCTGCCTGTGGATGCAATCCAAAACAAATCAGTTATCGGTATTTCACAACTTCTGTCAATTCCAAGCTTGCATTACCGTGGGTGCCAGCAAACAATAGGAAAAAAACCCTCTGGCACCCAGGGTAAGCTTGTAAATCCTGACAGCAGTTTCCACAAATTAAAGAACAGGATCCTCCTTAAGTTTTAAAGGAGACAGCTAGGATGTAAAAGTAGGCAGCTTGGTAACTGAGTGCTGTAGGCAATTCCAGGCTTTCACTCTCTCACTCTACCTTATTTCCCCAAAAAGTAGACCGCTTAATGATGGCACTTACCGAGAACCCTGAAAGAGCCTCACTTTTTTAGACTGAGCTTGCTTTCTTGTCATGGTGTGACAGGGTGGAGTAATAGTCATTATTTTAACATTTGCTGCTTCTGAGATTTCAAAGATTTTTTCCTTAACAGAATTACATTTAAAATATTGACACTGTCTTAATCTCTAGTTGAGACAGTTTGCCCCGGTTTCTCAACCAAACATGGAGGATTTAATAGACTGTCCCCACCCCACTGCAATAATATTATTATTGTCCAAAGAGAGAATCTGTTACAGAAAATTAAGGAAGGTTACAATAGTGTTCTGACTCCATCTTGTTCGTGATAAAAATTAAAGTTGTCACCTCTCTTAAATCCTTTGTCTTTTCACTCAATTGTTTTTCAGCTTCGATCAACTTCTCTCTTTTGGGTAGAACTTCACCTTTCAGCTTCTCATTATTGCTTTCAAGCTAAAAGAAAAAGAAAAAAGGGTAATAAATCATCTTGAATGGGTCTTGCCGGTACTTAACATTCAAGATATTATAATTCTTCAACCTGTCAATTCCATTAACTTGAGAGAGGCTTCAACTACCAAATAATAAATGATTGCACGGCAGCAGGACAGAGCCATTAAGCCCAGTGCAAATGGACACAACATTTATTTCATATACATCTATCATGGACACAATTTTGTTGGCCAACAACTAACTCCCAACATTGTTGGATGTTACATGTTACATCCATTTGCACTCCCTGTCGCATGTTGTTGGGAGTTGTTGTGCAAAGTTTGAAACTGGTCCAACTTTTGGGTCAACAACTCCTGGGCAACATTTCTTTCGTTCCATGATTGCTGAAGGGGAGTGCAACAAAGTTGGATACCTTTGCACAGCTCTTCCAACATTGTTGAGGCTACGCACGCGCCAATATGGTTGTGACAATCTTATGGCTGCTAGCTGAATTTGCTCTGACTCGGTAGTCCCAAGTTCCACTCCTCGTTCACGTGTGTAAATAGATGACAAATTCAATATGACTGTTACCGAAAGCGTAATGGTCAGACGTGTTCTCGATCACTCCACGCTTCTTACTAAATTTTTACTAAATTTTTAAACTATTTTTTAACTATGACTGTGACTGGAACTGAGAAACTAAAGAAAAGAAAACCAAGTGTAAATTGTAAAGTTTCTTTAGTAATCCATGGTTGTAATTTAATACTTTGCACTCATTGTCCCCCTCAAATAGCCTTGCTAGCTGCCGGTGATGCCTCTGCAATATTATCTGTTTATTAAAAAAATTGTTGTTGTTGTTGTTGACAGGTTTGTTTCTGGCCAGTTGTTGTTTATTTCTAAATGTTTGTTTTTTTCCTTGTATATTATTTTGTGGGCCACAACAAACATTACTGGGTTACCACTAATTGTAATAACCATATGAAGTTTATTTTTTAACTTCTCCTTTTTTTTAATAACCCCTCATATTCAATGTAATTTTACCTGATGAAGGATGTGTGTAAGCTGATCTTTGTAAGACAACTTAACTTGCATGATATGGTCACAGATATCTTTGTCTGGATTTCCTGAAGGCCTCCTGTGAATTAAACATAAAAATCTGGTGAAAGTCTCAGAGACAACCCAAAGAGAACAAGGGGTCTCTATCAGGAAAAGGAGACTCACCTCTTTGCAAGAATGGGGAGAATTTATTGCATTAATTACAATAGTGCCGAGTTACAATAGGAGCAGTGCTTTTGGACTTGTCAGTGGATTTGGGGGGGGGGGGGGGGGGTTGCATTGTGAAAAATTTTCACCAGGTGGACATCAAATTAATGATGTCCAAGTATCAAGCATCAATTAACTTAAAACACTTACCAAGCAGGCTGCTTGTCTCCTTTACCGGTAGCTTCAATGATGCGGTCAAGTTCATTGAAGAAATACACAAGATCTTCTTGCTTAATCATCAACTCAATTTCTTTCTATAATCAAATGGAAGGATCATATTAAAAACCCAGTAATCAGCTTGGCTAACATTGTAAAATAATGTTATATAATTTTTTTTGCCCTCTTCTTCGAGTAAGACTGTTGGGATTGACAGACAAAGCATCCATCACACCTGTGATGATTTTGGACACTGACATGTCAAAGAGCTAGCTAACCTGGCTCTGGGGTGCACATAGTAAGAAGAATAAGTCCTCTGTGAACTCATACACTAGTATCAACTGTCAATTCAGACAGTCCCTCAGAGAAAGTGTAATTAGATGGTTTAACTCCAAGAAAAACTCCAACTTACTCCCTTCAGTGAAAGAATCTTTATTTGGACTTTCTGAAAAGTCACCCAACAAGAGCTGCCTTACAGCAAAATTAAACTACACTCTGTTATTTATGAGATTTTACATTTATTCTTGTAAAATTCGTAACAAAGCACTTACTCTCAGACTTTGCCAACCAAATAGAAATTCAAGACCAGCTAGAAAAATTCTGTAATATATAAACTCTATTTAAAATATATTATAAAGCTGAAATGATTAAGATGCTATTGAAGAAATTTAGTTTGTTATACAGCCAGGCCATTAAATAAAACTGTAAAAAGTGTTATACGTGTTGTAGGATGCACCCAGGGTGCAAAGAAAATCATTTTTACAGCTTGCCATTCGGGCAAGCTGAAGCTACAGTCTCAGACAAAAATAGTTGGGACACTTTAACCAAACGCTGTTTTTCCCCTTCTCGTGCTCCCCTCATCCCTCTCAAAGTTGTTTATCACGGTTCAGTCACCAAACCTTGTACACCAACATTGAGGGAACAAGGAGACACAAAAGTGTTCCAACAATTTTGACTGAGACTGTAGCACTTACTAGCCCAGATGTCATTTCAACTAGCCCCAGACGCTTTTTGAAGAGCAGAATTGATTTCATAGTTCTTCTGTTATTCAAATGGGCCATTTGCACAATGACATCCTTTTACTCAGGGCGCAAAGAAAATCATTTTTACAGCTTGCCATTGGGGCAAGCGGAAGCTAGCATTTACTAGCCCAAATGTCATTTCAGCTAGCCCCCAAAATGTTTTGCCGAGCGGAATTGATTTCACAGTTCCTCTGTTATTCGAATTCCTCAAAAAACATCACTTGCCCGTCGGTCAAGTTTAAAACAGAATTCATTAGCCCGCTAGCGAAATCCACTAGCCCCGGGCTATTGGACAGTACTTTCTTTGCACGCTGTTTTACTACTAAGACCAGAATTCATTTTGTTTTTCCTTTTATATTCAAATGGGTAGTCCCAGTGAGGTTTAATTAACTAAAGCCTTAATTTGCACAAGAAAGCAATACCCTGAAGGATTCTGGTTGCCATCGTGCAAATGGCCTATTGCTCAAAAAACATCACTTGCCTGTTGGGCAAATTAACAACGGAGTTCACTAGCCTGATAGCAAAATCCACTAGCCACAGGCTATCGAACACTACTTTCTTTGCATGCTGCTTCCCTCTTTTTAATGTTCCTTATTATGTAATTATGTACTTTCTGTAACGTATAACAGTGTGATTGAATAAAATAAATGAAATAAAATGAAAACACTGGTAAACTAGTGTCTGGAGCCCACGACCTGGAGTGAGCAACTCTCATACTAGACCTATGTCATGGTGTTTTCACTGACCCTTTTTTTTAGATACAGTTTGGAGCATCTTTTCTTTGCAAAAATGGAATCGCTGCTCTCTCTAGAATTGCATTTGAATAATTATAAGACATAAAAAAGGAAAACTAAACGTCATTTTTTATTTACAAGGTCAAAAATACCATTTACATGTCTGAGGTATTGCTGACTGGTTTAGATATTCTAAACTCATGCCAAAATCATTCTAAAAATAAACTAGTCAGTGAAAATGCTGAGACACAAGTACATGGAAGTTGCTTACTCAGGGTTATGGGTTGCTGGTAGTGCATGTTCTCTTTGGTTACGCTGAGATCACATGAAATCTAATAATTAAACTATTTCCAGGGTGCAAAGAAAGTCAGTTTTACAGCCTGCCATTGAGGCAAGCTGTAGCTAGCATGTACTAGCCCACAAGTCATTTCAACTGGCCCAAAAACCCTTTTTGACTAGCAGGATTTATTACAATCCTTCTGTAAATTGAATTTCCAAAAAAAACGGCACTTGCCCATCGGGCAAGTTAAGAACAAAAATCACTAGCCTGATAGCAAAATCCACTGGCCCCGGGCTATCGGACACAACTTTCTTTGCACTCTGATTTCCCATCAAGTCTCTGAGCAGGTAACATGGCAAAATCTAAGATGTCAAATGGTAATAGTCAACTGTCCAAATCAGGACTTGGAAAGCAACATTACTGACAGAACCACAAATTAAATATCCATGCACTACTTAATGCACATGAAAACTAGCAACGTTACAATGAGGCATGGCCGGGATTTGGAGAACTAAGGCAACTACATAACCATCACCAAGCATCTATCTTTGAGAGAGTACCGTAACAGGAAATTAGGTTACCTCTATGTTATTTTGCAGGTGTTGCATTAGTTGTTCAGTTATACTTCTGAATTCCACAGGATTCTTTTCTCTGATACTTGTAAAACAACTGCTAAATTTCTCCTGACTACAAAAGAAAAGATGTACAAAACCATGACCATCAGAAGGTAACAAAGGGATGTGGGGTTTCATTTTTTCTGGGGGATTGGAAAAACAGAGATTAGGTGATTGGTGAGTGCCACTGTTCAAGGTTTGATTTCCAAGCAGTTTTAAAACCTAAATGTTTTGGTCTTAGAATAGGGAATAATTTGTGAGAAACATTATTGATCAGTTGATAAAGTATTTGCTCTATAACTTATAGGCATTGGCATGGTCTTGATAGTGCGGGTCTGGGATAAGGTAGTGATTATCGGTAAAGAATGCAGCTGAACAGGGTCTGGTATACACTAAGGGTTTCTAGGTCTCACCAGCACACACCCACCCATCCAGGTCTATGGGTAAATCCTCAGAATAGCCCAGAGAAATAACCCAGTGGAGTTACTTAAAGTTCAACCCACCAAATATGGCATTTATAAATTAAATGTGGCTAAATCAAATTTAGGTTAATTTAAACTCAAGACATCACTAGCCACCAGTCTTTTCAACAGAATTAACAGGGGCTCTCATAACAGCTTTACATGGGCTGGGTGAGCCAACTTTTCCTACATTTCCTTACAAAATTTGAAAAAACCATTTAGATGAAAAACAAAAAGTTGGCTTTGCTTGAAGGGTGGTCTGCCTAACAGGGTCACCATTTTTCAGTGGTTAGGCCACCCGACTAGCTGTGCCAACTTTTCTTAAAAAAAAACACTTCAGGCCCTTTTCATTCGACCAAAATTCCGGTTAGAAATTTCTGACTCACCAAGCTCAATGAAACCGTATAGTCTGGTTGAACAAAACCAACTACATGTTTGGTCATTGTACTTGTAGGAAGAATAGAAAAGAGGAGTACTGTGCACAACAATTTTGAAAAATGGAAAGAGATATGAATGGACCAGGTCAAAGTGGACCACCTTCAAAGGTAAGGTAAAGGTGCAGGTGCCCAAACAGCCAGAGCTTATCCCGGTTTCCCTAACAAGAAGCATGCCTAGGAGTATTGCTTCTCCCCTCTAGATGAGATGCTAGACCATTGCAGGGTTACCCCCCAGCAGTATGTCACTGGTACCCATTTATACACCTGGGTGAAGAGAGATAAGGTGGAGTAAAGTTCCTCGTCTAAGGAAACAACATGACAGGTGAGGCTTGCACCCCAGACCTCCAGATCCAGAGTTCAAGGTGTTTACCCCTCAGCCACACACACCTCCACCTTCAAGAGTAGTCCCAAATACTCCCGTCAAACCGAACCAAAATGGTCTGTTCCATTTGATTTCTAACCAAAATTTTCCGGAATTTTGGGCTGAATGAAAGGGGCCCTTTGACTTGCCCAGGTGGGTCAACTTGTTCAAAGAGGGGCAATATGAAAAACAGTCAGCTCTTGGCTCAGGCAAAGGGGTCAACTTTTTCTCATACAGATGCTCGCTTAACTGATTCAGCTGGAAGGGTGACCCTCTTTCCAAGAACAACTTTTCTCCATAAATACAGGGCCTATAGTGAGCCAAAAATTCGTAATTTACATCCCTACGTGAGACGACGAACATCCCCACCTATTTCAGGTGCAATTCTCCCCTCCCCCCCCCCCCCCGGAACTATGCATAATCGTACTTGCCGCCAGGCATAAAGCTAGATAGATAACACTGAATAACGTTAACGAAATGTTTTTTCCTCTTTGGAAAAGGTTCAAACTATGACCTCTGATAGGCGAAGATGACAAAAGGTTTAATACGCTTAAATCCTATATCTAAGTAAAGTTAAGCTTTGGGAATTTAAGTACGGCATTAGAGCAAGTCAGCTCGTCATTTGTAGGGTCATATGCCGATACATACACCCCTTCTATTACCTTCCAGTAGCCATGATTTTGTCCAAACATTTTCTCATTACTTTTCTAAATGATTCCATTCTTCTTCCTTCACTTTCCTCCTGTTTTTCTAAAGAGGAACACTCTTTCAGCGAAGAACTTCCCTCAGCCATTTTGCCTTCCATTTTTGCCGCCACTCGACCCAGGGCAACTCTATAATCAAAGATGTTTGAGGGGAGGGGGTAGGGGGCAAAATAACGGAGCAAAGTAAAAACTCAAACTGTTGAGAGAATTTTCTTTACAAATAAAGGGAATAAAATTTAAGCGTCTTTCCATAAACATCAGGCTGTCCTCAATCTTGTTTGGAGCAACTAAATGAATTAAATTAAAAATTTAACTTTCACTAAGTAGGGTGGACACCGTCGAGCCCAGCTCCCCGCCGAACTGAGACCACTGAGACCCGACTTCTTTGACTTCTTGGCAACTTATCAATGGAATCCCAGTGACTGTACAGTAGTCGCCGGTCGCCGATTCTGTAATTCACAGTCAAGGTATTTAAGCTAGTCACAAAACGATTTCTAAACCATTAACAGTGCTTATTTGGGCCAAAAATATATGTATGAGCGTAGTCACAGATTGCATACAATGATTGGTTTAACAGTCTGGGCTGAGTTGCTCAGCTTATATGCTCTGACCACAGTATTTAATTAACTTTGAAATGCTTATAAACGTACTTAGACTCAGAGCTCATTTGTCTCATTAGATACATTGAGTAAATCTCTCTATACATGTAGTTTTTGAACCTTTATCGATTGAAGGCACCACAGATCCATACAAATGAAGTTACATAATAGCTGATTCTGAGTCAAGCCCTACTTGACGTAAGCTCGTTCTGTTAATACAAAATTTTTTAACGGGGAAAATAAAAGCTTAAGGATGCAATTTACGCAAACTATCTGCTACGAATTTTCTAGTCCAGAAAGGAATTATAGGACATTTCAATAACAAAGAATTTGCGTGCCAAATCTATTTCCAACCCCCAACCCCCAACCCCTGACTTTTGTTTCCACTTCCATGTTAGAATACTGTTTACAGCAAAGGGAAAACCACCCACTATCTTATTTTCATACATAACAAAGAGAGAATTTGGTGTTAGGTAGCACTTTCTTCTCAGTTATTTAAAGACCCTGAGTGTTGGTCCAACCGTGGTTCGAACCCACGACCTCCCACTCAGCCGACTGGTGCTCTCCCAACTGAGTTAACCAGGCTATACAACTTTGGCCTAGCATCGTACGATGAATTAACTAACAAATAAGTAAACGTAAAAGACAAGAAACTAACATCATTGAATCTTACAATGAAGGTACATAAGAAGACATTGACTATGATCAGACAAGCTGATGTAGGGAGAATGTTAAAAAAACAAGACTAATATCTTAACGGTGGAACTAGCCAGCTACGGAGATGTGTAAGAAGAACGTAAGAAGATGTTTTAAAGTCTAACATCTTAAAAGGAGCAAACTGACATACGGCAAAACATGTACGTTGTAAGTCTTGCCTTATCTACGCTTCCCTCTAACAAAATGTAATTTGTTCATGCTGGGTTTGAGTTGCTGGACAATGCAGAGCACTAGTTCATTTTACCCAGGCGAGATGCATTGTCCGGGATCTCTAATTATTAGAGATCCCGGACAAGGGGTTATCTCCTTGAAACAGAAGATGACTCACCAACTGACGACCATGCAGCTCTTAAAATGTATTCACCAGCAGCCAAATTTTAGTCACATTGATGACTATTAAGTCGCAATCTTGAGCCCTGAATATCTTATGAACTCTGTAAAGATCAGCACTTGTGTGTATTATCCTCCAAGAATAAGAATTAACCCCTATGGTTATGGCTGTGTACTTTTGAGGTGCTTGAGTGTGCTCATTTGCTAAGCATATTCATTTGACTTATCCTAAAACCTGTATTACTTTTGACAGAAAGTTTGATGTCCTTAGTGTTAGAGTAGAAAACATAAGTGCTTCATTATATCCTGGATGAACTTCAGAATTGTTGTAAGGTGTCTGGAAAAGGTGACCACCATGTTGAGACATCAAAACCCAAGTGGAATTTCATACTCCGTCAGAAGGACCATTAAAACTGGAACAAAGAACCAGCCTACTCTTATGCCAGTTCATGGATTTGTCTTTGATTTGGACGGAACACTTACTCTACCAGTCTTGGATTTTACTTTGCTTCGAAGTAACCTTCAGTGTCCTAAAGGAACAGACATTTTGGAATTCTGCAATTCCAAATCCGGGAAGGATAAAGAAATAGCCTTCAAGTTGGTTGAGGAGTTTGAAGAAGAAGGACGACAAAACACAAAACTTCAACCTGGTGTCTTTGAACTTCTCAAATTTTTGTCACAGCATGGATTGAAAAGAGCTCTTATCACAAGAAATCTGCAGCCCTCTGTAGATCAGTTCTTGGACTTGTTGGGTGATCCGGCTAATTATGGTGGACCATTTACTCATGTAAGCAATATTCTTAGCCTGCAAAACCAGCCGTCTCTCCTTGCTCCTTGCTGCTTGGGTTTTTTTGCAGGAAAGAGAGATTTTACATCATCAGTATTTAATTTCTTTTGCTGAGGTGCAGACCTCTCCTGCGAAACATCCCTAGCAGCAAAGATCAAGGAGAGATGGCTGTTTTTGCAGGCTACACCATTCTACCAAATACATATTGATCCAACATGTGAGCAGAGCCTTTTTTACCTCTTACAATTCTTGACTAAGGAAGAATCTTTTTCGTAAAGTATCAGTGAAGAGAGGCTCTGCGCGTACAGTGGTAATTTTACTAGCTAATCTTTCTCGCAAGTGAACATGACCTCTTTGTTTAGAACACAACAGTATAAACTTTATATAAGTAAGTTATGAACTAAAGCTAGTAAAGTACAGTGAGTATGTCAGTTTTTTTATCATTCACTTCTGAATGACTATTTTGGATAGGCTATTTTTGCAGTTGGGATGATGGTGGCCATTTAATTTATGGAGAGGTGACCACTCCCAGGTTTCAACATCTATATCAAAGCTCTTCACTGTACAGAGGTCACTGGGATGTTGTGGAGATCAATGTAGCAAGCATGTATGCTATAAGGTTTGGCAGGAGTAGAAAGTGAGGGTAGAGATTATGTTATCTAGGAAACCAGAAGATAAAAGGTGTCACTATTATCTCCTAGCCTAATGTCATCTTTATGAGTTGTTGACTGTCCCCTAGACTAAAACATTTGCCTTAGTCAGTGCAGTCAATACATGGACAGTCCCAGTCTGTATTGCTCCAGAAGATGACCAGCCTCCCAACTTAAAAGATGAACAGTATTGGCCATTCTTTTTAAACTACTGCAACAGTAGTTGTGGGACATCATGGTAGTGCTTTTTAATTTCTGTTTGTGTTTATGTCTTTTTAATATAGTTTTTTAGTGTGACTTGTTCGGCAATTAACATAAATGGTGTACTGGTTCAATATTAGTGTAATAAAAAGAACAGCTTTGAAATAATATTATTATCATTTCATTGCTGTTCTGTAGCTGCAATATTTTTAATCAACTCTGCCATTGGTTTTTAAGGTTTGGCTTTATAGTCCAGTAAAATATGCAAACCCCACGTTACCACCTTACAAATGTTTTTAAAATTTGTTTTCTTTTTCCTATTTAGTCTCTTACGCGAGATTTTACTCCACCCAAACCTGACCCCGCCCCTCTTTTGCACATTTGTGAGCAGTGGGAAGTGCACCCAAGAAATGTAGTGATGGTTGGTGATCATCTTCATGATATACAATGTGGAAAGGATGCAGGTTCAGGTACACATTCTTACAGTAATACAGTGGAACCTAGTTATACAGACATCAAGGGGCATGCCATTGTGTCTGTATTAAGCAGGCTGTCAGAAAAAAACATCCTGGCACAGACACATTTTTTATTGATATTGAGATACAACGGAGCAGTGATTGAAGCAGAAAGCCAAGGAAGTGAAGCTCGTGTATTTTAATAGGAGGCGGAAAACTTAAATAAAGGACCACAGTACAATGGTCAAACACCTGAGGAAAAGCCGGAGTGAACAAAATGAAACATGTTACCCTATCTCACTACTGTATTTTTGGCAATGAAATTGTATCAGTCTGTAGAAATCTTTCATTATTTGAGTAGGGTATAATGTTCACAATTGGCACACATTAAAAATAGACAGTACAGAGATGCTCACACAGAAAATTATCCATTGTCTGTATTAGAAGGGTTTCTGCATATTAGGCAGGATGCTAATTTGGGGGGAAAGATTTTTTCGGGAAAAACTGTCCATTATATACAAGTGTTCGTAGAGCATGGTTCCACTGCAATAACTTTATTAGAGTCTGAGAAAACTCCTAGCTTGGCACAAGAGCTTCAGGAAGACTGGAAAGTCAAGATTCCAAATTTTTATCAAAAGTTTAGTGAAAAGAATGTTTAAGTGAAGCTCCAATCCCCTCAAACCCAGACTCAGCAATGTCTTGGGGTTTCATGTCCTGGAGCAGACTGGTAAAAGATACCCTAGTATCAATGTTGCCCAAGACCCACTCGGTTGTTGCAAATTAAGTGAGTTATTATACATTGTAGTCACCATCTATCTTCTCATTGGCTAAAAGCCTACAGTTAATTCTGGGAAACAGCGCAACCTACAGATTATTCACTAATCTGTACCTACAGATTAGTGAATAATCTGTAGGTTGCGCACGCAATGCATGATTTCCAAGAGCAATGTCAAGTGCACAGACAGCAATGTCAAGTTCGCGGACAGCGAAGTAAGAATGGCTTCTCGATTCGCTTCATCGACCCAGCAAGAAATTGAGAAATTACTTGAAGATAAAGTATAATAAAACAATTATTAGATTCGGTTTTTGTGATATCCGGAAAAATCAAGGTCTCGGTTAGTGTTATCAGCCTCAGCCTTGGGCTTCAGCTCATAACACTTACCTCGACCTTGATTATTCCGGATATCACAAAAACCTCATCCAATAATTGTTTATTGTTAGTGTCTCGCAGATCAATTATTTGCCTCAACCTTCTGCTTTGGCAAATAAGTGATTTGCTCCCCACTGACAAATCATGATATTTTGCTCAACCTAGTCCGATAATAATAATTGATTCAGATGATTTGCCTTTAAAATAATCATTCATTTGATAATGCTTCTTATTTCAGTAACAGTGCTGCTAAATGATTCTAAGAATGCTGATTTCAAGAAATATGCAGACTTCAATGTCGACTCATTGGAGGCGATTATCACATTAATTACCTCACAAGAGTTGTTTACCGTGGACAGGGAAGATTCTAGTTTTCAGACATGACGAGGTCTCATGTTTAGAGACCAAAAACGATTCCATTTTACACTGTATTATTGTACGATCATAGCGTAAAATAATATATGAGAGGTTGACATTGTTAATAAAAAGTTCACTAAATCAAGGAAAAAAGAAATTTGATTTTGTAATCTCTCCCTTTTTTTTCTGTGAGCCAATATTGATTCATTTCCATCCGCTTTGACAATTAGGAAATAACAAACAAAGTATTTTTATTGGGTAAAGTCTTAAGCTGCTTGAGGAAAAAAAGGGAGTTTTATCTCAGCAGGGGAAAGGGCACTCTCATGGCAGATTCATGGTTGTGCTTCTACCTAGGTATGGTTGTCATTCTGTGCCATTTAGTCCTGAAAAGGCAGGGGATCGGGTAGTTGGGATGGACCGAGAGAGGGGCAGAAATCGAGCCTGAGGAGGAGGAGGAGTGAAGACCTTGAGCTAGTCTAGTGATGTGACTTTGTATGGACTTTGTGCATTTAATATTAATTTATACCGTATTTATTTGATTAACCCCCCTTGGCGCTTATTAAATTTTTGGACCTTGAGAGTGGCCGCTTATTCGAGGCTGGGCGCTTATTAAATTTTCACCATTTTCAGCAAGTGAAGTATGTTTATTTTGCAACAAAACAACAAATGCTAATAACAAAATGCAAAGAAGTAACAAAGCAAGGTTTCTGTAAAATACTCTGAAGACAACACCATCCTCGGGGAAGTCTCTTATTAGAATTTATTCACTCAAGGGGGCGGGGTGGGGGAGAGTGCTTATTTGAGTTTGATTGGGAGGAGGAGGGTGTGGGCGCTTATTCGAGGCTGCACGGTTATTAACTTTTTCTGCCTTTAGAATGGGCGCTTATTCGAGGTGGGGCTAATTCGAGGTTGGGCGCTTATTCGAATACATACGGTAAGCATTACTTTGTCTGTTTTCTTCTTCTTCGTCTTTTTCTTCTCCATCTTTGGATTGAGGGGGAGAGAGTAAGTAAGCCCTTTAAGCCTTTGATACTAATCATTTGCTGCGTAAATGGCCGAAAAAGTGTACGTGTTAGGTACGATTCTAGCAGTTCTAGTAGCCCCATCCAGATCCTCATCAAAGCGCGGTGAATCGGAATCTATTTATGTGCGCAACCTTCCTTCCCCCCCCCCCCCCCCACCCCGCCCGCTCCTGCGCGTGGTAACGACAGCGCGGTGACGTAATCAAAAACATTACATTGAATAAACAGGAAAAAAAATATGAATATCTTCAAGACAGTAGCAAGTGCCGGTGCTTAATGATTACACATCACGACAATATGGACGCTTCGCATTAAAATTTTGAGCGAGTCGTGTGTACAACAGAAACCTGTCTTAGGGTGGCAATCGGACAGCAGAACGGTAAGTTTTCAAAATGCTCTTATGTTGGAAAGCATCTTTTTAACATGAATTTGGTACCCTTGCGTAACATGAATTTTGTATCTCGTGGAGTATACAGGATTTGCAGTTATCAACGAAACTGGGGCTGGCAGTGCCGGCAGAACCCTTCCACAGGGGCCTTTCCAGCGAAAAATATTTACATCGTAATTTGGAAAGGAAAGCGGCTTTCGTCGAACGTACACCTGTCACAGGTGCGTGAGTTCGGATTGACCACTGTCACCTAGCTGATTTGGTTTCTCTAAGAAAATATGCGCTGACTCCATCTCGGGTTAGTCGATCCGTAAAATTCTAACGAAATAGCATTAAAAATTATCGGATTTATATTACCTTGTATACTGAGTCAGTTGAACCATTCATCCTATACAATGCTTTAAATAAGCATTTTTACAGTGTACGAGAAAGCCGGGCTGGAGAAATTTCACGCACTTTTTACGTGAGACAACAAATCAGTATGAAATATATTACACGTCTTCATTTTCTTTGAAATCAACCCTTCCAGAAGAAGTCATTGTTTCTTATTTGCGTTACAGTGAGGTGCTTAACTTGTTCATAGGCCGGGGGTCTATCAATATGGAGGAAGATTCCCTTTATTTGGACGAAGACGGCTTATGTTCACTCGGAAGTCGAGGAGCCCTGCAAACAGCGGACTCACATTCTCACGTGCACGATCAGCGTAAGGTAAATAAAACGGGATGTGGTCTACAGACAGTTAGCGAGTTCTAGCATCGTATAAGAAAGGCCGGGAGAAAAGTCAGGGAAAAATCTTTACGAAATGACAGAAAAACTGGGTTTTTATGGGGTTTTATGCAAATTAGAATTCACGTGCGTCTCGTGCCCGTGACCCTTATTTGGAATGTGGTCCCGTATTTGGAGATAGCGTGACCCATATTTGGAACATGTGCGTCCCATATTTGAGAGAATCGAATTGCGCGCCATTCTGCATGCCTTTTACTGACCAATTAGAACATCGAAATTTCCGAGACGTCATCGAAAACTCGTGACTAAACAGGTTTATCGGGAGAGGAAAGGCCGGAATCGGAGGAAACTTGAGAAAGACCGAGGAAGAAAACAGTTATTATTGAACTCGAAAAATTTAGGAACAACGTCATAAAGATTTTTTGCTGTGTTTTTGCCCTTGAACTGTCAGTTTCTAGAGCTTTTACAGTTTATTGCGTGAAGAAACATCTCGGAATCGAGCTTCAATTATCGGGCTTGTTGGCGGACTTCGGTAACGATAAGCGCAGTGTGGTCGTTGAATCCTTTACCGGAGACAAACACAACAGGAGGGGAACACGTTGATGTTTAAAATCGTAGAGAGTTGAATGGGTCGAAACTATCGTAAAAATGATGTAAGTTTGACATTTGAGCGTGGGAAGATTTGCTTCGACTGTGAACTTGGCGTCGATAACTTACCGACCGACGATTGGAGTCTTGATCACATTTTCAATTTCCTCATTTCTTTGCAGCCATCATCTTTGGGAAAAGCATTCATTGCTGGTGCTTTGAGTGGGACATGTTCTACGTTATTATTTCAACCATTTGATCTGGTTAAAACTCGCTTGCAAGCGGACAAGACAGCTCTGTCACCTGCTGGGAGGCTGAAAATAGGGTAGGAGTTTACTGATTTATGCACGACATTTATACATCAGCGTTATTATTTAGTACTTCACAGGAAAGCAAACAACAAATGATTTAAGTGTTTAAATGACCCTATCTTTATCTTTTGCAGAAGTAGTAATGGCATGCTTTACACTTTCTACTCTGTGGCCCGTAGAGAGCATGTTGTCGGGCTTTGGAGAGGCCTCGTACCGGTAAGCTGAATTTTTGTTCGAACCTTTTTTAATGTATAAGTTGTATGACAGTTGAGTTGGGTTTATCAACTGAGTTAATAACGTCAAGTTGCCCCTGTTAAAAGATTCAAAAGTTTACATACTTTTCAAGTGCTAGCCTTTTTTAGAGCGAATCAAAGGGTGAAATGCCAACCTGAGGGCCGGGTTGTTCAAAGCTGGGTTAAGATAACCATGTGTTAGTCCGAAATTTGAGTTCAGATTTGAATGCTTAAAAAGTAAATTCAGTTTAATTCTTTCTGTCCACAAGTTGATGATCGGATGCTCTTAGAAATAACAGAGAAAATTATCCGAGAAAATGCTTTTGAACAAAAGAAAAGAAACCCAGGGTTAAGTGCTAATTGGCCTTCGGAAAACTGGGCCCTGCAGTGGTTTCTCGTAGAGATACCAGGAGATTTACCCTCCTTCCATGAGACTCCCAGTTAATCAGGAAGATGCCTCTATTAGTCCTGGGGAAAGAAATTCTGCGGGTGGGGGGGGGGGGTATCTTATATCAAAGAGATATGGATACCCTTCAGAAAATTAGAATAAAGCCCTAAGTTTGACTATTCTGGATGGAGCTGTGGCTTTATTTGACCGTTAAAGGAAAGCATACTCCTGCGCAGTAGGACGGTACATTTTTCTGAATATAGATATTTCATTATGTGACAGCCCTGAGCAATAATTTTTTAGGTAAAAATATTGCCTTTCCCTCCTGAAAACCCTCAGTGAGGCTGAGCAAGAGCATTCCCATCGTTTTCATATTATGGGAGTGCCCCTCCCCCTGACGACATTCATAACAAAGAAGTCTAACTTTCCGAGTTTGCCAGTTAATGAAAATCAGTTCTTTCAGTTTCAAACTACAGCAGATTCCATTCAATTTTGTTTCAATTTAAGAACATTTCCCTACTGCTGCTTATTGGAAAGAGGGAATGTAATCGAGGGGGTGCTTGTTAGAGGAAGTATGGTATATTGGATAGCTTTCGTACTACTATGAAACCTGATTGGTAATTCATTGAAACGTGAAACACCAATTTCAGTGTGACTGTTATGCTCTCACATCACTATGACCAGTGATTTTATTACAAATAGTTGTGGTGACCAGGGACTCATCTTGCAAAAAATCATGAGTCCTGGTCCAGAACCAGTGAGTCCCAGGTCAAAAAGCAATGAGTCATAAACTGAATTTTTGGGGGCCTTTATGTAACCATGCAGACAATTAATCAGGAGACAGACTCTAAAACTCTGTATTGCAGTTTACTGAAATACTCCTTCTATCGTCAAGCACAACAAAGACTAAAAGAAATATACCTCGTTAAACAACGGCCGCAAGAACAGCCACAGAAATCACACAAACAGGATGTTCTACAATTAAAACATTTTCAGATCGATCTTTGCATCCCACATGCATGCCATGAATTATTTTGGGTCTTTGGCACTTTTTATGCATCAGGAACACATGACGTAGAGGTAACAAAATCACTGTATGACACTTTGCTTATGAAAGGTATATCCTTTGTATAGGATTAGCTCTGAGCCATGTTCTGTCATGGCTGTTTATGTTATACTGTTTTTAGTTCTGAGTCACCACCATAAGATTCGATTCAATAAATGTAAACATAGCCTAAGACCTGCGAGTAAGTCATTGATTATCTCCTTACTGGCACTGAAATATATTCAAATGTTTTGTTTACTGTTGGTTTTGCTTCAGTCACTGTCCAGGTGTGTTCCTGGGATAGGAATGTACTTCTGTACACTTCACGGCTTGTCACAAAGTTTTGGAAGGTAATAACAAATATTGTTTTCCCATAACTTAACACTTCAAACCCCATGGCCAATATGAAAATTTAAATTCTTATTTGTTGTCATTCTTTAGGCATTTCGTAGAGAAGTATTAAGAACTTGTTAAAGCATCAATATAATATTCATCACAGCATGATTGTTTTAGGGTGGATATTAAATCCCACAAGTCATCACAAGTTATGATAGTTTTAATATTAAGGCTTGTGGGGCCGGGAAAATGACTGAAACAAATGAACCAGTTAAATATGACAAGGTTACTAAGGAATGCCATCTTATAGGAGACAAACAAGTTGGCTATTTTACAAGCCGCTTTAATAGGGTTTGAACCTGGGACTACAGGCAACAAATCCAGCCAGTGATCAGGGAAAGATTTGAACTCATGGCCTCCAGATTGCAAAACTGGTGCTCTGATTGTTCAGCCATGCTGCCTCCTAAAAAGGTTCATGCAGTTCCGTAAACTACATACACTCCGCCTAAACTTAGTATAGTACTGTAGTACTATGTGCATACATAGGAGGCTTGATAATAATTAACATTATGTTTTTGTTGATTTCAGTGAGGAACCATCCATGGGTGAATCAGTATTGATGGGTGCATGTGCAAGAACTTTAGTGGGAATAACACTGTTACCATTTACAGTGTTGAAAGCTAGATTTGAGGTAATTTTTTTACTTGTTTTACAAATACCCCCTGATAGACTATCCTGGGCTACATGTATTGTGATAAATTACAACTGAAAAATATTCATCACAAACTTCTGCCATTTTAGAAATGTTATTGAAATTTGTATGTGTTGTTTTTGTCCTATGTAGAGTGGTTTTTTCAAGTATAACAGCATGCTTCATGCATTCAAGTCAATCTTGAAGAGTGAAGGAGGCAAAGGTTTGTTTGCATTCAAATAGTGGGTCAGGTTAATTTACTTCCTTTTTTCTCAACAACATAAATGATTAATTTGTTTAACTCAAACAACGAGGTTATCTTAAAACAATAATAATTTTGTTATTACCAGTTGTTTTTATTTTGATAGATGATTAAAGAATAGTAATTTTCAAATGCTGTTTTTTTCGCACATGTTTTAACAACTTTTTATCACTTCTAGTTGTAGCATGGGTAAATAAAGAATAATTGTACTGTATTGTATGATTATTATTGTTCTGCTATAGCTGGAAGGTGAGAAGTTGTATCTGTATTTGCCACACAGATAAATGATTACAATTGAAAAACAGACAAGATACAAATATGTCGAAAGTAATGGCAAGGAGGCCTAAAGGAAACTATAAAGCTTACACTGTATATAAAACTGTTCTAGTGAGGCTTACATTGTTTAATTAGGTCTCCTCAATAACAATTTTCCATAGACGACATTTAAATTACGACGATGGATACAATTTTTTATTTATAAACATTACAATGATAGAGATAAGCCATCCCAGTTTAATTTAAAGCTGTACATGTACTGCCATGTACATGTACCTCTGCCTCTTTTATTGTAACTGAGGTAATTTTATAGAATTGTCTTTTTGAAGAAAACTTGGCTCTTTACTTGTAGGCCTGTACAGTGGTTTGTTGGCAACCGTCGCTAGAGATGCACCATTTTCAGGGCTGTATTTAATGTTTTACTCCAAGATGAAAGGGCTGGCAAAACATGGTAAAATTTAATTTAAATCTTGTCAGTTATCACTTATTAAGGCATTCTATGTATCTTTAATAATCTTTTCTTAGTTATTTTTGTGATAATTATTCTGCATGAATGTTATAATAGCTTAGTTGCATTACCTTTTAATGTAAAGAAAGCATAATACTATATAATAATATTTATTGTTATTGAAGGGGAAGACAGAGTTGAGAAAAACCAGTTGTTAAAAGTTTAACATGTGATTATTATTTCACAATAGTCCAAGGGGTTGCTTCATGACCTCTGTGCTACTGGATAGCACATGTCCTGATATAATAAGAAAATTAACATCATGAAATAGTTTCACCATACTGCTCTCTGGTTTTGATTAGAATCATCTTGCTTTAAATTGCTTTCTCATCTTTCAAATATTAGAAGCATGCTGCATTTGTTTACTAAAATAATGACTCTAATGCAGTTGTTTTGTTGAGTTGTAATTGACGTTTCCATTTACCCTTGCCAACAGAACTTGGAACTCCTGAGTTGAAATCATCTGAAACATTTGTCTGTGGTGCATTTGCTGGTGTCTTTGCCTCAGTTCTTACCCAGCCAGCAGATGTGGTGAAGACAAGACTTCAGTTGTATCCACACAAGTATAATGGGAATGGTGATGCTGTCTTATCCATATTGAAGGTATCCTTTGTAGTATACCACACTATTTTTAGGAATATTTAGTGGTTCACTTTTATCCTTGGTTTAAATATTATTTTCTGTCGTTGCAAACTTGTCATTATACACTGTATATTACCATACCCAATGATAAAACCAAAAAAATTAAATCAATGATAAAAATAGCTCTCTAGAGATAGTGCGTATTTACAGTTATGTCTGTTGTGCACTTGCGATTCTATCGGCTTGCTGTGTCACATAAGCATGAGCTGTAACCGATTTTATCAAAGAAAAGAAAGTGTGATTTCTTGCATGGAAGAAAAAAATTTTGATGCAGTTACTCTTCACCTTCGTGTCATAGAGCACACCAATGACTAGGGTCAGAGAGAAAATGAAGCCTGACTTCTTGCGTCAAGAAAAAATTTTCTTGATGCAACACGTCATGCTTATTTTTCTGACATAACAGTTGACACTTCACATTCATGTTATGTAGCACGCTGATGAACCCTATTACCCCTTTTTTGCAAAATTTCTTTTGATGAAAAAAAAGTAAAATGATAAAATAACAAGCAATGGATAGAGCATTTTAGTAAAATCTAATTAGTGGTCTATTATCAATGCTACATTCTGATTGGTTGAGCTACTACTAGGCTATATGTTATTGCCCACTAGTAGCGAAAAGCGCCGGCTTTGAAAACCAAAACAATGGCGGGTGAATCGCATTTTGCTAGTTAAAGTTGTTTTGTCTCTATTTTTTTCTACCAACTAGTTGGATATTACAGTGAAACCTCTATTAAGTGGACCCCCAATTAAGCGGACACCCTCTATTAAGCGAACACTATGCCAGGTCCGGATATGAACGTCTTATATTTCCCTTTATAACGAACCCCTATGCAGCGGACACCTCTATTAAGCAGACATGGACACTAAAATAAGTAGTACTTGGCTAATTTTTATTGTTGAAAACCTGCATTAAACGGACACCGTACTGAATTGCCATTTTATACTAGTATTGGATTAAATCCTTGAAATACGAACTGTAGTCGATTAATAAGGATAAATCAATAAATTAAGCTGTCAATAAATTGTAGATGAGACTGATATCCGGCCCTATGATCGTCATCCACCATCAAAGTTCACCTAAAAGTTCTTTGGAACTTTATCACAAACACTGCACAATTTTTACCAACTCTATTAAACGGAAACCCTCTATTAAGCGGACACTTGGGAAGGTCTCAAAGGTGTCCACTTAATAGAGGTGTGACTGTACTAACACAATTATTCTTCTCACCCTTACGGCCTCTGAGTCAATGGCCCATTCGGCCTTCGGCCTTAATGGCTATTGCCTCAGAGCCCATTCGGGCTCGAGGAATAATTGTTAAATAGACTCTACTTTTTTGCAAACTGAATCATACAGTATTTTGTCCCTGGCCTTCAGAATTACTGCATTTCTTAATAAGAACACAATACAGACATGACATTAGTGTATAGTGTTACAGTTTCTATGGAAACTGTAAGCTCAAAAACGAACCAAAACAAATACATAGTGTAACTCTTGCCAAGGGGATCAGATCTCTGTTTATATTTTTGTTGTTGGTGATGCTGTTTTTCGTGTCATTTTGTCTTCATAATATCATTTCATTGCAAAGACACCCTCATTAATATTATTTTTTATTCAGGCTGTTCTATAATCCTTTGTGGTCCATTCTGGATCTGAAAAAATTAACATTGTTTTGTTGTTGTTTCCAGGCAAATGGAGTAAATGGACTTTTCAAGGGTATTGTTCCTCGTACCCTAAGAAGAACTCTCATGGCGGCTTTGTCTTGGACTGTTTATGAACAGGTATAGCATGCTCTGCTTTAAATTACAAAAAATCAAGGTTATGCTCTAAGAAAAATTGAAGGGAGTCCACTGCAATGAAATTGAGAAATCCTGGGTGCCCAGCATTATTCTTTTAGGATACAACTCAGATTTCTTAGTTGCCCTAGAGCATTAGCAGGGTCCGAAATTAACTTTTTAATACGAGTGCCAACTGGCGATCAAGTATAAATTTTTGGCCGCCAGAGGGCAAATTGTGGTCCCAAAAATTCCCCCTCCCTTTTTTTCAAATAAAAGTTTAAACACGAATAAAAAATGCATGGTATGGACGTTTTTGTGCTTAAAAATTGCAATACTTCCGCTCCCGATAACCAGAAAAAAACCGTACGTGTACGAGTGAAGTCTCATTTTTTCTACAAATTACTCTTTGGAGATATACATGTAAAGCCATCTGATCTAGAACGTAGGAACAGAAAGCTGTCTGCCCATGACTGTACCGGATCATATCAAAACTATTTTCTTCCGATAACTACCACAAAACAATCCACAAAACAACCACGAAACATAGCCGCCATGTTGCTCGTACCAGGCCACATTTTTTTGTGCCACATTACTCGTAATGGCGGCTTGAAAAGGTTCAACTCGTATTGATCATAGCTGTTGTGGAGGTATTATTACAGGAAGATTCGTTTCCCTTTTAATTAAAAAATATCAGCAGGACAAAAAGGAAGACACCTGTTGGCAAATAGCTTTTCGAGGTTTCAATTCTTAATCAGTTTCTCCGAACGTTTAAGTCCACAATAACAACCAGCTTTACAAGTCGCTAGCTGGCGACCAGCTATGAAATTCTGGTCGCCAGGACTAAATTTTTACTCGCATTGGCGACCAGGAAGGCGCAATTTTGGACCCTGATTAGTAAGGCACAAGGGGCCACCAGGCATTGCTTGAGCACAACCCTGGAAATGGAGCTATGTAAATATTATTCCAAGTGAATGTGTGATACCTGAGTATCTGACAGTGTACATGTGTGTTTAACATTGTTTATGTCCATCTTTTTGGCAGCTCTCAAGGGAACTTGGGCTAAAGACTTGAGTTACATCGCCAGAGTAGCCAGTAGTGTACTGTGTACAAGAGACTGTCTTCCCTAGGAGCAGGGAAGAGACAAACTTGATGGTCACATCAATGTCATCCCTCCTTGACAAATGCAAAGACTTCTGCAGACCACAAATATCTACGGCTGTGCCCAGTAGTGTTCAAAGACACGGAAGGCCACAGTAAACAAGATAATGTTCATAATTTAGTGGGATATAATAGTTTTGTCTCCAACAAATTTCAAGCACCTTGAAATTCGGCTAATAGACACTGCTCATAAGTAGGCACTGGCTGACTGTTCCCAGTGACGTACAAACGTTGCATTTTAAACCTCCCTTAGGCGGACACCTCTCGTAACTGGGTACTTTCCCGGTTAAAAGGGTGTCCAGGAATATTTGAATGTGTCAATGCCACTGACACTGTTAAATGGGTAACTATTATTAAATGAATTTTACCAGAAACTCACATAAGTTTCTGATTATACATGATACATTAAAAGGATACATTTTTAAAGAAAAACTATTTTTAAAATGACCACCTCTTTTGGACAAGTACAGCTTATTCTTAAGTTTTGTAAAGCTGTTCAGCGAAAGGTCATTGTCTAAGAACTTGTAACTCAAGGTTACAAAATACCGTGGAGTCTTTACTCTGGGATACAGTAATGATGACACACGGGGTTACTCTAAGCAATCCATAGGAAGGAAAATACAAAAAATGACACTAACTTTTAATCCTTGATTAGCACCAATTGGTCTTTCAGGAATCAGGCCCTTATCTGTAAAAAGAGAATTGGCTATATGACACTAATAAAACAGACAGAGTATTTACCTCTGTGTTGAAAAAGAGTGGTGATGGAAATATGTAAAATAATATTATTTTAAACACAATGTAAATTAAGCAGAGAATTTAAATATGGACTGCGAGCAGCGCGCATGACGCACGCGCGAAATCGTACCCCCGAGGGAGACGAAAAAACCTCGTTTTTGACATGCTTTATTGGGAATATATCCGTCTCTTTTCCCTGCTCACGCGAAACGTTCCAAGCGATGATGAGCGAGGAGAGACGACTGAATTCACAGGCTAACGGGAATAAACACAGTACGCTCGCCGTTTTTTAAGAAAAAGAAGCACTGCAAGCAGTATTATTCAAATATGGTTTCAATCACTTTTATGAAAATGTATATAGTACTAAATGCGAAATTTGTCATTTTAAAGAATTCTTGAAACTTTGGCTTCTCCTTAATAAAAAGATGGTTTTATAATCTAGCTCGATACTCTTACATCTGGTCGCGTTAAACATCTAGTAACACTTTTCCCTCACCTCGCTTTTCATTTTTTGTTTTGTTTTTTTAATTAGCCTGTTCCAGGCTCCAAAATTGTAATGCGAAGCAACAGGAGTCCCAGACTGGCGGTGACTGTACCCCACCAAATGTATAACCTTATTTGGCTTTTGTCTCAAAAAACCTTTTCTCAAAATATCCTCTGTTCTGTGCCCCACGTTTCTACCTGGATCCTTTCCTTTGCAATTAAAGCTGGTTTTCATTTGTTACTGCATTCAGATTCCAACATAGCTGCCACAATAGCTCCAATTTTAAAAATATCCTGCTTAGCAGGCGCCAATATTTTTTTAGGGCGGAAAGAGAAAATTCGAGGACGCGGCCTTTAAAAAAAAATCAACCGGCGCCTGCTACGCAGGCCAAAAAATATTTCTCGTAGTTATTTAGCTTAAATCATAAAAACACATCATAAAATCGTTTCACATGTTACTTCCTCCGCTTTTGCCTTAATAGAATGATGTACCTCATTTCTAACTGCCCCGACCCCACTCTAAACACCACTCCCATCCGTAGCTACAAGAGAACATAAAACGCTTTTATTTTCTCTATGGTAGCTACAACTAAGCACTGACGAACAGTTCCTGTGAGTAAAAAAACATTCATTCATTTATTTTTGCCATTAACCACAAATGCAACAACAGTATACAGAAATTTAGAATACATTAAAGAAAATATACACTATTTTAACTAAGTTATTTACAAAATCAAATTTTTAAAGTGGTAATGGCAAGGAAGCCTATATAGAAGCCGGGGGCTTATAAAACAAACTAAACATTTAGAGCGGTTTTCACTTGACTGTCGAAAGGGATTGGTTTTGGTTTTGGTTTTGGTTTTACTACGCCCTTTGGTTGGCTAGTGTATTTACTTTGGTTTTGGTTTTACGACAGTCAAGTGAAAACCGCTCTAACAGGGGCACCCAGCGACTGTTTTCTGTAAGATATCTGTTCGAATAATAAGCACTTTTGCCTAGAATTTTCTTTAGCTTGAGGGCAGCTAAAAACTTCTAGATCACCGTTCCATTTATTTTACGATTTTCCGGGCCTACTATTTTTTCAAGTTCAATTTTTACTATTTCACTCCACGGGTTAAGCTATATTTTGCAGTGAAAGGAATCCTAGAATTTTCGGATTCGAAAATGTGATGGATAGAGGAATCAGGAAAATTCTCAATCGTAAAGCTTTAAAATCTAACATTTTCGGAAAACAATACTGAAGCCCTGGTAGTTTCGGAAAGACCCAAGTTGCCCTAGAATGACTAAACGGATACAAATTTTATAGCGGCGCGCGCTTAGAATTCGTTTCTAAAGATCTATAAATACTGTGGATAGCCTAAAAGTGTTTTGGATGTATTTAGCAGGAAACCGTCATTGGGTGCTCTTGATTTAAAGGAGGAAGTTTGATTGCTTTCGTAGCAATAGGAAGTGAATACTTGAATATTGCTGCAGAATTTTCTTGCGGGCGGTATTGCGGCTATTTTCAACTTACATTTGCAAGGAGCCTTGCTGTTTTAGTATTGTTTTCGATCGAACTGGCGGAATGCGGAAGTTTCTAGCGCTTCCTTTGTGGTTTGGGGCTTTCAACATCCCCTTTTGACAACCTCATCCCCGCGGTAACTTGAATTCAACCAAGGTCCCCGCCCCTGATCTGGTCGGAAACGAAAAAAATAAAACGGGTATGAAAAGAAATTTATGCGGCTATGGAAGTCAGTAATGTGCTGCCGTTTCTTCATGTTGTTTACAGTTCTCTACATGATCTGTGTCACTTACCGCTCGACCTGAGATAAAAAAGGCCCATATCCGGACACTAGTCTACCTAGAATCGGGTCTCTTCTCTGTGGAATTGTTGGCAACCGTCGGAACCGTGAGAGGTAAAACACTTTACTGAGTTTTAGTATAATGATAATGTAACTGGAGTTACGGGCCTGAGCAGGCTTTCGGCAATTGTACTTATTTCCGGAGCTATCGCTTTTTACACTGCGGTTGACTTGGTTTGTTTTTTTTGGGTTTCATCTGTTTATTAGCCTCCCACACAGACGTTCTTAAGGACGTCTACATGGGAGGCTATCTGTTTACGTTTTCCTTGTTTCTTTAGTATCTGTAACCTTCGACTTTTATATTCCAGGTACGCAAGTGAGTACTAGCTACGGTCTTTGCCTCTTTGAATCACAAGGATCTTTCGCGTGCTCAGAGTTTTTTTTTAATTTTTGCTTTTTCATTAGACACTTGGCCAGAGGGAGCCTGTGGGAAGAAGATATTTAAACGGGGGGGGGGGGGGTGGGGGGAGGGAATAAGGAGCGTGGAGGGAGGGAAAATCTCTCTTCCAATTGAGGCCTCCCTGCGTTTGCTGTATTTTTTAATTATTTCTATCAGATGGTTGCTTTTCTTTTTTCTGAGCGTGTAGGAGGAGACATGACTTTCCTATGTACTCTTCGTATTGAGTAAAATAAGGGCAATGGCTGTAATGAAGTTATTAAACCACCCCTGCCTAGATGATTAGGAGATTATGCCACAGGCCACGGCGTGGGTTACGTTAGGCACTGTCACGTGTTTTACTAACGACGCGTCCTGAAGAGGACTAAAGTTATCGAATCATATGTCTCTGAGAGATGAAACCTTTGTCTGAAGTCCGAAGTGCGAAGCTCGACGTCTGTTGGTCTCATGACCGTCTAGTGGCACAGCTGTAGCGCTAGCTTCTAAATAAATAGTCCTTTATTTTCCCACCTTACTGTATTGTTCATTGAAGCTTTAATCGAAAGGTTTTCAAAAGCTTTTGATGTAAAAACTTCAGTGGAATTGTCCATCAGTGTATCGTTCTTCAAGTCCAGAGTATACTTCTTGGAATGGTTTATTAAAGTAAGTTTTTAGACGAGTCCAATTTCCTTTGTTTCGTGAGCAGAGGACAAACAAAGGAATCAAGAAGCGTGGGTGACTTGAAAACTATGTAGAGTTTTGAGTAATAAGTGACTTTCAAGGCTCTTCTTTTTTTTCCAACGTTTTTCTTGTTTTTTTTTATAATTACCGATTGATGATATGAATTGTGGTCGTTTCGCCCGAGAGTCGATTCGCCTGAAGGCGTTCGTTCGCTAGGAGTTCAATCGATTCGCCCGATGACATACAACACTCTACAAGGTGAACCTACCTCTCCGAGATATTATATAGTTAACCTTGGATTCCACATGTGCAGTCACTGTCTTTCCATGCTTATTCCTTTTTCTCAGGCGTTTTAAAAAAAGACAAATACACATCTGGCGAACTGCCATCAGGCGAATCGACATTCTGGCGAAATGACCCGATATTATTTAATTAATATTTTGTGACGTCATGCTATTGCGTAAATTTCGTGGGAGGACTGGAACGAACTTACTCGGCGTTTTCGAAAAAGAAAATTCAACATGGAGGAAACTGCTGAATTACGGGTGAGGGAAAAGCGAAAAATTGTGACTTTTCGAGGGAGCATATACTGATAAATTTTAACATGCTTTTCTTAACGTTTTCGCAGCATATGTTGATGAGTTTCCGCGTGTCTGAACTACAGTCACTTCTCGGTTTTGCGGGTCGTTCAAAGTCGGGAAGAAAACATGAGCTCATGGGTCGGGCGCTTCAAATGTTAAAAGGCGAAGGAAATCATGCCGTTCGAAAGAAACTGAGGGAGTTATACGAAAGACGATGTGGCCCACGGAAAGTTGTTGCTCCTCTGCCTCAGCTTCGAACAGTTATTCCAGCGCCGGTACCATCGCAACGGCCATCGTCGATAAATTCAGACACTAGTGGGGTTCCCGTCCATCCGGATGTTCGACTCTCTCGCCTTCCTTTCTTTGAACATATCGACGATTTAGTAAGACCAACAAGCTTAGGTAAGTTTTAACCCTACAATTTGCCGTTGAAGATAAAGATTTTTTTCATTTATCTCATTTTCGCCTCTAAGTAATAAATCGTTATTTCTAGCCTAGCTTATGATACGACTTGATTTTTTGAAGATTTTCTTTGATGCGTAATGATAAATTGTTTATTCATCAGGGCAAAAATACTCATAATATCCACGTTTAATCGCATCTGTCTTGTCTTTTAAACGTATTCCCTTTGAATACAACTAAAATTTCGATGAATTGTGGAGACGAGTTATATTTATTCTCTGATCTGAGTTATTGTCCTCCATTACGTGTAAAAGCAATAAGCTTCGCTGAACTCATGTTTTGTTTTTACGACGTTTACTTGGACAAGGAAACAGCTGAGTTTCTTTTTTTAAATTGTATTTTGGAACAATTTCTTCTTCGAAAAATCATGTTTAATCTACAAGAGTGCTTTGTCTAATTTGTCTGATGGTGCTGAATAATTGTAGCAATATAAGCTTACTAATGCTTAATCGAAGGTGGTACTCTGTTAACATGTTTTGATGCGTTTATATACATTTGTTCTCGTTTTTTATGCTTCACTTCTGTTGCAAAGGGTTGGAGATGTTCAAAATTACTTGTCAACAAGTTAGTCGTAAAAATTGATTTTATCCGTTTGTGTCTCGAGAGATGTACTCACTAATTATCAGATTAGATCATTTCTTATACAATCCTCTGCCAGTAAAATTTGTGTCATGAATTGACATCATAAACAGAGAATGAGAAGTCATTACATTTGTTCAGACTTTTATCAGTTTTGCCTTTAGATAGGTAGGTATCAGAAAGTTTTACTTAAAACAATATCAGGATCACGCTAATTACAAAATGGTGAAACTTTCTATCTAAAGAATGAGGAAAATGAACAGGGCATGCTTTGATTGCAAGTTTGATGCTGAATACAGCACTTTTTGATATTTTGCTTGAAGACAGTGGTAGTCGTTACACTAGCACCTAAATAAGCTTAGAAATATTTCAAGACAAGTAAATTTTAAATTCTTCAAGTAAAAGGAAGCTTCATACACAAACTGTCTTCCTTACTTCATGTTAACGTAAGGCTATTTTCCTATGCAACATAATTAAGATTGATTGATATGCTTCGCCTGTCTCTAAGCTCAAGAAACCGCGAGTTTGCTAATTGGGTTTTAAGGATGGTTTTCAAGTCACTTGACACTTTCTTGAATCGTTTCAACTTTCCGACTTTAATGATATGCAAAGTAAAATAACTTGATATTTTACTTAGGCCTTCACGCACATATCTTTGGTTAAGTAAAACTTAGCAGCTCTTAAGTCTTACTTAATAGCCTGGGCCCAGTTGCTCGAAGCATGGTTAGTGTTAACCAGCGTTTAATACCTTGACAACGTATTGGTTTTGATACTGCTTAACCAATGGTTAAAGCTAACCATGCTTTGAGCAACTCAGCCCTGGTGTACAGAAAACGAGGGTTTGACATGACATGGACTGAATTTAACGAAAAAGTGCCGTAAACTTCTATAAAGCGATAAAAAAGAATCTATAAGCATCCATAATACTCCAAAAAGAATCTCACTCGTACCTATTTAAAAGAAAGAAAAAGAAGCATGCTGTTTCATGGAAATGGGAAAAGTTTAACACTTCTTAAGGCGTTTGTCTTACAGCACACCGGAACCCATTTATCAGTACCAAAGTAAAGGGTGGACCTTGTATAAGTATTCCATACATTCTGTAATGTCTGGGGCAAACAAAGTCATTATTAAATAATGACAAATTTTGTCTTACTACATTGTTCATTTGGGTTAGAGTGTTAGGCTTTCACTGCATACATGGCAACTCTCCCTGACTATCTATAAATCTCCCAGATACAACACAGATCTCCTTGTCTCTTAAATGGGTTACCAAAGCTCCTAAATGCAAAAGGCTTGGAAGTCTTCTATTCTATAGCCAGAAATTTACTCCTGACAAAGATCATCTGTATCAAGTTATAGTTTTAAATCAAATGCTGACAGTCCATATTTCACATAACACTCCATGATTATAATATCCTAAGCCACACCCACATAATTTAGAGACTGATCAAGTCAATTTGTGTTAGGGGTGGCTAGTTCCCAGAAGGTCACAGTTCTCAAAACTCTTGGAGTTTAAGCTCTAATCCTCTGAGTTTGAAACAAGGGTCCGGGAGAATTAATTTATAAAGTAGTGGCCAAAGGGAAAATGCTGTGATCTTTTATGAAATTCACTCTTAACTATTATTAGTTTAAGGAAATGTGTGGAGATCAGTCTGAAGAATGTATAAGTAGATATTGGGGTTAAAGGGTTCTTTAAATAGTGATTCAAAACTGAGGCCAGGCATTGAAATTTCATCGCAATAAGTATACACTTTTTTTGAATTAAAACTATCTCTTGAGATGATTGTGACTATTGCATGGCCATTCAAAGCCTTGAAGTTTTTATGCATCTTTAAATGTCATTACCTGGTTATTGTCAGTGATAGCTTCCCTTTTTTCTTTGTAGTCCCACGTGGAATGTCACAATTTCAAGAAGCATATGTCATGTTTCATTTGACACCAAGCCAAGTACAACTTATAAGTAATTCAAGGTGAGATTTAAATGAGGCAAGTGAGTTCAATACTGAAGTAGCCACTGGTATCAAATTTGATGATAGTAAAATGTTTGTGTGTATTTAATTCAGTACTTGTCGTACCAAAAATGCTGGGATAAGTTCACAGATTTAGATGGGGATGCTTATTTGATGGGGGTGCATATGTCACTTTCTAAATTTTGACCTTAAAATAACATTGTCCAAATTTCAAGTAAACACCTTGTAACTTATCTAGAACAAAGATCTTAAAAAGAACAAACACAAATCTGAGCGGTCACTCTCAAAGTTAGGTCATCTAAGTTGCAGTTTCCAAATCTTTATATACTACTTCTTTTGCTGTATATTTTGCTTTTTTTCCTTTGTTCAAAGAAGTTTGGGGAGACAGTTTAAACAGGTGCAGTTACTTTTAGCTTCAAAGCTGGGAGGCAATAATTTGAAGGGGATATTCAACCTGATGAAACTGAACTAGCAGGCAGCAACTTTGCCACTTGCAGTGGAACATCCGTTGCTTACTCGACACTAACCAGGCTGAGTATAGGTCTAATAGTAAATAAATAAAAACCATACAAGCGTACACTCTGACTGGATGCTTACTTAAAGGAGGACACTTCTTTGAGCATTTGCAGTACTTGACAGTGATTGTTTGAAGTACTAGTACTTGTCTTTGCTAACATGCATAATGCTTATTTTTTAAGGGATACACGGCCAAATTCTAGGAATGAATATACAGTACAAGTGCTACTGAGGTTTGTGGACTGAAAAGTTTTCTTTTTCGTTATTATCAGCATTAGCATTGCAAAGAACTATTTTGTCATAATAAAAATAATGCTTTCTTGTTTTGTAGATTTTGTTTGTTTGAAACAAGTTGTGTACAAGAGGACCACTTTCCTTCATCGCTTTGTATCAAAGTCAATGGGAAGATATGTCCATTACCTGCTGTAGGTTTTGCACTTGTTTTACCTTGTTCAACAAAGTATTGTTGACATTGCTTGTTTAAAAATTGGCCTGATATCTCATTCATCATTGTAATGTATTATTGCCATCAAGCCATCCAAGCAAAGACCTGAGGATAGTCAGGCCGCAGCAGAATAGAACCACGCAAGACTGGGCAATATGCAGAAAAATTCTCGATCGAGTTTCAAAAAGTGTAACCCAGTAATTTGTTACCCGTAACCATGTAACCTGATCTAATGAAGATGCCCACGAGACCAAGTGGTATAGCACCTTTTCAAGAAAATAATCCTTGCAACAGGAAGGGACCAAGGAACCTTTAAATGTTGGAAAAAAGGAATTCCATGCCTACGCAAAATATGCAGGATTTGCTTGTCGGCTCTCTTCCTAGTTATATTATTTTGCATTCTGTAATTCCAACAAAAAATCCATATTAACCCCATGGAAGGGTTTTGCTCTATGACCCTCCTCCCCCGTTTTTTTTTTTTTTTATTGGCCCCCAATGTACACCCTCCTTACCCTCCAGGTATCTTAACTAAGATACCAAATTCAGGGTTGTCATTAAGAGCCGGGGGCGGGGATTTTCCCTGGCTCCTAAGAGAGTGGCCCCTGGATACTTTTATTGGAAAATAGAAGAAAAATAAAATCAAAAGAAATCCCTAGCCATTTGATTCCCCGCCTACTTGTTGTATTTACCCGGAAACTTGAAATCTTAGTGACAACCCTGTAAATTGATCAACGCCTTCTGTGCATTTATCAGTCATCTTCTATGTGGTTTAAATTAATGATAAAACAAAATAATTGCCTACAACAATACATTCTATCAATATCTTTGAAAATGAATGATATTTTCAATGATTTGTCAACGTGACATTTTTACTTTCAGGGGTATGCCTCACAACACTGTAATCCAAATAATCCAAATGTTGAACCCAAGCGACCCAGTAAACCTATTAATATAACACCGCTATGTCGATTGTCACCAACGGTTCCAAATAACATTCACATTTCATGGACACCAAAGTTTGGACAGGTATGGACAAACAGAAACCTTTTATTGATACAGCCATGTAACCATTAGAGTACAATTGATGGATTGACTGTCTACTGTAAAAAATTGTGGTTTAGACAAATTTGTAAGGAGTTTTTCAGTGTTGGGAATTTTTAATTGGGTTTTGGGAGGGAAGTCCACCAAGCGCTTCTAAACAGGATAAGAATTGTGTTTCCCTAAAATTTGATTAGATCTATATGTACTGTAGTAAGGCTAAGAATCACAGATAAACAGTTCCATCTTTTAATTTTGTTAAGCCATTTACAGTATAATAATTTTGATTTCTTGAGCCCTTGGTTTTTTGAAATGCCCAATAATGAATAATGAAAATATTTATTTTTTATTCAAACAAAGCCTAACTTTCAAACCTCCTGATAATTGGAATCAATTTGCCTTACCCATGGTGGTTAGATTATTGGGATTCCACTGTGCATTTTTTATTAACAATCATTTCTAAGCCAGACTTGATGTTGTCTACAGTCTTGAATGTGATGAGAACAAGAGTAGGAAAATGCCACAAATTATAGTTTTGTTTTTCTGACAGACTGTTTTTCTATTTTATTAATTTTCTTCAGAGGCATGTGATAACAGCAAAACTTGTGACAGCAGTCACATCCAGCTGTCTGATTCAAAGACTAAAAGCAAATGGCTACAGAAACCCTGATCACTCAAGAGCACTAAGTAAGCTGTGTTATGTTATTATGCAGTAGACTATTTTATTTAATATTTGAAGAAATGAAATTGATTAGAAGAATTTAGACAGCATCTGGTCATAATAGCAAACAAAATAGAATCTGGTTTTTGTTAATTGCCAGTGAATGCATGATAATATTATGACTGTAACAAAAACTAACGTCTGTGTCTGTGTATTATGTAGTGCATGTAATAAGCTTGCAGTTTTAAGGTGATATGTATCAAACATGAGTCAGAGTGTTTCATTGTAAGATCAAACATTCAGAAGAGAGTTGAAAATACAACACACAGAATAGTATTTTTTATAAATTTTGAGGTGTTTGATGTTGTTATGAAATACTGTCTCAACCAAACTCATTTTAGAGGGATAAATTAAGGATGTAAATAAGAGGAGTTTTTCATCTGATTTCCAAACACGGAGCATTAAACATTTTATTTCCTCTGTGTTTTCTTTATGATTTTTCAATGAGTTTGAAAGGTTCTTTGACAACTCTTGGCTGTGGTTAAAAAATAGGACAAAAATGTTTACATATCTACCTCTATATCAGTGGAAAGTTGGATTAAAGGCCCTTAAGTCCTTTAAGACTGCATTTTGTGCTGGAACGTCTTAGAAATTGTTGCTCACTTATTCAACTCCGGTTCTTAAGTGGCTAATACGACAAAGTAACTGGAAGAAACTTAGCAGCAAAAGATAGAAAATAAATAAATAAAAATGATCGTTGTTGATTAATATTGTCTTATAATGCATTGACTTCTTCACTAATAAGAATCGAGTCCTTGAAAGTCCTTGAACCTTTAGACCAAAAAAAGCATGAACCCAGTACCTGTTGTAGTAGCCAAACTGTAAATGAAAGCCAGTTTTGAGGTACAAACAACCCTTAATTACGACTTTTGTTAATAGATATACCATATAAACTTGCTTGTTTAAAATTTCTAGTAAAAGAAAAGCTGGCACATGATCCAGACAGTGAAGTAGCCACCACAAGTTTAAGAGTGTCACTTCTATGCCCAGTGAGTATTAAGGAGATATCCTTATAGAGGAGATCTTGATTTTCATGATCTGTTTGCTTTTCTTTTTCAAAGTTATGTTCTGTCAAAAATAGGATCTGCAAGTAACATTCTCCATTGGAGTTGTTTAACCAACGACTTCTGCTATTGGGACGTCATATTTCACCAATGAACAGCTTTGATCTTGTGAAGAAACACACTAATCAAGTTTCACTGACAGAGGTGCATGACTGAAGGACCTGTAGCTGAAAATAATATGTGTTAGGCAAAATACGATTTATTTTTAGTAGGATGCACAGCAAAAGCTTGAGTAGAACCTGCAAATGCTGGATTTTTATCAAATGGATTGTTGAATTCGGCTTAAGCTTGAATTTTCAGGAAAGTTTTCTAGAGTCAGTATGGCTTCATCATATGACAAACACTTCATTTTCTGTTTTACTTTCTTTGTTAGTTTACAACATTACATTACTGAATCAGATCCACACCTGGATTCACCTGAGTATCAAAAACTTGAGTCAAGGAATTTGGCAAAGTTTTTGATAATGAAAGAACATTGCCAAACATCACCCTGCTACAGCTTCTAAACTTGAGCAGCAGAGATATGGATTTGTTTCTTTGCTATTCCTGTCACATTGATTGTTTACAAGTTTTTGTGTTGCTGTTTCAGCTTGGCAAGACTCGCATGACTCTTCCATGCAGGTAACTTTCAATTTATTATTGCAAAATGAGAAGTTTCAGAACTCCCTTATATCCACATGGCACTGTGTTACTGGATATTTGCAGTGCATCATGTGAGGAGCTTGCTTCTACTGATTGCTTTAAATTATAATCTTGAGTCTGAAAAAGGAATGTTTGCTTAGAAAAAGGTTCTAAAAAGTCTTGAATTTTTCACCAAAAAAATCTCCACAAACCTGAAATCCTCCGTACAGTGTAAAACAGAGAACCAACAGTAAAGTCAACCCACGTATGGCATTGATCAACGGGGAGACGTGTGCTGTCACCACTGTGCCATTCATCTTCCCCTTGATCCATCAAAGTGTACCTCCATGTGAAAAACTCACAACAAAACTGATGAAAGAGTATGTTATCAACACTACCCACACCATAACTTGGCTGATATCAATATTATCTCTTTCCATGCTAGTATTAAACAACTTAATATACAACAGTCAGATTTAATTGATCATCCAACTATCATGTATTTTGTTACTAGAGCGATCACATGCAACCACTTGCAGTGCTTTGATGCAGCTCTGTTTTTACAGATGAATGAAAGGTAGGGTGTTCTTTTTTTTTTTATTATTATTTTTTTTTTGTAACCATAAATTTGAAATTAGGAAAAAGAAAATCTTCAAACGAAAGAGAATCGATAGTGACAGCTATCCTATTCTCAATACAGGACTCAACTCCCTTTATAAAGCAGACTTTGTAGGTATCTCAAGTTAGCATCCTCATT